>JAGPOW010000290.1:19562941-19585632 GCA_030014935.1 Caiman crocodilus
AGCCAGTGAGTGCAAGGCTTTTTTTTATTTTATTTTTTGCACCAGGATGCTGGGGCCAGGTGGGGCAGCCATTGACAGGGCTGGGAGAATGAACAGAGTGGGTGCCACTCAAGGGGATTGTGGAAGCAGGCAGGGGATGGGGTCTGGCCCAGCTCCCCTCATGATCCTCTCCCCCATCATCCAGCCCCTTCCTCCCACCCCTTACTTACCAGCATGGAGTCCGGGTCCAGCTTCCTGAACTGGCAAGTGGGGACTGCCCAAATCTCCAAATATCCTTCAAATCTTTTCTGAAACAATTCAGAGGCTTTAGATCAATTCAGATCTATTTATTGGTCTCCCAATTAAATTCAGATTTGGGAATTTGGACTTTGTATTGGGCCAAATCGCCTCTGAATTGAATAAGGGACTGAAGCTTTGGACAGCCTTAGTAAGCAGTATTTCCAGAAGTCACCTTAACATGCCAAATTTCACAGGAAAATGAATGTGCTACCTAGAGATTACTAGATCTGTTCTGTTCACTGATATAAACTACAGCTGGATCAATAATCAATCTACTATGTCACAAAGGATGCTAAGAGAGGCAAATAAATAAATAAATAAATAAATGAAAGACGGGGGCCAGTGGTTAAGAATCCTCTTTGGAATCTCTTCTGGAAGATACTTTCTAGTAAATGATGCTAATATGTAAGATTTAAGCCAAAATATAAGAGTTTAGTCTATTTTTCATAGCACAGTGCCATTTATCTGGTCACATATTGTACCCAGGCAATGTAAAGTAAATATATATTGTAAATGGATTATATTTTTCTATGTAAGAAATATTAAAGAGCCAATATTGTTTTCAGTGTTAACTGAAGTTAAGCTCTAACAATTGTTAGCTTTAATTTTCTGTTTCACTGAGAGACAGTGAATCTCTTAAACAGAAAAATTCACTTCCAAATAAATGCATAGGAGTGAGGGAAAGAGAAGAACCAACATGTCATATGTATGTGGAGTTTCCAGCACTTTAATAATACCTTGGGGATTGTTTGTTCCAGCTGTACCAGAGAATGCCTGCAAATTTAAAGGAGAGAAATCATTTTCAACATCTGTATCTGCTTAGAATTCTTAGTAGTTTAGAATGATATGCCCTTTTCCAGCACTGAGGCTTGGCCTTGCTCCCATTGAAACCAGTGACAAAACTCCATTTCAGAAACACTTCCCTGTTTAGGAAATAGCAACAGGCCATAATTTAATCTCCTTACATTGTTGCACATACAGGTTACACTTCTGAAGTGAACAGTGGATTTACACAAGTATAATTGAGTTCAGAGTCTGAGGCAATGTCTAGTATTAACCTAGTAGAAATGCACATGGCATATTTTGACTTGGGCAGCAAAGGGTGAAGTCTTGAAATCAGTAGACTGTGCAAGTCTGCAAAGTCTTTCTAGGGAGTTGTTGAATAAAGGGAGAATGGATGATATGCAGTGTGAATTGCTAATAAAATTTTCATTCCCTATTGCACGCAGTGAGGAAAAACTGTTACAAGTATACCAACTATGTACACAGATTGCTTAGGGATGGGGAAGTCGCTTTACTATCAAAGCATGATTAGGATTGTTTGATCAAGTTCTGCAATTTGCTGCAGACAAAGAACAACTAAAAATAACACAATCCATTTCTAATGCAAACAAATTTTCCAGATTAAAAAGAGACAGAAATGGACTGGTTTGAATGAATTAGATTTTCCTGAATCACTAGCACCTTACCTACTACAATTTGAATATCTGTGAATAAGACCAGAATTATAAGGGCAAAGGCCTTCATCCAAGGAGAACATTGAAGTACATGCTAAAATGTAATAAGACTTTAGATCAAAGTTAAAAATATGCTTTTATGCTTTGCTGAACGGGGACTTATGTAAAGGATGTTCTTGGTGTTTTGAATGTGAGGGAATGAACTCAGTGACCCATGAGGCTTGTTCCAGTCCTGTATTCCTCCTAAAGGTGGCAAGCCTCAAAGAGGGAGTTGAAGAAGAAAACTTGGTTTGACATGATATGAGGAAATGAGAGAGACAGAATAGAGCTTCAACGAAGGTATAATACTTCGAGTGGAAGAAGGAGAATGCAGAAACTATAAAGAAAGGGCAAGCAGACTAAATGAAATTTGAAATGATGTGAGTGCTGCAGATGTGTAGGTACACATGGGGCTTTGTGAAGCTCTGACGGGCAGGTCAGGGATTCAGAACTCAGTGCCACAAAATTAAGAAATGGAACTGGTGGTTATTATTGTGCTGAGGATGTAATAGAGCAGCAGAAGAAATGGAGTACCGTGAGGGCAGCCATGGTCCATATGGGGAGGCAGACCTCATTTGCACCTGCACTGTCCAGGCAAGCTCTGTTGCGTATTCATCCTGCCCTACACCCAGCTGGCTGGCTCCCAGGACCTAGAGCACCACCATGCCCCACACACATGAACACACCCATGCCTCCCATACCCCTATCCCCTACACCCCCCAATCCTCTCCTTCCACATATTCACACACACCCCCATACACATGTCCACCCGCACACCAACCTGCTACACACCTGCCCACACACACCCCACCCCAAAACACCCTCATACACACACAGATGCACATCTAACCCCCCAATACACAGTATACAAGAGTAAGACTTTATTTTGAGCAATCACCTCTCTCTCTCTCTCTCTCTCTCTCTCTCTATATATATATATATATATATATATATACTCAAAAATATGTAAATCAGGACAAAAATGATTTTTAATATAAAACGTTATAATAGATGTTTGATTTTTAATATATGATTTGTTTTTTATCTACAATTTTTCAAAATGATATCTTCTGATAGATTTTATGTTTGGCCCTCCACAGCTCACCAAATGTTATTTTGAGACAAAACAATTGCCTATCCCTGGTCTATAAGGGCATGTGTAGATGAAAAGGGGGTCCTAAATTGAAGGAGTGGGTTTTTAAAAACACCATTTTAATTTAGGACCAAGTAAACCCCAATGTTGTGCACACACCTGACTTACCTGCCTCTCTGGCAGTGTGGAGGGGAGGATGAGATGTCAGCGGGTGAAGAAGTCTCTGGGCTGTGAGGAGGTGGGAGGAGCTGGTGCTTCCCTCTGCAACAATGGCAATCCCTCCCCAGGCAGCATCTGCCTGCAGGCACCCAACTTGGGTGGGCCTGGTGGGCACCAAAGCTTCGGTGAGAAGACCCCTATGCAGCTCAGGCAGGCCGACAGGTTCCATGGGGAGAGCGGGGGGGAGGGGGAGATTGGCATCCCCACTTTTGTTGAGCGGAGTCTGCCTTTTCAGGCTGCCCGGCTGCCTGCAGAGACCTTGAGCTGCACAGAGCCCAGTGCTTCATTCCACAGCTGCAGGGGCAGAAAACTAAAACTCCTCCTTGAAATTTTAGTTTGCTGCACCCCAAGTCATTTAAAGTGCATTATACTGTCAAATTTCCTATGGTGCCTATAATTAACGTGCAGTATGCCACTGAGGCATGCAAACACTGACACCATTAAAGTAGTGCAAAAGCATTTATCCCATATTTAAGTGTTGTGCAGTAGGGCTGGTGCGAGGCTTTGGACAGAACTTCAGATCCAGAGAAGCTTCAGACACTTTGGGGTCCGAAGTAGCACATTGGGGTCAAAGTACTGGCCTCATTTAGCTTCCTGAAGTGATTCGGAGCTACCTCGGAAATCTGGCCATAGGGTATAATGAGGAAACAATAAAATATCTATAATTTTGTTGTTTTTTTGTCCAATTTGGATGACATTTCAGGGATGTAGACTCTACAGAGAGGATATAGTCTGCGCCAAGTTTCAAGACAATTGCTGCAGGGGCTTGGGGGAATAGCACCCCAAATTCTTGAAAGCAAAACTCATGTCATGCCTATGTGTTACAACATAGCAGGGTGAAAACTACAGAAGTTGTAGCTCTTACTGAAACTACAAGGCCTGCCAAGTTTCAAGAAGATTGGTGCAGGGGTTTGGGGGCAACTGTACCCCAAATTGTTGAAAGCAAAACTCCTGTCACGTCTATGTATTACAACACAGGGAGGTCAAAACCACAACGTTGGTAGATCTTGCTAAGGCCACAAAGCCTGGCAAGTTTCAAGAAGATCAGTGCAGGGGTTTTGGGGGAACTGCCCCTCAAGCTGCGGACAAGCAAAACTCTTGCCATGCATGCTGTGGGCCTGACTGTGTCTGTCTTGGGGCGGGGTGGGGAGACACTGCTGCAGGCCTGGCTACTAAGCTACTGTGTTCCCAGTTACCAATCAAGCAATCATTATTCACTCAGGGACCAGACCCTGGGACCAGCTCAATACACAGGAACTACCTACTACATAACGACTTAATGACTGTCAATTAGCACCTACAAAACCAGGCTAAGGAGAGGAAAGAATCAATGCAGACAATCAACTGCCCCAAGACAGACACAGTCTTGGCATGAGTTTTGTCTGTCAGCAGCTAGGGGTGCAGGGCCCCAGAACTTCACTGTACCCATCTCCTTGACTGCTGGCAGGCATCACAGTAGGGGCCACCATCCCTGCAGCGGTCACCCCACTGCACCTTAACACACGCAGTGTCACCCATGGCATGAGTTTTTCTTGTCTGCAGCTTGAGGTCACTACTTAGGTGTGACCCTCAAACCCTTACATCAATCGCTTTGAAACTTGGCAGGCTTTGTTGCCTCAGTAAGAGCTACCACCTCCTCAGTTTTGACCTCCCTGTGGTATAATACACAGCTGTGCCATGAGATTGGCTTTCAAGAATTTGGGGTACAGTTCCTCCCAAACCCCTGCACTGGTCTCTTTCAAACATGTTAAGTTTCATGCTCTCAGCAAGGACTACTATCCTTGCAAGTTTCACCCAAATCATACAAAAAATAACAAAGTTATAGATATTTCATTGATTCCCCATTATACCCTATGGATGGATCTCCAAGGCAGCTCCAAAACTTCAAAGCCGTGTCAGCCGGATTGAGGCAGAAACATAGTCCAGAGCTCTGGATCGGATCATGGCCATCTGAAGCGGCTGGATCTGAAGCCGGATGGGATCACAGCTGACTTGTGCAGGCCTATTGTGAACATATACCCCTTATTTTGTCTATGCACAGACTACGGTGCAAATCTATGTTGCCTTTTGCCTGACTTCAGACTAACATGGCTAACTACCTCTCTTTCCTATACTAGTAAAAGGTATATTTTACTCTTATTATGCCTTTTAGCTTTTGTTATATTTTACATGCCATCCAAATAGCTGAGATTTTGCTATTTATATTCTCAAGTGCTGGATGTTTCCTATATTTGATAAATAAGCATTCTATACAGAAAGAGAATGTATGGTAGTTTAGGATCCTAAATGGTTGATTGTCATTGCTCTGGAATGACTGGGTTTTTTTAAATAATGCAGTCAGTGTTGTGATAGTTCCATTTTGACCTGAATAGGTTTGCCTTTCTTTTCTTATTAGTGTTTCTGTAATGGCTTCTACTTACCACATAACAATCTTGAGATAGAAAAACCAAGTCTGTCTTTTGAGTAGCCATTGCAAAGCTGAGAGACTTGGTAATATTTAATATATTATTAAATATTGATTCTTGTTTTAATCAACTGAGTCCACAAAATTAAACGGAAACAGGAACTTCCAATCTATCACAAGGGCTCCCATATGAACAAAAAAGTTCTAATTTTCTAAATATGCAATTTCTGGAATTGCAGTTAAGGAAAGAGCAACCTCTTGTGGTGAAACAAAGCAGAAATAATGAGGAGGTAAACTCTCATGAGGATGGGGTAGCAAGTCTTGTTTGCGGATTAATGCCAAATGTCCTGCATCTTCTATAGTGCAATTGCAATCATTACTATTAGATGAATAAACACACAAGTTTTCTAATAGCTTGCAAAGGGAATAAGCTTTGTTTGTTCAATGATTGGAAAGACCTTTTAATTCCCTGGTGATAATGATAAATAGACTTCCTTGTTAAAAGAAAAAAAGACAAATTCCCACTGAAAATTATTAAGTACAATGCACTAATGTTGCAAGGAAAAACACACATAGAAACACCAGGTATGTTTTGATTGCCTTTTAAATCCACTGAGATTAATTGCAGAATCTGTTTTCTCTACTCTACAATGATAGTAATAATAGGTTTTCTTTAATTCCATATTCATCCGACAACAAATAAAATAACTTTTCTAAAAGACTGATATGCCTGCTTTTCATGCCTGACTCTTTCAAGGATTATTTTAGTTCTGATAAATTAGGTTCTATTTTGCTATAGATTTTCATGTCATCTACTGACAGTATTTTAGTTTGCATCAGCGGTTTTAGTTACTTTGTATATTACAAAGTTTACAGTGTTACAGGGAGTTTTAGGTACGTAAAGGTATGCACTAATAAAAGTGAAGCACAGGATGGATAGTATGAGTTGCTGTATTCAAAAAGTAATGAAGATGAGCAGTGCTAAACCTGATTAAAGGTCAGATGACAGTTAATCTGATGTTTAACTTCACTGTGCATACATCTTCTAAGCTCTTTAATTTTCCCTTTAAAAGTGCTCTTCAGCAAAGCTTTTCTGGTTTGATTTGTCTTTTTACCTCATCTAGTCCTCCTCCTATGCTCCCTTATCAGTTTCACACTCCAGAGGAAAATCAGGAAGCAACTGTGCCCTAGGAGACATAGTCTTCTGTGAATAGGTCTATACAAGATGCTACACTGTTGTAGTGATGAGCTACAGCGATGTAGCATCCATGGGCACTAACTGTGATGCTGCTATTATGTTGCTGTAGTGTTGAGCTACATCACTATAGCTCATTGCTATGGTGACGTAAGATTGGAAATAACCCGTGTGCCACTGAAACTGCACAGTAATGGTGGGTATTGTGCAATTATTTAGTACTTGCTTTATCATTTCATATGTGCTTTAGCAAGTACTAAATGACTGCACAGAATCAACTACATAGTCAGGGACAGATGTAGATGGGCCCAGGGTGAGCAGGATTGTTATGGTTACATCCAGAAGGAGGAGGTAGTCTGTTTCTTCCGGTACAAACTATCTTTTCTACAGAATGGCATGAAATGGAGATAGAACAATGGTTCTCACATTTTCCTAACCACAGGCACTGTTTATTTACACTGATATTAATTCTACCCCATACACAATCCCATTTCAGGGAGGTGAAATGCTGTTATATAAGGCAATGTAGGTATGTCTTAAAGAGACAAAATACCCCTCAACTGCTGGAGACTTATTACAACACATACTGGCTGCTTACAGATGTGAAAAACAACCAAAACATTGCTTAACTTTAAGCTTGGTTTGCCCCCATGCTGAGTGCCCGCATGCCCAGAAAAGACATTGTGTTAGTTTGACACAGCTCACCCAGCATATGTATAGATCAGGCAGGTCAGTGGGGCTTATCGGTGCTTTTATGTAATAGCTGATTGAATCAGCTGGGAATATAAATGCTGGGAAGCCAGATCAAACTAATGTGTTTCCTCTTCTTGTAAAGTTTGGGATATTTTTGTTTCACGTCAGTCAGTTCCCATAATGGCCACATGGTGCTAAACTGAATAAGCTCCACATTGGAACTGAAAGTACCGGTGAAGTAAGGGCAGCCTGTTTTGTTTTGTTTTTCTTCCCCTTCTAGTTACAGATTTCATATACTAAGGGCTGTGTGTGCGTGCGCGTGTTTGTGTGCATGTGTGTGTGTGCCAGCTAGGCTAGGGCCAGAAATTACACACAAAATTATGAAAGTGAGTGGAAACACCACAGAAGTTTATTGCCTATAAACTGCTTTCAGAATGGCTGAAACTAGTTTATGATAAATGGATGTAGTATCAGACTTAACTGATTTAGGTTAAATTGGTTTATTGAACTTAACTCACAGTTAATTCACAGTCCCCCAGCATCCCAGGATGCTGTGTACCTCCCCTGAAACACCCTCACTACCTTCCTTGCAGGCTGGGTGGGCTAGCCTTGACCCAGGCTGTCATATCTATCCTAGCAGGGAGGCATGCTTTAGTCACTCCACCTGGCATTTTAGACTATCCTGGGAAGATTGAATCAATCAGCGTCAAGCTTTTTGACTGTCTGTACTTAACCCTGGGGTGTGCAATCCTACTTTGCATCTAGGAATACTACCTGTACAAATAGGGTTGCTGCCTGCCGGTTTGAACAAAGGGAAGGGGCTTCGTGTTCTGCTTTTTCCTCATCCTCTTCAAAGCATCCATCAGTGATAACCGTGGTTTGGTCCTTTGTCATGGTAATAGTATAAATTGCATAAAATACCCTGCAGAATAAACAGGAATAAAATACACTTTTTTGCTCTGAATAGGGTTCATTGCTTGGTTCAGGATTTTATGTGTATGCACATGCATAGAACTCATTGCTGGTCTCTTCACAATGTTCTGTTTTGCTCTTTTTTTAGCTTTTGCTGTGGAGTATAAATTGTAGTGTGACCTAATCATGAGTGCTTGGAGGCCAGAATAGGAGCAGCCATCTTCTGTTTTGCACAAAAGATGCAGGGGATATATTTTGAATGGATTTTTCTGTCATGCATATACTATGACAACAGAATGCTTTTCCAGAATGTGAGCTGTAAGAAAAGATTTACAAATGTAACAGACACTTTATAATAGTCTTTCTTTTAGGAAGATAAAAAGCCTGATTCTAACAATTGTTATGCTAGTGGATTTTCACTAACTTCAGTGGAATTACTCCTCAGTTTAGTGGGGTCAGGTCAGTGATATTATTCATGGGCAACTGGTGCCATCTTAGGTGGGGCATGTGCCTCTCCCTTGCTGCAGCCAATCCTGTTGACCCGGGGGGGGTCCCTCCATGGCTGATCTTGTCACTGACGGGGGTGGGAGGTCCTCTATGGCCAATCCCATAATAGGCGATTGCTGTGGTCAATCACTATGATCACTTCTGGGAGTGGCTGCAGCAATTGGCCAGTGCTTGCAGGGGAGGCACTGGTGCTCTTGCCTGCCCCCCTTGCCATCACCTAAGTAGTGAGCATGACCAGTCAGGGGATACACTGGTGCTCTAAGGGGGTGCATGTGCAACCCTGTGCACCCCCTACATGACACCACTGATATTATTTACATACTTAGAATGAAATGCATGATTAAGGACCTTGCTGGATAAGGGTCTAAGCAATATCAGACTGGGGGCAATAGATTTAATCACACTTAGTTTAGAGTTTCACCAATAAATACATTGTTTGACTAATATAGAAGCACTTTCTCTCCATCACCCCATTCTTTATAATTTCCTTCTATAATTATTTCCCATGCTATTCATTCAACTGAGAACTTGGACCAGTTGCCTTGTAAAACACTGTATCCTTCTAGTTCTAACGTTCCATCTGTAAAATAATTAGGGGGGGGAAGATAAAACTTGCTGTGATGATGTTATATTTCTTGATCCCAATGGCATCATTAGAAGTTGGCAACAGTAAGCTGTGCATTAGAAATTGTTTCCATACTGAGTCACCATGCTGCTAACTAAAATGGTTTAATCTTCTGCTACGGTGATTTTTTCTAACATTCTTATTGTTGCCTAGTTCATAAATTAGATGCAGAGTTCTGTTATATTTTTGTGATTGATAATATGCTCCTTTCTGGAATATAATTGACATTACTGCAATTTCAGACCAACGAATGAAGGGCTTTTATTTGTTCTGTGTTGATACTTTATGACCTTTTTTTCAAGCAACTGTTTAAAAAATATACAGATTATAGGCCAACAAGGAGACCTGTTACACATTTAGCTTCCATTCATAATAAATATATATATAGGCATGCACTGCACATAAATTAATCCATTATTCCTTTAGAGAGAGGTATTTCTCTAAAGGGATAATGGGTTCATGGACAGAGAGATAATGAAAAAATTGTTTATTTGGAAAGCAGTCCTTCTGTAAACTCATTTAAACTTGTCAGAAGACTCAAAAATCTATTATTGCTCAATCTGCAGATCATACATGTGCAGCCTGTTAACACAGATGAGAGAATGATTATAAATAAATAAATCTAAAGGAACTCAGGGAACTGATCTGTTAGTTGGTAGATCTACTTTAGACATGGACTGTTAGTCTGGTAACTCTCTCAAGAACCGCTGTGTTTTAGATAAGAACTATGACTGTTCTTTTCTGAAGAGTTTTGATGATGGTTGTCTTCCATCTTAACCTTTTAATATAAAGTTCTCACACTGACAATATTAAATTGCTAAATTCATAATGAAGGGAGTGCAACAAAACAAAGTGTTGCGATTTATATGACTGGAATGGAAAACAACTCAAATCCATTTTTTTAATAAATAACTTATTACAGGTATGACTTACTCCAGTTATTATGGTTTCTTAAAAACTGGGTTAATCAAGAAAGACCCTCAGCAATTCTCAGCAATCTACACAGAGTGCAGCTTCCTCCCTTACTGGGAAAAAGCAGAAAGAGTACTTATTTACAGCTATCCCACTGGTTTCAATGGCATCGCACAAATGCAAGCGAAGAAAGAATTTGGCCTATAAAGTGAACTGTGACACAGCTGAGTGAATTTAATAGATTTCTAAGGCTTATACTGGGGTGATTGCTTCTCTTTATGTCATTTTAACTCTTCAAATCTAAAGATCAATTTAAACACATAATAATAGAAACCGGAGAGGGGGGACTCCTATTAGATCATCTAGTTAATCTCCAGGCAATGCACAATTGTTCCCTACTGTGTGTGTGTGAGCAATTTGTCTGGGCATGTTATAAAAAGCCTCAAACAAGAAGTTTCTCACTCTTTAGAGAGGATTAAACCTACCAAGCTAATCCATTTCACTGTTACGATGTTTTCTAGGTATTATCTTTCCTTCTCTTTTGATAATTTCACCCCAGAAGGCCAAGTGCTATGAAAAGGGAAGAGGCAGTAGAGCAATCATAGAATCATATTGTAAGGGTGAAGTAAGGGTGAAGTGACCTCCAGAGGTCATTTAGTCTAACCCCCTGTCTGAGACCACATTCATCCCTATACAGACCATCCTTTACAAACCATAATCTAAACTCTACATGAGACTACTATCAACCCTGATACAAAAAAGACATAACACCCTAACCTTCCACAGGTAAAGCAGGAGAACCATGGCAGTCAATGTCTTGCTTCCAAACTTACTGAACACTTCAATCCATCGGTCTGTGTCCTCCTCTCTTCAACAAGAGAGAAAAGGTGGATTCCTTCTTCTTTCTGGCAGCCCTTTAAGTGTTTGAAGACTGTTATCATACTCTCTTCAGTGCCTTTTTCTCAAGCTGTATATACTAGCTCCTTCAGCCTCTCCTCATGTGACTTGCTTTCAAAGTCCTTGATCATCTTTGTTGCTCATCTCTGAACCGTCTCTAACTTCTCCACTTCCTTTTCAAAATGTAGAGCCCGGAACTGTTCACAGTATTCCAAATGGGGCCTTACCAATGCCAAGTATTGAGGCACTGTCACCTCCCATGTTTTGCACCTAATGTTTCTATTGATGAATCCCAAAACAACATTTGCCTTTTGTGCAGCTGCTTCACACTGCAGACTAATATTGAGTCTGTGATCCACTAAGACTCCCTAGTCCTTTTCAATAGTGTTGCCATCTATCTAGGTGTCACCCATTTTGTGCTTCTGATTATTCCTCCTACGGGGTAGCATGTTGCATTTCTCCACATTGAACTTCATCCTGTTAGTTCTTGTCCAGCTTTCCAGTCTGTCAGGATCCTTCTAAATTGTTCTTGCATCCACTAACATGTTCACAATACTTCCCAGTTTCCTGTCATCTGAAAACTTGCTCAAGTAGCTTTCTATGCCAGCATCCAAATGATTAATAAACATGATGAACAGCACTGAGACCAGGGCAAACCCTTGTGGGACTCCACTCAAAACCTCCTGCCATTCTGACATGGATCTGTTAATAACTACTCTTTACTTATCGCTATTGAGCCAGTTATTTATCCACCTTGTAGAAGTTTTATTTATGCCACATTCCTTCTATTTGTTTATGAGAAGGTCATGTGGGACTTTGTCAAAAGCCTTGTTGAAGTCCAGATACACTATGTCCATAGCATTCCCTTCATCCACCCAAGTATTTATTTTGTCAAAGAAGGAGATCAGGTTTGCTTGAGACAATTTATTTGTTATAAATCCATTATGACTGTTTGTGATCAGCTTTTCCTCTTTCAGATGCTTGCAAATGGCCTTCCTATGCTCCAGTAACTTTCTAGGTATTGAGGTGAGACTAACCAGTCTGTAGTTCTCCAGGTTTCTTAAGAGGGGTACTGTGTTGTCCCTTTTCCAGTCCTCTGGTACCTCGTCTATCTCACACAACTTCATGAAGATCATTGCTTAACGCTTGCAGATATCCTTTGCCGGTTCCGTCAGTACCCTAAGTTGAAGTTCATCTGGCCCTGTTGTCTTGAATTCATTCATACCCAATAAAATCTCTCTGACCATTCATTTTTTTAACTTTTCCCTCAGCTTACCCCCTTCCTTATCCAGATACCTATTAGGTGTCTGGCTCCAGCTTAATTTGTTTGTGTAGTCCGAGGCTAAGTAGCTGTTAGTAAGCTGTTAGCTAAGTAGCTGTTAGCTAAGTAGTATATAGATCTGCCTTCTTTGCATCTTCATTTAGGAGTTCTCCCTGGTTTGTTAATAGAGGATCTACAGGTTCCTTGGTCCTTCTTTTCTGGTCAACATACGTATAGGTCCTCTTCTTGTTGTCTTTAACCTCCTTCACCAGGTATAACACATTCTTTATCTTTGCCTTCCTGATTTTGTCCCTGCAGGCTCTTGCCATTTCCTGGTGATTTTCACTGTTTTCTCCTCATTAAAGAAGAGTTTGACAGAAGGCCAAGAATAGTCATAAGGACTACACAAAGGTATGGCAAAGGCAGAAGACATGGCTGGATCTATAAAAGTACTTACGTACTTACATATTCTACCCGCACCTTTATGGTTAGAAACATAACCCACTTTCCTTAATTTTGTGCTGCTCTAAAAATCTGTGGCTGCAACAGAATGTAGTAGTAACTTTTGCTGCTTTATTGAAGTGGATGTATTTACTTTATGGCAGGACATTACAAGAATCCCAGAGCTGCCTGAGGTCTCCAGCTACCTTGGGCATTGTCCTGGGGGCTTAAGGGGCCTAATCCTGGGAACTGTTACCCTGTTGGGCTACTCAAACCCTTGGAGACCCTGCCCAGCTTTCCCCACTTATGCAGATGTGTCCCCAGAGATCCCAGGGTTGTGTGTGCATGATCAGGGAAACCCTGATTTGCCCTAGTTACCTAAATATTCCCAGGAGATTCTAGGAGCAAGTCTTGGTAAGTGAGAAAAGCCAGGTATGCTCTGCCAGGCCCTGAGGGGTCAAATCCTGTGTAGGAATGGGTACATAGGATTACGTCCTTTAAGCTGCAGGAGATCATATTGCCCATTATTCCACTGCATCAATGGATGAAAAAGGGTGATGTATGTTTCACCCACCAAAGCAGATCAACTATGCTGGGACACATCCCAGAACAGCTGATCCACATCATTTGTCAATGTTTATTTAAAACCTATGTTCTTAAGTACAAAAGTTAGACCCTCAAACCTCCATTCAGTTGCTACTTCACTCTATTGGTGGCTAAAATCCCTAGCTATTTATGTTTTCATCAGTAAGTCTTCCTAGGTACCTATGGCAAGGGTTTTTATTTATTTATTTTGGTGTTACATTTTATTGGACCAACTGTATAGTTCAGAAAACTATTAGAAAATTTTTCAGGCAGAAAGTGCCCATCCTCAGGTTTGAGGAAAAAAGCAGATACAGGTTAAGCTAAATAACAGAACAATGATTTGTACATAAGTCCAGCTGTAAAGGCAAGCATTCTACTTAAAGGAATAGAGGATGGCTGTAAAGTAGGAGCAAAGTAGGAGCAAACATGCAGTTAACAGGAGTAGTTTTAAAGCAAGAGAAATGCAGTAAAGTAAATAAGATACTTCCTGGAATAAGATATGTACCTTGTTTTTGAATGACAGAATGAAGAAAATTTAGATCTTTCTTGGGAGCTACTGGCAGGGGGAAGCAGGAAGAAAAACTATCCATTGCCAGTAGCTACGGAGCCCTAAGGGCAGCACATAGAGCTTCACTTTGGTTTTTCCTAACAGACAGAGAACCTGCTGTTGTCATATTTCCTCCCTTCTAATGTATACCCTAAGGCCAGTTTTTTCTTCCAGCTCCCAGTATTCACCTGTTACATACTTACAGATGGCCACCAAGTCCCCTCTTAGTGTTCTCTTCCCCGGGCTGAACAGTCCCACATCTCTAAGTCTTTCCTCATCAGGTTTGTCTTCCAGGCCCTTAATTATTCTTGTGGCCCTTCTCTGGACCCAAGATTCTCCATGTCTTTTTTTTTTTTAAGTGTAGTGTCCAGAACTAGACACAGTACTCCACAGGGGTCTCACTAGCACCAAGAAGCGAGGAAGTATCTTTTCCTTAGCCCTGCTTGCGATGCATCAGCCAATGCATCCCAGTATGCTATTAGCTCTGTTGACTACAGCGTTGTACCAGCAGTTCATGTCCATCCTGTAATCAACCATAACCCCGAGGTCCCTTTCAACCATTGTGCTGGGTGGGACGTTTCCACCTAACCTGTATTCATGTTGCTGGTTACTACTTCCCAGATGAAGCACTCTGCATTTATCCTTATTGAACTGCATCCAGTTCCACTCTACCCATCTTTCCAGCTTATCCAGGCCTGCTTGGATCCTCATCCTATCCCCTAGCATGACCACTTTTCCCCATAACTTAGTATCATCTGCAAACTTGGCCATCCTCATCTAAATCCTTGGTAAAGATGTTGAACATTACAGGGCCAAGAACTGAACCCTGTGGGACACCACTAGCCACCTCTTACCAAGATGATACAAACCACTCCACTAACACTCTCTGGGTTTGACCTCTTATCCAATTCCCAAACACCTGACCATGGACTCCACCAGACCACAATCCCCCAGTTTTTTCATAAGACATCATCTGCATCTCCCACATATACCTGGTTCATTACTTGATCATCATTAGTTGATCATAGAAAGAGGCGAGGTTGGTAAGACATGACCTACCTACAGTTAAACCATGTTGGTTATCCTTCAGCATCATGCCTTCTGCCAGTCTCTTGCAAATGGGCTTCTTGATAATTTTTTCCAAAATTTTACCTGGTATCAAGCTCAAAATGACTGGCCTAGTTTCCCAGATCCTCCCTCATCCTCTTCTTGAAGATTGGTACCACATTTGCCCTATTCCAGTCTTCCACTCTTAATTTAATGCAAATTAAAATTTGGTCACAAGCTGCTATAAGGTTAGCGTGCATATTTAAGTACACATTTTATATTTAAGGACACAGTTGGAGCTTTTTATTCTATGATAACTAGTTTGTATATGTAGCTGCTCTTAAGATAATTACACAGTTAACCAGTTAATTGAGCAATACCTGTGACATGTAGAGGGAGCCTAATTTCTACCAGATAGTTTTGAAAAAGAGTAATATTTGTATATAAGAATATGTGGTAAACTGTTTCTCATCTTATAACAACTAGACATGGACAGACGATAGCCTATTAGAGAATAAATTTGATTTGAACTGTTTGGGGAAACCACAGAATTGATGAATTAAGGAGGAACGTTTTCTGAGGATTGACTAATTGCATAGGGGACAAAGAACCGAATTAGTTAAATGCCTTTGGAATTAAATTACTGAAAAAGAGGTCTGTAAGTGAACCAAATAGAAGTAGGACAAAGCCCTTAATTCATGAATTCAAAGAAATGAGGGTTCTCGGAGCTGATGTATTTGGCAAGAGGGTTAAAACCTGACTTGAAAGCGGAGTGACTAATAAGTTAATTAAATAATTGGATCAGCCAATTTGAAATGTGAATTCAGAGGAAGGAGTGAAAAACAGAAGCAGCATGTTGGAGAGGGAGTAAAAATTGATGAACTGCTACAGCAGCAGTATCTTATCAAAAGCATCTTCTCTGTCACAAGTAAAAAAGATTTTGGCTAATCAGGAATATAGACTTTTAAACTCAGGGCATTGTGGAATCTTAATAGGCTAATTCATTTAAAGTTTCATAACTTTCATAGCTCAAGCCTCTGAAAAAGTTAGTCTATAAGGTGTCACACTGTCCTGCTTGCTTTGACCTGACCACTAAAAATGAACCTTTGACCAGTTCCGTTGTACATTTACCTGACATATCCAGAAAAGAACATAAGAACCTAAAAAGTATCATACTGAACACGTCTGCATATGGTTTAATGTGCAGTAGCCTATTTTATTGTGCATTAAAGCACCAGGTAAAAAATGGTGTTATTACTATAATGTGCGGTAAAATAGGTTACTGTGCATTAAGCATCACTTTTAAAATATGCATACTGGTTACTGTGCATTACGGCAGCCCAACGTGCATTTGTTTAGTACTTCACATTGGAGGTACTAGATATAATGTGCATTAAGTGCAGAATTTTGTCGCCAACAATGCAGGAGTAGATGCTTTAGAGGAAAACATTGACAGAGTATATCTAGAGTCATCTATCCCTGTTATACCTTTCCTGACCACCATTATTGGTTTAAAAGTGCTAAAGGATACTCCCCTGACTATTTTGTTTGATTGTTTATTGTTTTCTGATCTCTGATTTTCCTTTTACAGATTTCATTTGTCTGATATTTGACAAGGCATGAAATGCCTGGGCTTAAAAATTGCTATAAAGGTAGATACCTATCTTTCAAAATATCATGTCATAGAGACTCTTTCCCTCCCTATTTTCAACTCTTAGCCAGTGCTAACGGGCTTCCTGCCCTATCCCATGTTATGCGTTGTCAGGTAACAGCCAGTCCTGTTCCAGTTGACCAAAACACAGAGATGATTGATTTATAATCTTGTTACCTACCTACTGTACACTGCACTTGCATACAGTACAAAATAACATATACACAGGCTGCATCGGTGTGAACCTGAGAGCAGTGAGTATGGCAGAGAATCTGAATACCACAGAGAAACTAATCTGTTGTGGATGAAATAGAGTAAGAAACTTTCAGCATGAGCTAGGAATACATATATGAACACTGTGTTACATACATTGGCCAAATTCTTCTGTTATGCCAGATTCAATCTTGATTGGGCCTATTATTTAACAGAACAAAATTTGGTTCAGCAGTTTTGTGTGTGTGTGTGTGTGTGTGTGTGTGTGTGTAAGATAGCTTTGTCTACTGTATGCAACTGAATCTTGACACTAAACTGAACTTATAGAATACCACTGAAGCTTAATCAGTGTTTAGCTTAGTCAAACTCAGTATGTTCAGCTGAACCTCTTTTTGAAGTTTGTACATCCCTAATTATGGAGCTTCTAGGATCTTGAAGTCCTGCAGCTCTTATGTTCCAACTTACTATGGTTCTCTCTCATTTTTTTGAACTCCCAGCTTTAAGCTTTCAAGGGGATTCCTAGCAATCTCACCAATGACTTTTCTGTTCTCTTGACTTCTCTGGAGTTCTACGTTTCTGCTTTTTTGATCCTCACACCTTGGGCTTTCATCATCGCTCCTAGATATCTTTGAAATGTCATATTTTGTAGACACATGCAGCCACTTCATTCTTCCACCTTCAACTCACATATCCCTTTCATTTGCAAGTTTAGCATTTTCATATCATAAGTAAAGTCTGGTAAATGTAATGAATGGGGAAGGTATATCTGTTCGTTTTTGTTAGCTAAAATTAGTTGATTGTTTTAACTAATGGTGATTTAGGGGAAGGTCAAATTTAGTGGAAGAAAAGTACCT
The DNA here is from genome assembly GCA_030014935.1 of Caiman crocodilus. Lineage (NCBI taxonomy): Eukaryota > Metazoa > Chordata > Crocodylia > Alligatoridae > Caiman > Caiman crocodilus. Next base: position 19,580,773 of record JAGPOW010000290.1, read on the forward strand.
CATCAGGCTTATACTTAGATATCTCCCCTAAGGCTGAACTACTCAGTGTAAATTTATTGATAAAGATACTGATATATGTCTCTATTTTCCAGGATCATAGATTTTCCCAAAATCTATATGATCAAAAAAAAGACTTGTCTATGGCCACTTGTCACGTAATTCTCCTCACCACTTTCTTTTACGGGTTTCTTTGACTTTCAAAACTAAATACATTTCATAGTTACACATCTCTTAGCTTTAAAGCAATATGATATTGAGCAGAGCTGGTTGAAAATGTTGATGGAACTTCTTCACATCCAGAAGCGCAGTTTCGCTAAAATGGAAATTTGTGGATTATCACAACTTTTCAACATGATACAACTGCAGGAGTTTTCCCATTTTGTTCAGCTAATGACAATGTTTTTGCTAATGAAACAGTTCAATATTAAAATATTTCGACTTTCACATTTCAATTAATTTAGTTTTGACTCTTACATGATTTTAAGATATTAATTTAAAAGTTACACATACATGTGATATTTCCATGTTCTGACATTATCAAAACAAGGTTTGTTTACCATTTCAAAATGAAACAGTTGATATGATTAAAGCAAATTGTTTTAAAGTTTCAGGATCAATTTTTGGAATTCCCGCTCAATGTAAAATTTAAAAAAAAAAAATTTTTTTTATTCCCACTTGGGATGAACACATTTTTTTTCAAAATTTAAAATTCTATTTTCCAGCTGTCTGTAATGCTAAGGTTCACTCAGCCTTAGTACATATAGGGTTTTCCTTAGTTACAGTGCTTCTCTTTCTAATAGGTAGGCAGAGCATGGAAACATGCTGGCAACCCAGAGGCTAGTTAATCATACCCTCTGCTACTGCTCTGGTTTTGTTGTGATTGGTTACTACATTTTACTTAACTCTAACTGGGGGTGGTTAATGGAAAAAGAGGGGTTAAGCAAACCTGCTTCAGTAGTCTTAGAACTACATCAATTTGTTTATTGCACAGCTTATTAGAAAAATAATACATACTGACAAAAACACTGCATCATAAGCTTTTCCCTACGTGTACTGTCTATATAGATATGACTGTATAAGTGGAGCTAGTCAGAATTTTTTTATTGAACTTATTCTTGAAAAAAAATCATTTTGAGGAGCTGGAACTTCCATTTTTTTTGAGAAACAAATGACAATATTACTCTGTTTTCAATGAAAACCTGAAAAATTCTGCAAATAAAATGGTTGCTTTCCTTTTTTAGAACAATTTTTAAGAAAAAAATAAAATACCATCTCTATCAGTTCTTCCATTTTTATTTTGTTTCAGATTAGTGCAGGACAGCTGAGTTGGAGCTGACTCCTTAAAATAGGACATGGAGTTGTAGCATCACTTAAAACTGTAGGAGGAAGGCGTTAGGCTTATCTACACCCTTGGGGGGCAGTGTGTTGTGAGCATTCCTTACTAACGCATGCAGACTAATCAATCTACTGTTGCTTTAAACTAACACCTTTTTTCTAAGTTTAGTTTAACTCTTTCATCTTAAAATATGACAAATTGCTCATGGTATGTGACTATAGCTAAGAATTTTTTTAATGTACATTGACCACAATGTTATGATTTCTTGTATACATGTTTATCTTAATAATTTGCATTGGAAAATAGTTGCAAATTACTAATTTACACGGGAAGATAGTTGCAAATTAGCCAGTTCTAAAAATGGTCCAGTCAAAAGTATGAACTATACTTTTTCTTTGGTGGAGGTGGGAAGATTTTTTTTTTTTTTAGTAGGAACAGAGCAGCTTAAGAATACAACCAAACAGAGGCCACAATCCTCCCATGACAACAACTTTCTCTGGAGATCCTTCACAGTCTCAAATGAGTTCTCCAGTATCATGGATTCATAGATTCATAGATGCTAGAGTCAAATGGTGTCCCAGCCACCAGTGGGAGGTTTTGGGATTGAGACAGTGGTCGGAAGTAAAAAGGTAGGAAAGGTTCATTGTCTTAACAAACACACAACTATGCATAGTATAACATGACAACAATGACAGACAATAAAATTCTGGCGTGGCAACTTATCAGCAATCCCCTCTGATGCCTGGTATATGACAAGTCTCAAAATTCAATGAATTCAGGCGTCCCCGATCTGCGCTATCCAAGGGCTATCGGGAAGGACTCTGGTATTCAGTCCTCAGGCTCCTTGAGATCCACTAGCCCACTGAATCCAGGTCAGCAGCTTCTCTTTACAATGATAGCTTCCTTTACCATGCTGCATGTTTCTTCTGACTATTCCTGGGTACGCTAGCAAATTTATAATTTCTGAGCTACACTGTTGGCTTACAGCCACTCACAATCTTACACCACAAACTTTCCTTATATGACTAACCAATAGCAGTACAAGCCTTCACATTTTTCTTATAAGATTAATTTCAGCTGTGCCTTTGCTGACAAGGCTGGCCTTAACCAGTTTTTTTTTAAACTTTTAACTAAACTCTTACCTATAGCACACATTTTGCAAACCACAAACAACAGGAAACAACAGGAACAAACAATAGGAAACACCTGGTCTAAACATCACAGAGCACTCAGCAAGCACCTTACCACACAAACACTACTTTCAGCTATTACACTCCACCCCTTGCTTGCTGAAGCACTGTGATGGCTACAGTTGAGATGCTAGAGCTACATGTGCTACATCAGGGAATGGGGAGGGATTTTTTAGTTTAACTTGCATGGCATGGACAGATTTATGACAACAACTATTAAACCACCATTTAGCTACTGCTACTAGGGCAATACAGAGCATTATAACACTTAACATGGTCAGCCACATAGTTGAGGTAATATACGGTGACATGTGAACAGCACAAGTCACATTGTACTATTTACATGGCTCAGGCACATTGACAGCTAAACTGATGATTTGCTCACCCTCCTGAGCAAGGAGGGCTAATTGAGTGCCTTGCCGAGCTTTTGCCTTAAGGCTCTGCAGCTTATCTTTTACCTCATTTCAGTTTTCTAACCATGGCATATCTATGTCTGCTACCCATGAAGTGGGTATTGTAAAATTGAGGATTATGGTCCCAGAAGAAATTTCTGGCCATTTTAGGGCAATAGTACAGTTACTTAGTTGTAGCAGAGCAATGGCTTTACTCTTAGATCTTAAGCAACATGAGCTGCACAAGGTCTAGGTGGTACCATTTTCATATAGTAAGTGACCTGGTCCTTCCTAACAAGCATGTTGCCCTATTGTCACATGACATATTAGGTAATTCGTGTACACAGCTCATATTGGGTGGGCTTACCATCTGAGGTAACTATCTCCAATATGGGACAATGCAGATTCCAGTTCTTAAGGCATCTTTGTCCCAGCCCTGTGTTAAGCAAATAAGTAGTAATCCAGCTTTCATTTTTACCTCATGCACCAGGAATGAACATTTTCTTTTATTACAGCCTTCCCAAGTGGTAATCCAGGTGCTTTGATAGGAGTATCTCTCTTCAAATGTTGTGGGTATGTCATGAAGCTCTAAGCCAGGGGGCCATTCCCTATTTTTAACATTGTTTATTACCTGGAAAAAATGCATGTTTAATGATAATAGAATTTGCACACAAGCAGTACTGCAGGTTTGATTTTTTTAAAATCAAATTTGCTCTAGAAACAGTGTCCATCATAGCCTGGGCAAGATGGGCTGTCTCTATGGCAAGATGGGCAAGATAGGCTGGTGGGCAAGATGGGCAAGATGGGCTGTCTCTTATCAATTCATCAGTGTGCTCTAAGGTTTTTCTCTCAAGCATGCCTCCCCCAGTGAGCAGCCCTACTGCTTGTCAGAGATTGGTAACTTCTTCAGCATTTTTCTGGGATTTGTCTAAGTTCTATACATTCATAGCCAAATTAAATCTGTCCTAAAGATAACCTGGAACATCTCTTTGTTTGTGGGACCTAAATATTTGTGGAATGGAGAATGGTTGTCCATTCCCATCTAAGTAACCCCTCAGCTACACGGGCGCCTGCTGAACAGTTTGAAAAGGTAGCTTGGGCATACCATTGTTCCAGCCTGAATAATACCTGGGCAGTGAATAATGAAGTGTTTAGGAGAGTTGGAGTTTTACCCTGTGACTGCCAGCAGGGTGTGGTGTTATACATGGGCGGTGTCAGGGCTTCCTGAGGGGGAATGGCCAAAGACAATAGTGAATACCCTGTCCCCTCACAGTTTATGTTTATCCTTCCCCCTTTGGGAGCCTGCAACCATGCTTCACCTCCTAAAGAGTGGAAGAGCTCCCATGGTCTCTCATGAGGATGATGTTGTACCATGTTGGTGAAATGGCATTGTCCTGGAAGAATCATAGCACTAACTTGCTTTAGAAATCCTACTGGTATAAAAGGATGGGGATAAGTGGGGGAGACTTGTGTATACAGCCTTCTTTCAATTAATAAAAGTATTTAAGTATTAAAGTGGGTACCATTCTACCATGCCTCTGTGTAGGTATGATTTACAAACCATGTAATAACCTTGTTCTAACCCATAGAATGCCCTCCCACCTGGTGGGCCCCATACCACTGGTGGAGAGCGTCATCAGCCATAGGAATGGGAGAGGGCAGACTTTTCCATAAACACAGTAGCTCAAGAGACTGAACAGATGTGGAATGCATCACTGGGTGTACAGACTCAGGGGCGCTGAGCTCCTTGCCAGTCAACTCATAGATTCATAGATCCATACATTCATAGATTTTAGGGTCAGAAGGGACCTCAATAGATCATCGAGTCTGACCTCCTGCATAAGCAGGAAAGAGTGCTGGGTTTAGATGACCCCAGCTAGATGCCTATCTAACCTCCTCTTGAAGATCCCTAGGGTAAGGGAGAGCACCACCTCCCTTGGGA
>JAGPOW010000290.1:19589889-19600866 GCA_030014935.1 Caiman crocodilus
GGCCACAAGAGGGGCAGCCAGGGGCCGCCCCAGGAATCCCCCCGACCCCCGGGAGCCCCACCCAGCCAGCACCCCCAACCAGGGTGGGGGAGGTGGACAAGGGGCCCCCCAGGGGCCCGGTCTGGGTGGCAGCCTCAGAGGTACACTGGGGGGCCTGCACCAGGGAAGAGGGAGGGGGAGGGGCCAGGCCCCTAGCAGTAGCACTGCGTGTACTCACCATGTTCCTAATGAAAGTAGTCCTTGTGCTGGCATCTCTGTTCGCTCTTCCCTTCCTCCTGCTCTCTGTCTGCGTGAACGCCGGCGCAAACGCCGGCGCGCCCTTACAGAGCACTCCTGTTTGCGCGCTCTGTTTGCGCACGGCTCGGGAGTGCGGCTCCCAGCCGGGTCAGCTATCAGCAATCTGGGAGGCTCCCCTCCAGATCAACTGCAGCTGCCGGTACCACCGCACTCACCAGTTCGCTGCCGCTGCCGCTGTCTGTCCTCAGCTGCTGCTCCTTCTGCTCTCTGCTCTGCAAGGGCTCATGTGTGACCGAGACCACACATGAACCCCCTCAATTTGTACCTTGTTGAAACTGGCAGCCAACAAGTCTTTCCAGATCTTTGTTCACCTTGGGCCAGCCTTTCCCAGCTTTTCCCAACAATTCAGGTTGGGGGGGGTCAGGAGGTTTGTCCTTCCCTGAGGCCATCACCATGGCCTTGGTGGTTCTCATTGGTCTGGCGAGCCCTGGCTTTTGCAAAATGGGCAGAAGCTGCAGTAATCACTGGATCGCATCTCTTACTGGGTTGTTCACCACCTCTGGCTCCAAAGTCAACAGGGCTGAAGTGCACTCTATTGCTGCCCACTGGAAGAACCTTCTCCACATCAGTGCTGTCGTGACTTCATCTAGCGTGTGAGTCTAAGCTTCTACATGAATGATGTCAGTGAGCGCTAATTGATAGAAACAGTGGACAGCCTCCTCTAAATTGGCCCATGCCCAAGGGGTGGGATTAAGCTCTTCTTCCATATTACCATAACTGGTGATGGTAGCCTGTAGTGCAGCAGAAAAAAAAGTAACATTTTCCCCGGCTCCTGCAAATTGATTCAACTGGAATTTGGGATGCAGGACAAGTTGGGCCACCTCAGCATGGCTCACTGATATTGCTGAGGCCTCTTCACCATATATTCAAACTAGCCAGTCTATTACCAGCTCCTCTGGCTTGGACTATCCCGCTTCTGTATATCTCAAATCTCCACATGGGTAAAGGAGTGTAGCTCTGTTTGGGGGTTTCCCCTTTGCAGCCCCGAGCAAGTCACTATTACTTGAAAAGCTTGGCTGAACTCCTCCTTCTGGGCGGGGACATATGGGGGCAGTTTAGCACAAGGCCTGTCATCAATCTCCTCCCCCTCATCCATCCCCTCTCTGTGATCTTCCCAGAGCTCTACTTCCAGTTTCTAGCCATACAAGCACTGTTGCACCTTCATGAAAAGGGGCTCCATGGCCTACGCCAACTGTGCCTTCCTCTGAAGGGAAGCGGTCACGTGCGCAATCATAACCTTTCCTTCCCTTCATTCCAATGTGTCTAAGTGATTCTGAGAGGCTTGTGCAGCCTCACACACCACACTGTTGGACTCCCTTATGTCCTCCTGCTCTTTACTCAATTGGGTAACCTCTTCCTGGAGCTGGGCATTCTCTTCAGCCCCTAATCACAGGCACATGACCAGCAGCTATGATTAGGCACCCCTTCACCCCTTCTTGGGTTTACCCCATGTGGCAGTGGCAAACCTAGCCCACTGATTGAGTATCCTGAGTGACTCCAGGCAGGCCTCAACCTATCCTTATCCCACCTGGGATTCTCCATCCCTGTCACTTCCTTAAACAAAGCCACCAATGGAGGCTACCCAACTCCCTCTATTCCAACCTTTCCAGACCAGAATCTCTCAATCCTGTTCATGATGCCAATTTATGTCCCAGCCACCAGCAGGATGGTTTGAGAGAGTGGTGTTGGGATTGAGAGAGTGGTTGAAAGTAAAAAGGTAAGAAAGTTGTATTGACTCAACAAACACACAACTACACATAGTATAACAAGACAACAATGACAGACAATAAAATTCTGGGTCGGCAATTTATCGGCAGTCCCCTCCGGTGCCTAGTACATGACAAGCCTCTCAAAATTCAGCGAAGTCAGGTGTCCCCGATCTGCACTATCCAAGGGCTATTGGGAAGGACTCTGGTATTCAGTCCTCAGGCTCCTCAAGATCCACTGGCTCACTGAATCCAGGTCGGCAGCTTCTCTTTACAATGATAGCTTCCTTTACCATGCTGCATGTTCCTTCTGCCAATTCTTGGATGTGCTAGCACATTTATAATTTCTGAGCTACGCTGTTAGCTCACAGCCATTCACAATCTTACACTATGAACTTTCCTTATATGACTAACCAATATCAGGACAAGCCTTCACATTTTCCTTATAAGATTAATTTCAGTTGCACCATCACTGACAAGACTGGCCTTAACCAGTTTTCTAAAAAACTTCTAACTAAACTCTTAGCTATAGCATACATTTTGCAAACCACAAACAAACAACAGGAAACACCTGGTCTAAACATCACAGAGCATTCAGCAAGCACCTTACCACACAGACACTACTTTTAGCTATTACAGAAAGGGACCTCAACAGATCATCGAACCTGACCCCCTGCCTTGGCAAAAAAGAGTGCCGAGGTCAGAAGGCCTATTCAGCCTTTTGTTAAAGACCCCCAAGGTAGGAGAGAGCACCACCTCTCTTGGAAGCCCATTCCAAATTTTGGCCACTCTTACCATGAAGAAGTTTTTCCTCATATCTAGCTTAAATCTTCTCTCTGTTAGTTTGTGACCATTGTTCCTTGTTACCCCAAGTGATGTCCTCTCTGATTCCTTGCTGTGTCCCCGTAATGAATTTGTAGACAGCCACAAGATCACTTCTCAGCCTTCTCTTGCAGAGGCTGAAGAGCTCCAGGTCCCTCTGACTCTCCTCATAGGGCTTGTCCTGTAAGCCCCTAACCATGTAAGTGACCCTCCTCTGGACCCTCTCAAGTCTATCAACATCCTTCTTGAACCACAGCTCCCAAAACTAGACGCGGTACTCCAACTGTGGTCTGACCAATACTGCATAGAGGGGAAGTATCACTTCCTTGGATCTGTTTATCATGCATCTGCTGATGCATGATAAAGTGCGTTTAGCTTTGCTGATGATTTCATCAAACTGATGACTCATGTTCATCTTGGAGTCCACTATGACTCGGATCCTTTTCCACTTCTGTGTTGCTGAGAGGGTGACTTCTCAGCCAGTAGGTGTGCTGAATACGCTTCACACCCACATCCAAGTAATTGATGAACATTTTTTTTGCAACATCTTAACTTGCTGCAAATATACCTGTTGAAAAATCTTAAGTTTCATAAATAAGACTGTGGGTTATATTAACAGCATGTTAAATCCAGCAGATGAAAAATGTTCTTATTCCTGCTTTTTTCTGTTTCATTCCTTGATCTAGAGCATGATCATATTCCTACTTTATCTTGCTCTTGAAGTTCTTCTGTGCACTGATAAGAAATCAGAATAATATAATAGGTGAAGACTATGCAGGAAGGAGAATGGTCATTTGAATATTCTCCTTAGGTAGAGTTGCCTATCTGATACCAAAAGAAAACTTTTGCTAGGAGCAGACATCAAAAAGCCAGAACCTGAATTGATTCAATCTTTGCAGGTTAGTTAACCTGCCTAGTTTGACCCAATTTGCAAGTGAATAGACATTCCTTGTTAATTCCAGAAATACAAGCACATGCCTGTAGTCATTCATTCCAGGAGCCAATGGGGAGGGGGACTAGAGCAGCCCTTAGCCGTAGGGAAGCTGTTCCAGAAGAAGAGGCATGGATAGCCCAGGCAGTAGCCCAGAATAAAATGGCTAGGGACAGGGTTTAAATTTCCCCCTCCCTGTCCCAGTGGCATGGACCCAAGCCAGGGTCTGCCTAGTGTTCCCCCCTCACGGCTGCAGCAGGGGCATGCCCAAAAGCCAACTGGCATTGCCCACTGAGGCAGAAGGGGAGAGAGGGGATTTATTCCTCCCTCTACCCCCTCTGCCCTGGAGGACCACAGTTAAGGTGTGCCTTCCCCAACCGCTACTGCTGCCCTCACTGCCACCACCGCCATTTGCTTTCTGTGTGAGGCAGATGGAGGGATAAGCCCCCTCCTTGCTCCCTTCACCAGACATGGGATAAAATGGGGAATAACCCGCCTTCCTGTCTCTTCGCCTAAGGGGCCCTGCCATCCAGCCTCTGGCCAAGTTCCCACCCTGGCTACTGGAACACTGAGGGGGCAGAGTTCTTGAAGGGGGCAGCACCCTCTGTCATGGTGTTTGGAGAGTGCAAACCTCTTCCTGGCAGAGGGGCCACAAGTTGGGGTTCAGAGATGCCACACATTGAGCAGGATGTGTGGTGGCACGGGGGCATGGAGCAGTGGCCATAGTCCTCCAAACCCTCCTTAGCTCTGCTGCTGCTCACCCCACACAGTCTTCAGCAGCTCTGACTACTCTGCAGCACACCCCCCACCCCTAGGAAGAGGCTCATGCTCCACGATACCATGACAGGGGCTGCAACCCTCATCATGGTCGCTCCCCCCTCACCATTCTAGCAGTAGGGGTTGGGGTGCAGCTAGAGGCCAGCCAGAATGGCTCTTTAGGTGAGGTGGCAGGGAGAGGGACTATTCCCCCCTCCCTTGTATGTCTGGAACAGGGGGCAGGAGGGGACATATCCTGCCACTTGCCCCATGCAGGAAGCATTGGTGGTGGCAGTCACAACTGGCCAACCCTGACTGTGGTCTCCAGGAGACAGGGGAAATAAACCCTCTCCCAACCTCCTCTGCCTCAGGGGAGCCATGCCTCCAGCCCTGCCACTACATCAGTAAGGTGGGAGGGCTCAAGAGACCCTGGCTCAGGTCCATGATGATGGGAAAAGTAGTGGGGATTTAGACACCCTCCCTGGTCAGTTCACTGCATGCTACTGCCAGGGCTGGTCATGCCCCCAGTACTAAAGCAGTCAGTAGAGAAATGCTTGACAGGCCCATATTGGTAGGACAGCGAAGGGAGTGGGGAATAAACCTCTTCTGTGTTCCCTTCTGGGGCTAGCGTCTGGCCAGGTCCCTGTCCCTGCCTGCCCCTGCTCAAGCTAGGGAGCAGAGGGTTGAAGCCAGGCTTGCTTCACTGGAGCAGAAATCACAGCTCAGTCCAGAGGGAATGTTAGGATGCTGGGCAATTCTGGTTTAACTTAAACCAAGAAGGAGTCTGGGACAGAAGTTGCATAACTCAGTTTAAGCTGAATAAGTTAAGTCTGAGAATACAGTCAACCAGGTTTATCTCAAACTGGTTTCAGCCATTTTGAAACTGGTTTATGTGCACTGAACGTGTTACAGATTTAAACCAGTTTCTGATCGCTTAAATCAGATTATCTGTAACTTCTGTCCCTAGTCTTTGGGACTGAGAGGCAGATTACAGATATAGATATTCTAAGGTAAGATGGGAATGGCTTGAAACTGAAGTTTCAACTCGAAGTACTTAGCTTTTAAATGAACCTAGAGTATTTAGTCAAATAAAAATGTCCTTTAATGAATTCTGCTAGCTTTGGTACATGGATATTGCAGGTGAACCTACACATGTACTTTACTGCAGAGTTGACTTGGTTAGCTCCATACTAAAGTGTCACTATCTACACATGCACCTGAACTAGGGCACAGTAAATGAATTAAAACTCCACTGTAAGATAGTACTGTCCAGGACAAGTACTTTCCTACAGCAGAATAGTTAGATGCACCAAAATGCACATGTAGATGGTGGCTGGAGCTGGCTGAGGCACAAGGGTACTATATTGCAGAGGCTGCTTTCTGGCTAGGTCTGCATTGTAGCACCCTCCTGCCTCAGTTAGCTCCTCCACAGCACATTAAGCTGGAGCATGGGAGCCCTGGACTGGCAGGCTGACTCCCCAGGTCCCCTGCTAACTGGTGCTGCTCTGCTCCAGCTCAGCATGTTGCAGTCCTGGGCAAGCATGTGTGTCAACTTAGCACCCAGGAGCAATAAACTGCAGCATGGATTACACCAGAGTTTATTGCTACATGCTAACTGCATGTGTAGCTGCACTCTGCAAAGTTAAAATGGCTTTTACTTCTAATAGAGGAAGATTTAAGCCAAGACCTTGCATCTAAACTCCACTCTCCTTTTGGTGATATCTAAATCTGAATCCAAATCTTAATATTGTGGCTCAGGAAAAAGTAGGTACTGTTATTTCTCCTAAAAACTAAATTTTTGAGAAGTTATAGTCAACTGTAGTCTCACAAACACATTATCATATAGTAGAACTTCAGAAAGCTGACCAAAACGTATAGTTTTTTTCATTACTTAGCTGAGGCTATTGTGGGGGCTTTTTTGTTTGTTTGGGGGAACAAGAGAAAAAGAAATTCCTCTTGAATTAATATAGAAAGGATAGAGAAAATGTGGATTTGAATAGCATTTAAATTGCTGTGTAATTGCTGTCAGTTTCCCTTTGTTTCCTGATTTTGCTTTACACTTAAAACTGTGCTGTACTCTGTGAAATTGAACACAGGTTGAAACATGCATTCTAGTGTAGTTTATCTCAATTATCTGTTCTTAAACAAGTTTGGCCTTCAGAAACAAAGCTCTAGTTGTTGCATTATTATATTTCAGACTCTGGTTTGGTAAAAATTCTCCTTATTTTTGTAAATGCTTTTAATCAGAAGAAAGGAGTTTCAGGTTCTTATGTAGAGTTCAGTGGGCAGGGTCTTTGGAAACAGAAATACTGATTAAGAAAATCAGAAACTAGTTAAAAGAAATAATTTGTACGACTATTGAATTTTCAGTTATTCAATCAGAAACCATGAGCTATTGTTACTTTTGGAGCTATTCTTCCAAGTGATTAATATATTTAAAGTAAATAATTTAAATTAAAAAATGAATGTGTTCTACACATTGAGTTTATCCTTGTAATTTTTAACTATCACTAGCAAATGTATAGAAAAAGCATATGCTTTTGTTCATCTGTATTGACAGAAAAAATAGAAGAAATTCATTGAATTCAAATTACAAGGCAAAGTTGATACTTCAGCTGCATAAGGCTTTAACTACATAATGTAATTCTACATTATTGAATTGGGTGTATCTATACATTCATTCAGTTGAGCACATCTATACATTCATTAATGTGCCTTAGATACAACACATTTAGTTTAGTGCCTTTAATGAGGTGCTAACTGAATGCGCAGTAACTAGAGTTACTGTGCAGGAGCACCAGCACATGCTTTTTTAATAATGCTTACTAAGCATTAGCTTAGTAACACTGTGCAGTAGGCTATTTGCATGATTAATAAGCACTCTGGTACTGCACAGCGTTATTAGGCTAATGCGCAGTAAGCCCCCTGTATGTCTCTTCTTAAGATACTGAACATCACCTTTTCTTTTCACCTAATGTTCCTTATCTGAAAAATGAAGATAAACAAGGCTGTAGTCTGGATTAATTAATGAATATCTGTGCAGTGCCATGAACATGTTAAAAGAAAATGCTAAGCTTAAAAAAAATTGACACTAGTGAGTCTACTCAAGTGCTTAGAATTAGCATTTGAGAGTTTAAGTGTTTTGCTTGATAGGGTCAGAGGGCTTGTTTGCTCATTTATAGATAAATGAGCAAACAAACCCTTGTTAAAGATATCAGACTTCAGTTGACATAAATCCCTACTGTCATTAAACATCTTTACTGAGTCTGAGGACATGGACTCACCTAACATGTAGGGTATAAACAGAAGTTCTCAAATGAAGTGGTCAACTGTGGTGGGCTGTGTCCTGCCCCAGTTTATCCACTTCACTGGGTGATGCGTTCCATGCTTACAGAGATATGCCTTGGATATTTCTTGGGGCACATCTCCATTAGAGTGGAAAACCAGGGTTTCCCACTTGCAGAGATGTAAACAAAAAAAAAACAGGTTTTACCAGAAGTTAAAACCTAGGCTTAACTGAAATATGTTGTGTCTTTTTTTTTTCTTTTGAAACTCTAAATGTTTTTGTCAAAATGAATAAACTACTTTTCACTGCAAAAAATAACAATGCTTTAGAAAAAAATCTCTAGACCAGAGAATGGCAACCCCTGGCACACATGCCAGACCCTTGACTTATTGACTTAATGGTTGTATTGTCCTGGGTTACAGGAATAGTCCATAGGGTGAGTGCTCAAGTTCCAGGAATCAGTTCTTTAGCTTGATTAGCTTAAAATGGAGTTTGGCTAGGCTTTTGCCTACTGACGATCATCATTCACTCTCATTCACTCAACAGATTTTATCACTTTACAATTACAGTTTCAATGCAGTTTTAAAAATGGTCCAGGGTGTAACTTCATTCTACAGACAGTACATTCCTTAAGAGTTTAAAATGATAACATATAAAATACAAAATGCCATGGTATAGATGAGACGGATGAAATATGAAAATGCACTGTGCAAAATATATAAACATGGAATGTGAGGTAGTGAGGATCAAAGGCTACTGGGGCCAGTGAGTGAGTTGGGTTACCACAGAATATATTTACAGTCTTTGCAGTGGATATTTTAGTTCTTTTGTTTTCTTTAGTGACACTGAGCTTAATTGATATGAAGATGTAGTTTCTAGGTTTCTCCTACAGAAAGCCATTTCAGCTTTCTGGCTTGCTCTGAGCCTTGCCACACCTATGCAACGAGTGTGGTAGGACTCTGCCAATACTGAGAAGGAAAAGAAATGCACAAAATGGGGAGAGGGGTGTAGGCAAGAAGGGGCTTCTATTATATCCATGTCCAGAAGGGAAATGTACAAAGAGGGGTTTCTGCTACAGTGGGTGCATGTACCTTGGGGATGGCAGGGGAGGTGTGAGGGGCTCAATCCTTGTTGTGCCAGCCTGCCACAACCACAGCCAGCCAAACCAGGCACCCACAGCAGGTGGCAAGGAGGCTGAAAGCCATTTCACTGAGGTGTGCAGATCCCTGGCCTGGCTCACTGCTGCCTCTGGGCAGATGACAGGGAAGGGGCCAGGGCTGTGCTGCCACAACAAGGATTAGGCCCGTTGTGGCTCCCCTACTGTCTACCCAACCACCCCAACATTTTCCAAGTCAAGGATGGGGTGTTTTGGGCACTATCTGCCTAAAAACACTGTCAATCCCTGCTCTATAACAGTGATTCTGAACCAGGGTGCCACAAGATGCTTTTTAAGGTCAATGTACAATATTAGCACTGGTACGTATACAAACAGCTACGCATGACTTACAAGATAAACCCAGAGATTTCAAATAGTAATCCATAGTGTCCAAAACATTCTGACCTGTTATGGTCTGGGTTCTTTGTAACAGAACAATTTTTCTATTATTTCTCCTTAGTCAATAAATGAGTGAAAGCTAAGAGCTGGCACTTCTTGAGGTCTAAAAAGTAGTGCCTTGAATCTAGAAAGGTGGAGAACCACTACTCAAGCTAGTTTATTAAATATACCCAAAAATATCTGTTAAAGGTAAAACCATATGAAAATGGTTTTATGAAAATTACTTGAATCCCAATAAAATGTTGTATAGTACAATGTATAAAAATTGTCCTTAAAATCTGTTTCCCATACCAAAGAGATTCCTATAATTTCAGTGAAGGAAAAAATCCTACTCATATGTATATATTTTCCTGTTAAGACTGACTTTCACTCCTGTATTGTTAACATCATTGTCTCATCAGGAACAGTTAATTGAACATACATTTACTTGTTATGTAGTAATGCTTTGCTAGTTTAACAATTAGATATTTGTGCTCCTGGTTACTGTAATGAATTTTTCTAAGATACTTTAGTACTAAAACAACAAGTTTTTGGGGCACTTCCAAGCATCTTTTACCTGTTTCATTTCCAAAGAACAAGTCATTAAATTAATCTGTAGATCTCACTGGTGAGGTCACTGTTGCAGTATAACCTAGATGGCGAAAGTGACGAAACATTCACAAATTATTAAATGGTTTAGCAGGTTACTGTTTAAGCTTGAACCCTTAACCAGAAGGATTTGTCATATCTAAAACTCCATTCAGTCTTCATTCTGACAGGAACACTTTACTTCTATTGGTATACAACAGCATAATTACTGAACAAATTCATATAACATTCAACAGGATATATTCCTCCTAAGCCATCTTCAAATAAATATGCATATGCTGTTCTGCCTGGATGTTATAAAATATTCAGTACGTGACAAGAAATATTTCCAAAGGTAGATATGTACTGCCATTCCAGTAATTGGGTTCATGAATTGGTTCCAATAGAAATGTGAAAGTTGCTTCGCCTTTTTCCACCTAATTTCACCTGTAGGTAGGAACAAAATGTCAATTTTTTTAAAGACACTTTTCTCTAGGTTAGCTGCTCACATAGAGATATAATACTGAATTCTGGAGTAAAAAGATTATTTTTAGTAAATGGAAACAGCAGGTATTTTATAATTTTAACACTTCATTTGGTATTAATTCACCATACATACAATATTAGATTAATTGAGCCTATAACTAACCCAAAGATGTAGTGTGCTAGTTAAAATAGTAGTGCATTTATAAAAGCAACTTTAACAACTATTTCCTTCTAAATCTGCAGTAGCCCCCGCCTCCTCTCCTGCTCCCTCCCCCTGTTCTCTATAAGGGGTAGGTACTTCTGCAGGTTGGAAGAATGAGAAACAAGGGAATATTCATTTGTTTCCTAAACAAGAAGGGAGATAATACCACTTGATAAATAAATTGATATTAAGTGCACTTGCTTGAAATGTTTACATTTAGTTCCTGAAAAGTAAATTGAGTATTAGTTTCTCAGGTAATAAAGATGACGCAGTGTTAGTGACTGAGGTATCAAAAGCACAGGTGCTGCAACAAAATGATAACTTAAATAGCAACAACTCCCCAAAATACATCCAACTGTACAGAAAGAG
>JAGPOW010000290.1:19602016-19620754 GCA_030014935.1 Caiman crocodilus
AAAAAAAAAAAAGATTAAGATACCTACCATGGGATGTGGTTGCCATGGCAAAAACAGTGGCAACACAAGTTTGTTCCATTGCATTTTGCTGGTGCACATACTCCTGCACGTGGAGTTAGTATGGTGTAAATTATCCCACGTGAGATAGGCGAGGCTGGAGCCAACACTGGTGCTGGCCCCAGCAGCCTTCCATAGGATCCTGGGGGCCTAGTGGGGGCAGCAGTGGCAGCAGTTTGGCCATTCAGAGCCTGGCTGGCAGTTGCTGCATGTACTGTATTGCTTTTTTCAGTGGTGTTTTTTTTTTCCCCATCAGGATCTCCCAGTATCAAAAAAACCTGCCACACTGCTAATTAGCAGCAAGGTGAACGGGTGCATTTGTGCCACATTCTGTTTGTAGAGCTTCAAACTGCTTTGAGGTGCTGCAAACCAAACATTCATGTTCATGGGGAGACACCCCTTATATCCAAGGCTGTAGTCTCTCTAACAGTTCCTTAAAAATGTGGACCGTGTGTTTTATCAGTAAAATTTCTTGGGTAACTGAAATTCTGCTTTTGTTTTGTGCACAGAACTTCCTCATCTTTCAGAGATGAATAGACGAGTCTCTACAAAACACAGCAGCATCCACCGCTCTTGTTCAGAAGCACGGCTGGGAGAAGGAGGAAGTGATATTAGTTTTGCCTTTCACCTTGCTACACCTCAATTAATTTCCCTCCTCTACTGGACAGCATTCAAATCCAATTCTCTTACCTCATTAGAGAACTATGTAACATTAAGGAGAGAGTCTTATTAAGGTGAGATTACTCTGGAACTTTCTTCTTGAAGCTGTTCCATTTTGAATAAAAAAAATTGAAATTCATTGGGATGCAAAAAAGAAGGCAAAAATAAGCATGAAATTATATTATAGTGGGTAGAGTATTCACATGGGGGAGGTAAATCTGCATTTTGGTTACTGCTTCTGAAGTTCTTAGGCATTATTCATTAAGCAGTCATTGGAAAAAATGTAGAAATTTCAGGTAACAAATGTAGATAATTTTAGGGTGACAAAAATGATTACAGAGGCATGGATGTTTGTGGGTGATAGTTTTTATTGGACCAACTGTATTTACATCCTTGGGAGGGATGTAAATGAGCTTTTGGGTATTACCCTTCATGGAAATACCATTATGAAAGAACAAGAGGACTGGATTTTTTTTTTAGGGTGAAGTAGAGATCAGTTGGTGAGAGAGAGAGGTTTAAAAATAAATGAATGCTTGGAATAAGTTAAGCCAGTCCATTGTATTTACCCTTTTACAGAATAATAGGACAAAGAAGCATCCTGTGGTATTGAAAGATAACATATTCAAAACAGATTATGAACTGTAACATACAACTTACTAACATGTAACACTCACTGGTATACTTTATCATGGAGTCCAAGAGACTGACAGGATTCAAAGTTTAGACAGGTGTCCTTCGCTTTATATGGATTTTGTACGTACAAATTTGCTATTATACAATGACCCTTTTTATACCAAAAATGCGTTATATGAGAGGTAAATTCACTCTTATGTGATCGGTGTGGTGACGACCCACAGTCAGCTGCTTTATGCGGTGCATTGTTGGAGTGAAGTGTGCCAAACTATAGTCTCCTGTGTGGATCTGTGCTCCTCACTCGTTGTCTGCGATATGTTTCTGTAGTTGCCATCCCCATTATGGTAACATTCACCACCACCCTGTGCTTGTGTGTATTGTCTGCTGTCGGTGAGTACCAAAATTGTCTTGTAAAAGTGGTAAAAATGAGTCTCGGAGTGAGTAGTCGAGGTTTTGAAATGTATCCCTATTTGTTAGATTGTAAAGTGTTCCCTTTATGCAAATTCAACTTATGCACCGTTTTCCAAGAATGCACGTACAGCATAAAGCGATGGAAACCTGTATAGGTAAGCCTAAAGGTACATCAAATAGGGGAAAAAAAGCATAAATATCCTGATTATTCAGAACCTAACCTAATCTCTGATTGACAGGTACTAGAATAAGGCTTACCTTGTGAGCAGGTTATTCCAAATTTGTCCATTATGTGACTGTTGGGATTCCTGCACTTTCTTCTAAACTGTCAGTGCAGGTTGTTATCAGACAGGATCTTGGACTAGACAGTCTACTGGTTTGATCTGATACAGCACTTTCAGTGTTCCTATACACTTTTTCCATATAGCAAACCTGGCTATCAAAATAAATGACTACAGCAAATCAGTAGACTTTGAATCTCAATGCTGTCACATTATTTAATTTTATTATTTTAATCAATAAAACTAGTCTCATTAATCGTTAAGACTAGTGTTCAATAAAGTGGGAAAATCTGAATAGCTGCCATCAAGGCACTGCATCTCCTGATGAACCAGAGAGGAAACTGCTCCTTACAGAATTCTTTCCTGATATTCTTTGTCAGGAGGACTAGGCCAACAAGTAGTTTATAATTTTAATACACTGTATATAGTACAAAATGAACAGCTTGTTGTTATTAATAACATAATTATTATTACCACTGTTGCCATTATTAAGTGTTAATAATACTTATAAACTGTTATATTTGGAAAGTCAACAAATGCAGACAGTTTGAGTAGTTAGATAAATATCTAATGAACTAATATAACAATTGATTATTCAAAACTGAATGGATAATGAATTATGCTTTCTGAATACTTTCATTACAATAAGAAAAGAAAAGTTAAAGGAAAGAGTACAAAAAAGATCAGCATGACATTCTGTGGCATGACGTGATTATAAATTCTTCAGTTATCTGGTAAACTTGAAATAGCTGAATGTTATTATATGGGGACAGGTATGTGGGTAAAAGAGGATTGAGATTTACCACTCATTGGTTATTCCACAGTAATTGCCTGCATGCTTGCTCTTATGCTGTGGTAAATGGAAGTTAAATGACAGCAGCTTAATGAAAAGAAGCCCTTTATCTCCAAAGTAGGAAAAACAAGCTTACTTTTTTCAGACAGGTCCAGGAATATAGAGAGAGCACACCTGTCTTCTCAGGACAGTAAGTTTATTAGAGTATTACACAAAAAGTTTAACTAGCTTTCTGATCAGGCAATGGGAATGCAAAAAATATTCATACCTTGGAGGAAGACTATAGGCAGGACCCAAAAATCACTGTGCACTTGCTGGCTGCTGGATTCTTAATTTCCCAGTTCTTTTGTTCCTTAGATTCTCCCCACGTTCCCAGTAACAGATATTAAAGATATTACAGTCACTGTTGATATGTATCAATCTATACATTGATTAAGTGCATGTTAAAAAAGGGGTTAGAGAACAAATTAGAGATGCACCTTTACAGAGCAACTGACACCCGACAGCTGGGTGAAGAATTTAAAATAAAGAATTTCATCCAGATGCTCAGAGGTGATACGGTTATTAGGCCTTGTCTCCATATTTTTTAACAAAAGTTTAACTACAATTCTCTTTTGTTGGGTTGCAACCCTTGACACTGGGTGCCGTTCCTTACAGTAAATTGTTTCAAATACTTTTTGTTTGTTGCTATGGTCAAGCAAAAAACCAGGGTTCTCTTGCTTAATTCAGAAGAAAATGAAATGTAGTCTTGCAAGTCTATCTTTACTTCCAGTAGCAACAAAAAGTTCCTTTTCAAACAAATACATACACTCCCACACACACACACACACACAGACACACACACTGGAGGTACTTATGTAAAGGCCTCTAATGTGTTTCTTACACTCAGCAATCTATGAAACATGCACAAATAATGTGTAAATTAGCTTCTGTGAAACAGAAGATAAGAACTCCTCTTATCCTCTTGCAGTTGGGCTCTGGAAGCAATGCATGCCCCTGCACCCTGAAGCCCCCAGCAGCCATGGAGCACTCCTGACTGATCCCCACACAGTTGGTGGTAAGCAGGGCCCAGGGTGGGAGGGGGCTAGCACAGCTGTGGGGAGGCAGCTGAGAGGAGTCAAGTAGGGTCTCATCCTGCCCTGGTTCCTACTCTGCCCAGCGCCCCAGGGAGCTGCACAAACAGGACACATGAACAGAATACACAAACAGAAATGCTTGTCCTCCCAGCACATAAGTGAGCATGGGAGTTTGTGCAGGAGGGAAAGCAGGAGGGCCCAAGGCTCCAGGCACTGAGCTGTAGCCAAGGGTCTGCACGTTAGTAGCCAAATTACTACAGGGACCATGGCAGGTGGGACACATCACACCCCAAGGCTCCCCCCTGCACCTAGACTCCCCTGCTCTGTCATCACTGGGGTATCTACCCAAACAGAGCCCATGATTCTGATGTATACCCAGACAGAGCCTGTGGTCCCTGCTCCTTCCCAGGTGGGACCCTTGGCTCAGGCCTCCACTCAGACAGAGTCCCCATCTTCTTGTGGAGGGTGCCTAGCAAGACTGTGGGCAGCTGGGTTTGGGAGCACCGCTTGTGGGGTGTGCTCAATGGTGGAAGCCCTGGAGTTCCAGATTAGAGAACTCCAGGCAACAATCTAGCAGCTGCACTCGATTAGGAATGCAGAGTGGGAGCTGGACTCTTACTTTCAGGCTCTCCATCCAATGGCTCGTGACAGTGGCAGAACCTAGGAACTGCCACAAAGTCTAGCCTAGGGGTGCATGGATGACTGTTGTCTCCAGCCCAAAGAGATGCAGTACCAAGGTTACCACTCCACTGGAGCTGCATAACTACTTTTTACCTCTCACATCAACAGAGCCAGCCATTCTGCCAGCTCCAACATGTGAGGACGCAAGGCCACCAGCACCTGTGCCTAGAAGAAGTCACAGATTTATCATGGTGGGTGACTCCCTCCATAGGGGGACTGAGGGAGCAATCTGTTGCTCTGAACCCCTGGCCCATGAGGTCTACTGTGTGCCTGTAGCTTGTGTCCAGGATACAACAAAGAGGATCCCCAAACTCATCTGGCCCTCTGACCACCATCCGATGTTCCTCATCCATGTGGGCACCAATGACATGGCATGGAGAAGTCTACAAGGCTCTGGGATCTGGGCTCAAGGGTCTCTGGAGGCACAGATAGTTTTATCTTCAAACCTCCCTGTCACAGGACATAGGCTCAGAAGGGACAGGTGCATCAGTGAGATGAATAGAAGACTCTGGCAAGGGTGTTTGGCATGAGAGGTTTGGCTTCCTCAACCACGGTTCCCATTTCAGAGAGAGTGGATTGTTGGGAAGGATGGCTTCCATCTCACCTGGAAGGGGAAGAATCTCTTCACAGACAGAATGGCTGACTTTCTTGACAGGTCTTTAAACTGAGACTGCTGGGAGACAAGCAATCTATTAACAGTTCTAGTCCAGGTCATGTCAGCCACACTACCAATAACTTGGGCAATCTAAGGGATCCCACTTTGGTGACAGACCAAGGAAAAGTCCTTCTTAACCCCTCAGGGAATCATTGGGTTTCACATGGAAGACTTAACTGCCTGTACACAAATGCCAGGAGTTTGGGAAACAAGGATAAGGAATTGGCCCTTCTCCTATGTGATAATGACTATGACTTTGTAGGAACTATGGTGACCTGGTAGGCCTCCACCTATGATTGTTTGGTGGCAGTAGAGGGTTACACCTTGTACAGGAGAGACCGTGTGGAGAAGAGGGGTGGGGATGTTGCTGTCTGCATCAAAGATTGGCTCACCTCCCTGCAGACTGAGTTTCCAAACCAGGAAGGGTGTCTTGAGACCCTCTGGGTCAAGATATGAGGCAAACATGGGGAGGGTGATTTACTTGTAGGAGTCTACTATAGACCCTCCCACCCCAAAAGGAAGACCTAGATCGGGAATTCATTGATAACTAGTTGAGGCTTCATGCTGCTGATGCTTGATCATCATGGGGGACTTCAACTTCCCTGACATCTCTTGGGATGAGCGCATGGCCAAATCTGACAGGTGGCATAGTTTATTCACGTGCATCAATGACCTCTATTTAACCCAGGAGGTCTATGGACTGAGTAGGGGAAAGGCATTGATGGATCTGGTCCTGGACAAAGGGAAGGACCTGGTGAGTGATCTGTGGATTGAGGAGAAGCTTGGTGACCATAAATTGGTCACCTTCTTGGTTCATCAAAGAGCAGGCAAACCCCTCAGTAAAATAGAAGTCCTTAACTTTGGGAAGGCCAGTTTTTGTAAACTGAGAGAATTGGTCAGTCAGCCAATCAGAGGCCATTCCCCCCAGAAAAGGGAGTACGTGAGGAACAGTCATCGCTCAAAAACAATCCTTGAAACACGAGGCAAAGCCATCCCTTCTCACAAGCAACACAGTCAACAAGGAAGGAAGCCCCTATGGCTCAATAAGGAACTGTTGGATCTCATTAAGCTCAAAAGAGTAGCCTACACCATCTGGAAAACAGCAAGCATTACTAAAGAGGAGTACACTGCACTCGCCCGCACCTGAAGAGAGCAGTCGAGAAAAGCCAAGGCACAAACTGAACTTAGGTTAGCTACGAGAATCAAGGACAACAAAAAGTTCTTCTTTAGATATGTGGGAAGTAGGAGAAAGAACAAGGATTGTATTGGGCCCTTGAGAGATCCAACAGGGCAATTGACATCAGATGCTCAAGAAATTAATCTCCTAACTGACTTTTTTGCATCAGTTTTCTACCTTCCCACAAGGATCACACTGCCAGGAACAGCACAAACCAATTTTGGCGTGGGTAACAGGCCCATAATTGATGTGGATGAGGTAAGGGAACACCTTGAGAAACTGAACATTCACAAGTCCACGGGCCCAGACAGAATGCACCTGAGGGTCTTGAAAGACCTGGCAGACATCATTCCATCCCCTTTGGCAGGGATATTTGAAAAATCATGGCACTTGGGCAAGGTCCTGGATGACTGGAAAAGAACCAATGTGGTCCCTATCTATAAGAAAGGGAGGAGGGATGACCCAGGGAATTATAGACCAATCAGTCTGATGTCCATCCCTGGAAAAATCCTGGAGAAAATTGTCAAAGTTTCCATCAATGCCAGACTAATGGAAGGCAAGCTTCTGAATGACAGTCAACATGGCTTTGTGACTGGCAGGTCTTGCCTGACCAACATCACCTCCTTCTGTGACCAGGTAACATTTGCCCTGAACAAGGGAGATGTGCACATCATTTTTCTGGACTTCAAGAAGACCTTTGACTTAGTTCTCCATGATGTCTTCATGGTTAAACTGGGGAACTGTGGCCTTGATCATCATACTGTCTGATGGGTAGGCAACTGGCTTTGGGGTCAGACCCAAAGAGTACTAGTTGAAGGGAGTAAATCAATGTGGTGCAGGGTTACCAGCAGAATCCCTCAGGGCTTGGTACTCGGGCCAGTACTCTTTAACATTTTCATCGATGATCTATATTTGGGAGTCAGATGTGCACTGGCCAAGCTCGTGGACAATACCAAATTATGGGGGAGGGCTGTCACACTTCAGGCTGGGAATACAGGCTGACTTGGACACACTCTCAAGGTGGGCTGACCAAAACCAGATGGTCTTAAATGTAGAGAAGGGCAAGGTACTGCACCTCTGTAGGAAGAACCTTCAGCATACTTACAGGCTTGGCAGTGCTACGCTTGCTAGCACCACAACCAAAAGGGAGTTGGGGTCTTGAACAACTACAAGATGAATATGAGCCACCAATGTGATGTGGTGGCGGGCAAAGCTAACCAAACTCTGGCATGTATCCACCAATGCCTCTCAAGCAAAAGCAAGGAAGTCATCTTCCTACTTTATTCAACCCTGGTGAAACCGCAGCTAGAGTACTGCCTCCAGGATTGGGCTCCTCACTTCAGGAAGGATGTGGAAAAGCTTGAGAGAGTCCATAAGAGAGCCACTCATATGATCCATAGCCTGGAGAGAAGGCTGTATGAGGAGAAGCTGAGGGACTTGGGACTCTCAGTCTTGAGAAGAGAAGGCTCAGGGAGTAGTTGGTGGCAGCCTACAGCTTCATAAGAGAGATACATCAGGACCTGGGGGAACATCTGTTCACCAGAGCTCCCCAAGGGATAACAAGATCTAATGGCCATACATTTAAGTAAGGTCGATTTAGACTGGATATAAGAAAAAAGTTCTTTATGATGCAAGTGTCCCTCCAGGGGTGGTACAAGCATCTACTGTAGACTTCTTCAAAAACAGCTGGATTTATTTCTTGCTGTGGTCACTTGATCTCAGATGGCTTCCTGCCTATGGCAGGGGGGAGAGGGGGCTGGACCCAATGATCTCATGAGGTCCCTTCCAGCTCCTAATGTCTATGAAGTCTATACAATCTATGAACTCCATCAGTTCTTCATAGTTACCCTGGAGCAGGTGATACACATGTCCTTTTGCCTTGTTGTACCTGTTCACACCCTAATAAGAAGAGTAAGCTGCTATGTTGAAAATGCTAGAGTAGTAATTACTATTTACATAGATTTGGATTATACCATCCTTATAATGAATGATCATCTTAGTTTTCAAATAATATTTTTACTTCAGTAATACCATTCACAAAATAAATGCTTAAATAAGTGAATTTCTACTTAAAACAGTAGAAAAACACCCACTGACTTCAGTAGGGGTTTGGTAAAGGCTTAAGTGATTACTTAGTTGTGAAGGAGGGTGGTAGAATCAGGCCCATCAAACAAGCTGTCTGTCTGTCTAAGCATATGGACCTCAGCAGCATAGTAGCTGAATGCCTCCCATGTGTTTGAAAATAGAAATAGCATCAATATGTCTTTTTCTTGCCAGGTTGTAGGAGAAGTAGCTTGGTTAGTTTTTTAGGTCTTTTTTTTTAATTGTTTGTTTGTGTGTGATTTAGTGGGTGTGTTATGTTCCTCCTTTACGTGCTATGTGAAAACCTTATTGAGGGAAAGCTATGATTAAAAATGAATTTTGCAGTTAGTTTATAAAATGGTAAAGTTCATAGTCAATCACATCTCATGTGGGAGTAGGTTCTGTACTCTAAATCCATCTTCTGTGAAAATTTGGTTTTCTGCAGTAAATTCTGGCCTCTAGCTTTGCAGCCATTATCACTTGTGCACAAAAACGTTAGCAATGATATACATTTCTATATGGATATCAAGCACAGAGATTAATATCCTTGTGTTACTCCTGTGAATGAGTGAGAGCCTATATAGTTATAGGAACAGTACATTGCACATGGATTAAGGGTGAAATTTCATCCCCAGTATCTTGGCTATACAGATCAGTGGGAAACATGCTTATCAAATCCTTCCATGAAAGTTCCATGAACTTGCCTTTGCTTACACTTGCCTCATTGTGGATCAAAAGGGACATAAAAGGGGGTAAGAAAAAGATTTATCCCTAAATCAAGCCAAGCTAAGGCCCCTTTGAATATGTACCACCATTGACTTTTCAGTTGCAGTATCCT
Organism: Caiman crocodilus; assembly: GCA_030014935.1. NCBI lineage: Eukaryota > Metazoa > Chordata > Crocodylia > Alligatoridae > Caiman > Caiman crocodilus. The sequence goes on from JAGPOW010000290.1 coordinate 19,611,361, forward strand.
GAAGGAATACTGTCCCTTCTATGTCATACAGAGGTTTAACTCTTTTCTGTATTTCAGTAGGTACACCTACACATGCTATTAAGGTAGTGAAATAAACTGCACTGGAATCAGCTAATATTGGGCACAGCATGTACATGTGCACCCAGGACTGCAGCACTTTGAGCCAGGACAGAGCAGCCCCAGGCTGGCAGGCACCCAGGGGCTCAGCTCTAGGCTCCAGGTGGTGTTGTCGGGCTGCAGAGGATCTGGCTGAGGCATGAAGGTGCTACAGTGCAGGGTTTGGTGGCAGGCAGTCCCTGCATTTTTGCACCCTTGTCCTGCAACCAGACCCCGTCACCATCTACACATGCATTTTGGCTCACATAATTACTTTGGTATCCTGAGCTATTTTAGTGCATACATACAAAACTTTTTTATAAGACTTTGCTGAAGAAATCTAATCTGCAAAGTCCTCAAATTTCCCAGAATTTCCCAGCTTTGGAGTTAGAATTTTGCAGTTACGTTTCCCTGAAAAACACGTAGTTATAAATGATAAATAATCATTGCTTTGGTTCCATGGATAAAAAAAATAAGATGGCATTTGCAGCCTGAATATATTTTTTTTTCCTTTTTTTTTCAGCAGCTGTTTACAGTGGCATTTGAGGAACGTTAGGTATATGAGTAATACCAAAAGGTATAGGCCAAGAAACACATGTCATTAGTTAGGCCAACATTGCTTCAACATGAGAACTGAATAGTAAATGAAAGGGTCCCCAAATCAAACTAAATTGCTTATTTAACATTTCTCAAGCTGTTATTAAGCAGTTGAACTACTCAGATGACATTTCTCAAGTAGTCCCTAGCATTTCCTTCAAACAAGCATTAGGTTTTTCCAAAGTGGTTTAAGCAAAATGAGATTTGTATCATTTTTTTAAAATTGTTTAATTCTCCACTGCAGCCAAGCTTCACTTGGAGAGAAGAGTCACAGCAACATATTTGCAGCTTCAGCATCTTCAGCCATTTAGCAGGTGAGCAGCTCCTTATGGAGAATCTGATTTGATAGCAGTCTGCTCACCTGGTCTCCTTCCTTCCCTGTCATATCCCATCTTCTAGAACAGGAGTAGGCAACCCCGGCACAGGTGCCAGAGCATGGCATGCAAAGCCATTTTGCATGGCATGTGTGCCTCAGGGTGGATGGCAGGGAAGGGGCCAGGGCTGCGCTGCTACAGCAAAGCCTGCTCCTTGCAACTCCCTTAACATCTTCCCTGGCACATCAGTGTCTTAAAATTGAGGTGACAGGTGTCTTTGGCATCCTGCCCAAAAAGGTTGGCAATCCCTGGTCTAGAACATGTACATGGAACAGGGCAAAAAAAATTGGATCAAATATTAAATATGAAGAAAAATTGAGTTTCAAGAAAATCAAAACTATTCATAAATTTGGGTCAAATTCAGTTACTATTTACAAATGAAATGTCAGAGAGAAATTTAAAAAGGGTTTTAATATTGCACCTTATCAGAAGTATAAAAATAGTTTAGTGTTTCTGAATGAAATTCTTCAGTATTTTCTTTAGAAACAGCATTTTTGTGTAAAAAAAATGACCAAATTATAAGTGAAAAGATAAAAAACAGAAAAAGAAAAGAGCTAAGTATCCTGAATGACACAAAACATTTTGTTTTAACCCAAAATGAATTATTTTTATTATTATTAATATTTATTTTACCAAAAAACCCAATAATGATCTGTTTTGATTTTTTCTGAAACTGATTGATGTGTTTTCTAGTTTCCCAATACAGGCACTGAGCTGAAAAGCTCATGTTTTCCTTGTACTGCTGCTGTCATATGCCCTCTCTTCCATTTCACTTGAATGGGGATGCTGAAGGTACTGACACAGCTCTCACAACCAGTTCACAATACAGTAAAGATTCTCACATCATGTTTTGCTTCTTTAAGATGTTTTATAGACTAAAGAATGTTGTCAGTTTTTATATCTGTATATTTCTTTTAAACTGGTCTTTACACAAATACAGTCTTGTGCTTAAGAGAAACAGAATTTCCATGTATTAAACTATGTCTTAAAATACTGTCAGCCAACGATAAGGTGTAAGACAGGACTCCCTGGCTAAGTACAAACTATAAAAAAATCTGAGGTTGTATTAATTAAATCTTCACAGGTTAGTGTAAACTGCGTAGATTAAACCAATAAGTAAGTGAACAGACATTCACTTAAATGTCTGTAGTGGCCCAAGCCATAAATTGGGGGTGGGGGAGGTGCTAGAGCACAACCCCCTGCTTGACTGGAGCAGACAGCTTGAGCCAAGGCTAGCCTACCCACAAGGTGGGGTTACAGGGAAGGTGCAAAGCATCCGGGGATGCTGAGGGACCTGAGTTAAGTTGAATCTGGAGGGGATCTGGGACAGAAGTTCAATAAACCAATTTAACCAAAATCAGTTAAGATTCATACTACATCTATCGAGATTTATCTTAAACCATTTTTGGCCATTTTTAAAGCAGGCTATGTGCACTGAGCTTCTGTTGTATTATAGCTTTGAACACGTTTCCAATCACTTAAACCAGTTTATGTGTAATTTCTGTCCCTAGCCCCTAAAAGCAGGAGTGGAAGAGATTTTTCTACACATTTTTTTTTAGAAAGCAAAGCTATACTTTCTGCCTTTTGCCTTGTTTTCTGACCTGGAACCATTAAAAAACTGAAAAAAACATTTTCTTTTGCAAAGCTTGATTTTTTGCTTGCTGAGCCTTAAAAGTAAGGCATCACAATGTAAAAGATGAGATGAACATTAAAGTTTAGCGTTCTGTCTCTTCTTCTTAAGTCTCTCTCAAAAGAAGACAAATATATCTGCAGTGAGCTCCTTATCTAAAAGTCGATGTTTTATTGATAGAAAGCTCTATGCGTGTAGCTGCATGCCCTTAATGTGCATTAAATTAGGCTAATATGCATTAATATGTCTTTCTCTCATTTGAACTAGTGCCACTTCTATTTTACCATGGTGTAAGCAAGACTTAGGCATCCCATGCACGTTCTATCATTCTTTCTCTACATGCCTAATAGTTCTGCTGCATTTTAGGATTACAGCAGCTGCAGAAAATGAAATGTAATCTGCTCAGCAGATATATCCTCTGTACAACATATTTTAAGTAGCTGTAAAGGTTGATGCAGATCAAAACTTACTGTGAGTGAGTTTTTAGCTGCTGTGTGCTAAGAATCAGTCATGCAGTGCCCATTTACTCTAACAGTAACCACAGGGAGCTAATTTACCACACTAGCTGCTCAAAGCATAATCCTTAAAGTTCAATTCTTTATGGAAAAATCCTAAAGGCTTTGTTAGCCATCTTATAAAATGTAATAGAGTATTATATTCCTTTCTAGGAGTTGGTTGAAAAAACCTACAGAAAGAATACCATTTTGTTAAATTCTTTAGGTTTTTATAGTAGTGTCTACAGAGCTCCATTTCATTTCTATAGAACCTTATTATCTCATCTCCAATATATTCTAAGAAACATCTCCAAAAAAGAACAGTTTCATTTCTAAGAGTTTGTGTATATGGGTAAATTAGTATGGAGTTAATTTATACTGTGCGAGTTGTCCCGTACTAACTCTCTCTGTGAACAATTTTGGTGGGATAAATCATTATGTTTCTGTGCACTAAGAATTCTAATATTATAAAAGCCATAGTGTGTCTCAGCCTGCCCATAATGATTTATTCACACTCTGATTAGCTGATGGAAACAACCAATCAGAGTGTGAATATGTTTAGACAGGAGGTGGTGGTGTGGCACCACCATGATAGTGGGGACACGGGCTGGCCTCACCCTCCTGCCCTGTTCCGTGAAGGGAGTAGCAATGGAGTGGACGGAACAATGGAGCACAATCAGCAGACCTGGCTTTTGCCCCCCCTTGCTCCTTGGAGGTGGTGATGTGAGGGGGAGCTGTGTCAGGCTCTTGAAGTCCTAGATTGGCTAGTGAAGATTGGCTAGTGTCCACATAAAGAGCTAGTGTATTAGTGTGCTGAAAATGCACCCCTAGCTTACTGCTCCCTAAATTACCTCTGTACATAAACCCCAAGAGGGCCTTTTTGACCTGTGTTTTAATCCACACAGGGTAGAAACAGACATTTTCTTTGTGACACCATATTTTTTTCTTATTTTTTCTTATGGTGGCATATCCATACCTTCTGTGGCATGACAAATGCTTACATTTGTGGCCATAACAAGGGAGAGTGATCATTTGGGCTGCTTTATTGGAAATGAAGTCTGTTTATGCCAGGGTCTCCAGGGCACATCTGGATAAGGAGGGAAATTCAAGGCTTTATCCCAACACAGGGCATGTGTCTGCAAGCAGGAAGCGGGGGAACCTTCTGGGAGTTTTTCCCTCAGTGCTTGCAGGCACGCACTGGGGAAATCCCCTGGGGGTGATTCCCCTGGTCCACAAATTAGGGATCATGTTTGCAAGTAGAAGCAGGGGTTTTTGCTTGGAGGCACACCCAAAGTCAGGGCATAGCAACTGGTGACATCTGTAGAAATCTATGGAGCATGATCTGATGTCTGTTTCTACCTACAGGGACTAATGGGAATTAATTCGTGTTTCTGTGAATTCACACCCCAGTTACTTCCACAGGTGTGGACAAGCTCTGTTTATTGTGCTGTAACATAATATTTCAAGTGAAGAAGTCCTTAAGTAGATGAACTGGGACAAGAAAAAAAAACATTCAATGTCTTTAAAATTCATCATTCTTCTGTGAACTGTATAAAATATATTGTTTCTATTTTTACTTATACCAAAGTATAATATTAAAAATGATTACCAAACTTAGTAATAACAACTGTTTATATGATGTATATCTCTATGACTGATTCAGTTCAATTTATATCAGAGAGGATAAATAAACTATTTACATCAAAGTTGGTGTACATTAAGAGCATTTGCTAGATGCTGCTTTATGAACACTTATCCTACACCTGGAGTCTTCTGAACTAGTCTGATTTACTGAAAGCAGCAGTTTGTCTATTGCTGTGACAACATTGCCATATCTACATGTTCAGACTGAAATATTTTTTAAAGTAAGGGTAAGGGAGAGGAGTTGGGTGTCCGAGAAGAGTGGTCATTCCTTAAGGAGACGATCCTCCAAGCCCAAAGGGAGGATCAAAAGGGACAAGAGGGCACAAAAGGCCCCGTAGCTCATCAAAAGCATACAGGAATGTATCCTAGCTAAAAGGGAGGCATACACCCAATGGAAGGGAGGGGGCATTACCAGGGAGGACTATACCTCAGTTGCTCGGGGCTGCAGGGGGGCTGTCAGGAAGGCCAAGGCAGAGGTGGAACTGGGACTAGCTACCTGGATCAAAGACAAGAAGAAGTCCTTTTTTAAATACACAGGGGGCAAAAAGAAGGTACCAGGTAATGTGGGGCCTCTGCAAGACACGCTAAGAAATCTGGTTGTCACACCAGGAGACAAAGCTAACCTATTTAACAATTTATTTGCCTATATTTTCCTGAGCAGGGACCATATCAGCCTGCTCAGGACCCCCTCAGGCCCCGGATGAGGCACACCCAGGCCTAAGGTCAGTGAGGATCTGGTCAGGGAACTTCTAGAGGGACTGGACATATTTAAACCAGCTGGTCCTGACGATCTCCACCCCAGAGTGCTGAGGGAATTAGCAGAGGTCATTGTGGGATCCCTGGCATAGCTTTACGAGCACTCATGGTGCTCTGGTGTGGTGCCAGAGGACTGGAAAAGGGCCAATGTGGTTCCCATTTTCAAAAAAGGGAGGAAGGAAGACCCAGGAAACTATAGGCCAATTAGTCTTACCTCGATCCTGGATAAGTTTTTTGAGAGAATTATCCTGGCGTGTGTCCACAAGGGGCCAGCAGGGGAGGTTATGCTTATGGGAAACCAACATGGGTTCATTAGAGGCAGGTCCTGTCAGACCAACCTGGTTCTGATGCAGGGGAAGCAGTGGACGTAGTCTTTCTGGACTTCAGGAAGGCCTTCAACACTGTCTCTCACCCCATTCTCATTAAAAAACCAGGGGACTGTGGCATCAACACCTACACAGTCAAATGGGTCGCTAACTGGCTGGAGGACTTCACCCAGAGAGTGGTGGTGGATGGGTCATTTTTGACTTGGAAGGATGTGGGCAGTGGGGTCCCCCAGGGCTTGTCCTCGGACCTGCGCTGTTCAATGTCTTCATCAGTGACTAGGATGAGGGGGTAAAAAGCACCCTGTTCAAATTTGCTGATGACACTAAGATATGAGGGGATGTGGGCACACTAGAAGGGAGGATTAGCCTGCAATTGGACCTAGACATGTTATAGGGGTGGGCAGTTGAGAACACGATGGGTTTCAACACTGACAAGTGCAAGGTACTGAACCTGGGGGAGAAGAACCAGCAGCATACCCACAGGCTGGGGAACTTCTCTCTTGTCAGTGCAGAGGCAGAAAAGGATCTTGGAGTCATTATTGATGCCAAAATGAACATGGGCCGACAGTGTGTGGACATGATCTGGAAGGCCAACCACACTTTGTCATGCATGCACAGGGGCATCTTGAGCAGGTCCAAGGAGGTGATCCTCCCCCTCTATGCGGCACTGGTCAGGCCACAGTTGGAATGCTGCATCCAGTTCTGCTCATTGCACTTCAGGAGGGATGTGGCCAGCATCAAGAGGGTCCAGAAGAAGGCCACCTGCATGATCGGGGGCAGCAGGGCAGGCCCTATGAGGAGAGGCTAAGGGACCTGAACCTGTTTAACCTCCATAAGAGAAGGCTGGGGGGGGAACTAGTAGCTTGTAACAAACTAGTCAGAGGGGACTAGCAGGCATTGGGGGAGTTCCTGTTCCCATGAGCACTACCAGGAGTGACTAGAAATAATAGTCACAAGCTGGCAGAGGGTAGATTCAGACTAGACATCAGGAAGCGCTACTTCACTGTCAGGGCGGCTAGGATCTGGAACCAATTTCCAAGCTAAGTGGTGCTGGCTTTTACCCTAGGGGTCTTTAAGAGGAGGTTAGATGAACACCTTGCTGGGGTCTTTTGACCCCAATACTCTTTCCTGCCATGGCAGGGAGCAGACTTGCTGATCTGCTCAGGTTCCTTCTGATCCTACCAACTATGAAACTATAAAACTATGAAAAGGGACTGTAAGTTAGAGAGCAACAGAAAGAACAACAAAATTAAAGTAAACCACACATTCCTTGTCTAGCACTAAAACTTGTAAAATTACAAAGCTTGCTTGAGGAACCAAATATCTGACTTGCCTAACTACTGAAATGCTTCTTCAAATTTAGTTGAATCTATTCACCTATATCAATATAGAGGGACTTCTATGTTGGAAATGATATATCAGTCCATCTTCTTAGATTTTTTACTGGAGTGAGGGAACAAAGTGGAGGCAGATTAGAAGACTAATATCTTCATCTTTGTCAAGTCTGGAAGATAGATATAGCATTTGTACCCTTCACACACATGATAAAAGATAAAAGCAAAAAGATGCTTCTTTTTTTCTTCTTACTGAGATAATCCCTGTAATTAAGTATAGTATCTATTACCAATATTTGTTGAGTGTTCTAGTATATCTGGGGCATGTTTACAAATATATTTTTGCCATTCAAAATGTTTTTATCATTGCTTCTTATACCATGTATGTGTTTTCTAGATTACAAACATTTTTTTTAATGTTGGCTGTCTGAGAAAAGAATAACTTTGCCGTTTGATTCAAAGCTAAAGGTAAGTGGCAGCAATTGTGGTAGAAAAAATAAGAGGAATTATACAATGTTTCCTCTTTCCTCTATTTTTTAAGGTCCTTGCATCATGTGGTAGGCACTAGGCAGCATAAGATACTCGGCTGTTACTTTGTTTTTATATTTTCAACTTGAGCTAGCCTTTTCAGTTACCTTGATGATTTGAGAACGTGGAAAATACAGCTAGTCCCATAAAATCAATGTGCTCTACTGAAGCCCTTCCTTCCACATATATTCCTTCCACATATATAAAGATACATGTAAATTCTCTGATTTTAAAAACATAAAATAAATGTGGTTTTAGATACTATGATTGTTCAAGGCATCCCTGCCAATTTGATAATTATGTTCTTAATTTTTTAAAATATTTTAATACATTTATCAAATGTTTTATCATGGAAGAAACAGACAGGTAACAGGAAAAAATATTAAATGATTTACCTTTTTGGAGAATCAAGCTTGGAAAAGAGTTGTCAAAAATAAATATAAGTAAATGAAGAAATGAAAGTAAAATTTTTGCACTGTAATCTCTTTCAGTTTTTATAGCAGTTGTTTGTTTAAACAACAACATTTAGAAAAGTGTGATTTTTAACTAGCTCCTTTACCCATATGCCATGTTTCTTTTTCTGTCTTGTTCTTGCTTGTCAGTTCTAGGTCTACAGTCCAAAATTAAAAATGACCCACCCAATACTTATTTAAATATATTTTTTATTGTATTTAAGATGAATATTGGCAAGCACTCAAGTAAAAGCACCCCAGGGTGCTGAGGGAGCTAGCAGAGGTTACTGCTGAGTCCTTGGAACAGCTTTACAAGCACTTGTGGTGCTTGGGCCAGGTGCCAGATGATTGGAAGATAGCCAATGTGGTCCCCATCTTTAAAAAAGGGAGGAGGGAGGACCTGGGCAACTATAGGCCTGTCCGTCTTACCTCAATCCTTTGGAAACTCTTTGAGAAGATCATCAAGGAGCACATCTGTGATGGGCCAGCATTGGCGATGATGCTCAAGGGCAACCAGCACAGTTTCATTAAGGGCAGGTCATGTCAGACCAACCTGATTGCCTTTTATGATCACATCACAAAAGCATTGGATGCAGGTATCACCGTAGATGTAGTCTTTCTAAACTTCAGCAAGGCCTTTGACACTGTCAACCACCCCATCCTCATTAAAAAACTAGGCGACTGTGGTATTGATGCCTACACAGTCAGATGGATTGCAAACTGGCCAAAGGGTCATACTCAGAGGGGGGTGGTGTATGTGTCATATTCAACCTGGGAGGAAGTGGGCAGCGGAGTTCCCCAGGGTTTGGTCCTTGGGCCCGCACTGTTCAATTTCTTCATCAGCGATTTGAATGATGGGATGAAAAGCAACCTGTTTAAATTTGCTGATGGTACCAAAATTTGGGGTGAGATGAGCATGCTAGTAGGGAGGGAAAGACTGCAGCAAGACCTGGATAGGTTGCAGGGGTGTGCTAACAAAAACAGGATGTGTTTTAATACTGACAAGTGCAGGGTGCTGCACTTGGGCAGTAGTAACCAGCAGCACACTTATAAGATGGGAAACTCCCTGCTTGAGAACACAGAGGCAGAAAGGGATCTTGGAGTCATTACTGACTCCAAGATGAACATGGGCCAACAATGTGAGGTCATGGTTGGCAGGGCTA
>JAGPOW010000290.1:19620854-19638594 GCA_030014935.1 Caiman crocodilus
GGTGCTGGCTCCTACCCTGGGGGTCTTTAAGAAGCAGCTTGATGCCTACCTGGCTGGGGTCATTTGAGCCCAGTTTTCCTCCTGCCCAGGCAGGGGGTCGACTTGAAGATCTACAAAGCCCCTTCCAACCCTACTTCTATGATTCTGTGATTCTGTGAAAATACAAAGAAACTTAATTGGTCTGAGTTGTTTTACATGGTATTTTTATATGCAAATAGGGCAAAAGTACAGAATTTCAAGCCACATTATGATGTGGTTTGAGTAAATCTACAATTTCTCATCTTGCTTCCTATAATGCATATCATTATAATATTTGATTACTAAATAGAAAAAAAAAGATCAACGTCACAAGTTCAATAATGGTTCCTATGACATTTTTTTTTTCAGTTGTGGTGGGAAAATGGAAAAGGCAGTATTAACAGCATACTTCAAAAATGGTCAGACCTGTGATAATAAAGGTCTATGGAAGGAATTTTGTTGTTGTTGTTCACTTTTTGTTTGTTTGTTTTCCTTCTGGGGCTCTCGGGGCATTTCTACACATATGTTTGTCTGCTCTGACATGCTAGAGATCCAGCGCATCAGAACAGACTCAATTTATTGAGTCTGCTCCATATATGAGCTGATACGCCTGGCGCTGCATTGCATACATTTGTATAAACGGTGAAATGCACGTCATAAAGAAATGCTTTTAAAAATGTACGGATGCTCTTGGGTGGTACCCTAGCTTTTCTAGGCTACATTGGTTTCAGAGGAAAGCAGTTGCATCGCTGTCTGTCATGGACATAAATCAAGTTGATTTAGTTGGTTCAGACTTGTTTGTAGTTTTGAAAGTCGAGACTTGGCCCTCTTGCCTTCAATTGGCAAGAGAAGTGAATTGGAAAGCAAGAGAAAACATATACTGAATAAACAAGGATCTTTGCATTGATTCCACATTTAACCAGGCAGAATTAAGTCCTTTAATTTAGTCTAGAAATGATCAACACAACATATGGATTATTGTGGCCTGTTCAGGAGGGAAGTTCAACACTTACTGCAAGCTGTGAATATAAAAGGCCTTGATGTACACCTATTTCTTGCGTGACACAGTAAGGTAGACAATGAAATAACTTATCTTAAAATTGTGAGGAAAAGTGTTCCTTTCAAGTTTCAGGAAGGCGTAACAACTCTTTTCTCCAAAGCCGTTCTGTAGTCCCAACTTTCCATCAGTTTGAATGAAAATAGATCCAACTTTTCCTCATATCTGTAAATACATGGCTATGTGAGTTAATGAAACTACTTAAAATGGAAAAAGACTTTTCAAGGAGAAAGCATTTCAAGTGCCCTCCACCCTCTTTTTTGGATATTTCTCTATTGTTTATGAAAATCATAATAATTACCTTTATGCCAGGAAGAAATCTGGGCTTTGGTAACTTAACATTTCAAAAAAACAAGTCTGATAAACAGTTTTATTGTTGTTTTTGATTTTAAGGAACCTATTTTGAACAACTTTCTATGTAAACGTTTCAAGTAGATCTACTTCTTGTTGTACTTTACCTCCTCTTTTTGATGCTGAGAGAAGAAGGATGGAAGATGATAGCATGGTTATGAAAACCTTTTACTTTGCCAATTTCTGGCTTCAGTTTTAACTCCTTTCTGTTCCTGACTGCGGGCATATGTTACAGAAGCTCTGAAAACAGTAGCACCATGATCAAGACTGTATAAACATGAGCTTTAAGCCACATTACTTTATATACATGTGTGCTTCCCTCTGCTTTGTGTAGTATGACTGAAATGGAGAATATGGGACAAGACCAGACTATATTTTTGTGTCCAATTAATTCCACTGTAAGTTTCAAAGCAATGTGGAGCTTCAAAAACCTATCTACCTTAAATAACCAAATTAATTGCAAATTTATAACCTCAGTATTTACAATAGTCTGTCTGGATGAATTAAAATAAATTTAGAACTGCCTATAACTGTTGTCATTCATAACTGTAACAGCGTAGGTAAAAATGGCCTTTTTAGGTCAACTGATATTCCAAAATATTATAGTGTCATACAGCAAATAATGAATTGTTTTTCAAAATTTATAAAATCTGGAGTATCAATTATGAATGATATATTATGATCCCAGCAGTCGTTCCTGCCCAGGGCAGGGAGTCGGACTTGATTATCTGTTCAGGTCCCTTCTGACCCTAGAAATGATGAAACTATGAAACTATAATACTTTTCAACTCTAACACCTGTGTATGCATGTCCAGGGATTTCAAAAACCAAACCAATGAGGATCTGGAGTAGTACTATGATAAATCATGTTCTTACCATTAATAATAAAGTATTATCTATGTTACTATAACATTTCCATCTAGGAATCCAAAATAATTGTGGTAGGTCCAAAGCTGTTACAGGATTTGGTGCAAAGCAATGTTTAGGTAAGATAAGAGACATACATTACCTAGATGTCATGGTGTCTCCAGAGGCTGCAGACACGTTTCTGGTTGTCATGACCACAATCCCTTTCTTTTTGTCCACACTTGGAGGAGATCTGGAAACTTCTACCTGTTTTAACAATACAAGAAAATGTCAAGAAAACTGAACGACTACACCACCTAATGTAACATAGGAATATAGTGTACTACGTGTTTAGTCTTTTAAATGTGAATACTGAACTTATTTGTATTTTTGTCACATCTGGTAAAATTAATTAACTGGTCTTTTTTGACAAGTTTCCTCCTTCCTGGCACTCATCACTGCCCAATTAAAACCTAATGTTCTACGTGCCCATAATGACAGTGCAAAAGATCATCAGCTAGCTCTGTTTTTCAAATATGATTAATGGTTGTACTCAGCATTAAATATTCATAATTTTGACCTATACAACAAGTGTTTCTTAATTAATATAGATAATGGTACAAATCTTAATTTGAAAAGTACTTTTTCTCTTTTTGCCATGGTAATGCGGGTGCGGCCATAAACTGCAGTGGCAAGCAAAAAAACTGCAAATTATAGTAGTTCCATAGTGCTCTTACACCAGGAGTGGGCAATTATTTCAGTTGGAGGGCCATTTAACAAGTTTTGGTGAGCTGTCAAGAGCTGCACACAAACTATTTTTAAAATGTCATTTTAACAAATTATAGATTAAAAACCAAAAGCAGATATTTTGATTTTATTTCAGAAATTTATTTTGTCTTGATTTATGGATTTTTTTAGTAGTGTATGTATAGGTGATTGAATGATAGCTAAAATTAAAGTCCTGCCATTTGTATATTTTGTGTCATGGGGCTGGAGGATGTGGGGAGTTGGAGTGTGTGTGTGGAGGACGGTCGGGGGCAGGGTGTGGGGTGGAGGCACAGGAGAAGTGCATGTGGACGGGGGGGAATCGGGGGGGCTGCCTGTCAACTAGACCCTGGGATCCAGCCTGGAGTGATGGGAAAGAGGGAGGGGAGACAGGTCATTCCTGTATCACGCAGTACAGTGCAAGTGCAGCCCAACGCCCTCCCTCCCCACCCATCCAGCCCACAGCTGCCCTCATGATGCTACAAATATGACCAAGCCCTGTCCACTTCTGTCGAGAGCATCCCAAGCCTGTTCACACCCACCCCTGCCTCTGCCCCCAACCCTGGCCCCAGTCCCAGCCCCAGCCCTGGCCAGCATGCACAGCTTCCTGGCATGGCTGCTCCTTATGTGGCTGCCCAGGTACTGCTCAGTGGTTTTTGCCTTCTGTCCCTGCTGCACTGTTCCAAGAAGCAAGTGGTGCTGGGAAGCAGTGGCAGCAGCCATGGGGATGTGTGCTGGGTATCACATTCTGAATCAGGTTGGAGGGGAAAGGGATGCAGCTTTCCCGATGCCTGGCTGGGTGTATGGCTAGCACGGTTCCCCACACCTGCTTCTGTTACTTCTCAGTACTATATGCTGCCCAGAGTGGCACAGAAGAGGCAGGAGGAGGAGGAGGAGCTGCTGGACATGCAGGGACCCAAGCAGTGCCCAGGCAGCTGCTGCAGCTGCATTGACAACAGCCCCACTAGGCATCTATGCATGCTGTCCAGGGTTGAGGCCATTGGTTGGCAAGGGGGAGGGGGGCATAGCACAGACTTTCACATATCAGATTCAATCAATTGGCTGCCTTCTACCTGCTAGCCAGATCTGTTCAGTTGGTGGGTTGGATCTGGCCCATGTGCTGGACCTTACCTGCCCCTGCCTTCTAGCGATATAGGAACAATTGAGCCTATTGATATTAGGTTATATTATTGTGAATATTATTTTTATATGCTATATGCATTTTTTAAAAAATTGGTGTTATTAACATCATTTGGCTCATTTGCATGGGAAATATTTGCCAAACAAGCAAGACAAACACTTTGGTGTAAGAGCTAACTAACCAATGAACATTTGTTGCCTGTGGTCCCTAGCAGACATTACACTTAAGATGTGATTAACCAATTATTCACTTCTTAAGTAGTAACCTGGCCAAAAGCTCATGCAATTAATCATGCTATAAAACAGTGAATAGTACTTACACAAAATATGTGTAATATCTTTGTGGGTGGTTCCCATTATGCCTTAAATTGAACATGTGGCTTAGCTGATCAGCTGACCAGGGCTCCCAACCTTAGGGCACATTGGAGCCCTTGACTCCAATGTGCCTCCAAAGCTGGAAGCTCAAATCGACTGACTGCCAATCCCATCTTTGGAGGAGCATCAAAGCCAAGGGTGTGACCACTCCCAGGCTCAAGGGCACACCATAGCCCTTTGCAGTGTGGGGCTAACTGGCAGGCAGCCATTGCATCCCAAAGGCTGGGAGCACAGATCAGTTCAGTGGCTTGATACTTGCCAGTGCAGGGGGATCCCCATTTCATGATCTCAGACTCCACCTGGACTGACAATATGGCATAACTGGGGATCTGATCCCTAATCCTACAATCATGCCTCCTGTCATACACAAGCAGCATGGTAGGAGGTGTGATTGTTGGGACTGCAGATCAGACCCCATCATGTTTTGAGGCTAATTCAAAAACTGTTGAAGTCATGAGCTTCAATGTTACTATAAATCTGGTTGAAAAAAAATATTGGGTGCATCTACATGTATTGTTAATGTGCCTGAATAAACTGCAATAAAGTTCATACCAGAGTTTATTGCTCCTGGCCAGAGAATGTATACATGCACCCAGGACTGCAACAGGTTAAGTTGTAGTGGCACAGCCCCAGCTGGCAAGAGGTCCAGAGAGGTCAGCTTGCCAGCCCAGAGCTACTCCACCCTGTGTGCTGCAGAGGGGCTGACTGGGGCATGATGGTGCTACAGTGTGGGGCTAGCTAGCAGGCAGCCCCTGCACTGTAGCACCCTAGGCCCCCACCCAGCCCTGATCACCATCTGCATGTGCGTTGTGGTGCACTAAATGATGCTGGCATAGGATAGTACTTGTCCTGGACAGCACTAACCTACAGCAGAGTTAATTATTTCACTGTAGCCAAATTGTGCCACATACATAGATGGTGATGCTTTACCGTGTGGAGCTAATTAGTCAGCTGCAGTAAAGAACACATGTAGATGCACCCAATGGTTTTAAAAGGAAAAGAAAAGAAGAAAAAAGTATTATTTATACTTATCCTGATTATTAAGAATTGGGGTGGGGAGGGGGAACATAGACGTGTAGAAAAGCTTCTTGAGAGGCTGACAAAATATTAGCTATTTTATTAAAATTTTGCTTTAGTATATATTAGGCGTCAAAGCATTAGGGCTCAGAGAGCATATCCAGACAAGCTCATACGTGCCTCCTACAGCATTTCAAGCTCATGATGATGGAGCTGAGTGGAGAACAGGATCCCCAGCCTGTTCCCCACCCAGCATCATACTCACAGAGCTAAGCAAGGGACAGGCTTTCCAGGCCCAACCTGGTGATCTCAGAGCAGGGGCTGGGAACTGTTTCAGCTAGGGACAGGTCGTAGCCCCATGCTCTGATCAGATGATTGAGGCATGGGGCTTGGAAACAGCTGCTGGGGTGGGGTGGGATGCGGTGGGTCCCAGCCCCCTGCCCCCTGCAGTTCTTTCTAAGTCCCCTGCCCCTGATCAGGACCTTGGGAAAGGAGTTCCCCACTACTAGGGCTGGGGAACATTGTCCCCTCCCTGGCAGCAGGCAGGCCCCTGGGGACAGGGGGCAGTGTGCCAGTCCCAAGCAGGAGACAATTGTCTCTTGGCCAGGTGCTCCCTGCCAGCTCCTGAGCTAGCACCAACTGGAAGCCTTGATCTCCCCCTGGTGGTGGCATAGGCCAACTGCAGGGCCCCAGGAAGCAGGAGGTCTTTGCTGCCATTAGCAGCAAATCTGTTCCCGCTTACCTGCACTTACACATGCCTGCCTGGTAGCATTTACTCATGGGTAAATTACTCATGAGTAAGCTGCTCCTGGATCTAATGCATGTGGAAAGCACATCCATGAGCTCCTAAATTAAGCAAGTCCAAAAGAAATGAGCAGCCTGTTAGTAATAGTTGTCAACAGCTGAGTGAGCTGTCATTTTGCAGAAAAGCCTTTACTCGCCATAAGTGAGTCCTCTCAGTCAATAGTAGCATAACTTGTACTGGACAAATTAAACCCCTGCTACAATTCTTGATATGAGCAAGAGAAACAGAAAGGGTGGGTAGCTATGGTTACCTTGTCTGAGTTCAATACAGAAGGAAAAGTATTGAAGTGGGAAAGAGAAGTGCATGCTTACAAAGAAATGTTTAGGCTTACAAACAAGGGCTATGAACTGGAATTCCCAGGAAGGACCAGAGAGGAATGGGTGAGACCCTGCTCCCCTGAGCGCCTCCTGGAGTAACAAGGAATAACGCCATAAGTTGATTGAGGTAGGTTCAAGGTAGACATCAGGAGGCACTACTTCACAGTCAGGGTGGCTAGGATCTGGAACCAGCTTCCAAGGAAAGTTGTGCTAGCTCCTACTTTAGTGGTCTTTAAAAGGAGGCTTGATAACTACCTAACTGGGGTCATATGAACTTAAACTTACTAGGGGTCATATAAGCCCAGTATTAACTACTGCCCATGGCAAGCGGTCAGACTTGATGATCTGCTCAGATCCCTTCCGGCCCTACATCTATGAACTTATGAATCAATTAATTACATTTGTGTAGGGGTAAAAGCCTTTCTCTTGGTACAAAAAGTGAGTTTACAGCCATTAAATGGCTTTCTTATGGAAGGCAACTGGCTTTTGTGCAGGAACATTAGAACACTTCCAACTAGGAAGAACTCTCTGCTCCCACACTAACTCAAACAGTAGCATATTTCTTTCAGGTAGTAACTCTCACCAGTATCCCACAGTCCTTTCCTCTCCCTCTCTCCAAGGTAAAGGGAAGGACAGAGAACACTGGTTCCCTGATATCCTGCCTAGGAGTAAGCTGTCAGCAGTCCCTATGGGGACCCTACTGTGAGTGCCAATACCCCCCCAGCCATGAAAAGACCCAGCTCATCCCAGGTCTGTGTGAAGGAGGGGCATTCCCCCCATGCTGGATGTCCTGGAGACCATTCTCCCATGACTGGAACCAATCCTCAGAAGGTTCAACCCATGATGCATCTGCTTCTCACCTCATGCACAGACTGGAGCAGTGGTCTGTGAAGGAAGTAAGTTGGGGAGTCTCTCCCTGCAGCTGGACCCATCATAGCAGCATTGATGGGTCCAGCCGTGTTGGTTAGCTTCCTGCTCCCATACACAGCTACAAGGCATAGCTCTGTTCCTACTGAAGAGCAAAGACATTCTTGTAGGGCTCAAGGCCTGGAGGAAAGGGAAAAACCTCACAGGGAACCCAGAGCTGTACAGAGGGAGGGAGGGATTGGGTCTTTGGTGAAGCAAAGGACTTTGGATCTCCCACAACTGGACCATCCTACAGTGGGAGTAGGTCTAGTTGCATTGCCTTCTGCCACTAATGCACAGGTTGGAGAAGATTCACTTTTGGGTCTCAGCGCTGTGCACTGGAAGAATATCTCTTCTTCCTTCCTATTCCTTCCTCTCTGCTC
Source organism: Caiman crocodilus (assembly GCA_030014935.1). Taxonomy (NCBI): domain Eukaryota; kingdom Metazoa; phylum Chordata; order Crocodylia; family Alligatoridae; genus Caiman; species Caiman crocodilus. Next base: position 19,628,835 of record JAGPOW010000290.1, read on the forward strand.
CCTTCTGTATGCTGCTGGGAGACAGAGGCAGGAAGGAGACAGCCTGTCTGCCTTGAAGTGGAAAGCTACCTTTCAGGTGACTTTGTTGCTCTCTGGGTAGAGGATAGGAACACTTATCAGATTTTTCAGCATCACAAATTTCCTAGCCATTTGCTGCACTGGAATTGAACACCTGTCCATAGGTCTCTTTCATGGTTAATAGTTACTCGATTTTCTCTTTACTTTAGTTGCTACTAACTAGTTACATCTTAGAATCATAGAAAATTTTATTAGGAAGACACCTCAGTAGGTCATCTAGTCCAACCTCCTGCTCAAAACAGGACCATCCTCATCTACATCATCCCAGCCAAGGCTTTGTGTAGGTGGGTCTTAAAAACCTCCAAGGATGGAGATTCCACAACCTATCTGGGTAACACTTGTTCTAGTGTTTTACAGCATTCCTAGAGTTTATTAAAGTAGCTTCTAGCCAGAAACCAGAGAATGCTATTTTTTTTTAAAGGTCTTAAGAAAAGAAGATATAAAAGTGCTATCTAAGGTGTGCATAGGATTTGGATGCTATAGATCAATTAAGATACATCAGAAAGAATGCTCCATTTATATTAACATGATGATAAGCCAGCTCCCTAGTGATCAATGCTTAGCAAGGGAAAACAGATTATTGCCAAGGAAAAAATGTCTTTTATCATCATTACTATGCTATCAAAAGGCTTTATTTTTATTAATAAAATATGTTTTATCTATGTCCTCTCTGCCTTCACTATCACTTCATTTAACCTCCTCTCCTTCAATACTTCACATCAAACTTCCCACCAGCCTGGCTACTGTTACACTTTGTACCTATGTGGGAAATTTATGCAAGACTTTCTGCACTACATGAGAGTCATTGTCAAAGCAAAGGACTCTCAGTTTGAGTCTCTAGGCACCCACCAAATCACCCTTTAGCCAGTGTGAAAGGTACTTCGAATCAGTCACTTGAGCTGTAAAAGTGAGTTGGAGCTCACTTTGATCCATCACAAAGACACTTTGCTGTTGATTTTTTTTGTTACTATCACAGACTACTTTGACAGTTTTTTTCAAGAGACTTCTGTTTATACACTTCCTGTCTTTTTCTCTATCCCTTTTATTGCATTTAAAAACAAAAACGAAAAGAACCCCCTCCCTCACTTATATAGTTTTTAGAACTGTTATAGAAAGTAGTCTTCAATTTAAATATGACAAGTTGGCTGCTTATCTGGACTTTCCGTCTCTTAATATAGTTGTTAGCCTTTCCATCTTTAACTGTGAATGCATTTCTCAATTTTCACTGGATATGTCTACACAAGACACGTACTGCGCGGTAGCCAAATAACACTGTGTAGTAGCATGCCAGTCAAAAACCCTGCTAATAACATACTGCATAGTGTTATTAGGCTACTGTGCAGTAAGCACCACAAAAAAAAGTGTGCTGGCACTACTGCATAATAAATATAGTTACTGCACATTTAGTTAGTATTTCACTAAGCAAGTAGTAAACAAAATGCACAGTAAGTACTGTGCATTAATGAATGTGTAGATACACCCACTGTGACTGCTGTACTGTGCTACTGTATTTGCCAGTAGCATGAGGCAACAAACACTGGGGAAGAGGGGGCAAGAAAAAAAGCTAGTACATAGAATTAAGACTGAAAACTCATCACAAGAATTAAACAAAGTACTCACAGCTGTATTTACTTTCTTACACAGCTGCATATAAATAATATATTTCCTGTTTTAGACTTCAGACAGAAGGCTGAAGGAATTCAGTGCATAGATTCAAGAGATACCATATGTTTAGACACCTTTTCACTCATGCAATGGCTAGATGTCTTGGCATGTGTCCAAATCTGGAAATCATAATGGAACAAAGTGTCATTTTTTACATAGTCACTTTTAAAATTTTGAACATATTGGATTATTTATTCATAGCGTATACGTGCAATCTTTAGAAGATCAGACTCATCAACTCACTTTTCAAATCTGACACCTCTACTAACGTGAAGCACAATGCAGTGCAGCTTGTCTTTACAACCAATGAGTAAACCCAAAATATGTGTTTTGAAATGGGACTTCAGGTTATCTGGATGGAGTGAAGCTGCTTCTACTTGATATCTGTCAGAATTTCAATGATGTTCAATGTATTTTTGTAAACTACACATTTAACTTGAGGAAACAGCAAGACTGTAAAGAATCTGGTTTGTCTTCTCTGCAATTTTATTTCCAGTCTGTTCTTTTAAAATTAGCTTTTAAATGCTGCAGTAGCCATGAAGGTTTCATCTACTAGTTATTCCTTTAAAAAAAAATTGCTTCTCAATTAGATTTACAGCTATTATTTCACTAGTATCATTGGCTCAATTGAATTATTTTCGCTATGATCTTTTTAGAGTGATAAGTTATGTTGCTAATTCAGGACTCATATAGTTCTGCAGCTTATTCCATTTCACCATATATTATTAACAAAGCCACAGAGGTTTAAGCTTTGGCTCCTGAGAATATTAATGATCCTCTATGGATCAAAGTATTATAGTGTGATTTAGGTCACTTTGATACATAGGTTATATGACAAACTGAATGCAAAGTTTTGGGAGGCTTTTACATTAAGAGAAGGCCATAGGATATCATTTTTCTCTTGATATCTTAGGACTACGTATGAGCTAATGATGTTAATACAGGCCTGGGAGGTATAAACCTCTGAAATTTTAATTGTGCTGCTGACAGTGACTCACTCTCTTTCACCTAGGGAAAGTTTCCTCTCCACTAGAGTTTTTCTATTTTTCTTTTACCAAATACAATATCTTAGAATGAATAATAAGACACTGCTAATTATGCTTTATATAATTTTATATTGTCGTTCATTTTTTCCATATACATTGCCTAAGATTGTCTTTTTCAGTGATATTTTAGATTGAGTCCTTCTCTTAAAGAATAGGTAATCTATTTAGAGAGAGCTATTGTGAAACATCTGTAGTGCATTATTTGCATAATTCAAATGAAATGATGAAATATTGTTAATCTAGACTTTCATTTCCCAACTCCATAATTACATTTTTTTTTTGGTGCCTTTGATGACAATGATCAGCCTGCAAAAGGTTACACCTCTGGAAATGAAATGTCATTTCAGTCACTAGAAGCACAGAGTAACATTCAGTGACTAAATATACTGACAGGTAATTAAGTAAATAATCCCATTCCATCTCTTAAATGAACACGCATGTGCACTTTCTCTCTCTTTCATGTCATATAACTTTGTATATATTTATCATTGATTCTGAAATCAGTGCACATGAATCTTTTACCTGAGGAAAGAAAAAATATATATTTAAATTTATGCTCGACTATAAGCCCTGACTGTGCAAAACATAAACAGTTAGATCATGTTTTAGCTATCAGCAAACTCTATTGAACAACATGGTTGGAGCTTACTGTCATAGCCTTTGTGATCTAGACTGCTTGTAAACTAGACCAGGGATGTCCAACTAGCAGCTAATGGGCTATATGCAAACCCCCAGGTTTAAACTTCTGTCCCTGGACTCCTGGTTCAGGCAGTACTCTCTTCTGCATTCTCCAGATGCTGCAGCCCTATGGCTGCCCCTCTCATCTTCAGCTTCTGCTGTAGCTCCTATCCCGGAAGTGCGGCAGAGCACTATGGCCTATGGGGTTGAAGCAACCCCAGGTCTCCCCTGAGGACCCCATGTGGCATTTGTTCTGGTGCAGTGAGATAGGAAATTGCTTACCACATGGTGGGGACGAGAAGTGGGGTACAGAGTGGGACTTTACTGCATCATTTACATAGCATCATTCATGTGTGCAGTGGGCTGCTTGGTTTGTCATGTCTGCACAGCAGGGTTACAGGTCACATCAGGGGTGTAAATGGTGCCCATGCAGGGTGGTGGTGATGAAAGAAGGGCCATGATGCACTGGGGGCCTGTGTAATGTGGTAGTGGGGACAGAGGCCTCACATGATGTGTTGGGGACCTTCTGGTGCTGTGGTGGGGAGCTCACGCAGTGTAGCATGCAGTCCACACAGCATACAGCCTGGAGGATATGATCCTCACAGTGTTTCACTAGGTGAGCCTGCAGCCCCAGTCACTTAATATTTGACAACTCTGCTGTTGATTATACGTATGTTTTCTCTTTCATTTTAGTTAGCTGCTGTGCTGTTATCACTGCTAGATATATGCAGTGTTCCTTTTCTAACTGGACATCCTTTTTTCTTTTCCCATGCTTTGGATTACAGAGTTTCCTTCCAGATGTGACCCATGAATAGGTTTGGTCAAAGCAAACATCCAAATTCAGTGAAACGAGTAAGAGGAATAATTTATCTCCTGTCTTGAAATAAGATTTATACAGATCTCTGCTTTAAAAATGAAAAGCTGATTCACAATAAAATTACTAACTTGGAATTTGATATCATGGTATGACAGAATTACCTTGCAGCAGTAGCATTAGTGGCTTTGACAGTCGGCTACTTGTATTTGTTTGATCTGTACTTATTTGCATTATTTCTTTTCTTATCCCTCATAGGCATGGGCATAAAACTTTTTATGATACAATCTACTTGGAGACTTATCTGGAGACTGTTTAATATCCATAAAAGTCAGGTCTCAAACATAAAGCTGCTGTCTTATAACATAAACCCTGCACATAAAACCGCCTTCAATAAAAGAGTAAAAAGGTTGAAGTCCATGCCATGACCTTAAAATGTGGTCTCGTGTTAGTATCCCAAAGGATGACTTGTGATGGATAAGGTATCTCTCATAAAGCACTTACTACCTTGATTACACACACAACTGCAAAGCTTTACTGTAGCTTTTTCTCACTGGTATCCCAAGACTCCCTTTCCTTATTCTCAAAGAAAATAGTTCTTTTTCTTTCATGAATTGATGTCTACACTGCCTTTTTATTGTGGCAGTGATTCCACACAGCAGCTCTCCTCATCTCTACATCATGGTCAGCAAAGGCCAAATCATAGAAACAAAGTGAAGTAGATACTTAAAAGTGTTCCTGACTGTGCCAACAACCATGCTCAAGACAGAGAGCCTAGGAATGGAGCTGTGCATTCACTTGGAGCCACTCAATAGCGGCTAAATTGCCTTATTTTCAGAAGCTGGTACATGCAGAGTAGGATTGACTGGGCAGGGTATGTTTCAGTGGGTCACTCCCAGGGAAACCACAGACACAGACGCTCTAAAATACTTGTTAAAGGGAAAAAATGATTAAGGAAAGTAGGGTCTTGGCCTGCAAAACATTACGTTGATTACAGATGGCTTGATTAGAGGATTAAAAATAATCTCTCTAGATTCAAAGGTTTGAATATCTAAATGCAAATCCCTAGAACAATTACGTCTTTCTACATCAAACAAAATAAATCTCTCTATTATGCACTCTATATTCTGTGGGCAGTATCCACTCATCCATTTGAGTAGAGATGGAACAAGAAATGGTTCCAAACCCTGGGCCTTGAGGATTTTAGAAACAAAAATAATTTAAAATTAAGTATGATTCCTGGAGTAGATGATAAAACATAATTTAAATAAACAAAAAGGATTCTGGTCACTAAAATAAAAACACTGATGAGTTTTTTTATGGCTTAAATGTCCTAGGTTTTTTTGTTTGTTTGTTTGGGGGGGTTGTTTTTATTTTTTTTATTTAAATACAATTTTCTGTTTTGGAAGAAAAAATACCCACAAAGACAACCTTTTTCTTCAGATTAAATGCTCAGTGTAAGATATAAAAGTAAATTTAAACAAATATCTAGTTGCTTTCCAACATCATAGAAAAATTCAAACAAGACTAAAGCAGTTAAATATGCCGGTGTCACAGGTCACAGCTATATGTTTCTGATGTTCCCTGGAGTATATCCATTCAATTTCAAACAAGAAAAACTTTAATGTTTGGGGGGATTTATTATTATTATGATGTCCAGAAGAATAATCATTCTTTGATTTTTTTTTCCACTGGATTAGAAACTGTTTGCTTTCAGAGGTGGCAGAATAGAAGTCAGAAGATGTGCTTTGAATGTTAAGATCATCTTTTGGGCAAAAGATAACATTTTTACATGCCTTTAATTAAGTATAAAACCACACCAGGGCAGAAAATTTTCCCATCAGAGGATTTATTTCCACTCATTTTTAATTATATATCATAGTATTTTTTGTGAAAAAGTGGTTTTGTTACCCATTATTAGCCAATATTTGTGGTTATAATAAATGCATACAGTGCTTTTGTTTTAAGACTGCATTCATAATTGTAAATGAGGAAATTATTTAAAAATGTAAATTGTATCATACACTGTAATAGATCTTATCATTGATCTCAGTGGAAGCAGGATGAGGCCTTAATGTTTCATTATCTTGTCCATAAAGTCATTGCAGACATAACTTAAAAAGATTGCCTATACATTTGTTAAAAATTACAGGAAGCATCTTTGTAACTTCATATGTGTTGTAAGGTGTATATATTTCTGGGGGGAACGAGACAGACTGGGGTTGGGGGATGACAAATAAACAAACAAAAAAATCTGCATCTCTTTAAACACAAAGGGTGTTTAATTGGTGTTAATTTAGGATAGCTTCCTTGAAATTAGAGAAGCAATGTTGATTTATGACAGTTTATCTAGCATATGATATTTTACCCATCTTATTTGTCTCCTAATGAAGGGCTCCTGCCACTATCTTAAATTTATTTTGCAAAATTATGTCTAAAAAACAATACTTCTTGAAAATAATACTTTAGCTAATATAGTATGGCAATAGCCATAGATAGCCTTCCAGTAAAGGAAAGCCCCTGATATTTGGTATAGAACTCATTTTTAGTGTGCACGTTGTGTGGAGGGAGTCTAGGGACAGCTAGATAAATAATTAATGTCTGTCCCTGTTACAGTAAATGATAGCATAAGATTATCTACAGCAAGACTGTCTTACTTATCCAATTAAACATGCTGTTAAACAATATGCATCACAACAGCCCAAAGCAAAAATGTCTAGGAACAAAGCATGCAGGTCACACTTGAAGACCAGAAGAACACATCCTGGAAAGCAACAACTGTAAAAGATATAGGGGGCATCATGGTTCACAAATGAAATTACTCCAGCTTCAATGCTGTGGCTAAGAGGGCCAGTGTCATTCTTGGATTTTAAAGTAAGGAAGCATCAAATCATAGTAGGCTTTCATTATTTTCTTCAGAAGTGTATATAGGATTAGCATGGTATCCACACTCAAAAATTTGGTGGAAAAAGTAGAAAGGATTCAGAAAAGAGGTAGAAAGATTATTTGAGGTTCAGAACATCTGGCTTGTAGAGGCTATTATGTAGCTATTTAGGATTTAAAGAAAAGGTTAAGAAATAACCTGATCATCATCTATAATTAGCTACATGGGAATCAGATTTGTGTTAGTAGAGGTCTACTTAACCTCACAGACAAAGCCATAATAAAATCAAGTGCCTGGAAGCTGACACTAGATAAACTGAGTCTAGTGCAAATTTTAACAGAGGTAATTAACAAGAATAACAGCTTAACAAGAGAAGTGGTAGATATTCCAACACTTAAGAGTTTGTTAAATGAAGACTAGATAGATCTCTAAAAATGTTATCCAGTTCAACTACAACATATAGACTTAATGGAGATGAAAATGACTGAAATTCTATGGTTTCTGTTATAAAGGTCAGGCAACAAAATCATCGTAATTTCTTTCCTCATTAAAACCTGTGAATCCTTTAATTATGAACAGCCATCATAACATTGTTGCTTTATTTTTTCAGATAAAAATATCATATAATATCCCATAGCAAAAGTCTGTAAGAAAGTGTCAAAAGTTCTGTTTTTAGATCCAAAGTCATTGCTGGCTAATTAGGAACAACTGCACCTAGGGAATTATATTTGCTTTTGTTCTGGATTCTTTAATGAAAAGGGATGGTACTTGAAACAGGCTCATTAAAATTATGGGCCAAGATTTTCAGAGTGACTTATCTTCATTCAGTGCCTTTATCCATAGAACAGAATATCCATAGATTAACTATAATGTGGACACTCCCACAACTTCTTCAGTTTACTTTTAAAAATCCTCCACCAAGACTGTACCTGGCCTTGCGTGAGTGTGCAAGTCAGAACACATGGTACAAGGGATATATCACAGGTTATTAACTAAGATATTCCAATAACTTGCCTTTGCTTAAAAGATAACCAGTGCTTGGCTAATGTACATCATACGGAAAAGCATTCAGCCTGGATGTGAAGTTACCATAAAATGGACAGTCCGTTAGGTTCCATACTTTGAGATGAATTAGTCTCACTTTAAAAAAAAAAAATCTTTACATTTATTTGGCTTCAACTGCCTGCTTTTTGTTCTGTTCATGCCTTTCTCTGCTCTATTAAAGAGTTCTTGAGTGGGCCTATTAGATTACTTATACATTGTAATCGAGCTACCTATCAATCAAATTGTTACTATACCCTACAGAATGAGCTTCTGAAATCTGTCACTGCACTCTCTTCATGCCCTTGAATCATTTCTTACTCTTTCCTACATCCTTTCTAATTCTAACATCCCTTTTAAAATGCAACACTAGAACTGAATGCAGAATAACAGTTTTCTGTGTTAAAACATATTTTATTTAAATGGGCCTTCCTATCCGAGTAATCTAGATTTTTTATTTTTATGATGGCACTATACTTTTTAATCCTTAGTTAACCTACATTTTAAAGCATTCTGCAGTGGGACAACTGGGGAAAAGCCAGAGGTGAAGATGACAGCAGTCTAAATGGCACATTTTAGATTGCATAAAACCTGGCTGACAGATCCCCAAAAGCAGTTGTCAACAGCAAATCATCATTAAATGGAGATGTTTCTAGGGGATTCTACAATAATCAGTATTAGTCTTGACACTATTCAAAATCTGAAGTTTGTGATGTGGAGGTAAATCCAGCAATGTTGCTGGAGGGTTTTAGTCACTATCCCCCATAGAATCTAGTTTGAAACCCTCCTTTCTAAATTGGTCAGATGATGGCCAAGGATGCTATTTCCCGTTCTGGTCAGAGGGAACCAATGTCTTGATAGCAGTCCTCCCCCAGAACATTGGCCATTATAAGCCAAGTGTTTTTCTCCATAATGCAAAATTCTCTGCCTGGGCCCTTACTGTTCACTAGGAGGGTTAAGAAGAATGCAACCCGTGCTTCAAACTCCTTAATTCTCCTGCCAAGAGCCTTATAGTCTCTAATCAGCTCAGTCTCATTACTGGCATTATCACTGGTATATACATAAGCCAGAAGAAAAGGGTGGTGATCTGAGGGATGGATAAGCTCTGGCAGTCTATGACATCCTGAATACAGCTGCAAGCAACACAACAAACTTCCTTAGCCCTAGATAACAAATTGATTCTTTTGTCCCCTTTTGCTTTTAGAGGGAGGTTTGATTGAGTTAAAAAAAAGGCCAGGTGATAGTTGGGTTGGGGTGGGGGGTACAGCAACCAGAATTGGGGGGATAGGAGAGAAAGAAGGCTCAGAGGGAAATGAAGGAGGATCCATGGAGGGATTGGAGAACAGGCAGGGTTTATGGGAGCAATCAAACAATAGGAGGACAGACAGTATCCATGAGGGTATGGGGGATCCACAAGGATTCTGGGGTCCAGAAGGGCTGGGCTCGGGGGGGGGGGGGGGGCTCAAGGGATATGCAGGGGTGTCCCCCGGGGAGGGAGTGGCAGGCAGGATGATGGGGGGGGGGGTCAAGGGTTCTGCAGGGGTGTCCACAGTG
>JAGPOW010000290.1:19638694-19652941 GCA_030014935.1 Caiman crocodilus
CGGGCCGGCCCCCGCCGCCGCGGGGGGGCCCCCCGGCCCCGCGGGGGGGGGGGCCGGGGCTCAAGGGATCTGCAGGGGTGTCCACAGTGGAGGTAGTGGCAGGCAGGATGATGGGGGCTGGTTTTCTGGGAGGTTTATTCATTGGGGGTAAGGGGGCTAAAAGTAACCCCTGGTCGTAGTCCCTACTACCAAATGAGCAACCTTCCCCTTGCAAACCACCTCCCTCATCCTGCCTGTCCCTACTTCCACCCTGATTTACTTGCTGTGCTCCCAACACTGGCAAATGTCAGTAAAAACAGTACTGGGAACATCTTGTGGGAATGAGGGTTTGGCAGGCTTGGAAGGGTCTATCTGTTAGGTGGGGGGAGCAGAGGGGGGAAGAAAGGCCAGAGTGCTTAAAATAGCCCAGTGTCAGGGAGAGGGTAGGAAAAGCATAGCCCATGGCTGAGCTTTCCTGGCCCTGGGGCTGCACTGGGAACTGTACAAAAGATCAGGACAGTTAGAGCAGCCCAAAATAATGACCACAATGTAAACAAGAATACCTTGGAGATAGGATTAATTTAGATTGCATTGATCATTTTTCGACTGATCTAACTGCCCTGAGCTTCTGTACAGTTTGCACTTAGGTCCACCTAACTAGTGTAAAATGTGCACCTTTGTGAACTAAATTAGACTGGTTGGACATTTTTAACCCCTATCCTACCCTATCTAAATGTCTGTACACAGCCTGTAAGAAACCAGGCAAGCAAAAAATCCTCCCCTCCCTCTGCCTCCCTATGCAGAGCTTCCTGCTCTTTGACTCCATCTTGCAGCAAACTCCCTTTGTTTATTGACAGCACATAAGCAGTACATACCTATGCTTTATCAGGTGGATCTCTCATTACATCTTCCATTATTTTTCCTGGAATTGATGTCAATTTAACTAGACTAAAGGTGGCTAGTCTGTAGGATGGGGCCACAAATGGCATATGCAGCTCCAGTCTGGCACACAACAGATTGGGGAGGGAACAGGGAGCACAAAGGCAAATAGGGCAGGGAACAGAAAGCAAAATAGCAGATCAGGTTGGGAGCATGGGCCTGGGAACAGAAAACAGAACCATGGATCAGGCAAGGGATGGGGCTATTTTATAGCACACCTGCCATAATGTTTGTCTGCACTGACATAAATTATTAGGTTTCTTCTTTGTGTATATTAATGTAACTAGTACTTTTCCAGCATTCTGGAATTTGCTTAGTTTTAGGTGTGATTGTGTAGCAAGGCATATCTCTACTTCCATTTGAAATACATTTACTGTACAAAGATGTGATTTAAATATATATAAATCAACCAAGACTTAAATGCAAATCAAATCAAAACTTTAAATCAAATATAAATCAAACCAAGACTGAATATATATATATGTGCAGATTTTTACCCAAGATATCCTGTGAGCAGTCTATGTGAGCAGTACCACAGTACTCACGTGTCTATGTTAGCAGTACCACAGTAAGTATTTTTATAACGTATTTATTGTTGCTCCCTATATTTTTTATAGATTATTTTGTAGATTTTTACTCAACTTGTGCCTAGTCCTCTGGGAGATGTTTGTGTTGTTGCATCGTTAGATTTTTGGTAATTCTATAAATACTGTAAAGCAAATGATTCTCAGGGCTTTTGCTCTAGGTCAGCAGTTTACAAACAATAGATTATAATATTATTTAAACATTCAAAATCATTACTGACATATAAGCAGAGACAGTCATCTGTTAACTGTCTGTTTCTCTACTTCAGAAAGTCTTCACTTTTACAATATGACTTGAATCTGTTCCCAGTCACTACTGCTATCAAATTTCCTTCAAGACTAAAAGCTGTTGACAAGAATTTGATTACTGTTGTAGAAGTAATCCGGCAAGTCAAGGCTCCTGCCGGTCATCTACTGCAGTAATCAATTGCAATAACAGTATGAAAGCAACCTTTACCTGTGCAGAATAAACCAAGACTTAAATGCAAAAGGTTTATAAATACAGAAGAATTAGCCACTTTAGAGGACCCAAATAGATAGATAAATTGAATCGGAACATCTGCATGTAAGTTTGAACAAAATTTGGTCCTTTTCCTTTTTTTCTTTATAATAACAGTTGGAGACACCCACTGTAGAGAATTGGTTCAATAACTGCTTCTGGCTTTTTGAAATTGCTGAGCACTAGATTACAAATGAATTTGGACATTTAACATTGTAGGCTAGGTTTCTAAAGATCTGGCACTTAGTATTTTATTCAGTTATAGGTGATATTATATATTGAGAGCTAGGACAGTGACGGGCAGATGAATAGCCACTGTTCTTGTACACTGTTAGATGGAGTTTGGGAAAATAACTGGCTAAGCTAACACAAAGGTTTGCAGCAATCCATTACTTTATTCTTTTGACAAAGGGATCTTCTGCAACTCAGTATTGCAATCTTCTGAATTGTTTACACACATGTCAGCACTGTTTTAGCTCTTTTTATCTCACCAAAAAATAATACCAAACAAAAGAGAAGTCAAAAAAGAAGTTAGGTGGAAAAAGCAAACATTTGTTTCCCTCTCACTCTGAGTTAAGCTATTTCCCAGTTCTTTCCAAAATGCTTTACCTAAAAGATTCTGGTTAAGTTTAGAGTTTTCAGTTTGTGCTTTTGCCAGACACAAAGAACAGACCAGGGTGACCTCTATTTCTTACTGAGAAAAAAAAAAGAAGAAAAAAAATCTATGATGCTTATTTGATGGTCTGTATTGAATTGAACACAAAACGGCTGCCTATATCTTGAAAGACATAGTTCTTAGTGATGTAAATGTTCAATAGGGAGCTGGAATATATAATTATATTGACAACTCCAGTTTGAGACTAATTGCAATACCTGTAACATAATCATCAGCAGTTAAGCTTTTGGGGGAGCTACTGCTCCTGACCTGGGAAGTAGGCCCCAGCTCATGGGGACCCGATCCAGTCCCTACCTTGTTCCCCCTACCAGCTCTCCCAGACCCTACTCCTAGACCCATCCATGCCCTGTGACCTGGCTAGCTGGCATGTGCTTTAAAGGTTCTTTACTGGTGTAGCACCCTTGTGAATGGGAAAGTCACACAGCCAGTGGCTAGAGGGGGTGTTGGGTTGCTGTATGAACCACCCCCTGGGAAGTAGAGTTCAAGGGGTTAAAAGTTTAGAACTGGAGGGTGGGGAAGGGGATAATGCATTCTGGGATGCTGAAGGACTGCAACTTGGGTGGTTCATCTATGGGGAGTCATCACACATTAATGGAACACGAGCTGGGTAGCACTGATCAGAGATAAACCTGTCCTGGAGTGGCATAACTTTAAGATGCCTAAAGTGTGCTTAAAACTACTTTCAGGTGTTAATGTGGGGCCAATCCATGGGTTAGGTGCTCCAGGACCTGCCTAAAATTAATGTGTAACAAGACCCTTACACATTAGTTTTAGGTGACTCTTGCAAAAACACCTTTGTCAAAACTCTTACCTCTCAGCTACCTTGGGAAGCATAATCAGTACTCTTAACACCACAATCCCAAATCCCAATTTATTAAAGCGTTAGATCTTCTTCAATTTACTTCCTCTTTATTTCTTTTTGCTTCTTTTTATTTTATTCTTTAGTAGCTGATTTCCTTAATTTCACCATCATTTCCTCCTCCCCCGTTTCCTGTCCACATCCCATTTCATTCCCCACCTCATCTCATTAAGTCATTGCCTCCCAGCTACATGTTCCTATTCATCCCAACTCACCTCTCACATGCTCACCTAGAACAGGGATAGAAACCTATCCTGGCTCTAAGAAATAAATGTAAGTAAATGTTAATGGCAATCTTAATATAAAAAGACAGTTAATGTATAAAAGATAACACAGTACAAATTATACCCAGCAAAAATATGATTAAATGAATACGAAGCTAATAAACCTAAATAAAAGAATGAATAATCAATATATAAAACAGAAAATTATTTTCAGTATATTAAATGACAAACTTAAAAATCACTAGCAGGTAACTGACCTGTCACGGAAAATGAACTCTTCCTTAGGTTTCCAAGAAGCACTGATCTTGATGCATCTTTAGATGACAACTTCAGCAAGGTAGAGAAAGTCTCCAAGCCTACCTGGATGAATAATCACCTCAAAAAGGTTATTAATATTAAGCAGTCAGCTTCCAAGAAATGGAAGAAAATGGCTAATAAGCAGAGAAGAAGTCAGAAAATGGAAGAGCTCATAACCTGAAGTGATAAAATGAGAGATGCCAAAGTTAGGCTAAGTTAGACCCTTCAAATGCCATTTTTTTTAATTGCCAAAAGTTCTTTAGCCATATTTTCATATTTAAAAGTAGTAATATTGCCTCTATGCATTGAGGTCTACTATTAATATAACATAGGTAGGTCTAAAAATTAAATAAACAGTTTGCCTATTTTTTTAATAAGGACAGCAATGCTCATTGGGCATGTCTACATGAGGTGGCATACTGAAGAGTAGACTAATGTACTTCACAGTAAAATGTTGCTGTCTACATGTGCACAACATTTATTGCACAATAGATTAGTCTACTGCATGGTTTCCTATTAGCTGTAAATATGGGTAGTAGATTAACTGTGCAGAAACTACTGTGTAGTAGAGCACATGTAGACAGCTGACCGGAAGCAAATTCCTCCCAGTTAGCCCAGACAGCAGGGGCTGGGGATCTGTCCCTTCCTCTGGGCAGCTGCTTCCCAGCCCTGTGTCCTGATCAGTAGATAGGGGCATGGGGCTGGGAAGTAGCAGCTGGGAGAGGAGACAGTTTCCCCCAGCCCCTGGAGACCAGGGCCTGACCCTGGTGCTTCCTGCCAGCCCCAGGCACAGCAGGACTAGAGTAGACCTCCACTAAACTGCTCCCCTCAGGGGCAAATTTGCTCCTGTCCAGAGAAAGTTTGCTCCAAACAGGCACACATGTAGATGCCCAGCTGAGAAAAACTTACTGCACAGTAAAATATACTGTGCAGTAAGCTTTTAGCACATTAATAGTAAATGTAGACATGACCACTATGGAGGAAAGTTAGGATTACTGAGGAGAAGAATGTGGAAAAATGGAAATTACCATATCAGAGGTAGAGGGGAAAAAAAACACCTTCAAGCAGCTTAGTAAATCTAAGATGGGGGAGCCATTGAATTTCCAAATGAGAATTCTGAAAAAATACAGTGCACAGATCTAATAGCAAGGTTTTTTAAATAACTCTATTCAGTCATGGATGCTACCAAATACTAGAATAGAACAAATATATATTTAAAGATAAAATAAAATGATCTAGCTAAAATGGGAGAAAAAGTAAATCAATTTATGAAAAGTAGCTTATCACAAATCCTAGCTATAATAAGTGATTTTCCAGAAAAGGACAATGCTGTAGATCTCATCAATAAAGCATTTAGTGATAATATATGAAAAGTCATTAATTAAGCTGGAGGTAGATGAAAATTAGTACAATAACCACTTGATAAGTAAAAAACTAGCTACAAAGGAGATGGTACCTGGCCATATTAAAAAGGGATCTATCAGATATAGGAAGGTTACTAGTAGAATTTCTTAATGATCAGTCCTATTGCTTATCTGACTTCATATTTTTGTTAATTGTCAGAAGAAATGTTTATATGGGAGCACTGCTGATTTTGGCTGTAATTTACTGATGATGCATATTTGGAAAGGGTCCTTGATACTGAGGAGGGCAGGAATACTATGCAGGAAAAATTGGATGACTTGAGAATTAAACTGAATGAAATTCAATAACTCAAAGTGCAAGATCATGCATCTAGACACTACTAAAAATATTCTTCATAATTTTGGAGCTCAGCAACTAGAAATAGCTATAGAAAAGGGTGATCCTTATCAGTTAAAGGTGACTATGAGTCTTCAATGTGATGAAGATGTGAAAAAGGCAAATATGATCTTAGGATGCTTCAGCTCCAGGTTGGGGGTGGTCTGTTTTGTTTTTTTTTCTTTTTTGGTAGAGGTAGGGGAGTATGAATGCAATTATACAAAGCATTAATAAAACTTGATCTGGAATACCAGGTACAGCTCTGGTCACCCATATTCAAGAAAGATGAATTAAAATTGCAAGTCTGAGATAGCTTGCCTGCTTTATCTTAGCAAAAATAGTCAAGAAGGGGTATGATATATAGGGCATTAAACTTACTTAATTGGGTTTAATATCACAAATGGTAAATGGTTATTTAGCCTAAAAGACAATATTAACCCAAGGACAAATGGGCATAAACTAACCATGAATCATATACATATGATATAACACATCAGAGGGCTGGGCTGGATGACCCAGGAGATCCTTTCAATGATATTATTATTACTATTATTTTGATGATGATGATTATTATTATTACTATTATTGCTGTTATTTATTGTCAGCATCATCATCTACAAAGCTGGATCTTTAGAGAGAACTTGGAGACAGGGAAATAGGTAAGGGCTCCAAAATATGAAGGAAAATGAGGATGGAGGAACAATTCAATGGTCATGGACTAGGCCCAATGGTGAAGGAGGCCTTTCCGATATTATGTTCCTAACATATTGTGATTCATTCATCATGTAGGATTTAAAAAATTAGTCATCTTTCTGCATCAACCACTCATTTCATTGCTGATGTTTTGTTTGTCAGAACATTTGATGTCATTGTGCCACAGTTTCTTCAGTTATAACATAGTTATAGGCAACTCGTGCCCCACCCCCTGAGATTGGCCACTGCTGCCACCACCAGCTTCTGCAGGCAGTTGCTACTCACCACTCCCCACCCTTCGCTGCCATCGCTGGCTTCAGCAGGTGGTTACCACTCACTGCCACCACCCCTCTGCCACTGATGACACCACTGGTTTCTGTGGGTGGTTGCCATTTGCCACACCGCTGCCAGCCCTGCCGCCCAAAAATTGTGCCCCCCTCCCCAGTTTTGGGAGGCACCAGTCACCTATTAACATAGTTGTTATTACAAATTACATAGTTTGTGTCAGAAGAGTATCGGGTGCTCCACAGATACATAAATGAACAAGGGGCATTATTTGAACAGTGTATCAACTGTAAAGATTCATATATGTGAATAATTTTGAACTCACTGAGGTTGCTTACACGATGAAAGTTACACCCGTAAATAAGTCCTTGCAGAATAGCACACTAAATTACCGACCAATCTAAGACATTTATTATAGTGTCAATCATTTTAATCAGCGTATAGGCCCTGGTAATATGCATTTAATTGCCTTGGAAGCATTTTGCGAGTCATCAGTAGTTTTAAAGGACTTTCACATCATGGTTTAAAATTTCAGTTGAATCAGTTGGATGACATCAGTAAAATCAGAACCACAGCAAAAGTCAGAGGCTGTGAAGATAATTATATCTCAGACACTGCAGCTTCCTGGAATTGTTATTTTATGTCAGGTAAAGTGCTAACTTTAGAACTCTTGGAAACAAAGAGACATTTTTTATCAGAAAAAGAATTTGCATTAAACTACAAAAAGATAGCCTACTTACAAAGTTATGTGATTTTTCTCCAAGCTCTTTAGAAACCCCTCTGGCCTTCTGCCTTTCTATTTCTAGTTCTGTCTGCTATTATCTACATTCTTCCATTTTCAATTCTTATTTCTTCTTGTTTACTCTGAGACTTTGTGTCCCAAGCTAAATCATATGCCTACAGGGCATAAGAATTCACAGTTCCCATCACAGAATGAGTACATAGCCTAGACTGAGAGGAACCACATAAATTCATAATGAAATACATGGTTGTTATACTACTAAAATAAGACACATTTTGTGGGGGAGACATGAGAAAACATGAAAATGGGATCTAAAAGTAGCAAGCTACAGGGATAAAGTTGAAAGTTTGGAGAGACTGATATGGATGAATAGCTCAGTGGGCTGGAACATAACAAAAATGTTTGAATTACATTTGAAGATGTATCTGAATTTTTAGTAAGCTTGCCTATATCAAGCTCATAGTTTGCCCACATCAAACATATCATATTTTTTGGGTGGAGCTTGTACAAGCAAGGTTACAGCTAGTGGTTCAGGAGTAGTTCTGCAGGACTGCAACCTGTAGCAGTGAATAGAGATACATGCTGTTGAAGTAAGAAATTAGCTAGTGTTGGTTCTAGTCACCATCAGAGATTTGCTTCAAAGCATCTTTAGTAGTTTGGAATATCTGCTTGGCTTGGCCATTTGATGACTGGTGGAATGGTGTGGATGTGGTGTGACAAATACGATTCCTCTCCATAAACATATTCAATTATTCAAAAGTGAAATGTGCAGCATTGTTAGACACATTGGTATCTTGAAGACCAGGGGTTTTGAACAGCTGCCTTAAAACTTGGCATCAGTCCCAGCTGGTAGCAGCATCCTGGTGCCATCCTGTGTACAGATCTGGAGGCCCACGCCCTCTGGGAGGAGTCTGGCACAGTCCTGCAGACCTCCTGCAGGGTGCGGGCCCCCAGATTTGCACATGGGATGACAGCAGGCTGCCACTGCTGGCTGGGGCCAGCAGCAGCACCAAGCTTCCCAGCGCTCAGCACGGGCTGCACACAGAACTTCTCCCAGCTGGCAGCAGTAGCCTGCTGTCATCCCGCATGATCCAGGGGCCCGCACCCCCTGGAAGAGCTGGGGAATCCAACTGGGAACTGAAGAAATGTTCTGGACCTGAATATTCCCCCAGCTCCTGGTTGGACTCCCCAGCTCACTATTTGATTCCCCAGCTCTCTGATCAACTCCCCCAGCTCTTCCTAGGGGGTGTGGGCTGGGCTTCAGCAAGTTGCCACTGCAGCTTCAGTGGCAGCCTGCTGAAAGCCTATGGGGATATTGGAAGAGCTGTGGAAATGACCAGAGAGCTTGGGGAAGTGATCAGAGAGCTGTGAAATTGAACAGGGAGCTAGGTATCAATATCAAAGAGCAATCCTTCACTCCTCTTCCCCCTCCCTCTCCTTAGATTCTGTTTAGCTGCAGCAAGCCTTGCTTCAAAACTTGAAACCTTTTGAAACTTTCAAAATGTGAGAATGCCCGCGTTTCATTTGGAAACTGTTTCAAAGCTTTGTGTTTCATTTCAATTTTGCTATGTCAAGCTCAAAATGCATGAAAACGGCTTTGAAACAAAATACACATTGAAATTTTGCACAGCCTTACTGCCAAAGTGGCCATCCACATTTACATCCCCCACCAATTCCTCTCTGTTTTTGAGCAGTAGATCAAGAAGAGCACAGCCTTTAGTTGGCCTCTTCAACACTTGCACCAAGAAGTTGTCCCTAACACTCTTCAGAAAAACTACCTGGATTGCCTTTGCTTTACTATATTGCCCTCCCAGCAGATATCAGAATAATTGAAGTCTCCCAGGAGAACCAGGCCTGATATAGTAGGAAATGTGGAGGCAGAAATGGCAGCAAGGAGTGGTAGCCTAGATGGAATGAGTCAAGAAATAAAAAGGCCCAGTGGTTAAACAGGCAATTAGCTGTACCTGGTCTCAAGGTGCAGCAGATCCAGTCACATGACTGGAAGGAAGCTGGGCTTGAGGATATAAATTCGGTGTCTGAACACAGAAAGAGCAGCCCCTGCATGCATCAGGGAGACGAGCTTCTGGGAAAGAGGGGCTGCTGGAGGTGGACAGGCAAGCATCCCAACTGTCCAGGGCAGTGCTGGATTTAGGCTTAAGCTACTTAAGATACATCTTAGGGCCTCACAATATAAGGGACCTCTAAATAAGAAAAAAAATGACTTGATATCAAGTTTTATAATAATTGGTTAGTAAATAAAGGATATAAAGGAGATATGGGAAAATGACTCTCTAAATATAGACATTTTCACTCTAATATGACAAACATATACATACATGGGATTATTTTTATCATATGGAGCCTCTTAAACTGGATGTAGCTTAGAGCCTCAGCCTGTCATAATCTGGCACTGGCCCAGAGGAGCTGAGGTGCAGCAGCTCTGATGGAGGTACGGCCTGAAGACAGCATTTACCCTGAGGCAGGGAGACTGTTTGTGAAGTAGCTGGCTTGTGTTTTTGGAGGACTGGATGTAGCTACAGGGTGATCGTAGGTAGCACTCCCCTGCTATAGATACCAGAAGCCAGCCCCAAGCCAGAGTGGTTGAGCCTGCTTGGTGAGACTGGAACTTTAGGAAGGGCTACCGCCAAGGTAGGGCTACCGCCAAGGTAGGGCTGATACTTGGGACCTGAAATCTTAAACTGTCGACCAAAGCTGAGGGTGCAGCCAGAGAAAGAGGGGCCAAAGTTGCAACAGCTGAAACACTATTGTTTCAGCTTAAAGGGAAACAACACTCTCTTAAAGGAGAGCAGTCAAGGGGGAGAGCACAGGCCTTAGGTATGGGCCTGGCCTGACTGGGCAGACAAGATGACTAGTGAGGTTACTCCCAGCCTCCTCCAACAACATGTTAAATAACATGAAAATCATAGCCTACTGGGGGTGGACTGGGAAAGATCCAGGAGATGGGTTGGATCATGGTCTGGAGGGGACCAGGTGCTGGGGTGGCAGTATCCCCCTGCAAAGGTCTACACATAATAATATATCACTATTTGGCTTCATGATGGGTATGATAGAAGTGGCCTATGATGGATTTAAATTTGTTCCAAAGACACCTTATTCCAGAAGTCAATCAATCTTTGCATCAATTTTTGAATGAAGGGTAAAAGCAATATGACGAGGTTTCATTGAAATTTCAGCCACAGTCAGATCCAATGTAAATGACACAGGCTGGCTTTATAGGTACCAAGCTGTTCACTGATGACCTCACTGAAATCCCTTAGGACATTTTGTAAGGTCTCCATCACAAAGGTGTGCACTGCTGTTAATTTGATACCCAGTGACTTGTACCATTATCATCCTGGTAAACTTGCTCTCTTACCCTTGGCAATTATATGGCAGTGAACACCTTGGTCCTGCCCATAGTGGACATTGACATAACATGCACCCTTAAAACTTATTGTTTGTTACAGTCTACAAGTTTGTTGTCCTGTGGCATAATAGTTGGATTATTTCTAGGCCACAGCAAATTGTACATCTCTTCTGAAATTAAGGTAAACTCAGATCCTAAGTCTACCTCCATGGTAAAGGGAGCACCTTGGAGAATCACTGTTGTGTAAGTCTTCTTCTGTGGGGTTGGTATTTCTACACTACTAACAAATGCAGTAGTGTAATCATTACAAGACAACTCATGTGCAGGAATTTCATTTGAATCAGCAACAATATTAGCAGTAATTAAAGGCTCACTCCTCCTGGTTGCCTTCTTCCTGGATGTCTTGGTTTTCTGATGACACTCATGTTCAATGTGATCCTTGAATGGCAATGGTGGCAGTTAGCATCAATAAAATAGCAATTATCATTTCTGTGATTTCTTGTACAGCTATAGCAGCTTATTTGGGAAGAAGAAATCATATCATTGTGCATGGGTGGTGGCTTCTTTGGAGGTTTCTCTCTTGAATGCACTCGATATGTTTTGGCTGATGTCAGTTTTTCTGATGACGCTCAGATGTCTCTTGAATGAAGAGAGACAGATTTATATGCAAGGGCTTCTTGAGCCACGACAATGTTAATTTATGTCTTACAAGTCTGCATAGTAGGGGTTCATCTCAAAATGAACACACAAGATAATCCCTAGAAAGAAATTCCAGACCCGTTCCAAAATTATTTTTCTAAGAAAATTGATATAAATCTGCTATGTATGCAGTAATTCCTTCCTCTGGCAACTGAAATTTCATCAGGTGAAATGGAACTGGTGAATAGTTTCCAAGAGGTTTGGTGCAAAGTAATTTTTTAGCAATTGGAGGATCTTTTGGTATGACTTGTTTGGGAATTTGGCTGGGGATACAAATAAGAAAAAAATCTCAAATACCTTTGAGCCAGCGATGCGTGGTATCACTGCACGTTTCTAGTTATTTTCAGTAATCTTATTAGCTTCCAGACAGAAATCTATTGTCCGTGGTGACAAGATTGGATGTGTGAAATTCTTCAGTTTGGCCCAAAGTAGTCCTGTTAGAGAGCAATTGCACAGGATAGCAAGTGGGAGGAGAAGAATCCAGCCCCTGCTTCCTTGCAGCATGGATCACTGCAAGTTTCTCTATAGTTTTTGTCTGAAGCACTTGAAGCATTGTACTCACTGGGATGCCATCCTCACCACTGGTATTGTGTATTTGTGCAGTTCTTGTCCCAGAGAGATCATGCAGGGTAGTACAAGGGAACTGTCTTTATTAACAACAGCTAACTACCCTTAACACTAAAGCAGAACAGCAGCACAAGATAATGCAGTTTAGGTGTTGATGGAGTACAGTCTAGCAGAGCATACAGACAGATACTCAATACATAATTTTACCTAGGAAGAAAATCTAGTATCCATTTTGGATGATTTCCATAATCACTTCTAACAACTGACACTTCTTCCCTGTATGTTTCTGGAGTTTGGCTTTTTTAATTTACTGAGGTTTAATAACATATGTTTCAGTGTCTCCATAAAGAACCATTATTTTGGCAGTTACTTTACAGGCATCTGTTACCTGAGACTATATACATGCTATTTGTCCCTCATTGAATGGCAACAGAAAACAGAGGTAGTTCTTCCTCTGCCCTCCATAAGATTAAAACTTCTCCAGCATTAGCTATATAGCTACTGTCTATCAGATATCCCTCAGATTCACTGAGCTGAGTGGGGGGCGGAAGAGGGGGCTGCAATTATTGAAAAAAAAAAAAGGATTATTTCTGTGGAAATCCAAAGGCATTAGGTAGCTGTATTTTGTAGATATGCTGAACCAGCAGACTACATATGAATATTAGGGAGCAGAATGTATGATGTAAAGAGCTTTACAAGACCTATTTGATTCTGATAATAAAGAGATAGTTAAAAACATGAAGAAACCATCAAACCTGTCCTTTGAGTGTTTATGATAACAGAAACATAAAGATGGGAAATGACAAAATAATCTTCAAACATATCTTGAGAAGAGCATTTTTAGAGGGCATTTTCTACCTACAGTGTTCTTCAGAAGGATGGAGATAATCTATTGGAATGAGTGAAATACCACTTACATAGTCATTTTTGTGGCAGAACAAAAAGGAGGTTATAGGAAAAAAAAGAATAACAAAAATGGGAAATTAAGTGACACACACAGAGAAACATCATATTACAGATTACAGAAGCAATGATCTTTGTCTAAATAACATGGGTGAAACCATAACTAGAATGCTGCTTACAGCTTTGGATGCCTCACTGCCAGTAGGGAATTCAAAAGAAGGGGAAAAATTTACAAAGAAATCAAGGATTCAATATGACTAAACTGATCACTGATACAATTCCTCCTTTTGTTTAGCTCAGCTAAACAATGAATCAATCATGAAATAAACATAAAAAGCACAGAAGTACATTTGAGTGACTTGCCTAACAGTAGAACACAGGATTCATAATCCTTGAGAATAGTTAGATAATGGACTGAAGTTCTTCCTCACATTTCTGTCTCATAATTATACATGCTCAGTTTTTCAACCTTCTACATTTCAAAATATTAAGCTCTCTTTGACACATAATGCTTACAGTTCTATTTCTCCCAAAAAGAGTTACAGAAGTAAAAAGTGGGATAGATGGGTAAGTCAGATATCTTGCAAATAGCAATTATTTCTTTTAAATAAATAATGGCAAATGTTGAATAGAATGGCAGCAACATATTAATCTCCCTCAAATCTGTAGCTAGTATTGTTCCCCACAGGTCCTAGAAGGTTTTCTGATCTGCCTTTTAGATGCATGACCATCTGCTTCATAAATATAATGTATTAATTGTCTCAAAAGTCAGAGGTTTGGCAAATACATGTAACTTAACCTGTCCATTTTCTCATGTGAAAGGTATGCTTATATAGAAGTATTATCTGGAGTTTATTGTTGTCTCCTTTAGCAAGACCAAGTTCACCGTACACAGTTCAGATCATATCAGGAGAACTGCTTATTAGTGTTGTTTAATATTTGTTTAACTGCCAAATGGTTAATAGCAGTAAAAAGTGCTATATCCAAATGTATTTAAAACCCCTGTTGGCAAATACCTAAATTGACTCATGACATTACACAGAAAACTGGGAAAGCTAAATTTGCCCATCCTGAATGCTATAACCAGGCAGAACCTCTCAACTTGGAAGCACTCCAAGAGTGTTTAAAAACAAGAACATTTATTAGCGGAGAGGGAACACAATCAAAACATTAGGAAAACGCAAGTACAATATG
>JAGPOW010000290.1:19681882-19729229 GCA_030014935.1 Caiman crocodilus
AAGGGAAATCAAAGCCTAGTGCGGGAAAAAGAAATTAGTTAGAGAGCGTTCGTTCTCACCCTAGGAGTCTGTGGAAATTAAGGCTCTCAAGGTGCGACAAGCACAAGGTGTTTATCTGGCCTGTGCAAAAGGATTTTTTTCTCTTAATGCCTGCACTCTGTTAATCTACTGTATTAATAAATGTTAGCTCAAACTTTAGGATACCAGCTTAGAAAATTGCCAATTTGGAACTTTTTCCTTAATCAATATGATCTGTGCTTATATGTATGCTATTTAAATTAAATTGTTTCAGCTATAAAGTTTGTAGCCCAAAATCAAAGGCTTTATCTTCTAAATGTTAAATACTACCAAACTGTTACCTTTGTTATCTGTCTTCAGAATTTATCTAAAATGGTCATTAGCAATACACATCAGACAGTGCCTAGGAACTCCTGCTGTGTGCTGAAAAGTTTCACGTAGTCACGGTTCAAGTGGTACTGGATACTACAGAGCTCTCATGAGCATGCCATAGATAATACTGGATGTACTCCACACATGTACAGAAATACTAGAGTGCTTATAGCAATAGCATTTTATCAGCTGTGACATGCATGGGGTACGAACAAGTGAATAGACTGTGTTCACATGGCAGCAATACTGCACATGAATGGATTGATGCAGTGTAAAAAGACTTAAAGACTTTTCTATGCACTGTTTGAGATTCCATTATCCTTTAGATACTAAGGATCCCTTTTAAATGATCATTAATAGTATTCAGAGAGTTTAGACACATTGTGTCTAACCAACAGCAGAATGAGAAGGGGTGATATGTCAAGTAACTTAGGTTGGCCAGTTCAGTGTCAGGGAGTGGGCAGGTGGCTTGACCCAGTTGGAGATTTCTGGGTAGCTTAATTAGCCTGAATGGTAACCAAAAAGGTGGCAGGCCAGGTTAAGTGGCTGTGCTGGAAAGGCTGAGGCACCATGTGGCAGCTGTTTTTGTACACTTCCCCCATGGGTCTCCCCCGCACTGGGGGCTGCTACCCTTGTCACTTGCCCCGCCCCTCCAGCACTCCTCTCTCCCCAGTTATGTTACAGCTGTTTTTTTAATGGGACTTTAATGAATGTACTTAAAGTTACACTTAAATACTTTAATAAATCTAGTCTTAAATGGCTGTAAAGTTTGTCTTTTTTCAAATATTTCTTTATCCTACAGGTTCCCTGACACTGTCCTTAAGGCTAGGTACAGACATTTATAAAGCCCTAGGCTGAATCAATCTAAGCTATGTGGTTCTCTCTAAGCAGAGTAGTTTAGATTGGTACATGTGCCCTGTTCCATAAATTACTTTCTTCTGGAAAAGACTAGAAAAATATTTTTTCAGGACACATTAGATGTGGGGCTGCATGCCAACCCTTACTTCAGGTGCTCATTCATGCCCACTATTCCACCTATGATAAAAATGAGGTCCTGTGTTCAAAAGGTCCCATATAATGATTAACTTTATTATTTTGGATGAACTGCTTAAGGGTTGGACGTTTTTGGTGTTATGCATGCCTTTTTTTTAGCACATCTCCTACTGGGATTCAATGATGAGAAGCAACAACAGGCTCTATTTTGTTTCTCTCCCAGAAATAAATAAGACCTTTAGAGGTCCTTGAGTTTTATGCAAATAGTTACATTTTTCAGCAAAATTCTCCATATTTATATAACTTCAGGGATTTGAAGTCTTGGGGAAAAGAGGGATTAAATTAGTTGCCCTGTCTCCACTGATGAAAATAATAAGAGGAGAAAGTTGCTGAAATTGTACATACCCAAAGCAAAGAAACAATGAACTCAGTGGAACCCTCAGTTTAGGTTCTAGTCTATGGTATAAATTGGCACATACGTTGTTGACTACATTAGTAAGAACGATGAATGTTGTCCAGCAGAATTTATGGGGAAAGTGAAGTTTGGAAATCCTTCATAATATTCTTCAATGCCTTGCAATACTCAGTTAGTAAAGCAGCAATTTTCATTTTTTGTTTAAATGGCCATGAATATTTCTTGGTGGACTGCAAAATGATCAATCACCTTCCAGACTGGAGTTCTCTCAGTATGTCATATCTCAAACCTCTAGTTTGCTTAAAGAACAATCTTTTACTTATGTTTGATTC
Source organism: Caiman crocodilus (assembly GCA_030014935.1). Lineage (NCBI taxonomy): Eukaryota > Metazoa > Chordata > Crocodylia > Alligatoridae > Caiman > Caiman crocodilus. Next base: position 19,684,013 of record JAGPOW010000290.1, read on the forward strand.
TATAAACTTCAACTCTCCAGATAACCTTAATATAATTCTGCCTGTTCCCTGAATATACATACAATCTGTATGTCCTATATTAGGAGTCCTATAGGAGTCCTATATTTGTGATCTCCATATTGGAATATAAAGATAGCTCTGTCATGTAGCTATTGACATCTGGCAATCCTATGCTGGTCAAGGATGGATTTTTTTTCCCTCTTATGAATGTTGCCACCTAATTCAGAGTTTGGTTTTCTTGTTGGTTGGGTTGGTGGGTTGGGCTGGGCTGGGGTGGGCTGGGTTTTTACTAGGGCTGTCAAATGACTAAAAAAATTGGTTGTGATTAGTTGCCCAATTAAAAAAAATAGTTGCAATTAATCATGGTTTTAATTGCACAGCTAAACCTCAAAATTATGCAAAATTATGCAGGTACTTTGCATGGTTAGAGAGTGGGCATGGGGTGTGTAGGTGTTGGGAGGATTTGTGAAGGTGTTGTGGGCTGTGGGGGCAGGGTTTCCCACATACCCTGGCAGGATGTAGGGTACTGTAGGTCAGGAATGAGAGGTAGCAGCAGGGCTGGGGGCAGCTGTGGCTTGGGAGTGAGGGGCACACACACACCACCTGACAGGTAAGTCTGTGGCGGGGGAGGGATGTGGAGGAGCAGATTGAGGCCCCCATGGTGATGGAGGGAGTGGGGCAGAGGTAGAGGCAGGGCTGGGGTGAATGGCGCTCTGGGGCTGGGCAGTTTATGGAATAGAGCTGCAGCTTGTCCAAGGGTGTTGGGGGGGTACTCCTGCCACTGCATGCACCCCATTGGAGGCATGTGGGGCACATACTCCCCAGATTTGTGGGTGGAGAAGAGGTGGGATGCTGCTATGGAATGGAGCTATGCACCTTGCTGCCTTTGCTTCAGGAGCTACATCTTCCTCCAGTGGGCAGGACGCACAACATGGGTTCACATGACTTCCAGGGCAATGGCAGCAGGGTGCAGAGCCCCAGCATGCAACAGCAGCTTATCTCCTCCATGCACACAAATCTTGGGGGTACATGCCCCCAGTGCCTCCCCTTTGGTGTGCACAGTGGTGGGAGCCCCCCCCCCACGCCTTGGATGAGCCATGGCTCCATCCCACAACCTGCACTAACTCTGGGGTCCCATTCACTCAAACCCCTGCACCTGCCCCACTTCCTGGAAAAGTGCTCACCATGGGGGCCTCAATCTGCCCTCCCATGCCCCTTCCCCTTCCCCTTCACAGACTTTCCTGCTGGGTGCTGCTCCAACTGCCACTGAGTTGTGTTCCTGGCTGCCTGCAGGCTGAGGTTGTATGTCTGTGTCTGTGTGAACCCCTTCTCCACCCCTCCCCACACTGCCCAGAACCCACAGCCGGGCTGGCCTGTGGTCCTCTGTGCTGCCACCACTTGGGTGGCCAAGAGGCAGCAGTGATGGTGGTAGAATGAAGCCCAGGTGCAGGTATTAATGGTGCATGTTAATCTGAATTAATTGACAGCTCTAGGTTTTTTGTTTGTTTGTTTGGAGGTGGCGGGTGGGGGTTGCCTTTGTGGCATTAGGAAGTTGTCCACAGATAAAGCTGGGGGATGGGGTGTTGAAAGAGGTGTTCTAATATTCCTGCTAGCACAAGACTAGCTAGAGGATTTTGCTTGTTCATTTAGGGTCATACCGATTGTCACATTTGGGGTGGATTTTTTTACCACCAGGTGAGGTTGCCATAGATTGTGATGGTGTGGGGAAGATTTGCTTTCTTCTGTGGCAGGAACAACAATCCTTTTAGCCACAATCTTCTGAACATATTGACTACTAACTCTCTTGCCTAACTGGCCACTAGCAGTGCCCTTTTCTCCACTGTTTTCACCAGTGGCTTTTATAAGGTGTTCTTGGTAGCCTGGAAATTGTGAAGTTGTGATTCTGGGAATTCCTTCAATAGCAATTGATTGTGAGCTCTGAAGACTGGACTTCATGGTGCCAAAGGCCCTTTCCAGTCTTATGTTCCTTCTGAAACCCTGCCCCATGCAATATGGTAAGACAGAATTTATTTTCTGTTTACCATGGTTTCTGTGCCCCACACATTCATTATCCTATTTTCCTCACCAGCCTCTTCCTGTTAATATACTTGCTGTGAAAGGTAGAGGTGGAATACATTTTTTTGTTCATCTAGGAGCAAACTTGTTCACATTTACTCTTCAGTTAGTAATGCGTTGCTGTACTCAAAGACTGTAAAACGTTACCAATTCCTTTTTCCCCTTTTCGCTCCAGAAACAATCATGCTCCTTATCACTGAGAAAAATGACCTCTATGACAACATGATAGAAATTCAGAAATTCATCACAGTCTCTGAGCTTGAACCCCCAGTGGGATTCAAAGTTGTGGCAACAGAGACTATAGAAGATCAGTGAACTAAGTCAAGAAGCATTAGTGTGTTAAGCAATCATTTCAACTTTTTCTTTCCATTTTTCATACTCTGAGACGCACATGAAAAAAACATTTTGCACTCAGCAGATTTGAGTTGGAATCATTCCATCATTGTATCAGATGAGATTAAAAAAATCAATACAAGAATAACAGAGCTGCTTAAGCTCAGTAGGAGGATTTAAGACATAAATGGAGGCTAAAGGAAGACTATATTGGCAGAACGCTCATATGAAGAAGATCTTAGAATTGCTGAAAAACTGCATTATGTCTACAAAAAGAGGATCAGTATTTGCCTATTGTTTTAGTAGCTTAAAGAACAGTGAAAAGGGGAAATGTTTGCTCATGGAAAATGTAATGCCTTAAAAATTTCAATTGTATTAGATTTGAAACCTGATCTTTATGAAAGATATCATACGTTAATCACACCACTGGCAAATTGTGAGTTGGAGAGATTAGAGTTGCTGCCAAATATCTCTAATCCTTCAGGGCTGTGAAAGTGTTATGATATTCACATACCCTATGCAGACTTATTATTGTTATAAAAAGTTTTTATTGCTTTGGAGGGAAATGATTTTCTTTACTACAAGATAATGAAGTTGTCATTTTAGATGGCTAGATAGAAACTCTTTAGTTCATAAACTCTTACTTTTATTAAGCTTACTAGTCAATCAAGTGCTTTAATCTAAACAGTTTTCTCATGTGTCTTAAAAGGCATCTTACCTGAAAGGCCTGAAATTATGTTGCAGTGTTCTCTAACTGAAAATAAGCCTGTTGGTTCATTGTTAATTTTGATCTATTTTTTTAAATGTCTGAATTTTGTCACAAGTATATATAAGTAACACCTTATATTCTATCAAGCCACCCCATCTTCAGAACTGTCTACACGGAGATACTTACAGATTTTTCTCTTTTCAAATTAAAAAACTGAAAACACGTCTTTTCTTTTTTCTTTATGCATTGTTAGCTTATGGCAAGGCAAGCTGTCTTGGCAAGATAAATCACCATATAACTTAAAATTGTTGTTTACCAACTTATCAGATAAAAAAAAAATTGGGGAGCTATAAAATGTGTGAAATATTAATTTTACATCAACCCCTACTAATTTAGCTTATGCAAGTATGCTGTAAAAAGTAGACCATTGAAAATGTTCTCAGGGCAACTTCAGAAGTTCATCACTTCCATTTTATACTGGTGTAACTCCATTTAACTTAATTGGAAAACAGACACAGAACTAGAGCAATACAGTGATGAATGAGACGCTCATCAGTGCTCAGTGGCATGAGCAAACATGATTTTTGAAGCTGTAGAGGGAGGTAGTTAGCTGTGTTTGTTGTTAGTAAACCTCTACCTTGCCTTCTGATCAACTTCAGACTAACTGAATCAGTAATACATAGGCTTTCATGAGCTACAGCTCACTGCATCAAATGTACCATTTGATGAATGGAGCTGTCATGTTGGAATCAAGTATTAGTGAAAGAGACAGGTGCATTTCAAATCTGTGTGGATTAAATTTCTACACCAATTCAATTTATGAGCTTTCCTTCAAAAGAAGATGAATTCCTTATAAATTGAATTTGAGTCTCTTTTATTTAAATCAGAATGGTGACCAAGAAACTTTTTCCCAAGTTAGTGCTGGGAGGCTATGAATTTTATGCTTGGCAAAGCCCTAGGAAAGTGTCAAGGGGATCCTTTCTTATCCCTTTTCACTTCAGGTAGTTCTCCGATCAGCTGCTATGGCTATTGACACACACATCCTGCACTTCTACTTACTCATCAGGCTTTGAGGGGACTCATTCTGTTAACCTGCCACAGACATTTCACATTACAAAAGACAAATGTACAAGTTAATACTGATGTAGTCAGCAAGAGATTGTATCAGCTTGGTCAGGGACACCAACCATTTCATAACCCTCTCCTCCTTCCATATATATAACTCACAGGGGAGCAGAGGGTGCCAGGGGATATAATAGTGTTAGATATATTCCGGCTTTCTTTCATAGGCAGTACAGCTGTGGAAGATCTAAAGACACATAGGTCTTCAATAGTGACACCTCTCTTGACTTAATGTCTTATTTGAAAAGATAACAATCTTACAGTTACCATTTAAATGACTGCTTAAAGATAAATGTTGAAATGCTGTGGAGGAAATATGTAATCAAGATTTTTTTCTTGAAACAAAATTTTACAATTTCTGAAATCAGAGAAGCTTAAAGCTAAAAAATTATTTTCAATTTATTAATTTCAATAACGATCCATTTCTGTTCTATGCATTTTTTTAATCCCAGTTTTAAATATTTTTAGTTAAAAGGGTGGTGGTGTTTTGTTTTGTTTTTTAATTAGAAAGCCTGCTACTTCAACAATTACAAGAAAAGCCTATAAAATATTTTAGTATTAATCAGTTAAATTGTTTTTCATAAAGCTCTGATTTGTCTTCTAACATTTTCACTACCCATGGTCTACTTCACTGCGTTGAAATAATTTCAAAATACATGCCTTTTGAAAAAAAAAGATAGAAGTGTGGCTTACCTTTGTCCTTATGGTGAAAACAAAGGAAACTCAAAGCCTTGGCTCTTCATGACATTATGATTTACTTGCTTAGAGTGGCTATGCAAATCCTGGTGAAGTCAAAACCTACACCAGTTGAGCAACAAAAAGTAGGAGCTGAATAATGGAGAAGGTACAAGTAGAAGAAGCAGTTGTAGAACCTGTCCTGTTGTACCAAAACCCCAGTTTTTCTTTTTTTTTTTTTAATTGCATTCACTCCCCTCCTCCAACCATTTTTGACTGTTTCTCTTCCTCTCTATTCCCTATAGGTAAGTTAGGATAAGCTTTAAACATTTTTATTTTGGTAGCACGTTCTTGGTTTCGGATAACCACTGTTTTATATTGTATTATTAGATTTATATTGATTCTTACTGTTGTATATTGTATTATCATCATTTTCATATTGATGTTTATTGTTTCATATTGATATTGTATGGTTTGGGTCACTTACAAACACAGGCCTAAAGTCATGTCAAGTTTCCATTTTATATGTCAAGTCTCCATCTTCTGTCCTCTGCTCAGGCATTCCCTGTGTCACAACCATGTAACACACATATCCCTCCCACGTAAATTGGGTCCCCGATTAATAAGTGTGATTGGGAATGACTGAAAGACAGTGGTAGCAGGCCTCTACTGAATGGCCTGTAATGACTGGGCCATCACCTTGCATTGATTTGTCCAGGAACCACAGACTTCACCCTGGAACAGAGACAAGACCAGGATTTGAAAGACAAAAGACCCTGCAGAACCAGCAACTCTCACCATTACAGACAACCAAAACTGCACATCCCTGCATGGAGCACACATGTTTAGTATGCCAGGGGTTGACCCTGGGCATGCCTCCTTTCTCTAGGGTCAAACAAGGTCTGCCCTTATAAAAAGGAGCAGTGAAGACAGACCTAGTGGGACGCCCTCTCCATCTGGACCAGCACCATGCCACATCGCCTATCCACCCAGAGGCCCAACCGGCGACCCCCGCTTTGGACAATACCTACTGGACAACAACCCCTTTCCAGCCTGGATAGGTAAATATTGCCTGCATATCTCCTCCTACAACAATGGACTCTCTCTCTCTCAGACTTCAGCCCCTGCACCAAGCCTCTTTAACCCCTGCTGCCATTGTGTGCGTGTGCAAAGGAACCAATCTGACATTGTGTCACTGTCATGGTGGGGTCCTACAGAAGGGCTGTGATCTCCTGAAGGCCCTCTACCCGTGCCAAGTCTGGCCCCCTCAATTCTCGCCCACCACGTCTTTGCTGATAAGTATATATGGGAGGCTGCCTTTATACCGCCCTGAGCACGGTGTATTGGGACACGTGTCCCCATGGTCTCTCGACCCCACCGGGGTGTTTCCCTGTGTGCTGGGTGCCTTCCAGACACCCTGGCCTTAGGGCCTCACGTGTGTACCAAATGTTGGTGTGTCCAACTACATGCCTTCTATGAAAATGTCCCTCCTGGGCTTCCTATGACAGTGCCCCTCCTGGGCTCTCTCCAGGCCCTCTTCTGGGGCTTCTTACTCAATAGTGTCCCCTCTCTGGGGACTTCTCATCAGTGCCCCCTTCTCTGGGGCTTCTTGTCAGCGAGTCACCGGTCTTCTTGGCTCATCGCACAGCTACCCTCTTCTAAGGCCGGGCATACTGTGCTGCTATCCCCTTTTGGATCGGGGACCACCACAGCACTGGCCCTTGGCCCTTATCAAAGAGGTGCTATGCTGCTATCCCCTGTCTCTCTCGGGGTCCACTGCAGCATCCAGCCTCTGGCCAGGGTCTAATGCCACACTAGCCTCCGACCAGTCTCACGATGCCCGTCGTGGGCTTCGCCACGTGTCGCCCCTCGTGTCGTGGCCTTCACCACGTCTCAATAATACTGCCCCTCATGGGCTCCTTAAAATACTGTCCCCTGTCTAGGGTTTTTCACGTGTCGCCCCTCATGGGCTTCTCCACGTGTCTCAATAATACTGCCCCTCTTCTGGGCTCCTTCAATAATACCGCCCCTCTGTGCCCCATGGGCGCCAGGATCCTCATGCTCTGTTGTGAGTCTCCACTGATGTTACTGCACCCCACTGGCACCGGGATCCCCATACTGGTGGGGTCCCTTTATGAGGCCTCCTCCTTCCCCTACAGCCTTGCCCAAACCACTGGTGTGATACAAACTAACAAAACATAATACAAGCCTCCTGGCTGTAACCAAACATAAGCCTCCTGGCTCCAACTTAATATCATTGCTCCAGCCTCTGGAGCTCTTGTGAGCTGCACTCACATTCTGTCTCTAAGAGCTCCTGTCCTTCCAGCTGCTGGCAGAGAACTGCCAGTCTGACTCTGGCTCTGGGCTTTATAGAAGTCAAGCCCTGCCCCTTACGTCAGCTGACTCTCCTCATTTGTCTCAGCAACCCTCAGCTGTGCTGATCATTATCACACTGCTGGGGCTTTCCCCAGCAGCCTTCACACACAAGGAGCAGTGCCGCGAGGTGTATCGCGACAGTCACCATCTCCCCTGTTCAATAAAACCACTGTCATTTGCAACCCCAAGTTGGGTCATGTTTTACTGAATTGTAGTCCCTTCCTTATCTTAAATTCCAGCCTCATTCTCTCCCTCTATCTCTCATCTCCAGTCCCCACCCTTTTTGCTAATTTCCCAATCTCCTCTCAATTCCAACTCCCCTTTTCTGCCACCTCTCAGCCTCCCCTACCCCTGCTGCCTTTTCCCAGTGACTTTCTGCTGCCTTTCTCTGCTTTCCTGCTGCCTGCTGCTTTTCCTGTGATTTTCTGCTGTTTTCAGGTTTCCCCAGCACCTTCTGTAGTCATCCCCGCCCCCTTCCCCGCACAGCCTCCCAGCTCCTCATGGCTGTGCTGCAGTTTTCACCAGCAGCTGGAGCCTTTCTTCAGCTCCCAGCATCTACTGCCGCTCCCTGCAACTTCTCTAGTTGCCCGGGAGCCATCCTCTGGCTCCCCACACCCAGAGCTCCTCTTTAACATCCACACTTTCCCTTAATCCCATTTTTCCCTCTCCCTACCTACCTTTTCAGTTCCACCATAGCTCTGGCTCCATTCTGGCATTGCTTCCCTGTTCTGTAGGCTTTGGGCATGGTCTTTTAATCAATTAAGATCAATTTACCTAAAGTTACCCCCAAGCCTCAGTTCTTCAGCCCAGGCCCCTGAAGTCTACCAGTTCTAATCCTGGTCCTACTAACTTTAACTCTTTACACTTCTACTTTCTTACCTTAACCTTTCCCCAGGTATCCCAAGTACACCAAGCACATACATACATACTTATCATAATACCAAATTTAGGAACTCACTTCTGTGTATGTGTAGGTGGGTGGTATGTGTGCAAATTAGTGAATACACACACATATAGATATCACTCTGTGTGTATGTGTGTGTGTGGTATATGAATTAGTAACCCATGTATGTGTATTGGATGTGCAAGTGTTGGTAACTAGTAACTGATTCTGTCTAAATTTGGTGTGTGTAGTATATATGGGCTTAAACTGGTGATAGGTGTGCATGAACTTAGACTGGTTATTTTGAACATGTGTGTATCTGAGCTGCTAGTGTGTGTGTATGTGTGTGCATGTGTGGCATTGTGTGCATGATATATGAATTAGTGATCTGCATCTAACTTTTGGGGTGTATAGTGTATGTGCTTGAATTGGTGATAAGTATGCATGTGCCTAGGCTGGTTTGGATCTGTATGTGCCTGAGCTGGTAGTGTGAGTGTGTATGCCTAGTAGGGGTGTATGCACCTAGTGAGTGTATGTGTGCTTAATTGATTTAATGTGTGTATGTGCAATTGTACACCACACCCTCCTGTCTAACAGCACAATATTGAGATCCTGAGCATTGGCGTGACCCCTCAGGTTAGCACTGTCTATAGAAAGATTCCTCACCTGAATATTTTACAGAAGTCCCTACTCCTAGATTTTTGTCTATTTATATTTTGCTTGTAAGCTATGAGTAGAGCAAATGAGGGAGACTGCTGGTTGCAAAGGTAGAAAAGATGAGCCGAAAAACAGGTCCTGAACCCTGTTATGCACCGTGTGAAAAAAGTGAATATTGAACAGATGGATAACAGCAATGAGAGACAAAGAGGCAAGAGCCTATGGGGCAAGAATTCAGCCTGGCAGGCAGAGAGGAAAGAACAGATATTTTCAATTGGATGAGTTCATCATAGAAACTAACTTAGAAACTAGAACTTAGAAAACTAGCTGAAGCAAATTCATTTCTGGTTGCAATTATCATTGATAGCAGATAGAGGACAGGTCAGGTTCCAGAAGATGGGAAAAGGCAAACATAGTATCTGTCTTTAAAAAGCAGAAAAAGGAGGACCCAGATAATTATAAAAGAGGCAGCCTAACTTCAATTCCCAGAAAGATACTGGAGTAATCGAAAACTCTATTTGTAAGCACCTAGAAGATAACAAGGTGATAAGTAACAGCCAAAATGGATTTGTCAAGAACAAATCATGTCAAACCAATCTTATTTCCTTCTATGACAGGGTAACAGGCCTTGTGAATAGAGGAAACATAGTAGATGTGTTGTATTTTGACTTTAGTAAGGCTTTTGACACTGTTTCATGTGAAATTCCTGTAAGCAAGGTAGGGAAATGTAGTTTTGATAAATTATATTAAGATGAATGAACAGCTGATTAGAAAATCATACTCAACGATTAATTATAAATAGTTCACTGTCAAAATAGAAGAGTATATCAAGAAGGGCTCCACAGAAGGACTATCTCAGGTCCTTCTGATTTGGAGATAAGACAGTGGTTCTTTAAATTTGCAGATAATACGAAGTTGAGAGGGACTGCATGTACTTTAGAGTACAGGGTTAGAATTCAAAATAACCTTGACAATTTGAAGAGATGATCTGAAATAAACAGAATGAAATGCGATAGATGCAAGTGTAAAAGCATACACTGAATTAAAAATAATCAACTGCACAAATACATGATGGGGAAGAACTGGCCAAACAACAGTTCTCCAGATAAGGATTTATGGGCTATAGTGAGTGTCACACTGAACATGAGTCAAGAGGGGCCATACTATTGTGAAAAAATAATTTTTTTTATAAATCAGCACATCCATTGATAGAATAGGGCCTGTTTAGAGAAGAGAAAGCTGAGTGGAGGCATGATAACAGCCTACAAATGCATAAAAAGGTTATTGCAAAGAGGAAAGTAATAAATTATTCTCCATACCCACTAGGGAAAGAACAAGTAATAATAGACTTAAATTGAAGCAAGGGAGATTTAGGTTAGACAATAAGGAAAAACTTTCTGTCAGGAAAATCAAGTTCTTCCATGGATTATCTAGCCTGGTGGTGCAATCTCTGTCACTGGAAGATTTTTAAGAACAGGTTAGAAAAATATCTGTCCAGAATTGTAAAGGTGTAGTTGATTCTGCCTTGGGATAGGGGAAAGGAGTTGATAACTTCTTAGGCTAAGTACAGACATTCAAAAAGCCTGAGGCGGAATCAATCTAAGTTATGTCATTTTCTGTAAGCAACATAGTTTAGATCAGTAGTGAACAGAATACATATTAGCTGTCGTGGGGAAGGGAGGAGGAAATCTTAGACTGGGTTCTGCCATTTTTAAACTGAACTTCTGTTATGGGTATAGGAGGGCTCCCAATCACTTATACTCGTAAAAAGTGTAATGGCTGTCCTTACCTGACCTGTTTTCTAAAATCCTAAGAAACACATGCATGGGGCTGTAATCAGGCTTAATGAAATTGTACCAATCTCTCACTATTAATGAAATCCAATAATCAGGACTGGGTTACATAGGCTTAGTCCTGACTACACAAGTTGTGGTTCTTTTCAGCCCTAAATTTCTATGATTATGTTTTTATTCTTGGCAGCTCCAAGAGAGAGTTTCTCTATCAGGGTATAAACATGTCATCAAATGAAGTGAAGTATCAGTGGCAGTATGGCTCCAGGGATATACTCTGAGGCATGTCTCTATAAACTGGGAAAGCTAGTGTTCCCTGCTTGCAGAAATATGCCACAAAGATTGTCCAGGGTGCATCTCTGTAAGAAAAGAAAGCTGTGCGGGCACTCCTGTGGCTTGAGGGACATGATCCTGCATAGGAATTCCTTAGGAGAATAGGATCTGCAGAACTCGGTAGCTCTGGGCTGCCCACACTCTTACACCATAAAGCAAATGGATGATTCTTGTGATAAAATCATAGAAACTATTACCACATTTGTCATGGCCAAAAAATGTGCAGATTTGTGGTGCAGCCATGGGTACAGATGTTTGCTTGCTTAGCCTTTGTGCTGCCATAATAGTTTTCCGATAGCACAAATGTCTCTACTTCTACCTTTTACATTCTTGTATTTCCTGGTGTTTTTGTATCAGCTGTGTCATAGAACTCTACACTTTGCTTCTGTTGATTCTTACAGATCCCTTTTGTGTTCATGCACACTACCACTGACAAGATCAGTTTTGCTTTATTTACCTAATACATTACCACCCTATTTGCTTCCATGTTGATTTCATTTCCTTGCTCTGGTAAGCTTTTGAGCAAACTTCAGTAGTTCCTTTCTGCTTCTTCCCAATAAAGCACCCCTGCTTTGCTGTTCTCTAATCACCATCCTTCAAAACACTTGTACCTAGGGATCTGACTTATGTGTTTCTCTCTTTTCCTTTTATTTTTGAGTTGCTTAGAAAGAAAGGAAAGGAGGGAAATGCCAAATTAATAAGAACTCAAATTTAATCTATTTACCTTTTGAGTTTTATAATTAAAGACACGTCCTAGTGTATGGGATTTCCCAAAATGTTGAGGGAAAAGAAAGGTGTTAAAAAGGAAATTTCAAAGGAAGAAAGGATATTTTAATTTATTAGGAGGATTTAATATGCATACTAAACATTTTCCCTTGTGTTCTCCTTCAAATTACTGAATTCAAAACATTTTTTTCTTGTTCTATATGCAATATAAATAAGGTGAAATAATTTATTTATTTTGTATGTTTGTTTTTCTCTGACTAAAAAGATAAAGTCAACTCCCTAGTTTATATTTTGAGTACCTGGAGTTAGGGTGCATAGCACATGGACCCTGGGAAATATGCATCCCTCAAGCATAATCCCAGTGGTCCACTTTAATTTGCTGCTGTTCCACAAATCTCAAAAAGGAAAAAGGATTTTAAAGGAAAATAGCTAGCCAAATTACTTCTGATTGTTGTGTATGATATCCTTGCTGCACAGCAGTTCATTAATCTGCATATGTGCCTGAGCATGCCATCCAGTTTCCTGCATGCAAGCATACTGAAGATTTACAATGAATCACTTTACACTGGAGACAGCCCTCTGCTGGAAGGTAAATTTTGGCAATGGCACTCTAAAGTTTGAGTTGGGTACCGCTACAATGAAGTTACTCTGCATTTTACACCAGTGTAACTAAGATCAGTATTTGGAGGGTTGAATCAACAACTTTTTGCCAATTTAGAAATTATAATATTTAATTGATTTGGACAAAGGTAGTCATGCAAATTTGCAGATAATTCCAGGTATGGGAGCAAAACTAATAAGGCAAAATGCCACCAGAGACAAAAGCATAAGTTGTTCAGGAGAATGCAAATACATTTAAGACACATGAAAAAATATTATTTTAGAAGCAAGGATTCAAGGAATGTGACCCTTAGACTCTAAGCCCTATCAGAGTGTCTTTTTGTTCTATGTGCAGCTCTTAAGCCTGAGATGTTTCCTAGGTACTTGGTAATAGAGAAAATAAATAATATTTACTATAATAATGTATGAAATGGAAAAAGAATATAACATTTATAAAGAAGAAAATGTTGGGAGTTTTGCAGATAAACTGTTGAAACTAGTACGTTAGTCCACAGTTATTAGAAAAGGGAAAATCAGCAGTATAAAAATAGAATGCAAGATAACACTAGGTCATTTCTTAAAGGGACTTTGGAGAGACCTGGTCACCAACTCCTGAAATCTTTATTTCCTTTGAGAACACATAATATGAAGCAGCAGCATAATACTCAATGTTATTGTCTAATTGAAAAAAGACCCAACTTTCAAGGTAACTGAAGAGACTAATTGAAAATTGGGTGACTTTAAAGCAATAACTAACAGACATATAGAATAAGATGCCAGAACTCAATTGATAAATAAATGTGTCATTAACTGTTGTCCTAATAGATATAGTAGGATTGGTCAGGCATATAATGTTGTTGCCTGTATTAGCAAGGGAATGGGTTACATGAGTCAGGGGTTTCCTCCCAATTCTATGTTTCAGCCAGTGTTGTTTTCCTTGGAAAGGGAAAAATATATCAGAAAGGGACAAGAGAAGAAGAGGGTTTTAATGTGGAGGAAACAGTGAATGTAAAGCAGGTGTGATCAGATTAACAACTTTACTGAACATGAAAAGAAGTTATTAAAAGGATGAAAAAGGAAATAATAGAAAGCAGGAGACAATAAAGCTAGTAAGGTTAACAAGCTGGAAAATAATATCAAAAGCATAAAAATATGAAGAAGATGTGTCTGTTCAAGAAGCTGAAACCCATTATTAAGATATTAGTGGGACCAACACTATAGGTTTTATCTAGTAATTTCACTTGAAAGATAATGAAAAAACTTATGGTATTATTCCCATTATAAACAGTAGGAAACTAGCAAGAGAGATATTTCAGTAAATCTGGAAACAGTTAGGAGGTATTGATTTAGAGAATGTTAAATATCACAGCAGATTATCACCCTGTCTCCCTGATGTTGGGCTTAGGTGACAACTCTCTTTTTTATATGGTCACAATTGCCCAAAATTCCTCATCACCAACAGAGCCATTCTGTTTATATTGCCAACCTCTATCACAATTCTGCCACTATCACAGGGCTTGTTTTTTGTTTTCCCCTCTGAACTGTCCCAAATATGAATGTAGCTGTTACAGACATAATCTATCTGATAACTCTTTTTACATCACTTTGATAATATTAATTTAGAAAATAAGATGGTGTCTTAGGTTTCCTAACAGGAGAATGTTTTCTTGCAAACAAGCAAGCTGTTTGGGCTAGAGCACAATTCTTCCTCTTTTCCATTTGAAAAGTTTTGGCAGCATAGGGAGAATGGACAGCATCTGTTTCTCAGAAGCACATGCAGAGTTGGCATAGCCCCTTGAATCCCTTGAGGTGTGGCAGATTATTGAATTGAGTGTGAATTATTGTGCTGTGCTGCCTGCCCAGCAGGCACGTGGATGCTTTAGAGTTATCATCAGCTGAGACTATTTAGAGCAGCCCTCAGAGCACGCAGAGAAAAACCTCCAGACTGTGCTGGATCTTTTCAGAGAAGCCTACAAGATGTTGGGCCTGTGTCTCAGCATTAAGAAGACTAAACACTCTATCAGCCTACCTCAGGCCATGAATATGACCCCCACTTCCCAAATTACCAACTAGGGAAATACCCTATAGATAATCAAGCACTTTCCTTACCTCAGTAGCCACCTCTCTCAAAGAGTTAATATGGATGTTTAGCACAGGATCTAGTGGGCAAATGCCACCTTTAGGACATTGCTTCAGCATGTCTTTATTCATTGCAATCTCTGGAAAGACACCAGGGATCTACAGTGCAGTCAATAGTACAGTGCAATAGTAAAACTAAATATGCAGATAGGGTAGCAAATTCACCACTGGCAAAAATGGGCTTGACTTCATTGGGTTATGCCAATTTATACCAGTATGACATTGGAATATTATAGATATAAATTCCACTAAATTATATCAGAGCGAATTTTAAAAATGAGCAAGTTAGACATGCTTTTTGCATGGAAGGCATGTCTATAGCGTCAAAGGACTAATCTAGGGAATGTTGAATTGAAGCATACCATGCCTTTTTCACATTGTCCAGACTACCACAGACAAGGAACAATGGCTAGAGGTATCTGGATAACCCAGGCTACTTTCCTGAATCTCCTGGGGCAGCTCCACCCTCACTTGGAGCAGCAGGGCCCACTTTGCCCACAAAGCCTTGACCTTTATGCAGCACTGGAGTGCCAACCGGTCATGCCCAAGCTTCCACAAATAGCCCCTCGTAAATGTGGCCATTGGAGTGCCAGCCCCATGAGAACTGTCTGAGCACCTCTGTCTCACCCAACTGCATGATCAGGTCTGCAGTCTCTTCCTTAGAGCATCTGAGGTCCTGGGAAATGGTGTATGCTGTCAGAGAGGATGCCAGTATGGCTCCTGCAATGACTCCATATGCCTGTCCCAATATGACCAGGCTTGGGCAGCTGCCTGCAACACCCAGCGTATGGGCATAGTGCAGATCTAGTAAGAAAGTGTCAAGGCAGTGTCAGGCAGCAGCTGCAGGGTTCATGCAAGATGCTGTGGATTGAGTGCAGCCAGCTGGAGCTGCCCTCAGTGGTGACAAGCTGGCTAAAACCTGGGTGCAGGTACTGTCAGACCTGGGAAGTGTCTGCAGAACCCTGCAGGACTGAACAGCATTGCCCTGGAAGCTATATGGCACTGTGGTCCCAGGGAATGGTGCTGGGGTGTGGGCAGGCTGCTTCAGCTGCCCTGCATCCTGTGCTGGAAATGCAGTGGCCACAGGCTGTCTGCACATGCCCCTGGGATCCAATGTGCCTGCAGGCTTTTAGGGCCTGGGGCTGGGGCTGAGGCTAGTAGAGCCAGCCCAGCCCTAGGGCAGGAAAGGCTTCCAGCAACACTCTCCAGTGCAGTTTACTGCAGAGGAGAGTGCAGTAGGCATGCTTCACTGCAACGCTCTCCAGTGCAGTTCTTTGTGGTTGGTATATATATCTTGTTACATTCCTGTATACTTTCCTGTACAGTTTACTGAGCAGTAGGCATCTGGATATGTAGATGCACACACTTACTCTGCAGCAAACTGCTCTACTGCATAGTGAAGTGTCTTGTGTTGACACATCCAGTAGATATGTAAGAAAGTCCCTTACCATGGGAATAAGAAGCAGTAAGCTTGCTACAGCCATTTCATTACATCCCATTTCAGGTTGTGGAATACAAAGAATGAGCATGCCATGCTTCACTGCAAAACTTTCCAGTGCAGCTCTTTGTTGTTGATACATATATCTTGTACCATTCCTGTATACTTTCTTTTCTCCTTTCCCTGACAGTGCACCCTTTCCATTACCCTGTATCTCCCAGAAAACAGAACCTGGTAGTTACCCTACAACATGCTGTTTTTGGTTTGAAATATTCTGTTTGTTTTGTACTGTTCCAGTTGTGTTCTTAGAATCTAAGCCAGCTGTGCAGAGTCAATCAATAATTAACATTTAATATTTGTTGGTCTTCGGAGCTCTCAGAAAAATATGTATTTTCTGAAGCCCAGTTAAAAAATAATTTTAAGTATAATAAAAACACATGAAAGTTAAACATTCAACTATTGTATGTATAAGTAAGTATATAAAGAAACAAAACCAAGATACTGAGCCCAGATAAAAACTATGCAGTTTTGATATAAGAACCTCTTCATTGCAAATGCTCTAAACACATCCACTATACTCGACACTTTTGTGTTGATTGAAATTTTCATTTGAAATCCTGAACTACCCCTCCAAACACAGAATATTTATTTAAAAAGTCATAACTTTTCAAATGATTATATTTTACTTTATGGTAAAATAGAGTTCAATGATATAATAAAAGGGTCTCAGGAGCATGCATTAAATGAACTGTTTTTGAAGGATGATTCATACTGTAAAAAGCAGTACAAACTATAAATCTGTCTAAGCAATGTGCTTTGTATGTTGTAGATGAGAAAATATTATCTGGTGGGATGACTCAAGTCTTAAATAATCTATACGTTATCATATAAGAGGAAAGAAATGGGAGGAAAAGGAAAGGAAGTAAAATTTAGGGTTGGTTGATCAGTTTTCAGAATAAAAGTTGGTGAATGTCCTGGAGTTTCAATTCTTTAGCTGGTTTCCTTGTACAAAAAGGAAATAATAAATTACCCAACCCTGTGTTGGTTTATATACTTGAGAGCCTAGGCTCTTCTGCTCTCTGTACCTACTCCCCATATATATGTGAATGGTAAATATGGAGGTAAATACCTGGGTCCAAAGGCTCTGTGCAAAGACTCTGCTCTTGAATAAACATGCTATACCATAATCTAATCCATAATCAGTATTCATTTTCTATAAACATCATGAAATCTAAAAAATAAATCATGCTGTCTCAGAATAACAAATACACTCATCAGCAGCGTTAAATAATAATGTTTAAGCAATTGCACTATTTATATGGATAAAAATCAAACAGATAAAATGGAAATGAGAACATCCTGGCTCAAGTGGCTTTGGCTTGGACATTTGATGAACATTTCTAGAGTAACGTTCCCTGAAAATTAGGAAGATTTAATGACATTTGAAAAAAGTATAAGCTAACTTATTCAGCAGTAAGTACTGCTGTCTGACTTGATTCTGGAAAAGAAAGGATTTGATGGCTTCTGTAAATTGGATACAGGCCATGAAAGCTATAATAAATACATATCCAACTACCTAGTTGATGCAACATTGTATATGGGCTTTTATCCCACTTGTAGTTTTGTTTTTTCCAGACAGAAAAAAAAAACCCCAAACGTTAAAAATATACTTGATAGAACTTGTTGGCTTCTTTCTAGATATTCCCCACACAATGGGGGCATTTACACATGCATTCATGCATTTTTTCCTAATGTGCATTAAATGTAGCACCTACAGTATGAGGTACTAATAAATGCACATTAGGCTGGGTTAAAGTGCAGTAGCTCAAGCACATGTTTAGATGATGCTTAATGCGCAGTAGCCTATTCTACTACACATTAGCATATTAGCACTTTTTTACACACTACTTTAATGCTCAGTAGAATGCTGAGTAGAATTACATTAAAGTGCACACGTACATGCACCCAGTGTCACTCCCATATGGTCTTTTGGCCTACATCAGTTCTGTACATGATGGCCTCACTGTGACACTAAGAACTGGCTCCTTAGTAAAGATCACAGAATTTATACCTTTATTAGTATTATTCAATAAAATAAAGGGGAAAGGCAAATTGATTTACAAATTAGAATACAAATGTATCACAAAGTTTTATATGGTATTGTAACTTTGTTGTACCCTAAGAACATTTTATAATATAAGGCTCTGACTTGGAAAACCATTTGTTTCACAAGACTCCAAGTAGCAGAATTTGCTCTACTCTATGCAGAGACAACAGGAAACTATTAAATATTTTGCCAATATGTAACCTGAATTTGCAATGTGCATATACAGGCAGTCACATCTTATGCAGGGGTTAGATTCTGAGGTCAGTGTGTAAGGCAAAAATTGCGTATAGTCAAATTGCCAGTGATTTGACTAGCGGTGACTGCCTCCACCTACAAAACCTCTTGTGACCACCATGGAGCCATGCTTGGAGCTGTGTGGCCGGTGGCAGCGGCTCAGTACAGGGTAGGGAAGAGAGGTGGCTGTGTGCCGCCAGGCGACCACCACACTGCCAAAACCTCCTGCTGCTGCCGCAAACTGAAGCCCTGCCCCCCTCCCACCCTGCATATAGTTGAATTCAGGCAAATTAAATACGTGTATGATGTGACTGTACTGTATTCTCAGGAATTATAATAATCTTCCTTTTTTACTTGACATTCAAATGTTTAACAGCATAATTATTGGAAATGTTATAATTTTTATCATAAACATTAAATTGTGTTTGTAGCTCATTTTGATTACCAGGTTACAAAGGTTTTGTCATTTCTGATGTCAGTCATGGAAAGAAAATACCGATGAAAACAAACATCATTAAGAGGGACTGTGGTAGGGAGGTGTTATATGAGTATCTTATACAGCTAACTGATCAGTCATGCTTTTGATGGGAGAATTAAAGTCAAATAAGCACGTGAAGGATATTTCTAGTTATTATAATCGGCTGTACTTTGGCCTCACTATAGATTCTTTTGTAGGCTACCAGCTTGGGTGGTCTTCAATAATGGTACCCATCTTTAGTCCCACCAAAAAAAGAAACAACACAAAAAGAAAGACAATAAATTCTCAGACAGTCCATCCACTGGCAGAGTCCAAATGGAGCAGTCCCCAACCTGCTCAGAATTCTTCTCATAAGCTTCCCCGCTCACTCTCCCAGGAGACAGGGGTTAGCAACATAGCACCCCAGGAGACAGGGGTTAGCAGCATAGCACCCCCTAGAGAAGGGCAAGTGCTGCAGCGGTCCCCGGTTAGAGGGGATAGCAGCACGGTACGCCTAGCGTTAGAAAAGGGTAGCCACGCGGTGGGCTGAGAGGACCGGTGGCTCGCTAAGAGAAGCCCCTAGAGAAGGGGGGAACTGATGAGAAGCCCTAGAGAGGGGGCACTGATAAAGAAGGCCTGAGAGAATGGGCACAGTTTTCAGGCACACCAACGTCTGGTACACCTGTGAGGCTTGGGGCGTAGTATTAGGGGTTGGTCGGAGCCATGCTTGGCCCTAAAGCCAGGGTGCCTGGAAGGCACCCATCACACAGGGAGACACCCCGCTGGGGTCGGGAGATCACGGGGACAGAGGTCCCGATACGTCGCGCCCAGGGACATATAAGGCAGCCTCCCATATATATGTAAGACCAAGACGTGGCGGATGAGAATTTGAGGGTGCCTTGGGCCAGCCTAGACACAGCGAGAAGGACCTCGGGGATCACGGCCCCTCCTGTAGGAGCCTGCCGTGACACCAAGACATTTTCTTTGTTAAGTATTATTACACTGAAACAGCATTCACACTGAATTCTAACTTCTGTAGCCTGAAACTTAAGTACCACAGCCACAAAATACAGAATCTTGTTCAATATTATCATCCACCTTCATTGTTCTGGCATCAAATAAATGGATGAAAAAATCAGCTATGTGGAAGTTACTCACAAATAAGCTGTTGTTTGAATTAACAGTACCCAAGCTACTCTTCACTAATGGCCTCTATGGACATTATGGCTGCTTGCAGTCATGGGCAGAAACCACCCCCCCATGAAAAACATGCTTTACCAGAAGAAGCAATGTGTTACGGTCAACTCAGCTTTGTAGCTTCTGTATAGATCAGGGGCTTCAGCAGGGCTTTTTGGTACTTTTATCTAATAGTTGATTTGATTTGACCAAAAAAGCCCTGCTAAAGTGCCAGATCTATACAGATGCTACAGAGGTGCACTGAAGTAACATGCTGCCTGTTCTGGGCATGCACTGGGCTCAGCATGGGAGCACACCGAATTTAAAGTAAAGCATGTTTTTGGATTTTTTTTTTTCATGTCTGCAAGCTGCTTATGCTTCCAGTGTTTCATCCTACAGCAGACATTTCACTTGAGTTTTATTTTTGTTTAACTGTTTGGGTTTTTTTTTAATTTTAGGTTGAAGGTGAGGGGGCAGGTTGTTTTGCATTTTGTTTGGGTTTTTTTTTTGTGACAGACTTCTTTACATTTGCATTCAAAATATTTACTGTTTTGATTTTTACTTTCTAAGGAGATAGAATGGATCAAAGTGGCACAAACTGCTCACATATGGTGTGCACTAATGTCCACATTAGAAATTAGTATGTATTGCACTTGAACTTGTACACTGATTCACTTAGCAGTTACTTCACTGTGGGTGCATCTCCACATTAAATTAATGCAAATGAATAAATACTGGTGCATACTGTACCAGAGTTTCTTGCTCCTACATCTTAATGTGCTTAGAACCACAGCACATTAAGATGGATTGGAGCACCTCCAACTGGGAATGGACCTGGAGGAAGTCAGCCTGCCAACGCAGGGTTGCTCTGACCTGCCTTAATGAGCTGCAGTGGGGCTGGTGGGGCACAAGGGTGCTCCACTGTTGGGCTAGCCATCAGACAGTGTCACACTGAAGCACCCTTATGCCCCGGGCAGTCCTGTCAGCATTTAGACATGCTGCTACAGGTACTAAAGAATGCTGCCACAGGATAGGACTTTTATGTAGAAGTTAATAACCTGTAGTAAAGTTAATTAGTTTCCTGTGGCCTAATAAGGCCACATGTGTGGATAAGGAGACTTTACTGCAGAACTAATTAGGTAGCTCTGCAGTAAATTTCTCATGTAGGTATGCATGGTGTAGACAAACCTATTGACTTCCGTTTCCATATAGAAGTATAGAAGTAGGATACTTACATTATATGTGGGACAAATATATTGTAGCTAAAATAATATTCCATTCAGCTACATATGCAATCCTATTTCCTTACCTTTTACTAAATTTAATTTAAAAAATAGATACCAGTAGGGATTCATTTACAAATTTGATTTAAAATAGATACCGATGTTTAATATAAAAGAGACAGAAATGGAAAGTCAGAGAAAGGCAATCTTCCCCTTACATAAGCTCTGCCATATCCTCTGTACTTCCTGAGGAGAAGGTAGGTACATCCAGGCTGCTTTACTTGAGAAGGAATTATTTCTGCTTTTATGTGATTCCAGAAAGATAAATTTCAGTATTTCCCATAGCAGAGTCCCTCAGGGTAAAAAATAAAGATGATGGGTGAGATGATGAATATGGGATAAATATAATGTAGCCTCCCCAGCCCCAAGTATTGGTGAATTCATCTCTTGTTCAGTGCATGTTTAAGGGGACAATGGAATCCCACTCATATTGCTCTGGGTAACAAAGGGCTGTGGCAGAACCAGGATTTGAATCCATATGTTTTGTATAAGTTCATGGACCTTCACCACAAAACTATCCTTGCTTTTCTTGAGACCTTGTTGCCAAACAGTTCTCCTTGCTGAAATCGTGACATGATCATTCCAGAGAATGGAAAATAATAGGATGGGGTAGAAGGGTGTTATATAACAGCCATATGAAAGTCATTAAAGTAAATGAAATGCTATACTGCAATGTATGTTGACAGTTTATGGTTTCAGATCCAGTGTAAAAAAACCTTCACAAGTTGTTTCTTAATTAGCAAAGTTAAATCAGCTTTTTTAAAAATCCTTAACACTATTTGTGCTAATAAGAAGAGTTTTGCAATATGAAGAAAAGATCAGCCACAGACTTGAAAAATTCCAATATACCTTAGATGGTGCATAAAAATTGATGTAATTTTTTTCTGCTTCTAGAAACCTTGCAGCTATGATTCTATAGCAAAACTATTAGTTTGTTTTTATTCAAGGAATGACACATCTGTACTCCATTGTTTCCTGAGGCTTAAACATTTTCTGCACTACCTACAATTACACAGAATCTCTCATCCTATGGCAGACATTTAACTTGCATTTGTTCTTTTGTTATACTGATTTTTTTTTTTTATACTGCTTTCTTGGGAAAGTGATAGGGAGGTACTCGCATTTGCATTCAAAATGTTTAATGCTTTATTGCTATGGATTTATCTCTACATTCTAGGAATGTCCAACTAGGGTGTTAGTGTGGGGTAAATGTACTGTAAATTCCTACCCTGGCATTATCTTTTCATTTTTAAAAAGATAGATTTTTTTCCATCATATACATGTGATAAAATAATCACTTATATTTAACAGTATCATATGTGTTTAACTTAACTGCTCTATGTTTAGATTGAATATATCTCTTGCATTTCTTTAGGTATTGATAGTGTCTTACATATATGTTTATAAGGATGACATTGAGGATGATAGCACAGTAATTATGTACACACACATACCCCCCTATGTTTTCATATATTTTAAGTGTCACTTTCCTGCTGTCTCAATATAATGTATGTGATTAAAGGGCAATATGGCCTATGGCCAGACGGAACTGATTGCATGCAATTTTGGAAGCTAAGCAGGCCCAGGCCCAGTACTATCTAATTACCTGGATGGGAGATCACTAGGGACCTGGTGACTGTCTATAAACTCACTAGGGGGGACCAGCAGGGTTTGGGGGAGACCTTGTTTCCACTAGCACCCCCAGGGGTAACAAGGAATAATGGCCACAAGTTGTTGGAGAGTAGGTTTAGATTTGACATCCATAGGAACTACTTCACAGTTAGGGTGGCTAGGGTCTGGAACCAACTTCCTAGGGAAGTGGTGCTGGCTCCTATCCTGGGAGCCTTTAAGAAGCGGCTTGATGCCTACCTGGCTGGGGTCATTTGAGCCCAGTTTTCTTCCTGCCTAGGCAGGGGGTTGGATCTGAAGACCTGCAAGGTCCCTTCCAACCCTACTTCTATAATTCTATGAATATGAAGGTAGACATGCATGAAAGGTATTAAGAAAGGCTTGGGCCCTAGGATACTTGCAAGTAGAGGTGGAACATGAGTATTTTGACCACTGATGGGGTGTGTCTATACAAGATGTTTACTGCACAGGTGACACCCCTTATATACTTATAGGCAGCCACCACAGCCCTGAGCCTGTGCTTTTCCAGGCTGAAGAGTCCCATGCTTCTCTGCCTCCAGTCATAAGGCCTGTTCTCCTGCCTTCTGATCATATGCATGGCTCTCATCTGGACTCTGTCAAGCTTTTCCACATACCTTTAAAATTGTAGAGCCCAGAATTGGATGCAGTACTCCAGCTGTGGCCTCACCAAAGCCAAGTACAGCGAGAAGATGAAATCCTGGAATTTGCTTGAGAAGCATCTATGGGTGCAAGCCAGAGTTTTTCTTACTTTTGTGGAAGAACTCAAACTTCACGTTGTGGTTGTATTAGAATTGGCAGAGCCATCTAGGTTTATTTAAAGCTATACAAGTGATCACAAGGAGGGTTCTCAAAGGAACTCTGACCTCTACAAGTTTACAAGTGTATTTATACTTTAGAATTCAGAAAAAAACCCACTGTTTTGGGAATAGTTATCAGCTTCAGGTTTGAAGGAGAGGAGGAGGTTAAAATCTGCACACATAGCATAATATATCAAGACAAGAAAAGGCATGAAGGTTTTTCTTATCTTAGGACATTTTGAAACACATGGCATCAGCATCTTTTTCTCTTCTCTTTCTCTCTCCTCTTAGTCAAGTAAGAGGCCTGGTTAAGCTTATTTCCACATTCCCCCCTTTTGGGCCTTTTTGGCCCAACATATTAGATAGCCATGAGCCTTTTAACTTCTAATTCTTCTGTCTCTTTACCTTCTGTTAGTTTAACATACATATTATACACTTCATTTCTTTGCACAGAGGTTAACAAGCAATTTTTGCATTTGCTTAGCAGCACAACTTAAGCAGCATCGTATTAGCATAAGTACTAGGTATACTCCAAAAAAATAACAAACAATATTAACAGACAATGAATAACTGTAGAGCCCAAGGAACTAAAAATGGAGCTGAACCAAGAACTTAAATTCCAATTGTCTGACTCGTGCAATTTGGCTGTTTCTTTCTGAATATGTGCAGTCAAATCCTGAATTTCTTCTGAGTTATCAGGAATTTAAGTACAACATTCTTTACCTATTAAAGCACAGACTCCTCTTTTACTGGCTAAAGTGAAGTCTAGAGCCACGCAATTTTGCAAAACCATGGTTTGCAGTACTACTATCTCTTGGGATAGTTGGACTAAAGAATCTGCAGTATCATTACTTACTTGTTCTAATATATTAGTTAACAGGCTTATTTCTTTAATGGTCTTGGCCACACCATACATAGGAAACATTATATCACCAAATTATTCTTCTTCAGCGATTTCCCTTTTTTTCCTTACTGCTCTGGAAGGAAGGGAAGACAGATGTTGAGTAGTTGGTGTAATATATCCAATATAACATGATCCTGACCAGTTGCTAGGCAACCAAAAAGATGCACGATCTCCACAAATATAACAAGTTCCATTATATGCCACCCATTTCCTGTTTTGAGCATGAGTACTATTTAAAATGATAGTTGGTGCCCATGCTGGACAGTTAAATGTTATCTTTCCATATCCCTTAATTTCAAGGTGCACATTATTGTTCATTGAAGAAAAATCAATAGTATACTTACAGGTACTAGTTCCTACCTATCTGGTACCATTATATTTATAACACAAAAGTCGAGGAACTTTTCTGGCTAACTGGATACATGGAAATGGAGCAGGATCAGAAGAGGGAGGAAGACATTGGGAAAAGGTCTGATTTGACCAAAATCCTTGGCACTCACTGTAGCTGTGTTGTGGGTCATACATATCACAAAAGTCAGTCTACTTAAGGGATTAAGCAATCATGGGCACCCCTGTCATTGTACTAGGAGGCAAGTGGGAACTTACCCAACATTTAGAAACATTTAAATCCTTTGC
This sequence comes from Caiman crocodilus, assembly GCA_030014935.1. Lineage (NCBI taxonomy): Eukaryota > Metazoa > Chordata > Crocodylia > Alligatoridae > Caiman > Caiman crocodilus. Next base: position 19,709,114 of record JAGPOW010000290.1, read on the forward strand.
ATATTGATAAGACAGTTGAAGAAAACCATTTTGGTGAGCCTGCCAATGTGGGAGTGATCTTTTTGATCTGGTTTGAAGTCTAGTCTGATTTACAACGTTTCTTTTAGTTGGTGAGTCTTTAAGTTCATATAAGATGATCCAACAGGAAAGACTGAGAAGTACCCAAGTCACAACTAACCAACCCCACCTTGGGAACCAGGAACTAGGTAGAGGCCTTTTTCCTTTCCCGAAGGGCATAGTGGTGTCATTGGGGTATGTTTTCTTCATTCTGTAGTGGCAAATCCTCTTCACCAGCAGGCACTAGGTTCACTACCACTCTGTGGAGGCTGATTACAAGGTTGATATGGAGGAGACTCTAAGTCTAATGGGGCTGATGTTTTCTTAGTATGTGACACATGAATCCACGGTTGGAGTCCTTGACTCTTTATTGCAGTGTTGGTTGTCAGGAGTACCTGGAATGGGCCTTTCCAGTGGGGTTCCAGCGGTGACTTCCATTGATGGACTTTTACATGGACCCAGTCAGCAGGCAGGATGAAATGGCATGGCTCATCTGGCTCCTTGGGGAAAGTTGCTAGTACCTGTGAATGAAAAGTCTTAACACACTTCATTAATGCTGTACAGTAGTCTACAATCGTATCATCAAGTAAATGTATATTGCAAAAGTGGGAGGCAACAGGTAGTGAGGCAGGGAGCCTCATGAGTCTTCTCATCAGGATTTTGTGGGCTTAGTCCAGTCTTTTGATTGACAGTAGATCTCATACTCATAAGGGCTATGGGAAGTGCATCTAGCCATTTCAAGTGAGTTTCAGCAGAATTTTTGGTCAATTTTTTTTTTAAATGCCATTTTGACATTCCACTTGGCCTGAGGCCTGTGGATGGTATGGGCAATGAAAGTTCAGCTGGATTTGCAAGACTTTGCAGACTTCTTTCATTATCTGCCCAGTAAAATGAATTCCTCTATCAGAGTTTATGGATAAAGGAATACCAAACCTTGGAATAAAGTCTCTGAGCAAGTTTTTGCTCACAGTGATGGTATCAGATTTTGCACATGGGTAGGCAAATGAATAAAATCTATTTGTAAATTTACAAATGGCCCCTAAGATGGGGGATGTGCTGCTTTTTTTGTTTTTACAGGTTTTCCCACATTATGGGCTTGACAAATAGAGCAGGTATAACAGTATTGTTGAGCCATGGATGAAAAAGTTGGAGCAAACCAATCAAGTTTAAGAGCTTCTATCATCCCCACTTTGCTCACAAGTGCTATGCCGTGGTGTTTGCAAGCAAGATTGGGAAGCAGAACCATTGGGGCAACCAGGCAGCTGTCTGGGGAGCACCACAAATGGTCAGGATGTAACAACACCCAGCCAGTCTCCACATATATTTTTCTGGTTCTGGAGCCTGATTTTGTAGGAGGGCAATGTCCTGAAGACTTGCCACTGGAGACTGGTTAGTTGAGATAGACAAAAAAAAAACACAGGTGTAGCCTTAGGAGTGGAAATAGCTGCAGTTTTGGCAGCGGAGTCTGCCAGAGCATTCCCACGTATAACATCATCATAAGGGTTCTGGTGAGCTTGGCATTTAATAGCAACAGCAGAAGGTAACTGTAAAACATTTAACAAAGCATTTACATATGGACCATTACTAATTTTGGCACCTTCTTATGTGAGGAAGCCTCTTTCTTTCCAAAGTTGACCATAATCATGTACAATACCAAAGACAGTGAGAATCAGTGTAAATATTAACAGAGGTACCAGAGGCTAGGGTGCAAGCCCTGGTAAGGGCCACAAGCTCAGCAACTTGAGTTGAATACACATTGGGCAAGTGTTGACTTTCTATAACATCATATTGGGAGCATACTGCATATCCTGCAACAAGAGAACCTTTTGAGTTTCTTTGACATGATCCATCAACATAAAATACTAGAGTTGGATTTTGCAAGGGGGTATCGTTTAGATCATTGTGGGGCATTGTTAGTTAGGCAGGAACAGCAATACAATCGTGGGGTTCACCATCTGAAGGAGTAGGCAACAGGGAGGCAGGGTTTAAAACAGGGCATCTAGTTAAAGTAATATTTCTAGCAGAAAGAAGCAAAATTTCATACTTAGTCAATCTAGCATTTGAAAGGTGTTGAGTTTTAGTTTTTAGTAAAAGGGCTGCTACAGCATGTGGGACATCAACAGTAAGGGGAGAACCTAATACAAGGGTACAGGACAGTTCAACAGTAATAGCAGCTGCAGTTACAGTGCGAAGACATGGAGGAAGTCCAGCTGCAACTGGGTCAAGAGCAGAGCTATAATAAGCAATGGGACAATGCTTGCCTCCATGTGCTTGAGTGAGCACAGCAAGTGCAAATCCATCTTCTTCATGACAAAAAAGAATAAAGGGTTTAGTATAATTAGAAAGGCCTAGGGCAGGAGCTTGTGATAGCTTGTTTAATAGAGGCAAAAGCAGCTTCAGCTTCTGAAGTCCAGGGCAAAGGCTCGGGGTATTAACAAGTGTCAGGTTTTGCAGGGGCTTGACTATAGAGGCATAGTCAAGTATCCACCGGTGGCAGTAGCCAGCCATGCCTAGGAAAGTATGCATTTGGGACACAGTAGTTGGTATAGGGATTTTAAGAATAGCTTCTATCCTGGAAGAAGAAAGCAGTTGTTTTCTAGCAGAAATATCATGACCCAAATAGTGGACACGAGGGAGACAAAGTTGTAGCTTTTCTTTAGATGCCTTACGGCCTTTTAGGGCAAGAGAGGTGAGTAGAGTTAAAGAATCAGCTTTTAAGGCTTTAAGGGAGGTAGATGTTAAGAGCAGATCATCAATGTATTGCACAAGCACAGAATTTTCTTTAAATATTATGTCATCTAAATCCTTCTTCAGAATTTGAGGAAAAAAGAGAAGGGGATTCAGTATAGCCTTGGGGCAATCAAGTCCAGGTATACTGAAGTCCCTGATAGGCAAATGCAAAGAGAAACTGGCTATCAGGGTGTATAGAGATAGAAAAAAATGCAGAACACAAGTCAACAACAGTAAAACAACAGGCATTAGGAGGAATACAGGACAAGATAGTGGCTGGATTTGGTACAACAGGAAAAGTAGGTAAAACTGCAGAATTTACTGCATGGAGGTCTTGTAAAAAGTGAAAGGTATTCTTTCGAGGTTTCTTTACAGGAAGAACAGGTGTATTACAAGGGCTCTTAGTCGGGACAATGATACCTTGCTTCAAAACAGCTATTATAACAGGATGTATCCCTTCTTTGGCTTCTGGATGTAAAGGTGCTCAATATCCTTTAGGTAATGGCTTAGCTGGGTTTAATCTAATCTTTACGGGCTGGACAGTATGAATTTGCCCTACTTCATTAGCATGTTAGGATCAGAGAAATGGAGGGACAGCCTTTATGATTTCCTCTTGTAACAGAAAGATTAGGGGATTCAGGTTATGGAGGTGAGCTAGCTAGGGTAGCAAGTACAGCCATTTTATTAACATAGGGAACATCCAACTAAACACCATTAGGAGAACAACAAATAGTACAGCCGAGTTTACAAAGCAAATCTCTGTCTAACAAATTAACAGGAGAACAAGGACTGAGGAGAAAAGCATGTTGATCAGAAACAGGGCTGAGAGAAACATTTAAGGGTTGGGAAACAGAATGAGGAACTATCTGATTTGAAATTCCTACAGCATTTACAACAGCAGAGAAGAGGGGGGCTGGAGAAAATTCTTCAGCTCAGAGAGTAGAGCGACTTGCATCGGTATTATTAAACATTTTGTATGAGTGCCATTTATTAAGCAGGAAAAAAGGGATCCTCTTGATTAAGTGAGAGAAGCAGGGCTGTGATGATGTTGTTATTCCTCAGACTGTCCTTCTTGATTTCAGGACAGAAAATCGAGTGAGAGGAGCTGGTGGCTGGTTAAACGTCATCCCTGGCTGGCCAGGCTGGTGAGGACATTGAGCTTTCCAGTGTCCTGGCTGGCCACAATAATAACAACTGTCATTTTGGGACTGATATTCTCCTTGTCCCCTCCCATGACCATGCCTTTGTCTCTGAATTGTCCTTGATAGAAACCTCAATTTCTACCTCTGCCTAAAGTTTGTATTTGTAAAGACATTAGCTTAGTTTCTGTGGATTCCTTTTTCTTTTCTTGGCAGGATATACAGTGATTAGCAATGGTGACTAATTCTGTAAGCGTTTTAGTTTGCCAGCCTACAGCAATTATACACGGCTGTTCCTGGACTTTAGAAAGAAGTCCCCATGTAGTCTGCCTGGGATTCTCCTTTGTTTTGCTTACAGTTATTTTTTTGGGCCCAGTTAGTTTTCCTGGGGCAGATTTTAAGCACAGATTCAAGAAGGCATTCTCGGGCACCTACTAAGCGACCTCCCATTCCAGGGTCTTGAGGAGGCCATTTAGCCTGTGCAATGAGGCAGTTATGGACCTCAGAGGGCAGAACACTTCTCATTAATTGGTTTAAATCTGCCCATGTTGGCTCATAACAATTGATTACAGTTTCCAATTCATCTCTAAACTTCTGGGGTTCTTCCCTGATATTAGGGAATTGCTTCACAAGGTTTAGGAGATCTCCTGGAGTCCAGGGGTCATGGAATGTGACTCTATTTTCTACATTTGGACCCTGCACTGGGAGTTGGCATAAAGGCATAAGATGAGTCTTTTTCATTTTTAAAGGTGGAACTGGACCATATTGGGTGCTGGACCCTAAATAAGAGGAGGTCGAGGCTTCAGGAGACAGATTCCATGTCTTCGGTGGCTGTGGGCATGCCCTGGGGGCAGGTGATGGTTGTTGAGTGATGGTTTTCTGATGGGGTGGGCTGATTCCACAGGAAGAATTTATTTGGTTACTTTTAACTTCCTTGGGTTCAGATTATGCCTGGGAAAGGTATGGGGGTGGCACACTGAATAAATCAATTTGGTCTTCTACAGATTCATTCTCAGTCACTTGTGGATAAAGTTGTGTTGGTGCTGATAATGTTGTTGATGGGGGAATCACCTTTTGGTGCATTTTTCTGTTTTAATTCTTTAATCTGAGATTTTAATTTTTCTTGGGAGCCCTTAAGGCTCCGAACTTGAGATTCTTGACATCTTTTGGAAGCTTCTGCATACCAATCCAAAAATGTATCCCACTGAGTCTGTGGTGTTTTACTCCTCTTGATTCAAAGGCTGTGCAGAGATGAAGGATTTTAGTTAAATCAAATGTTCCCTCCATGGGAAACTGCAAGCTAGAATCACCTCTGGTATGCCTATTCCATTTGTGTAGAAACTTACAACTTTTATGGTCATAGTGCGTGTATATGTACAAGGCTGGAGTCCCTTTTGGCAGAGCCAGTATGTCTTTAGACCCTCTGCTCCCCATGTCCTTAACCTCAATTCACACAGGTCTTTCACACAGGAGAGGCTTATTGAGGGTGTCCGGTCAGGTCATGAGATTTGCTAGCAGCACAGGAATGCTGTGGCTAATTTTGAAAGACAAAATTCCATAGCACCGGCACACAACACAGTTACTCACTGTTAGACACAGCTCATTCATGAGAGTAGGGGTAAGGAAAATTCATCACACAACCCTGATCTCCTTCAGTCTAAGAGTTTCCACCTTGTACCCTTGCTTTCGAAGAGCACACAGAACAAGTCTGGCGTCCTCGGTGCAGCTGCACAAGGTTTCCACTCCTAGCTTCAGAAAGACCTCATAGTTCTTTACAGAACTTAACTCAATTCACACGGGGAAACACATTCACTAACAACAGCAACACAGTTTCTTTACTCTTTTCTACTCACAGTTCCTACTTACATAGTGGGTCTGACAATTCTGGCAGCAAAAGGATCAGATAGGGTAAGCCTCAAGCAGCGAACAGGAAGACACACAGGCAGTGCCTCACTGACTAGCCCCAATAGAGATTTCAAAAGGTCTCTTACCTTAGTTTGGTCAACCGGGGCATCAGTGAGGAGATGATCCGTATCTCAACCAATCACGCCAGGCATCTCTATCCGAGTCATGGCACCAAATTGTGGAAGAAATCAAACTTTGTGTTGTGGTTGTATTAGAATTGGAAGAGCCATCTAGGTTTATTTAAAGCTATGCAAGTGATCACAAGGGGGGTTCTCAAAGGAACTCTGACCTCTGCAAGGTTACAAGTGTATTTATACTTTAGACAGAGAGAAAAGATGCAGGGTTCAGACAAAGCAACTTTGAGAGAAACAGAAAGATGTTGATCATTCATTTGTCACACGTAAGCGGTTTACTTATTCAAGAAAAAAACACTGTTTTGGGAATAGTTATCAGCTTCTGGTTCAAAGGAGAGGAGGAGGTTAAAATCTGCACACAGAGCTTAATATATCAAAACAAAACAAGGCATGAAGGTTTTTTCTTATCTTAGAACATTTTGAAACACATGGAATCAGCATCTTTTTCTCTTCTCTTTGTCTCTCCTCTTAGACAAGTAAGAGGCCTGGTTAATCTTATTTCCATACTTTACCAGCTGCAATAAAACATTGCTGGCTCATATTTATCTTGAGGTCAATCGTGAACCCCAAGTCCCTTTCAGTCATGGTGCTAGCAAGCATAGCACTGCCGAGCCTATAAGTGTGCTGTGGGTTATTTTTCCTATGGTGAAGTACCTTGCATTTTTTGGTGTTGAACACCATCAGGTTTTTATCCACCAATTTTCTGAGCCTGTCAAGGTCAGCCTGGATCGCTCTCCTGTTCTTGGGTGTAGACACTTTACCCCAGTGTCTGGTGTCATCGATGAAGTTGACCAGTTTCCTTCTGATACCAATGTTTGTATCGTTAACGAAGATGTTAACAAGTATAGGCCCAAAGACATAGCCTTGGGGGACCCCACTAGTCACAGCACACCATGATGATTTACTTCCCTTTATTACCACTCTCTGGGTCCAACCTCTGAGTCAATTCCCCAGCCATCAGACTGTTATTATGTCTTTGCCCTGTGTCTACTACCCTAGAAAACAGGGTAGTAGATATTCACCATAAGAATAACTAAATAAGAATTGAGCTTGAGTTTGAGGCCTTATGCTCCCTTTATATCTTATTTAGTTAGTCTATAACATACATCTGCCCTTGACTTGACTTTGAACTAACTGGGCTTATCACCTCCCTCTCCTAATTAGCCAAGACGGCAGTAAGAGAAAGGAAGGTATTTCACTCTTTTCATGTTCTTGGCTGATTATACATGTCTTGCACCTGTACCTGTATCTAATGTGGAGAACTAGGTTTAGGAAGGATTTCAGATAATTTCACCCTGCTAGCAAGAAGGCAGGGAAAGGATAGAGTGGGGAAAGGAGTGGTTAAGACCTTGCCCTCACCCAGAACAAGGGAGGAAAAGGTAAAAATGCAACCAGTAAAACAAGGAGAGTTGTTTCATGTGCTCGCTGTTCATTGTTCTTACAAATAAACCACATCAATTAACACTTACCCAAGAGATGACAGTCACTACTGAACAAATTTTCCTACTTTACAGCAGAAATATTTTAAATACAAAACTGAAATACACTTTCTTTATTGGCCTGTTCTTTGACAGAGATCATTATTTATAAGAAAACAAATTACATGTCATAGAAAAGCAACCTAATGGAGTTGGGTGACAGGTTATTGTTGATTTAGCAGGGGCATTGTTATTCCTTCACTCCAAACTCAACCTGAATCCAAACATACATATTTTAGAGAATGTTTATCACATTTTTTTATTTTTCTTCTTCATGTATATCATCATTTTCTAGACTTGAATTTGAACCACTACAGGAAAAAGCTGCTCTCATGGCATTTCCAACTTGATTGGAAAAATAAATACCAGAAATGTCATAGGAAACCTTTCTTATGTGGTTTGCATTCTACCCTTTTAGACTCAGCAAGTTCATTTATAGTTCAGATAAGGACCTATATTTAGGGATGCTTATCTGAGCTATACTGGACCTCTGGTTTTCTTTTTTTCTTTTAATTAATTTAAATACATAATCATTTTAATTAACTTGTTTTAATTGTTTTATGCCTATTTATGTGTGAATCAATCCATCAGTCCTTTTCTACCCCCACTGTGATCTATATAACACCTACGTACAAGAGAAGTATTATACCTCCCTGCAGACGAGAGAGAAAAAAACCTGAAAACTATAACCTGAGGACAGAAAAAATAATATATATAATTTTTCAAAGATGATATCTTAAACATATGCATCTCTTAGCTTTAAAATCATCACACCCACTCACCACCTATGCCACCTACAATGTAGTATTAGAGCCTTCTAACAATAATTAAAGTTTTCTGGTTAACATGACAAATTCAAGAATGAAGCCACATTTTTCTCTAAACTCTTGCTTGGAACATTTTTTATTGTATTATTAAAAGTAGTTTGCTAAGTTTAATAGTTTCTTCCTATGCTAATTCAAGGGCTATATTTCTCTCCGTGCTGCTACCATACCAGGTACAGCATACATTTTAAATGATTGAAATAAATTCTGGTGTCATACCATCATGAGTAAGCCAAGGGGAAAATATAACTAAAAGAAAAATGAGTTTTAAGTAGCACGAATGCAGAGGGAATAAGGGAAATGCTAAAGATTTACAGAAGTTACAACAAATACAAATAAAAAATAAAATGACTGAGCTGGGAACAGGCAGAGTTTGCTTATGCTTTTTCGTTAGACAAATGTCTAACACATGAAAGACAAAATGCATAGTATAAAAATAAACTATGAAACTGAGTTATACCCTTTTCACTATCTAATGTACTACCCAAGTTTTTAATAGCACTCTAATTACATATCCTAGACAATTACAGTGATCATATATTGATTCCTATAGTAAACACATATTTCTAAACTGTTCTGTTTGAAGCTTTTTTCTATAATACTGTCACTGATTGCAATAGTAGTTCTAAACATGAAACAAAAGTAGGTTAAATGTCATAGTAAATCTGAATCTGGGGAAACTTTAAGCACTTCAGAAAACCCTTATAGGCTAGCTGACTTTAAATTAAAGCAGTTACTCAGTGCTGAATTTTAAAATAAGTTTCTCACCTTTATGACTCTGTGAGGTATTTTCTTCAACTCTCAGGCATCTTTTAGGCTGTTCAGTACCACTGAAGTTGCTATCTTTAAAACGTGATACAAATATAAAGCCCTGATTGAGGATTATTAATTAAAGACTGTTAATTAAGTGCATAAATATTGTGTAAATTAGGGCTTTCATCTCAATGCTGATGCCAATGTAAAATGGACAGTTCTAAAACAAATCCCGTTCTCAATCTCATACTGTTTATAATTCTCTTTTCTCTATGGCCAATAGGCCATAGTTTAGAATGACTGGGTGCATCTACATGAGACATTTACTGCAGAGTTGCCTAAATAGCTCTTCAGTAAGGTCTCAGTGTTTACATATGTGACCCTTTTACACTACAGTAAACTAATAACTGCCTCTGTAGGTTAGTATGAGTAAACACAAGTACTATCCTGTGGCATTGTTATTTAGCATGCTGCAATGTGTGTGTAGATGTTGGAAGGACTGGCTGGAGTATGAGGGTGCTTCAGTGTGAGTACTACCTGCCAGCCTACCCTGCACCAAAGCACCCTCGTATCCCAGCCAGCCCTGCCAGAGTGTGTTCATCTGGGTCAGAGCAGTCCTGGCTTGACAGGCTGGTCCCTGGAGACCCCTTGCAAGCCAGGGCCGCTCTGACCTGACTCAACATGCAGCTGCCTCAGGTGCACATGCAACCATGGTGCCTGGGAGTAATAAACATTGGCACAAGCTGTACCACAGTTTATTCAATTGCATTAACAGCACATGTAAACACTCCCACTGTATTCTGTTTGCCTAATGTTTCCTGGTTTCATTAATTTTGGATGCATTCATTTGAATTACTGCAAGTAACCGTAGAGATGCTAGCATTATTATAATGAGCTCTTCCCTAGAGGTAGAGACAGTTTGTGGTGGCTGCAGTGATGTGGCCCTTATGTCCATATCTGGACATATTTGGGCATATTTGGAAACATTTATCCACAATATTTGAGGCCCAATCCTGAAAACTTGTGTAGGCTGGTGGACTGTTGTGTCCCAGTGAAACATTGCTGAAGTGAGTGGCTTCTAAGTAGATTTAGCTGTTGACCTATAGCCAGCTACTTGCATGAATGGAGCCATAGCTTGTTATTCTGTAACGCTCTTTCAGGCTTCAGGAAACATAAGTAAGTTGATTTTAATAATAGGAATGATGAGTAGAAAGGTGACCATTATCATTATCCACTACTGTACACATCTGAAGACCTTTTGGTATACCAGCATCTTTTATTTATTTTTCTCAGGGTATACCTGATGGGGCAGGATGACAAGGTTCTCTGGGATGGGGAGCTCTTATGTATTATGTTTTGGTCATGTAAGGGGTGTTGATCCACCAGGATATGTCTGGATTTATTACAAATAAATTAGAAGTGAGTACATGTTGGGGACAATTTTTTTTTCATAAATAAATTATAATTCAAATTTTAGGATCTATGTTGTTGATGACACTGACTAACAGAAAATAAGGTAAAACATCATAAGTCACTCTTTTGGACTGAAGAAACTCATGTTAAATGTAAAAAAATCTTTTGCTGCCAGTCAGAACATGGACCACATTACTGTTAACTTCTAAGACTCCCTGTGCAGCTACTGTCAGTGACAGTAATATCACTGCAGAAGCCCTCATTTACTTGTGAGATACAGATAAGCCTGTCAGAAGCCAACCAATAAATAAGAATATATGTGAAGAGTGATATTGTTTTGCATCTGACAAAACCAAGTGAAAAGTGAAAGACAAGAGCAGTAGCTGCTGCGAGGGGAGTTTCACGTGTGACAGCTGACCCAAAATTTCAGAGCAGAGCTGTTTTTCCTCTCTCTTTCAGAGGTGGAAATCATCAAACTAGAGATTTGTGACATTTGTATAAATATATAGGATAGATCAAGGATTCAGATCATGGCTTTAACAAAGCTTTTGTGGCATAGTAGTTGCTAAGTGTAGACAGTCAGAGTGCCGAAGGGAGAATCAATCCAATCTTCGCAGGTTTCTCTAAACTGCGTAGATTAAACTGATAACAAGCTGAATTCAAGTCCAATTCTCACTTGCAAAAGGCAGGCAGAGGCCTGCACTGACCCAGGCCAGAAAGCAGTGGGCACTCAAGCACACTTCCCGGTCTGCCAGCTATTGTCAAGCCCAGCCCAGCCAAGTGGAGACCATCCATAATCGGCCACCCAGAATTCACCCCTAACCCCCTGCTGTCCTCCTGCAGGGTGAGAGGAAGGAGCCCCTGTCCCAGTGCTGGCCTCCCGAGCCAGGGTCTATCCATGGAGGGGGAGACCCATGTCACAGGTGCCTTCCCCTAGCCCAGGGCTGCCCTGCACTGGGGAGTCAATGGGAATGCTCCCCCTCTCCTCCACCACCTTTGGCAAAACTAGAATCAAGCCTCCTGGCCCTGCAGGGTAAGTGGAAGGGAGAATTCTCCTTGGCATGGGGCTTCCCCCGAACAGGGCAGCCTCAGGCTGGTGGACCCTGCACCAGGTTGGAGGAAGTTCCCTGAGGTGCAGGGATCCCCACTAGGACCCCATGTCTGACTGCATGGGCAATCTCCTGCCAGGCTGCCTAGCAGTGCTGAGGAGTTAGGGGTTCCCCTCAGCTCCTTGCAGTAGGGCAGACCAGGCCTTGGTGTCTAGGAATTGGGTAGGAGGGGTCTGTTCCCCTGCCTCCCCTCCTTCCCACAGCTGCCCTGCACAGCTGACAGGTCAAGGCAGAACACAGGCTGGGGAGGCTTTACTGGCTCAAATGTGTGACAGCCCAGGGCCAAGGCTAGCTAATAATTTAACTCTTTGCCCCAGCAAATATCATTACATTCAATTGCTATGAAGTGGGCATGCTTTTTCCCAAGAAACTAAAAAACCAAGAAAAAGAGCAGTGCTGTTATTTATAAGTATATCAGAATGTAAGATACGGAATTTGCTATTCATTCCTACCACAACAGCCTGCTAGAGAGCAGAATTTCCCTTTAAGTTTGAAAAAGGAACTATTTTGATATGAGCATGTTAATGTATAGTGGTAAACATTATAACTTTTTCCGTTTACCAGGAGCTGAAGGGGAAGAATTAACTTTAATAAACCAGAAGTTATCTTCAATGCTAATGTAGACTAGAATAACTGCAGGTTGTCATTCACACTGCCTCGCTGCATTACCTACAATAGCCTTTAGCCTTCCTGACTCTACTGCAGATGAATGCAGTCTCTGGCTGTATGACAGAACAGGGTAAAACTTCTGAGAGTCAGCTTTGGCCACTTCCAATACCCAGCTTCAGCTATAATAATAGCCTTTCTGTTTGCTCTTAAAAATATTTAGAGCAATGACATTTTTAATACTTTATTTTAAGACTTGTTATATGTTGATATAAAGCTAAACATTTAATAGCAAAGAAAAATGCACACAGCTGAGGCATATTTTGTACACAACTTAATGAAACAACCTTTAATGCTGATGAAAGCAGATAGAGCTGATGTGTCCTGATAGGCTTTTCATTAAAATGGAAGTTCTATTACAATAGCTGCTAGGAAAGAAGCATGCTGTCTAAAAGCAACTGAATAGTAATAAAGGGCATAGGAGCTCTTTAATCTGTATCCCTCAGTGTTTAACATGGTAGTCAAAATACAGCTTGTACATGTGTTTCTGACTTGGGAAATACTGGTGTAAGAATTAGTTGTAAAATGCTGCTGCTGTAGGTGTGCTATAGTGTGAAAATATGGGAGTATTTTCATATATTAATGCACATAGCTCCATACAATTGTCTCTGACTATAGTTAGAGAGAATTGCAATTATAAAAAGACAGGAACATGTGTTAGAAAAATCAGTAACTGTAATATCCTCCCCCAAGGAAGTTTTGCCTGGATAAGAACATTGGTTTATAACATGACCTAAAATGTAGTCATATTATCAGCACATTTTTATATTTTGCCCAACAAACACTATGATTTTGGGCCACACTTAATTAAAGCTAATAATGTGTCTAGGGTAAGTGCAAAACAATTTAGGATAAATATAAAAACAATTCTCCTCCCTTTATGAGTTAGATACAGGAAGAATAGTTGCCACTGTTCAAAAGACAGTCCATGTGCAAGACTGGAGTAGGTAATGGAATATGTAGAGTGAGTGGTTCCTCAGGCACCTGAGAACAAATCAAGGATCTCTTCTTGCATACGACACCCCCTGCCCCAAATAAGATGTGCTCCTCATTTTTGGAAGGCAAAATGTAAGAAAAAACATCCTAGGCATGGTCTGAAGCTGACTTTTTCATGCAAAAGGTGTTTCTGCAAATGGTTGGCTGCCCCTTCTCTCTCTCAGTTATTAAGTAGCAAGGCAGAGTCCGATGTTAACCCTTTTACAAATTAGCAGCAGGTGTTGGCTGCTCGGTTCTCATTTCCACGGCCAATTTAGTGGATGTGAAAGGATTAATACTGAATTCCCCCCTGCTGTTTCCTGGTGTGCACAGATGGATAGCCATCTTGCAGCCCAGTATCTCTGTGCTCCTCCTCTTTCTTGCTTTTACTCTGGCAAAGACAGTCAGTTTTCCTGCTTAAGACATTCACCCCAATTTTGGGGGGGAAAGGTGCATGTGGTATGTGAGTAAATATGGTAAATCTATGCAGCTGTGTGTTTATATGCATGAGGAAGAGACATATCACAGAAATAAAGAAGAATTATGAAGTTGAGGGCAGGCAGAGAAGGGGATTGAACTGTGAAGAAAGAAATTGTTTTATGCAGATTGATCCTTACGATCTTTAGGAAAACAAGACTTGTATGCATGTTTTTGTAAATAGTTAGGACTGCTCCTTAATCAATTTCTTCTCTGACTGGAAATGATCCACAAATCTTCAAATATTGAATAATAGTTCAGGTCAAAAAGAACAACAAAGGACAAGAAATCTGATACATGCCCTTGCCAAGATATGGAGTATGATTTTCAGGGGACATACTAACACTATACAAGTTGGCCAACCTAAAATGCTGTATTTCCCACACCAAATTATTTCTCTTTTGACACATCAGTGTTATCAGTAGCCATTATAGTCACATTTAAAGCTGTCACTATGTGATATCTACCTGTGATGTCACATAGGTGATCCTATATGATACCTACAGATTTGGCTGATCCTAAAGATTTATTTGAACTAAATCTTCCTCTTCCCTTTTCTTTCCCTTTCATCCAAAGTTCCATAGTGGTGAAAACAAGTAGAGGAAAAATATATTAAAATATTTATAAACCTCCTTACTTATCTTCTATTTTACATTTTAAAACAATTAACTACTTAATTAGCCTATTAAAATATACCTCCTCATAGAGTATATAAAAATAGAACCAATAACAATTAAACTAGTATAGAAAATGATGTTGAGAATAAATATTATGGATGAGAGGGGTCCAGATACTGGCAAGAGGTTTGACACGGGTGGAACGGATAGCAGCAGCTCTCTGCTGAGTCCAGTATTTTCAGCAACCATTTTTCCTTTGTTCATATCTCTCAAATATTTCTCTCTTGTCTCCTCCCCTCATGAAGAAAGTACTTCTCTACCAGAAGCCATCAACTATACTAATATATGGAATAGAATGTAAATGATAGAAAGCAATGTTCCTAAGGATCCTGTGAGAGAGGACTGATGTTTTTCCAGTCCTATAAATCAATAAATAACAAGATTAATAAAAAGTACAGAAATGAAACAAACCTCTCAGAACTAAAACTGTGTTCAAATATTTAAAAAACCAAACAGAAACATTGCAAGCAAAGATTAAATCCAGGCTGCTATCAATGAGCAGAGAGAAAAGAATGGAAGAATGAATGCAAATATAGACCTGTATTTTCCAGTCACATCCAAGTGTTTGTCTGGGGTGTCAGTTGCAGTACCACGTGTGTAAGTTTTACTACTTGACACCCTTTCCCTGAACCTGGATTAACTGTGTTTAACCACAAAGGAGTTTCTATTCCATCAAACTGCCATTCAGAGTTGTTTGGTGTTCACTCAGTTTTGGATTAGTTTCTTAGAGAACTCTTACTCAGCCGTGAATATTTCATTAAATTTAGATGCAAAGTGTGAAAGTTTTACTTCCCCAATACTACAGAGTTAATTAAAAGCATTAATTTGTACATCTCTCCTTTGACAAAACAACTTTCAAAAACATGCCCACAATGAAACACTTGAGCCTTTATTGGTACATCTATCGAGTGGGCTGATGTTGCAAATACTGGTCATCTGACAATTCCAGTAAGCTCTATAGCAGGGAACACTTTTTTGTTTTGTTTTGTTTTGTTAAAGGGACCTCAAACTTGTTCTTCACATGAGCCTACCCCTCTTCGACATGAATGTTGTGGTTGTTATGATCATCATCATCAGTTTGTGGTTCTTGAAAGAGTCTGGGCTTGATTTTATGGGAATGAAACCCTGAAGATTCACTGATTCAACCTTTCTACCCTTTTTTAGCTTTTGCTGGTATCTTTAAAGAAGTCATTCATAACTCTGGTGGTGATGAGAACAATAAAGGAAAGAGGAGGCCCAGCTGTGAGAAGATCTTCAAACCATGCTGTTGATCTTTCATAAAAGACTAAATTTTCCAAATGTTGATCAAATATGAGCAAACCTCTCTTTGGATAGGTAGGTTTCAAACTAAAAAATTCATAGAACTCCTAAGGTCTTTTTTTTTTCTGTAGAAAAATAAATTAATCATATTTGGACTGTTCTCCTGCATAACAAAGTAAGAGGTGACCAAATAAACATAATTCTCTTTTTGTCCCATTCAAAGTACTCCAGAGACTTTCCAAAAAAGCACAAAAGTTTTGGCAAGAATAGGAGAGATTATCATAAAAATAAATCAATTTTTCCTACCCATGTGCTTTACCCAGCCTTTGGCTGTCATGCTATAATAATTTTAGATTCACACAAAGATATTTATATTTAGCTATCACCAACAGCAGAGATTTTTTTTTTTCCAAATATTCCAAATTTTCTCATGACACATCTACCCTTGAGGTGTCAATAATCAGGCAAGTGATGCAGCTATTGTCAGTCAATGCTAGGTGGTTAATTGGAATGGATATATTTCAAAGTGGAATGATATGGATTTAATTATGAGTACCTGACATATGTTTATCTATTTTAGGGATTGCAGTAACTCACTGAAATTATTTATTGATGCCATATGGTATTCCCCCAAATGATAGCCTAATTAGGCTTAATGAATCTCATAAAAAAGCAAGTTTTGCCATCCAAGAGGACTTTAGGAATTCATGACTGTGCTCAACATCAGGCTGTTTTCTTCTTGGAAGGTTCTTAAGGGGATTAAAAACACCATACAAGCTGCATAATATGACCATTAAAAAACAAAATGGATAAATAAAGGTCAGAGGGATTTTTTCTTTTTTTTCATTTTTTTTGCATAGACACCACCTCAATGGTCCTTGAATGAAGCTGCTTTGATACCCAGGGCAGTTTCATAAAAGTCCATGGAAATGAGATTACAGAAAATGTCATAGTGCACCAATCATTCCCTTTGATCTAAGTGGTGCTCTTCAGCCTATCACGGATAGAGTTAAAGGTAAACTGTTTTTAAAAGCACGCTCTCTCAAGACTGTGAAGTTGTCTGTGAGGAAAAGAAAAGTAAAAAAGAAAGACTGCGGTTATAGCTATGAATAAAAACAGGAACAAAAATTTTAGGAAGCAAACATCCTGAAGTATTAAAATGCCCTCTCTATGAGTAAACTGGAGATTCAGATAGGAAGAGAAGAACTTTGATTGCTGTCGTACCTTATTCTGTTTTATATATCATCTGTAGTGATCACTGTGTTCAACAGACACAGACATACATGAATGAGAAGAACTAACAAGTTTTACTGTGGAGCAGTAGATGAGCCTCTGCAGGTCCTTAGTCTCTCTAAGGGTCTTTAAATGTGCTCTGGGGGGCGGAGTGTGGTTTAATTAGAGCGGTTCTGAGAGCCAATGTAATTATAGCCTCAGTGTCTTGTGTATTCAGCGCCCCATGCTTCAAAATGGAAGCAGGGGTTGTTTAGTTAAAGTGCCCTTGCCACCATTTTGAAGCATGGAGGCTTGCTCAGGCAGACCTGATTAATTGAGACTGCTCTGACATGCTGTAATGACAGTTTTTTGGAGCAGTGTCCCCACATGTCTCCAGAAACACTTTCTTTCTTTAACTCCCTAGCTGCTCCCAACTAAGGGACCATCTCACATTACCCAGCTCCCACAATCCCTTGTTATGCCAACTCTCTAAATTGTAACTTCTACCACTACATCATCCCTTTTAACAATAAATACAAAAATCTATTTACAACATTTTCATTAACACCCATCTACAGAAGAAAGGGTATGAGCACTCACTCTGGAGTGAGACTTTACGACCCACTTTTCAATTGCCCCTTTTCTTCAGCAATTTAAGCAAGCATCTGTAAGGTTTTCTAGGAGTTTTAACTTTCTTACTTCAATCTAGGATCAGATCCAGTTTCTGATTTATTTTTTCTGGGAAGCTATTCCTCCAAGTCTTGATAGATTTACATCCTTATTTTGGGATCTGATAGACTTGCACTTCCAACAGTTGTGCTTCTACACATAAGACAAAGTTCATTAGCTACAGAATAATGACATGCATTTCTTCTTTATTCTTAACATTTGGATTTTGTATCCATAGGTACAGTTCTTCTCATATGGATATGGTTTCTTCTTGTGCTCTAGAACAACCGGTTTCTTCTCAAGGTCAGACTGATCTTCGTATTTTGGGTCTGTAAGGAATTTTACCCCATGGTCACATTGGTATGGTCTGTGGGGATCTTTTTTCATTCTCTGTAGCATCCCCTGTAGCTCTTTTCCTTGGTACACATCTGTGTATTTGTTCTTTTTCTTTTTGTATTCTGCCTGTGAATGGAAAATTCTGTTCTGTGAGTTTGTTTCTCACCAGTGCAAAATTGCACCTTGTGGGTGCATCCGCACATGCACTTGCAGCAGCTCAAATAGAAGCTGGGGCTTTTTGCATGCTTAGACATGCACTTTGTTTTGGAGCAAATTGTGCCACTTGGAGCAAATTAACTCTGCCTGGGATCCACCTGTATTGTCCCCAGGAGTATAAAAAGCTGTCCTGGCAAGTAGCTCAGGGCTAATAGCTCTCAGGAGTTTCTGGGGCACAGCCAATTAGCACCTGGGGAAACTACCCTCTGTGCCAGATGGACTGCTGGAGCTGCCCTAAGATTTCTCTGTACCCTTTACCCACTGCAGGGGTTGGGCAGTGGGGGCTGCTGCCTGGCTGTGACCTGCTGTGCACGTGCCAGATCCAGATGGGGACTGCACAGACAATAGAAGCATCTGCCCTCTGGGTCAGCTGCCAGTGGACTGTGGCTGTAGGGTTGGCCTCTGTTCAGCACTACTGCCATATGTGCCCCCTGTCCAGCCATCTGGGCAGCTATCGCCCAAAAGATGTTCTGGGTGTGGTGGCCTGCTTTGAACTGTCAAAACATGTCCTCCTGGCACCACTCAGCCAGGAGGTCAGCCACAGCCAGCTGGGTCCAAGGTGCCAGCTCTGAGCAGGCAGGGTTCTGCCACTGGCCTCCTTAGCAGGAATTCTGGTGTTCCCTATTGGAAACCTGAAAAATCCCTGATAAAAAAAAAATACTAGTCGTTCTGTAAAATACCCTCAAATCCATGTTCCTGCACAAGTAAAACAAAAGGCCACTGTAAAGAGAGAGAGAGTGAGACAGAAATCAGTTGAACAATGTTTTATTGATATATCTACAGTATTAAAGCATTTGTTATCACAACAATAAAGTGAACTCTAAATACATGTTCCATAAATACATGAATATATATTTTGCAGCCCCCACACAAGGGCTATGGCCCTCCAACACAGGGTTTGGTACCCATACAACCTATCAACAGCCCTCAACAGGGGGTTTGTCCCCACACATGGGCCACGGCCCCCCAACAGAGCTACAACACCCACACAAGGGGTACAGCCCCCCCAACAGGGACCAAATCATAGTGATCAGGGGGGTTGGGGGGGAGGCATGGGGAGGGGGCGGACAGGGAAGTGATTGAGGGGGGATCAGAGGGGCTAGCGGGGGAGGGGCCAGGGACAGTAGTGATCAGGGGTGTTGGGGGAGAATGCAGAGGGTGGGGCCAGGCAGGGAAGTGATTGGGGGGCTGGGGGAGTGGGCAGGGCCAGTGTGGGTCCTCCCTCCTCCAGCCCCCCCAACCCCTTACTCACCAGCACTGGATCCCTAGTACTGAACATGCAACCTGGCCTGCCGTGCATTTCAGCACCAGGGCTAGGGGCCAACCATGGAGACACTCTGGCATCTAGAGTGACTCTGTGGAGGACCCAGCCTTTGGTTGCCTTGGGGGACTGTGCCCTGCCCCACTTTTTATAGTTTCAGTTTTTTTAGACCCCTGGGTCTAATTTTCTCTCCACACTGCAAACTTGCAGCACAGAGAAAAAAATTTCATTCCTGCACTTGCCTCTTGCCCCATCTCAAAGTGGTTTGAGATGGGGCAAAAGGCACATGAGCACTTGCCTGGACGTGCCCTGGAGGTGACTTTTTTTCTGGCCACATGCTTTTTTGGCCTACTGCATGAGCACCCCCTTTTGTGGTATTCAGCTCTGCAGCCTGAGCTTTCACAGTTTCTGTGAAGTCTTTTTTGGAGATACTTTTATAAAGACAAGTTTCCTTTATGCAATTGTCTTTTTGGTAACACATTGTCTGAAATGCCACAGATAATACAATCTCTGATTCTGTCACGTTGCCAAAAGCTCTTTCTTACTCGACCTCTTTAGTTCAGTAACATGCTGATCTGTACTTTCTGTTACTTCTCTGCACTTAAAATTTGTTTCTCAAGGGTTTCATTCTTTTTTGGCATGTAATAATCTTCAAGTGCAGGCAATATTTTATTAAATTCATACTCTGATCTGTTTTGAAGGTAAAGGTGTTATAATCATCCCAGGCTTCATTTCTCACAATGTTCAAGAAGATTGAGGATTTGACTTTGTCATTTTTCCCCTTCTGCCCCAGTGGCTGCTAGGTAAAACTTAAACTTTTTTTTT
>JAGPOW010000290.1:19731936-19781722 GCA_030014935.1 Caiman crocodilus
GCTGAATGAGCTGCATGAGCCAGGGGTTTTGCTGCATGCATTCCTTATGTGGTTATTAGGCTATACCCGCTACTCCCCCACACCGCGAGCACAGCTTGCTGGCGTTTGGTCACCTTTTATTTACCACACCTTTTTCCAGTTCTTGTCTAGAGCATTTAGGCATTCCAAGAGGCCCATCTAGTTAGGCATGTTGGAAAGATAAAAAGTATAAAAGCAGGTTGGTTTCCTTCTTTGAAAGGTAAAAACTAAATAGATGAGCACCAGTGGCTACTGGAATTTTCCAGTCAAAATACATGGGAGGTTGTCCTGTAAGACCCAAGAGACCAACTAGAAAAGAAGACTGGAACTGCTTCCCTTACTGAATGGTGTGGCTTGTAAAGGGGCTAGGGTGGGAGAGTAAGTATAGGGAGGTTGGACTAGATGACCTCCTGAGGTCCCTTCAACCATAATTTTCTATGATTGTAGGAAATGAAGGACCAAGGAAGAAGCCAGAGAGTGAACAAACTGCTAAGGGACAAAATGAAGAAAGAAGCAGTGTGTAGAGAGTGTAAAGTATTATTATTATTAGAATAAGACTTGATCACTAGATTTCTGTGTAAATACCGGCTATCAGTACTTCCAAGCAACATAACAGGAAGTCACCATTTTCTCATTTGCATCAATTAGTAGAAAAAGGTAGTCACCCCCTATAGAGATAATTATGACTAAGGGAGTATAAATGAATCTTAGGAACTCCTGTGGACAAGGAGAAAAGAAGAGAGGATGGCTAGGGTGACACAAGGACTGTTCTTTTTTTGGTTTGGGACTTCATTGTTTTGGAAGGAAGGATTATTTTCGTTTAACCAGAGACACAAACTAATTCTAAGAGACAGGGGAAGACTATGAATTAGAGATTAGTGAGGCTGCACCCAAAACCAACAGATAACTCTTCCTACTACATAAGGATAAGAGTTGTTCCAAATATTGTTCCTCTTTAAGCTACTTCAGCCTTATTCCAGGAAAAAAAATCTCTGGAAGAATTACATTGTAGTAGGTAAGATTAAATAGTAGGTACAATTCTAGCTGTGACACCAAAAAGAAGGGTGAGTCATCCTCACAATACTGAAGTTGAAGCTGTGTCAGAGCTGTAGTCGCTTTGAATTTTGTTTTCAATGGTGGGCAAGTAAATGCTTGAAAAGAAAGGGGGACTTAGAGGCAATATAGTTTATATAGATACATACAACTTTTTATTTCTAAAATTACTCGGATTTCAATGAATAGTAATCATAGTCAAATTCATCACATTCAATGGACTTTTAGTTTACAGAACTTGAACATGAAATAGATAGTTTTTGCTTAGTCAGAGTAAGGCCTTGGACCTGAAGTTCTTCTGTGGTAGAAAAACCCTGAAAGAGTTGACAGTAAGAGGAGAAAAATCCTGAAGTTTTAAAACCAATAAAAGTAGGTATTAATATGAAGTCAAATAAATGGCTTGATATATTTTAAGAAATCTCTGCATTAAGGATTTGGAAGGCCATGAGTGACAGTCATGAAGGAAACAAAAAGAGAAGGAAATGTTAGAGGGAATTAGGGAAAGGTCAAAAATGTTAAAAAATGGGGGGAAAAAACTAGATATAGGCAAAAAAAATAGGTCCTGAGAGAAATGAAACGAGAAGTCTAAGTACTGGCAGTTACAAGATATATATAGAGAAGTATGAAAAGGTTCATAATTTCTCATTTCTCACTAAGATTTAGGTACAGTTCCTCTTCTACACTAAAGGCTAGTAGAATGTGATTTATTAGGTAACATTAGACTAAAACCCTAGAAGTATAAGAAGCTAAAATTATTATATACAACAAATGAATCCAGGTTACATTTCTGTTTATAAATATGGTGCAAAATTGATTTCAAAGGGCAAAAATTTTAATTTCCTAAGGATACATGGAGGCAAGGAATAATAAAAACAAAAAGAGGTGTTCCTTCAAAAGATCAAGTTTTGAGTAATCAGGTAAGCTCCCCTCACTCTTACACAGTTTTTTTTAAATTCTGTCTCAACTGACAAATTTAAATTATTCTAATATTGCAAACATATCAACAGTTGTTAACAAAATGCCTCAGTTCATAAAATCCAGTTAAACATGCTTTCTTTCAGCTTTTGAGAGAAATCTTGTACAAATATGACTGATGGAATGTTCTCTTTAGTTTATTTGTTTAAAAGTAGATAAACTAGTTGGTTTCAATGACCATCTCAATAGGCTAATTATTTTTCTCCAAAAAGGACATTTGGTTAGATGATGATGATTATCATTATCATCATCATCATCATCATCATCTAGTTGCATTTCAGGTTTGGGATTCTCACTATTAGAGTTGGGTAAATTCCCACAACAATCCAAATATATATATATATATTACCAGTTGCATTTGTAGCAGCTCAAGTTATCATAGTGAGCACACACCACTTAAACTGTAAAATGGGCAAACTGAGGCAAAGACAGGATATGTGATTTGCTCTGAATTACCCAATGAATTGATAAGAATCAAGGAAAGAACTTAAGTCTGACTTCTACTCGTCTGTTTGAACTACTTGTCTATAGTCCCTCTGCTGTCAGCCTTTAGGTTTTTGATGAGAACAAGGGTGATTGGCTTGTAGTCTTGGAAAACCTGATTATTCTTTGAATGGCTTTATCTGGTCATTTGGCAACGTTGTTTTCAGGAAGGAGCTCCCCATTCTTTCATTTGCTTATGTTGCCATTAGCCAGGCAGATCCTGGGTTTCTGTATTCGACTTCCTAAACACACTGCAAAACCTATCTGTTAATCCAGATATTTCCCAGGGATTTGTATCTTTTTTTTTAGGGATAGGGTCCTGGAAATGTTACAAAACATGTAAGTGTTTTTTGAAGCTAGAGGGGTTTTCTAAGTGTGGTGAAGATGTGTTTGCATATATTTCATGATTCTAAATACTTTACAATTATACCCCTGTGTAGAGTGGATTCAGAAAAAAGACGACAACCTTTTCAGAAATGATCAAGCAGATGTTGCTGGATGAGGATCAGAAAGAAGTATACATATTAAAATGTACTTAATTTAGAAGAATGTTTTCCCTTTTCCTGAGACAATTTATGAGAGGCTGCAAAAAGTGGGGGAAAAAAAATTAACAATGAAAATCTGTAAGAAGGATATAATGGGCATGTCTACATGTGCCACTGTGAGTGATGGATGTTGTTACTGTGCCAAATCATGGCTCAGTAACAACCTGTACTGGCCTCTGCATGTTATGTACGTTTTTTTTAACAGCTACCTCACCGTAGCAATGCACTATAATGGCAGAATATGTCACTATGGTGAAGTAACTGCTGGTCACATGTAGACCCCTTTGGATGCTACATCAATGTAGTGCACTGCTACAGCAGTACAGATGTGCTCAATAAGAACTAAAGAGAGATAGTTAGCCATGTTATTCTAAAGTCAAACAGAAGGCAGGACAGGTTGGCACTTGAGAGACTAACTGGTACAGCCCTGATAGTCTACTTTAGCCTACCTAGACTAACTGGACTAACTGATAGCCTACCTTGTCTGGTGCTATGAATCAAGAGCTAGGGATTTTGCATAGTCTTCCAACCCTTTAATTTGAAAGACCCATAGAAGCCATTATATGGTAGCAGAGTAACAGAGGGAACTCAGCAGAAGTAAAGATTATTTAAAGCAGCTTTAATTTCATTCTGGATTTTCACACAAGAGTTCCATGCTCCATCTTCCTTCTATTCCCAGTATCATACAGTCCCCAAAGAAGGAAGGATCCACCTCAATTTCTCAGTACCCACTGTGAGTTCTGACAAGCCATCCTCTCTTATACTTGATGGAGCAATATAGCACCAAGAGTGCCATTTTATCTTATTTCAGTACATGTCTTGTAAAATAGTTTAATATTGCTCGCTCTGTTGTTATAGTGGCTTTCCCCGATTGTAGGCATTGTCCATGTTATCTGTTTCAGTGCATCATTGTCAGTAGCAAAAGAAAATATGCTTTCTGGGCACTGGGTATATGGTCCTCTGTAGACATCTCACAGCAACAATAGCAATATCTGAGGTAGCAGTACTTAACTCAGGATGAAGGTTGATGAAGCAAGAGACTTTATATAGTCTGGTAGTTGTATCCCTAAAACTGTGCCAATAGTCTCAAATTATTTCCCTAGATTTCTGTATGTCCAACATGTCTGGAACTGAGTTTAATAACCAACTATATCCTCTGGCAGCAAATCGAGATGATGGCATTGATAAAGATATACAGCAGAATATAAAAACATAAACACTTGCAAAATATAAATACCTGATTTTTTTTTGTTGTCATCTTTTGTTAGAATATTGCAAGTACTACAAAAAGTAACATGCAATCTTCTTACTGTATAATAAATACTTGGTGGGCACATCTACATGTTTATTAATGTGCAGTGGTTACTGTGCATTTATTGTAGTACTTATTTAATCAAAAATAATAATAATCAGTAATGCCATCAAACACCTTTTTAGTTATGCTACTGCACAATATCCTAATAATACTGTGCAGTAGCATATTACATGCTGTAACGCACTATTATGCAGTGTTATTAGGCTACTGCATGGTTAGCGTATCATGTAGATGTGCCCAGTAATGACCTTACCGCCTGTCCTTGCCTCATCTTCAGCCCTTTCTGTGAAATCAAAAACAGATTATAAACTCTTCTATGAAGAAACGATTTCTATTTTACCTTTCCTTTAGAATATGCTATGGGGCTGTGTGTATGTGTGTATGTGTGTATGTGTGTGTGTGTGTATGTGTGTATATCAACATTTATACTTGGTTTTTTGTACTGTGGTAGCTGCTAGTGGCCCCAGTCATGGCCCAAGAGCCCCTTGTGCAGACAGAATAAAAAAAAAAAATGGTGCTTCTCCTAAAAATCAGATAACCTTACAACAACAATAAAAGACAACAGGTGAATGATGAGAGACAATAGATGTATAGAAATATAGATCTATCAGACTGACAGGAGAGGATGAAGCAACGATGGACAACACTGAAAAACATCAATCATAATGCACTGTGCCACCTAAGCACTCTTATAGCTAAGATTTTCTGCACTTTTCATTCAAAATGTTCTCATTTTCTTCCTGTAAAATTGTTTCTAGATTATTCAATAAAAAATACTGCACAAGGGAACATGGAAGCAAAGTGAATTCATTAAGAACTTGGAAAGAAACATCTACCCAAAGCAAAGATCTACCTTTCCTGTGACATGGAAATGAAAGTCTGTAAAAGGGAAATCTCCTGAAAAATGAGCACAAGTTTGGAACTATATTCCATAAAACACAGATTCTCAACCAGGGTGAAAGGCACCATGGGATGCCCTGAGATCATTTCAAGGATGTCGTGGGGTGCCAAATAACGTTAATACTTTTAGGTGTGCATTCATAGGATAAACTCAGAGGCTGCATCCACATGAGCACTGATGTTTAGTTCCATGGGGACAACTAGTGGCAGCACACCTTACCTTCCTTTAGAATATGCTATGGGACTAGCTGTCCCTGGGAAATATCTGTGCCACTTGCCCTCTGGCATATGGCAGATTATGCTGGGTGGGGTAAGGTAGCCTGGTGCCAGCAGCTCACCTGGCCCCAGCATCCTTACTTGGGGTACTGGGGGCTTCATGGGGCTGCAGCAGTGGTGATCCTGCCATGTGGAGCCTGGCTGGCAGCCAGAATGTGGCTCTGGCCAGTCAGGCTCTGGTTTTGAGCAGGACGCGCTACCCCCACGTGTGCTTCTCCACGGGTTTTTTTCCATGGGTTTTTTTGAACCCTAGATATTGAGAAGTTAAAAAAACCCACAAAACCCCAGCACTGCTCCTTCACAGCACAGAGAAGAGCTGAACATACAGTATGTAGCACTGTGCTCATCTGGATACAGCAAGAGATTTCAAATAGGATCCCTAGTGCTAAGAACATGCTGATGTGTTGTGGTCTTTCTGAGTTTTGTGCAACATAAGCATTACTCTTATGTTTCTATAGTAAAAAAAAATAAAAAATAGAGTGGAAACTAAGAGCTGATATTTTCTGAGGGGGGCTTTGAGTCTAATAAGTGATGCCATAAGTCTAAAAAGGTTGAGAACCACTGCCATAAGGTAACTGTGCAATAGCTGATAAAACCAATGAGATTTCAACTACTTGATTTCCATTGCATGAAGTAGCATCAACATGAATAGGCATTACATATACATCTATTTGCAGTGATCTACTCTGCTTTCTTACTTATGTGATAACTGAAAATATGTCCAGTAATGGTACTGCCAGTGGAATGCCATAACAATGAAGTCAACAACAGTGTTCAATGTCCTCATAACAGCTCACTTTAAAAAATGATCATCTTATTTACTAACTCAGAGGCACCATGCATGTTACTCAGAGTTACCATGTGCCTTTTCTTCCAAAACATATTTTGCTTTTACTTGCTGTGGGTTTAGAAACTGAATTGACTCTGTGAAATCAAAGCAGCAGCATTTTATAACTGTATAAAATGAAAAATCTTTTTCCATTTCACAGGGAGAGCAAAAATAGTGGTTTAGTAAGGTGATGCTATTTCCTGCAATATTCATCTGATAAACTTCAATTAAGTCTGATGAATCCATTAAACATTTTTCATTTTTGTATTTCTGTAGTTTCTCTGGTGCTTTTCACACCTGCCTGTCAGTTAGTTCTTTTGCAAGAGTGCTGAGCCTTGCATGGATTCCTGAATGTATTCCCAGATCTTCTTATAAATGTTAACGTTGACTCACATTTATTTTAAAATCAACTATTTCAAATATTTATAAACCTGAAATGGAAGAGCAGTTGTTTTCTTCACATTGCAAAATCCCAACTGGAAGTGAAAAGACCTCTGTGAACTCTAGAAAGGAAGAATTATAAGACAAACTTCTCCCTTCTGCTGATTTCTGGGCTTCTCATACTTTTCTTTTCTATTTGCCTCATGCTGCTAAGGAAGGTTTATGCTTATGTTTCTGGTCAGCAATATGGACTCAGTGCTCTATGGCTAAGTTAAATGGAGAGAAAAAGCTAAAACCAGAAGCATAAATTAGGAAGTGATTTATCAGGCAAATTTAAACTTTTAAGGTCCATACCTTTTACTAACTTTTGCTGGAGTCAGTTTGGCAAATACTGTACTGTAACCTGAACAATGCAATTAATTAGTGGTAATACAGTAATATTTTCAACCTAGGAAATAACCAGTAGTTATCATGTTGGGAAATATCAGATAATTTGTACTATTATTATTGTTGATTCTGTACAAGCATATAACAAAGAGATAGTATATGTATTAGTAATGTTATAATCCAAACAGAGAAACAACAGGTAGCAAAAACAAATGCGGAAGCAAGATATAAAAGCAAGCAAAGTTCTAGCATTTTTACTTATCTTTTAAATATTTCTTTTTTTTCCTTTCTTAGACTAAAATTAATTTCTTGTTCACAACTGGATTTTAATTTAGTTATATACAAATTATCTAATTTCTTTTCAGAATCTAATTGCTGTGAAGTTTCAGAATTCTACCCTGGTTTATAAAACAAGTTTGTTCTGTACAGGTGTACAAATTACCTCTAGTCCTAATCTCCACATCCACACTATTCCAATTATGAGTCTCTTAGGGAAAGAGACACAGGTGTTTAGATACCACAGTAATGACTGATCAAGTCCTAATGTCATCGTTGTGATGTTAACAGCATAGTAACAGCTACTTCAGACTTCAAATAGATTTAAAATTTCACATGAGGTACCTATACATGAACAGTGAGACTGTAATTACAGCACATCAGAGCAGACTTGATTAATCGATTCCACTGGTACGTGGTTATTACTGATCTCCAGCACACTTCAGTGCCTCGTATATCAGGGCGTGACAAGCTTTAGTTAAAGTGTCCCTGCTGCCATTTTTAAATGTAGGGACACTGACACACAAGATGCTCCAGGCACTTCAATTAGAGTGGCTTTTGGACCTCCTCCTGCCCCCCCCCCCCCCAAAAAAAAACCCCACATATTCCTGGAGCATGTATATAAAAGCCCAAAGATTAATAATAAAAAATCTTTTAGACCAGAACTGAGATTAGTTCACTGCAGAATGGTACTAATTTGTTTAACCACTTACTTTAACGGTGACTCGTATGAAAAAGAAATGGTGATCTCAGACTATTTTCAAATGTGGCAAACCTGAAAAAGCAGCTGGCACTGACTTATGGTTGTCTCAGTAGAGAGGTCAGGGACTGAATGCTGATGGGAAATTAGAATGCTGTCTCCTCCTTAAGGTTAGCTGAGGAACAAGCACCTATATACCATGGTGATTGTATGAGACTGAATATTATAGAACATACAGTGAGGGCATTATGAGAAGCTTGTTCATTGCCCTATTTGAATGTTTTCTGAATGAATAGGACTTGCATTTCCCATGATGATTTACTAGTGCCTGATAACAAGTACATAATTATTCAATTGTACAACATGATTATGTGAACAAGGTCCCCGCATTATATTAGATACGTATGAAAGTCTGTAATTGTTTTGTATTTTGCAGAGAAACAACTACATATATGCATTACTTTGCTTATTCCTGCATTACTCTTTTGCTTGTACTTCATGTCTCACGATGAAGAGTAAGTTCTCTTTACATAATCAGTGGTTGGTAGCTGCTGCTTCATTTTCAGAAAATCCTTTGGCCCCAAGGGCTTCACCTGCTGTTTATCCCAGCAGCAGAACTTCATTCAATTTTTTATCACAAAGGTAGAATTAGGAAATTGATGCACAATATTAAAGCATTCTTCCTGTAGCCAGAGTTTTCAATCCCAAGCTATATTCTATTAAAAACCATAACTATTAAAAATATTTGATGTTTTACCCATAATTTAATTGTGACATACTGTAGCAGGAAGAGGTTGGGAATCATATTGGCACCCTTCTATTCTGCCTACCTGATCCCTTCTATCCTGCTTTCTTGCCACACCTTTGCTGTTTCTAAAAAAAATGCTGGGAGGCTTCCCAGGACCCCAGGGAGTCACTGGCCTAGGTCCTATAACTCTTTTATTCTTAGCACTCAATGCCTCAACAGCAGTATCTGTGGTCTCTAGCTGACCCTACAGATACACCTGTGCTTCACAGATGTTAATAATAAATCATTTCAATGGTCCCTTGGCCCCAAGTCCAATCTCTTGCTTCTCCAACTCATTCTATCTTCATGTCCCGGGCCCTGGTGCTGTCTCCAGTCCTTTCAGGTGGTGGGTCTCTGGCCCTAGTTCCTGTCTCCTTTGCCTATTTCTGCAACTTGAGCCCACTCCAATAGGCTGAAGCCTTTCTGTGCCTTTCTGACAATAGTAGGACCTTCCAACCTCCCCTTGCTAGTCCCTTTCCAGTCTTCTGGTGAGAAAACATACTAAAAATTTGGCCTCTCCCTTAACATAATGCACTCTACTTTTGTCTCTTCAGCTTGTACAGCCCCAGGTTAGGCTGTCAGCCTAGAGCCAGCAGTAAAAATAGCTAGTCTAGTAAAGCAAATGAAGCCCATCCGGGTAAAGCACCCCTGGGCTTCTCACTGTCCAGCTCCAGAAAGTTCAATCCCTTGTTGGGGTTCCTCAGCATGCTGTCTCTCTTTCTTCCTTCTTACAAGAGAGCTTCATTCCTCCACAGGGTTTTCTCTCATGGTTGTGGATTACTCCGCTTTCCATTCCTCAACTGCCTTTCCTGCTTCTGAGCAAGCCTTTATCTCGCTCTTCCCATTATCACTTGTAGGCTAGTTGACCCCTAGCTGCTAATCTTTTTGATTATGGAGTAATCAGTGGCTCCTTTCTTCCTTCTTGCCATCTGCTCTCTGGCTAACATTTCTTATCTCGCTTGCTTACTTGCCCATCAGCCACTGCAATGAGTCCAATCCTGTTTTGTAACAGGAGCCTCTGGCTCCCTTTTACCCAAACCGTATATGTTTATTTTCTGGAAAAATTATTTCCTTTATAATTAGGTTGTTCTTCTGTCTGATGCATTCCCTTTATGCTTGGTTTGACTGTCACATTCCTGGTTTGGTACATATAGAGTAGGAGTAGGTAGGCAAGCCTGTACGTCTCAGAGGTACACAAAGGAAAATAGACAAGTAGAAAGTGCAAGTATAGTATTACTGTTAGGTAGATGTTTTTTAAACACTTGAGAGTTTGAAGGAGAGAGACCTCTCTGTCCTTATACTGTAAAATTCACAAGCGAACACTTTTGTGTATCATTACTTCACACTGTGAACAGGTCAGGAGAAAGGCTATATTCCTGGATCTTTGTAGTTTGTACTAGATGCTTCAAGGACATCGTTTATCATTATTTTCTCATCACTGAGCAGTCTGAAGTATGTTAGGTCAATTTATTGTTATTAAACTGGCTTAAAGAGTTTCATAGCTGAAGTGAAAGGTTAAGACAGGTACACTCAGTAAAGAGATACTGATTTATTAGGATACCAGGCTAATTAAAGATATGCAAAGCAATTATACAGAGAGCTTTAAAATACAATAAAGTAGGCTACCACCCATCCTCTGGATCCTCACGTGTGCCTAAGAGGTCTAGTCAGGTGCCTGATGAATCTGCTTGTATAGATTCTTGCTACCGTCAGACCAAGACTTTCAATACATATACCTAGGCAAGAGGATAAAGAAGTGGAGGATGCCCAGGATCTGCCACCCCCTCTTTAGACCATTGAGAGAGTCTGGTCTTTGGGTTCTGATTCCAGATGTTCAGTGCCTCAATGGTTGCAGGTTCTCCTAGAAAGCAACAGATAAGAACTGCTACTGACTGCCAATGCCTAATGCCTCAGCAAGGGCATGTTTTTGTCAGGGTGATGTCCCTTAGACTTTCTCCAACATAGGTTCTTATGGTGCCCTATACTCACCTTACTCTGGAGGTTATGATAGTCTGATGTAGGAGCTACCCTACAACAAGTAGCCCCACCACATTGCCACCAGACCCTCCAGTCAGATGCAGTTTAAAGCCATACCCAGGATTGTAACATGTTGTCCATATTGCTCATTTCTCAAACCTAATATGGATAGCTAAATATGGACAAAGAGTAACTGGCCACATGCCTTTCAGGGAGTTGGTTGAGATGTCTGTTAGTTCCTAGGTGCTGGTTCTAGTGTTCAAGTACGTGTACACATTAGCCTGCCTTCTTACTTCTTTCTCCCAGCATTGACAAACAACTCATATCACTAACCAGCAATGGTGAAATTGAAAATCCTGTTTAACTGCAAGAATGCCAGATCAGAAAAAGAGTGTTTATCTACAAGGAAAGACAGGGATCATTTAGAAGGCTAAATAGTCAGGCAGGAGACTAGAAGGGTGGCACCTTACCAACCATGTTCAGGGAGTAAATTTTACGAACCCTCTGAAATATGGCAAATAAGTATGTGTCTACAAAGGTAAGACTGTGATCTTGTCTGCAAAGGATAAGTAGCCTATTGGTCTTGTCACTAAAATCAGTTTTAAGACATCTTGTATTATGACACTGACTTTAGGGACTAGCGTGGCAGGCACCTGGTATGAAATTGCCGGTTCAAACAATTTGTCTCTCAAAGTCAAAAGCAAGTGAAAGAAGAGGTCTTATAATGTGAAGTGTTGAGCAACCTTAGTAAGCTGTGGTGCTACCAGATCAGCACCTAATATATATAGCCTGCCTTATTAAAGCATGGACCATTATCTATATTTTTTCAGTTATGCTTCATTCTGCTCTAAGAAGAAATAAGATGCAGCACATGAATGAATAATTAAAGGAAATTGTACTACACAGGCTCTTAAATAAGACAAGATTGTTTTCTTTATGATTTTTAATAGAGTTTTTTTTACATTGTGCATGTTTTATCTGTTAATTTATAAATTAAATTGTAAAAACTAAGATATATTTGTGCTACCTGACACTATAATTCATTATTAAATGCATAATCTGTTATTGTTAAAAACAGCAATATAACTAAATATAGCCACTGAAAAGCATATTCTTGTCAGATATGGGTAAACTAAGAAAATCTTTGATTGTTTCCATTAAGTTGGTGCCTTTTTTCTAAAGTCTGCAGTGTTTCAGATATCAATTCTATCCATGAGTTATTCCACTACAGTGTAATATGATTCACATTTGGTCTTGTGTCAAATCCAATACCAAATGTTGTAATTTTACTCTCTTATTTGAATTCCATTATGGACTAGTCATAGATTATTTTAAGGGTTACTTTTTATTTTAAAAATCATAGAAAAAAATGAGAGAAATTATAGACATGCAGCTATTTTATCATTGCATGTAATATGCATCCATCTCTGCTGTAATATTAAAACAAAAATAATTCAGATAAATCCCATTGCCCATCCTCTTCTTCCTTTTCAGTCATTGCAGCCCTTAGTTACACTTTTTTTTTTCCAGGCAGCTGTTAAATGCAATTCTGCAAAAGCAAAACAGCAACATATGCTAAATATTTGGTGAGAAAGACAAAGAAAATAAAACCCATTCACTCTTTTTGAGATACTAAGGTATCAAAAGGAATGCATCAGGAAAAGTTCACAATGCATCTGGAGGTAGTTACAAAATGTGTATAAGAATACTTAGGAAAAGTACAGCCACACTTCAAAATAAATATGAAGAACTGAAAATAAACTTTGCAAGGCTCAAGAAAACCAAATCTACAGACTTACACAACAAAAAAATATGACTTGAAAACTGACAAGGGCTTGAACTTAGTCAGACTGTTTTTTTCCAAACTCCTTCTTGGTACAAATGAGAATATAATTGAAACATGTAAAATCTTGAAAGCTGTCTTTTTTATTCAAGTCCCAGTAACAGGTGACAAAAGCAAGTCATGGTGAGAAGAATTTCAGTCCTGCCATCGTGGCCATATTCACGCACAGCACTAGGCCCTAGGCACTGACATAACAAGTAGTTTTTGCACTCATGGCAGTGGCAGCTGCCAGGCCAATGGAGACAGCTACTGCCAATCTTGTTCCCCCTTTATGTGAACGCACACAACTAGTACCCAACACCCACTTATGCTACCAGTCTGAAACCTGATTCCACTGCTAATGTGTGGCTCCATGTGTCACCAGGGGTCCTACTCAATAAAGAAGGGCACTTCGTGACTTCTCATATCCTTTAGTGGGCATAGGTCCACTGAGTTGAGTTTAGTGTGTCATAGCTGAACTTAACCATTAGACTAAGGAGAGGATACAATGAATAGCTTTTAATGACATCAGATATGTAAATGACTAATGGAGAGAATGTATATTGAACATTTGATTATACCATCAAAATTGCAATCACGCTGGATGAATATTGGCATGCATATTTATTTGTGAATAGTCTGAATATTTATAATGGCCACTTTGATTAATATCATTCAAATGATAAGCAGGACAGCCTTAGTCCAACAGGCAAGTTCATATAACTGACAGGCAGGCAACAAAAGGCAATATATGTACAGACAGAGGAATCGGCTTTATGTAGAAACTTGTAACACTTATAAGCTTCTAAAGTCTTCCGAAAAGAGGAATTGAAGGAGGGACAGATTATGGACAACTGAATGCAGAACTCACAAACTTAAACAGTTTTTATCAGTGTGACAATTCTAGGAAGTCTCTGTTGTTTCTGATTTAATTCTATAGTCTCTCAGACCAGATGGTCAAATGTATGCAGGTTTTTAAGAATCTTAATAAGCAGAATAGGTACCCTACTCTGGGTGGAACTCATTTTTACTATTTGGGTTTCTCTGCACCTCACTTCCAATATGATTCTTCAGGTTTTTCCTTTAGTCTGTCAGCTAGTTCCTGCTCAACTGCTGGAATAAGCATCTTACAACTTCCTTACTCTTTTAGTGTGATAACATGAAAGGAATAACTTGGTTTTCTTTAAGAAACTCAGATTTTTAAAAAGTCAGTTTTCAAACACCTGCAAGTGTGTTTTGAAATACCCTTAAGACAAAATAGGGACATCATAATTAAAACCCTATTTTGTTGAAATAGTTTTTCACAATTTATATTGATAAAACCATGCTTGGAGTTCATTATTGTTTAAATTTCAATTACTGATTTATGAAAAAAAGTCTAGCATGCATCATGATTTTTTTCTATGAATTCCAATTTTTTTTTAGTATTTCGAACAGAGCAGAGGATTTCTCAGCTTTAAAGATTATAATTAAAGCACCTGGTATCTATACTTTCCACTGTGAAATTTCCCCCCTTTTTTTCTTTCTGGCCAAATTAATGTTTTAAACCACCGTGTACCATTTATTGTGCAGAATTTCTTTATTTTTTATAAAAACAAGTAAATAATTTTATATAAAAACATGTAAATAATATTTTCTGGATTCTTCCACCAAGTTTCATAAAGAAGAAAGTTCTATATTCTTCAGAGATTTAGCAATTGTTTTTCCAGAGTCAGAGATGCTAGTAAGATGTTGGTAAGCGTAATGAAGACAGGATATGCACATTCCAGCAGATTTACCTCCTTATACACAAAATATGTATGCATACAATGCCTTTAATTAGTTAGAGATTTTTTTTAAATAAATGTATCATGTAATATTTTCTAAGATCTGGGACTGGAGCCCAGCTCCTTTATTGCTATCATAGTTTTTGTTTTCTGGTCTTTGTCTCCTTTTCATCAGAAAGAAACTATAATTGAAGCAGGAGCATACTTGCTGCCTATTATCTGATACTAAAATACATTACATGATTAGGAGTTTAATTCTCATTTATCACATTCTTGATGCAGAAGGGGGGAAAAGAGTGAAGGTAGTTTAAGCTACCACTGTATTCCTCAGTGTCTGTGCCTATACAGTTTTTACATCTCTTCTGGATGTAAGCTAGATCACTCCAGGTCCTTCTTAGGTCACTCTAACTTACATTCAAATTTCCAATGGTATCTTTATGAATCCTATTGTTTTGGAATGTAAATTTACTTGGACACCTAAGGGTGGGCTTTGTACAGGCTCAGAAGTAACTTAGTCTGAGCAACTAAGTGCTTGATTCCTAATTAAGCTCTGATGTGAATTCAGAATAAAGGCAAAACAATACTTGCACTTCATCTATGTTTTGAAAGAGGCTCAATTTTGTGGGTGTATTCAAAGCACACTTAACTCACAGCTATAACTCACAGTAGTCATATGCATTTTATTTAAAGATATGGCCAGTGATAAGGGACTGGCTACCTAGATAACAGCTGAATGGTTAGGGCATTCACTCTGGAAATAGGAAGTCTAGATTCTAGATCTTACATTCCAACTTCTCAGTCTCTAGGTTATAGAATTGTCTCAATATCTGCCACTCATCTCCTTTAAGAAGACAAGCTAATCAACCAATGATTTGACCCAAAGTCCATTAAATTCAATGTAAAGATGCTTAATAACTTCTGTGGGTTCAGAATAGGCCCTACATAGTCAGTTTTAAGACCCTACTTCTGAAGAAGGATTCATACTTGTGGCTTCTTGCCCATCTCTAGAGCTGCTTTGAAACCACTCCTATATAATGCCTAAAAAGTGTGAGGTTTCAAGGATATTCTTCAGAACAGTGTAGTGTCATTATATTTGTTTTAAATTATCCAGTTCATACACAGGATTTGTTCCTTTCCAACAATCATCAGATTTTGTCCAGATCAGACACTTTAATGCTATGCAGTGTGATGTCTTTGTAACCTGCAGGAGCCAGTATCAATGGCAATCCCTCAATATGAGCTTGACAGTCTTCCAATATGCTGGCAGGTCTTCAGTGAGTCTGGAGTTGACTGAAGAAGCCAATCCAAGATCTGCATGTTTGATTGTAGACATGGCGTACAGTTCCAGAAGGAAGGAATGGATCCTGGAGACATCAAGTCACAGCTCTTTTCCTTTGTCTTTCTCATCTATTCACCTTCATGTTAAGGGTGAGTTTGCTCAAAATGATTGCTGGCTTGTTGTACTTGAGAGTGCCAGCATTTAATCACTGAGGGTGATTAAATACTCGAGTCTCCTAGGAATCAATGTTAATATTGCATTTCTTTAGATTGGTTTTCAAGGTGTCCTTCAATGTCTTTTTCACACCTCTAGAGCAGTGAGCATGGGTGATTCAGGCATATGGATGCTGGCTGTCAATCATCTTTATGACATGTCTTGTCCAACAGAGTTGGTGCTGTATAGGCATGGCTTTAATGCTGATGGTGTTTGCTTGAGCCAAAATGCTGGCATTCATTCTTCTGTCCTTCCAATGGATTTGGAGAATTTTATGAAGACATCACTGATGGTAATTTTCCAGTGTTTCCAATACGTTGTTGATGTTTCACATGCATACAACAGAGTAGGAATGGCAATAGTCTGGTAGATGAGAAGTTTGGTTTGGGGCCCGATATCATGATAATCCAAGATATTATCGATATCAGAGATGTCCAAAGCCAGCACTGGCAGATTTTATTCAGTGTTGAATATTATCATTTACATTTACTTTTTGGGAAAGGTGACTACCCAGCTAGGGGAAATGTTCAAAATTCTCCAAGGGTGAGTGGCAGTGGCGGCAGGTGCTAGTGATTACCAGAAGCCCATAATCACAGACCTACATGGAGGCAATGTGCAAGGTTTATGCTAAAGAATGTGTCCTTTTGAACCTCCTAAATACAATAGTTTTAATAATTCAGGGACCTTCACAAAGACTGATCATTCTATCTGCCTTGTTACATAATAAACATGCATGAACATGTTGCAGTAACTCCCATGAATGATCCTCAATCCATTTACCATGAAATGAATAAAGAATCTATTAGTTGCAGTTTGAGTTGGATCAGACCTAAGATTTCCACTTCTCATATTCATGTTTCACCAAACGTTTTGGAAAGCTGTTTGGAAAATGAAGAAAGAAAAAAAAAAAAAAAGAATTAGAACAACATAAAGTTGTTTCAATCATTCCAGAAGCCAAACAAGAATGATTAAAAAGGTAGAAAGGAGGTGATTATTTTAATTTGATTTTTAAATAAACTGAGTGAATTTGCACAATGTAAACTATTTTATGTTGGTGTAAGGCCATGGTTCCAAATTCAAATCTTGTTAAAATATACCAAGGCTCCTAAAATATTTGACAAAATCAGAAGTACCTCCTTTATCAAACTATGCACAAAACTCCAAGTAATGTGGTAAAACCTGCATTTTTTATGTTGTGAAAAACTATGACAGATGGCATGTTTTGGGAAAAAAAATGAACAGATTTGACTGTTTCCCATGGAAATTTTAGTTAAAATAAAACAAAAGGAATGTGCAAAGAATACTGTAGTTGACATCCATCTGCTCTAAACTAATTTTGAGATATGTGATAACATGAATATAAAAATGACTACTTTGATTTGTATTTAAAGTGTTTAGAAGCTTAATTAGGAAGCAATATTTGTTAAATGTCTTGATTTTATAAAGGTTCTATAATGACATCTCAAGTAACAAATTACTAAGAGATAAACGTATTAAAACTAAAAAGGAAAAGTGAAAAAACTAAATTGTTAAATTTTGTCCTATGCATTCATTTCATTGCTTCCTAGAAGAAAAAAATTAAGGATTTTTAAATATCCTAGTGTGTCATTCATGTAAATGAGCAACCTCTTTGGGTCTCAGTTCTTCTGCTTTTGCATATAGTGTCTTGATGCAGAAATAGTACTTACTCTGCAGTAGTGCCTCTGAATTTGGAGGTGGGACTGCTCACAAAATAAGCAACTGTGGAAAAATCAGAACATTATTTATCTTCTTTTTAAGTTTCTCTCATAAATAGATTGACCAAACAATATACATCTAAAAGATTAGCATATAATTAAGCCAACCTTTTCTTCACATATCTTATTCCTAAGGCCCTGTTACCTGCACTCTTTGGCCAGGCACAGACATTACAATTTGATCAGTACTCTACTATTTCTAACACAAACTTAAAAAAAAGGGCGGGGGGGGCAAAATATCAAATTGTCTTAAATATATTGAGATTTTAAAAGTTTATATAATATGAACTAATAATAGTTAGTTTGGTTTCAAAATCTTTAGGATGTATTCATTTTGTGTATGCAGACTATTTTCTTCACATGGGATAAATTATAGGGTACATACAGTCATTACATTAGGATTGACCTAACCAGGAATAAGTCAATCTAAATGCCTAATCATACAGGCATGCTGAGGGCTTAAATCACCCCCAAAATTGTGCACCCTATCTAAGTTATTTCACCTGACTAGGTTCATTAACTTAAATTGAGATCAATCTCACCCACTCTAAGAAAGGTTCCCAATCTTATGAACACCTGTACAAATTCACAGTATAGCCCCAGGGCCAGGAATTCCCAGCCACTAACTTCAGCCCTGGGGCTGTGCTATTCCCCCGCACCCCATTCTTGACCCTGACTCCACCTTCAACCAGGACCTCCCCTTCATGGACCCAGCAACCACCTCCCTTGTGGACCTTCTTGTTCCCCTGATCCTGCCTGCTATCCCCCACCCTAAGTTACTTACAACGGTTTTCCCTGTTCAGTGAACAGCTGCATACACCACTCCTGGCCTATGTTCATGCAGATTAAAGTAAGTCATGTGAACATAGACCAGTTGTGGAGAATGGCTGTATGCACCCATAGAGACTGGGTGGTGGGGGAAAAGTGGGCAGAAGAAGAGCTAAGATTCTAGCAATTACTTCCCTATAGTACTTAGGCAGGTTAGCATGAGACCTATTCTCTAAAAGCATGAGATCTGTCAATACTGCCTTTCACCAAACTTATGCTACCTCCACCAAATTTTTCTCATCTCTCTCTCTCCCTCTCTCTCTTTTTCTCTCTCGTGCAACAACTCACTTAAATTGTCATTATCAATAGGGTGTATTACGAGGGTGACTTGAGATACCTGCAGATAATTCTATACGCTTAGCTGTGTAAAAGTGACAGTGCAGCTAAATGTGAATTGTAGTTACAATGTTACTTGTGTCACTCACAGTAAAGTTTACACTGCATTTTTTTCTTGGGAGGAGAAAAAACTATTTCATTTTTGTTTTGTTAGCATGTACCTGTGTAATGATGTACAAAGTGATTTGTAATAAATCAGGAGTCTTTAATGAAAGCAAAGGGTGCTTCTTAGCAACTCAGAATAAAACATTTCCTAAATACATTTTGGAATTGATTGAGTGGGCATGTAGTTGCTTTAAATTAAGGCCTCTTGTTTGTCTGACCTCATCCTTTTTCCTAAAATAGGCACATCTCAGAGGACCAAATGTTTCAGTAGATGAGTAAGTTATTTAGAAGCTTCAGTGGCTAAGGAATTAGTATCGTCTAGAATGCAGTATCGTCTTTCATGCAGTGTAGTGCATCTGGAAAAGGCTGCCAGTGTTTAATCTGTCAGATAGATAGCTAGAGGTCTTAAATCACTAGGGAACCTGTGAATCCACTCATCTTTCATGAATACTACAATCACAACCTCTCCTTCCCACACATAAACAAGCAACTAAACAATACCAAACTGCAGTCAAAAATCCAGCACAGTTAGATGAGCTAAATTCATGAGAAGCTTCTTCAAATTCATTTGCACCTAAGTTTCCCATTCCATGCTAATGCAATAAAAAGAACTTTTCCAAGCTCCTCTTTTTCAGTTGACTCTCTCCCTGCAGAAACATACATAAGTGCATTGAGGGGGAAGCCTACTGGAAAGACCACCTTCACTACTACTATAACAGCGTTAGCATAACAATGTGTTTCTTCCTAGATGGTGATGACTGGTGTTTCATTATAAAATTGCAAGGTGTTAATTTACTGCTTTTGGACACTTATTAATAATGTAGAGTTTGACAAAAAACACTCTTCTAGAAAGAACGTGTCAGTGTACAGGAAGACAGAGAGCATGGATTAGGCTTGTGATCATTTTCTACCTTTTTTTAAAGGTGAGAAAGTGTCACAGATGGCAGCTAATGCCTAATGTGTCAAGGTTGCCAGGTAACCAGCTAGAGAGATGTGTCCCTGAGAGCAGTCCAAATAAAGCAGAACTAACACAGTTCCAAGAGCATGAAAACAGGCTCATTGATGTTCTGAATTTCTTTTCTCTTCTTATTGGTTTTATTTTTTTTGGTTCTAGTTTTGTTTGGATGATAGTTTACTAACAAATGAATATGTAGATAAGGTGTATTTCATTCTTAAGTCCCAGGTTTGAGAACAGGGTTTTAAACTCTAGTAATTGATCAGTAGATAGATGTTTCTCCTATGTATTAAAGAGTAGAATAATTAAAATAACCCACTCTAATTCAAATATTTTTCATGAATAATTCCTGATAAAATTAAACATTTGAGCAAGCCCACAGAATACACATATTTGGCCTCAATAAATACTAAAAAGTAAATATAATTTTAATTGTTGAATCATGCACTAAGAGAGCTCTCTTGAACTGGTAAAAATATAAATGTGGTATCATACTAAAGTTTAAAAATACAGTCAACATGAGTTTGACAGGAACAAAATATGTCAAATCAATCTTATTTTTTTCTCTTGACAGAGCAACAACTGACTTCATAAATAAGACAAAGCACTTTAGAAATATTTTTGATGCAGACCTATCTAACATTCGACAAAAGCCAGCGAAATGTGTCCTAGATGAAATTAAGAACCTAATGCTGGAAGGGATCACTGGGTCATCAGAAAGTTATTGAGATCCATCTTGAAATTAGTTGGGTTATTTGCCCTCATAATTCAAACTGGACTGTTCCAAGACTTCACTGGCCTTATGTTTAGGAACATTCTCATCCTGTCCAATCAAAATGTGTTCATGACCAGTTCATACCCATTTGTTGTTAGAAAGTATTGCCGTTTAGATTAAAATGTTCTTCTCCTTCACTGGCATGTATTCCCTTGCTATATGTATAGGCAGTAATTATATCATCTCTTAACCTTTGTATTTCTAGGCTAAATAAGTCAGTCTTTTGTAATCTCCTCTCATAAAATAGTGGCTTTGATTTTCTGGTCATCCTTGCAGTGCTTCTTGGCATCTGTTACAATTTTAATTCATTTTGCATGAACAAGGACATCCTCCTGTGATCAGTCAATACATCCAGTTTTTTTCTTTGCCTCAGTCATTTTCAGCTGTTGGGTTCCTGGTTTAGAAAAAAATATTTGTTCTTAGGTCCTTGTATTTTATTTTTCATTGGATTTCATGTTGTTTTATTACACTAATCCTCAAAGTCATACCGTTTTCTTTAATATCTTTTCTCTGTATTCACAATGCCTCCCAACTTTGTCTCAGCAAATCAGCAAATATTATCAGTTCAGCTCTATTTTCTATGCTAAATTAATTAGTAAAAATCTTTAAAAAGAATAGTCCCAAGCTGATTCTTTAAGAACTCAAGTAGTAAGATTCCTGCAGCCTGATACCTTCCCTTTCCACATGTCTGTTGCTGCTCTTCTTTGAGCCTACTCCTTACCCTTCTATTAATTCTTGTAGTAATAGCCTTTTCTCCTCCTTCACTAATAGTTTCCTTTTTGGCAATGTTTTGCTGAAGTCCAGATAGACTAGACCTATACTTCAAGTCAAGATCTGTTCTAAAGATTTACATAATAGTGAGATCAGATATGCTTTCCTGTACTTGTCCTGTTCACTTTTTTCCCTCTTAAATAATGGCTCTTCATTTCCTATAGTCTATTCATCTGATATCACCTATGATTTGATATATTTATTTAAATACCTTACTTTTAATCTGCTATTTCACGTGCCAGTTCTTTCAGCATTCTTCGATATAAATTATTTGTGGGTTCATTCCTTCCTCCCAGACTTGACTATAATAGCCTTCTTGAGCTTAGCTTCCAACTTTGTTGTGATAACTTTTGTTTTCATACCCCTGTTCTCATTACCCATCTTGCCTACATGCCTGTCAATAATATCCTTGTCCTTTTTGAAAACAGCAGCAAGGTACTCAGTAAACAAAATACTAATTCACTTTGAAGGGTAAATATAGAGAATATAGAGATGGGCTTTTCTCCATGGCTGTATTTGACAAGACTAGAAAAAATATCCTGATGCTACAGAAGAAGAATTTTAGGTTAGAAACTAAGGAGGAAATGACTTTGAGGATGATCAAGCATTAGAATAAAGTACCTAGAGAAACTGTAGCATCTCTGTCCTGGAAAATTGTAAGCATTGGTTAGACAGACACTTGTCTGGGATGGTTTAGTTAGGTCAATCCTGCCTTGAGCAGGTGGGGGCTGGACTAGATGATCTCAAAAGAACCCTTCCAGACCCACTTTCCTATGATCCTACCTTAATTGGTGCACTACCCCAACTGCCTACAAGCCCTACTTCTCTGCCTTTTCCCTTTTTTTTTCATATGCTGATGTTATTTGTGTTGATAACCTTTGCAAAGCCTGACTAAGACCCTAGGCCAATGTTACAAGTAAAGACATGATTAACCTGTAATACTGCATATTAAATAGTAAACCAGTCACATAATCAGGCAGTTAATGGCACAGAAAAAAATGGGAAACCAGCCATAAAAGTATTCTACAGAATATGCATAACAGTTTCAAGTTTCTGGTGGAGGGAGCTGAAGGCTTCCCCTGCTGAAAGCCTCTGTTCCCTTGGCAATGGGCAGCCCACCCAGTCCTGCCCAGAGCAGGGATTGTTGGCCCATCCTGAACAGCCTTGGGTTTCAAACCCAGAGTTGTCTGGAATATAAGAATCAGCTGGTTGTCTTCCCTGAAAGACCAGGTTTGGAGCCAACAATCAAATGACTGTTGGCTACAGTCCAGTCCCCCAGTCATCTGAAGCCCTGGGTCTCAAATGGGACATGGGACTGTCTGTCAACTAATTGTTAGTCCTGCATGTGGACACCTAGCTTTCAACTTGACAGTGCGTGCAGATTGCCTGGGCTCCTCTGTACTGGCAAGTAGTAATGGTGCTATTGGGATTTGATCTCCAATCACAAAATCACACCTCCTGCCATGTACAGGTAGCACACAGGGGGTGCATCCACACATGCAAGCATGTGCACTTGCAGCAGCTCAAATAGAAGTGGTGCAAATTTGAGCCAGGGCTTTTTGCCTCAGTGCATGTGCTCAGACATGCACTTTGTTGTGGAGCAAATTATGCCACTTAGGGCAAAATAACTTTGACTGGTTCCTCCCAGATCTGTGGCCAGGGGGAGCTAGAGTCTGGGGCTGGCACATGTGCTGTCCCTAGCAGTATAAAAAGCTGCCCTGTCCTGGCCCCAGCAGTATAAAAAGTCATCCTGGCAAGTTGCTCAGAGCTACTAGCTCTCAGGAGCTTCTGGGGCTGGGCTAATTGGTACAAGGGGACACTGCCCCTTGTGCCAGCTGGACCACTATAGCAGCCCTGAGAGTTTCCTGCACCCTCTACCCACTGCAGGGGTCTGACAGTGGGGGCTACTGCCTGGCTGTGACCTGCTGCGCACCTGCCAGACCCAGATTGGGACTGCAGAGTCAGTAGAGGCATCTGCCCCTCTGGGCCAGTTGCCAGTGGACTATGGTTGCAGGGTTGGCCTCTGTGTGTCACTACTGCTATGTGTGCCCCATTCCCAGCCATCTGAGCAGCTATTACCCAGAAGATGTTCCAAGTGTGGTGGCCTGCTTTGTACTGTTAAAGCATGTCCTCCTGGCACCATTTGGCCAGGAGGTCAGCCACAGCTAGCTGAGTCCAAGGTGCCAGCTCTGAACAGGCAGGGTCCTGCCACTGGCCTCCTTAGCAGGAATTCTGGTGTTCCCTATTGGAAAACTGAAAAATCCATGATAAAAAAATCCTAAAGTCACTCTGCAAAATACTCCCAAATCCATGTTCCTCCACAAGTAAAATAAAAGACCACTATAAAGAGAGAAAGTGAGACAGAGACAGTGATCAGTTGGATAATGTTTTATTGATATATCTACAATGTTAAAGCATGTCCTTTATCATAATGATAAAGTGAACTCTAAATATGTCTCATAAATTCATGAACATATACTTTGCTGCCCTCCCACAGGGGCGATGGGCCCCACACAGGGTATACGGCCCCCACACAAGGGGTTCAATCCCTCAACAGAGGATTCAGCCCCTCAACAGGGGTTTTGGCACCCCACACAAGGTGTACAGCCCCCCAACAAAGGCCAAGTGGTCCCCACTGGGA
Source organism: Caiman crocodilus (assembly GCA_030014935.1). Taxonomy (NCBI): domain Eukaryota; kingdom Metazoa; phylum Chordata; order Crocodylia; family Alligatoridae; genus Caiman; species Caiman crocodilus. The sequence continues at coordinate 19,756,066 of JAGPOW010000290.1, forward strand.
CTACCACCATCCCTCAAGGCCCACATACCCCATCCCTCAATTGCTGCCCCACCTGGACCCATGCCCTGCCAGCTGTTGCAGCCTCCAATGGCTGCTCCACCCAGCCCCACCCTCTACTCCTCCAGACCCCTCACTGGCTGCCCCACCTAGCCTCCTCCCCCAACCTTCACCCCCAGGCCCCCATGCCTACCTCCACAACCCCAGACACCATCACTTAAAAAAAAAAAGCCTCTGCTTACCTTAGAAGTAGGGGTGGGAGGGTTCCAGGGTGCCCTGGCAGAGCTTCCCAGGCAGCACAGGACAGAGGAGGGGGGCGGGGCAGCAGGCCCCAGGGCTGTCATCCTGCCTCACACTGTGAAGGTGGGGCCCCACTCAGCCAGACAGCAGCTTCAATGCCGGTAAGTACCGGGTTTTTTTGTTTTTTTTAAACTATGGAGTGGAGACTTGTGGGGCTGGCAGGGGGAGGGGATGGGCAGGGTAGGGGTCTGGGAACTGGGGGAGTGGGTGGGGCGATCAGGGTTTCCCCCCATTGTCCTCTCCCCCCTCCAACCTCCTTGACCCCTTACTCACCAGCACTGGAGCCCTGGTGCTGAAACATGTAGCCTGGGGCCGTGATTTTCATCACCAGCATGAGGGGCCAACCACAGAGATGCTCTGGCGGCCAGAGCATGTCTGTAGAGGAGCCAGCCTCTAGTTGCCTCTGGTCACTCCACTGTTTTTAAACATCTAAATTTTCTCCCCGCTCTGCAAACTTGCAGTGTGGGGAATATTTTGTCACTCCTGCACATGCCTGTTACCCCACCTCAAAGGGGTTTGAGGCGGGGCAAGAGGCATATGCATGCTCATCTGGACGCACCAAGCAGGTGCAATTGTTGGGAACAGGGATGAGATTGAAAAATGGTATTAAATGAAAATGTGCCATGGGCTAAGTTTCACTTTTGGCAATATTCACTTCATCCCTGAACTTCTGTACCTTAAAGTCATAGCTTTCCTTCCTGTGAAGTTCTTGGAGGCTACACAATACATTAAAATACAAAACTATTCAAAATGCTATATTTTATATGCTATAAAATAGCATATGGTTGGGGAAAGGAAGGGGTGGTAGTTTCATGGTGTTTCAAAAACAGAATGATACTCTTTTATATAAAGAACATAAAGATCATGAGTATAACAAGCAAACAGTTCAAAGTACAGATTATGTAATTCTCATCCCAGACCCTGTATCTTCCATACCTAAGCATAGTGTAATATTGATGGATACCAATCAGATGAACAAAGAAAACCACATACAAAAATAAAAAATTCTAATACATTAAAACCAACTTACTTATAGAATAGAATGTGGAGGCTAAGACAAATGTATAATACAAGTCCTGCAACATTACAACTCCTGCACAGGAAAAAAAAGTTCTTTGTATTCATTCAAGAAACCAGTAGTTTTATTGTTACTATTTATTTAATCGTGCTTATTATGGGAGTGTCCACGGTCCAACTAATTCTGCCCCTAATTAATGGAATTCTGGGCAAGACTAAGGTGTGGACCTTGTTGACTAACTGCTTGAAATACATTGCAGGTCTTTCACAATGTCCTCATGGCAAAATTGGGAAAATGAAGCCTTGACTACTTTACTATCCAGTGGCTAGGTAACTGGCTCTGAGGTAGGACCCAGAGAATACTGACTGACGGAACTGAGTCAACATGGCAGAAGATGACCAGTGGCATCTCTCAGGGTTCAGTATTTGGACCAGTGCTTTTCAGCATGTTCATTAACAATTTGGATTCAGGTATTAAAAGTGAAATGGCAAAGTTTGTGAATGACACCAAACTATAGGGAAGTGTGGTCATACTCAAGGACAGGCTGGCAATACAGGCTGACCTGGACAAGCTTGCAAGGTGGGTGGACCTCAACCAGATGACTTTTAATATGGAGAAATGTAAAGTGCGCCATCTGGGGAGAAATAATCCGCAACACATTTACAGGATCTATAGTGTTACGCTTGGCAGCACCACAACTGAATGAGACTTTGATTTTGTAATAGACAACAAAATGAACATGAGCAACCAATGTGATGCTGCTGCTGGCAGAGCTAATCAAACACTGGCATGCATCTACCAAGCCATCTCGAGCAAAGCTAAGGATGTCATCCTCCTGCTTTACTTGGCCTTGGTGAGACCACAGCTTCATTACTGCATCCAGTTCTGGGCACCACACTTCAAGAAGGATGTGGAAAAGCTCAAGAGAGTGCAAAGGAGGGCCATGTGCATGATTAGAGGCCTAGAGAGTATATCATACAAGGAGAGGGTGAAAGACTTGGTACTGTTCAGCGTGAAGAAAAGAAGACTCAGAGAGGACTTGGTGGCTGCCGATAAGTATATTAGAAGTGTACATCAGGGCCTGGAGGAACATCTGTTCACCAAGCCCCCTCTCCCTTCCCCCACCCAGGGTAGGACAAGAAACAATGGGCACAAACTGATTGAAGATTGCTTCAGACTGGACTGAACACATGGAAACATTTCTTTATGAGTCAAGTGCCAAGGAGTTGGAACAGGTTCCCCCCAGAGGTGATAAAGTCACCCACCCTGGCAATCTTCAAAAAGAGTCTTGACACCTACCTTGCTTGGGTCATCTAACCCCAGCAGTCTGTCCTGCCCAAGCAGAAGGGGGCTGGACCTGATGATCTGTAAGCTCCCTTCCAGCCCCTAACAGCTATGAAACTACAACTCTACTAGAAGGTAAACGAACTCTTGATAATTTATTTTGCAAGCATTGTTTTTCAGAATGTGCTAGTGCTTCAGCATTCATAAAATGCTTGAAAAATTCAAAAAGGATTTCCTGATTTAGGAATTTGACTTTTTCTTGGCCTTGTACTTTATTTTTGATCAGGAAAAGTTACATCTCACTGTTCCTTTGGGAAAAGACTTGAGGTTTATAAGGCAAAGCTAGTCTTAGTTCAGTGATGAGAATAATTGTGCCTTGATTTTCAAGAATATGATTATCGAGCCCATGTCTGCTGACTTCTTTCATCTAGACTAGTATACTGTTTGTGTCGGCAAAACATGATGGTGGCTGCTTCATACGAATAAATGTGCCAGGATCATCATCATTGTTCATTCAATTGTTACTTGCTTGTATCTTCTGCCTAGTTAGGAGGCAATATTTCTGTCAGTCTCACCAAGTATTAGACCTTACCATCATAGGGTATATTAGTTCCACAAACAATGAAAAATGAATTGACCTAGAGTTTGAAAGACAATAGTCAATATGAAGGGGGGGGGGAAGGAATGGCACAGATGCTCCAAATGCTGTAGCAAAAATATTCAGAATGTTTAAATTACATGTTATAGGTGCAGTTCATCCAACTGGCTTAGGGAAATATAGATAATTACTGCCAATGCTCTTTTTACTGCAGTGCAGATACTGCCAATTTCTTTTCTATATTCATTCAAACTACAGTTGCCCTAGCTTAAAGGGAAGTCAAAGTATAAAATAAAATGCATCTATTTATGAGGAGTAAATTGTTAATAATGATTATAAATTAAATATTTAGATAATAAGCAAACAATTAAACTGGAAGCCACCATCTTGACACCTTGATTTGGAGCACAGGAAATTTTGGCCTCTTTCAAGTTAATGGAAGTTGAAGTAGAAATTGCATAAGTATTATGTATATTAAACCACTGTTATACCATTACAGGTATTTTTAAAAACATATTTACACTTCATTAATAACCCTGAAAATTTCTTGGCTTTCTCAGGCATTCTTGTGTTGTACTGCGGTGCCTATGTATCAAATTATAGCATCAAACTGAACTTCCTTCTGGGAAATGTCAGTAAAAATAACAGCTGTCAACGAAGCATCAGAAGAATTCACAATTAGGAAGATATTGAAAACCTGGCAAGTATTTCATAAAAGCATTTTGAAATTTTACTTTTAAACACCTTGGTAAACATTTATTGATTAGTAGCCTGATCCTGCCATCATTTGAAGTTAATGGAAATTTTGGCATTTACTTCAGTGGTACTAACCTAAGGGTATTCACTGTAGTTTTATCTCTGATTTCCTTTATAACTTATAGTCATATCATATAATCTAATGAAGCTCTGCAATTTGTCATTAATATGTCAGACACAGCAAGGAAGCTACTGCTAAAAATTGTTCTGAACTTCATCATTCATTCTTCTTTGTTAAGAAAAACTAAGCACTAAAAGAAAGGAAAGCTTGCCAGAAAACAGACATTAAGCATAACATTTTCAGTCTATGAACCAGATTCACTCTTCATTTGCACTGGTGTAAAATAGGGATAATTCACTCTAGTCAATTTAGTTTTACTGGTGTGAAATGATGGGCAAGAAGAGTTAGTCTTGACTTGAAGTATGGTCTCATTAAAGGAGGCCATTCTCTTTCTGGCTGTGGCTCTGTACTCTGTTTGATTACCTGCCAGGATTTCCAAATGTCAGTGACATTGTTAGCATCTCTAGGTGAATGCTTGAAGCTTTCTAAAATGTTTATAGTCAGAAAAAATGACTATGTAAAATATCACTCATCAGATCTGCTTCCTGCGTGTATTCAGAGCCACACTTACCTTCTTCTACTGATGGTGCAAAGAAGAGTTCACTGCATGTGGTCTAGGTCTAGGTGCCTTACTGTAGATTTGGAGCAGCACAAGCAGCAGTTTCCTGATGTGTACAGCAGTGTATACAGTGAGCAGGTCAATGTGGGAGCTGATGGGTGCAAGGGGTACTGGCAGGGCAAGGCGGGGGGTGAAGGGAAAAGATTAGCAGAGCCCCAGAGCTGCAATACAAAGGGCATACAGCTATTTGAGACATTAGGTTTACCCTTTCCTAGATCAGGTTAACCCTTTCTCAATCTAAGTTAATCAACTTTCTGGGGTAAACTAACTTAGGTTACACTTGCCATTTTTTGAGCAAATCAAACTTCCTAAATGACTTCATGATTGGGCATTTAGGCCTGGTTAGGTCAGTCTAAATTTAAAACCCTGGATGTTTCACTGTGCTCCATTCTGGTTAGCATCAGACATAGGAAAGCTGAAATGGGAAAGTGAGCAGGATATGTTTACAATCAACAGAATTTAAGACTACGTTGTGACTACAACTTTGAACACTAGTGATAACACATTGACTGTGGTTCCAAATGAATAGTTTTAAACTCTTTGAGCTCCCCATATATTTTAGTTTTTTACATCAGTTAAATATGAGAAATTCTTCTTTGCAGATAGCAAGATCAAAGTGAAAAAATGAGGAATCACTGATCTGACATCAAGTCCAAAAACACACAAAAACCTGTCACAGAATACTTTAACTTGCCCAGGCATTTCATCTTGGACCTCAGCATAGCTGTGCTTAAATAGAAAACCTTTAAAAACTGACTTGGATGCAAAATTGTGGCACAAGAAATCTATGACCCCTATATCCCAATCGATTTGTTATTTGTTTGCCTTTCTCATCACTGCCCTGCTCCTTACCCTTTCCATCTCTTCTCTACCACCCTTCTTTCTTTTATATTTAAAACACTCCTCCTATTTTGATAGCCTACTCTGTGCATATCCTTTCATAGCAGCTGCTGAAGTGAGCTCATAAAAACTTATATATTTCTTATTCAGTGAATCTGTAGGGCACATCTCTACCCTGCCTTCTACCTAACTTCATAGCTAATTGTCTATCAAAGCCTAATGATGATATAGACACCTTTCTGACAACCTAAATCTTACTTTCTTGACTGTGCTTTCCATCTGAGAGAAAGTATAGATATACAGCCAAGTCAACGTACAGGTGCCTCAACATCTGCAATGTAGGTGCCTACTAAATTGTTTAGATACATATGAATTCAATATAGGGAACTGAGTGGAGTAGATACCTCCTAAGGGCAACCCAGAATACATAGGTGGCAATTACAAAAGCCTCAAAGCCAGCCAAGAAGAAACATGGGGCATCTGAACTTGTGTTCCTCTTCTGAGTTAGGCATATAATTTGGTTATTCACATTAGATACCTCAATCAACTTTGAAGCCAGAGGGCCCAAAGGGTCTATCTGAACTACAACAATTGTCTTATGCTGACAGCACCACTGAGTTCTGTTTAAAGTACAGGATCCTATATTCACTCTTGAACATGACTAATAACTGTTGTTAGTGCCCCTTTGCTGGAGACCTGGGCTTTAAGCCTTCCTTAGCTCACATCTCTCACTTCCCAGGTGTAAGCCCTAATCTTCAAGCTATAAAATAACCTTGGCAAGGGTAGCCTCTATGCTTACTGTGAAATCACTGGGCCATTGGCTAGCAAACAAGAGGAAGTATGACTTTTTTTTCTTAAGAAATTATTGTTTAATGAATAGTACAATAGCATGTAGATAGAAGTTAGCTACAGACTTGATCTCAATCACCTTTTGTTATTTAGATGCCTACATTTTCCTGAACCTTGTTTAGTGCCCCCAGGAACAATCTGGATTGGCTCTATTGTGTCTTAGTGCAGAACAACTGAATTTCATAAAATATCAGAAGCAATTTGTACTTTTTCCATTAATTCTTGATGAAGTAAATGAGCCAGATCATAAATCATACCAGGCGATGTCAGGTACTTGTCTAAGGCAACACACAGTTCCTAATACCTAAAAAAAAGAGAGAGACAGAAAAATCTTCAGATATACTGTAAATGTATTCTGTTTCTAAGGTCCCATTTAAAAAAAAATGTATTTTCAAAAGGCTCAAATGCTAATGTTATCTGAGCCTTATCTAGATCAGTTTTGTTTTTTTTCTAAAACAAATGTAACTTTCTAATTTTCACAGTTAACATCTAAAACTATTTTTTTCATCTTTCCAGATTATTCAGAATTTCTATTTTAATGAGGTCTTTTCCTTTGGTGCACAGAGCAGATCAGACACTATTTACCAATATCAATAATATCCTGGATAAGCCCTGAGAAGATTGGCAATAAAAAATTCATGGTGAAGAAAACAGATCATTAGTGCTTTCTTTTAACACTACTCCTTTTCTCTTCAAATAATCATACCAGATAATATTTCTGTATCGCAGCTAGACCTTCAAGTCACTTATTACAAAATTAGCCAATGCCATTCATTCCTTGAAACCCAACATTTTCATACTCTCGTGTATTTAGTTACAGCTAAATGAACTATAATAGAATTAATAGCTTCATATACAATTGTATTGTAACTAATCATAGCACTGTAAATCCAATATGCAGTCAGAGAGAACGGTCACTTTTCATTGCTAATTCCTAATAGCCTACGGTGAAACTATGCTAGCTGAGCAAAAGCAACATTCGCTGTTACCTTAATGGCTGCACTGTAATCATGGAGGAGGTCCTGATAATTCCCTTCCCTCATTTTGGCATAATCTTAAACTTCATTAATATTTTTTCTTTGACTAACATTTTCTGTAACATGGGAACATTAAAATAAACCTCCAGAGAACTCATAATATGGGAATATTTCCTTGTTCCTAGACACCCTGCACATTTCAGAGCTGGACTCTAGCATGTATGAACTCAAGGATAAACTGCTGCTTTAAGCTGGCTAGCAGGCGATAGGAGTAGTCCCCTCAGGCTAAAGAGGGCCTAGCTGTCATTTAAAAAAATGTTTAGTATATTCTTCTGTAGAACACTTTGTTTTAAGAATAATATTTATAGATTTAGATAGCACAATGTACTGGCAAGAGGAAAAAAAAGAACAGTCTGAATATTAGGAATGTTGTAAAGTACGGCACTCCCTTCTGAATGTCTGTTTATTATTTCAGTCATTTTAATAAATGGTGGCTTTCCATAATTTTGATGACTGTATCCTTTAGAGAGAGGATTTTGAGCTGTGTACCTCAGATTAGTTTATTTGTCAGTGTCCTTCCAGATTAAATGGAAGACTTATCTTTTGTCAGATGCCTTTATCTTATTATCTAGTTCTGCATTTCAAGTTCCTTTATCTCTAAGTGCTATTTTAATTCCCTTTCCATTAAAAATTTCCTAAAGTTTCCCAGCTATTACTTTCCACTGTTCTGTTCTTTCTCAGAAGTTGTTTTTAATCACTATGCTATTATTTTTTTTTCACTTCTAAAACCCCTAATTACATTTGTGTGCTCAGTGGAATGTATGATTTATGAGCAACTCAAGCAAGTTACACTCAAACATCCTTTTGTCCCCACTTCCAATCTTTTCCCATACTCTCCATCTCATCTTGCTTTGTCCTTTTTGTTCCTGATTTTTTGCTTTCTTATTTCTACAGTTGATCCTATTCTGTTTGCTGTTATTGAAAGTAAAATCCAGTTACAGGACCAAATTTAAACTTACTGTAGTTTTGTTGTAGAGAGATTTTTTAACACCAAATAAACTAAGAAAAGTGTGTTTCAAATCTTTCTGCTGTTTCTTTTGACCCACTGGAACAGTTGTTAGAAGTCAGATTGCGAAGGCAAATTTTCTGTTTTTGTCAAATTTCTAGACAATGTCATTCAATTCATTTTGCTGGTTGTTTTTTTTTTTTTTTTTAATAAATTTTAGAAAGATAAATCAAAGAGTCAAGGGAGTACAGTGAACTGAAGGCCACATAATGGTTATGTTGATTTTTTTATATAAATATATATGTTAAAGAGGAAAAAAGGCAAAGATGTAGTTAGAATCATCAAATTAAACAAGTAAGGCCAAAAAGGACCTCTAATAATTTTTAATGTTATCATCTGGAGTCTTTACAATGTGTCCATATTTGTCTTGAAGTAAGAACCCATAACTGCACAGAATACTGCAGCTGTGGTCTCTCCAGTGCTGAATAGAGCAGAAGAATCACTTTCCTGGAATTGTAAACAATGCTCTTATTAATACAGCCTGGTATGATATTGGCTTTTTTTTTTTTTGCAACAAAAGCACACTATTTGCTCATATTTATCTTATGGGCAAATATACTCCCCAGGTACTCTTCTGCAGTACTGCAGCTAGCAAGTCATTCCCTAGTTTGTATTTGTATAGGCAGTACTATACTAATGAGAGTATTAAACAACACCAGACCCTGACAGACCCCTGTGAAACACCACTTGATATTTTCTCTCAACTAGACATTGGGCTACTCATTGAGCACATCTACACATGCAATTAATGCTATTTGGCTTTACTGCACAGTAGACTAATTTACTGCGCAGTAAGTGCCTGCACATGTAGGCGGTGACACTTTACTATGCAGTAAATTAGTCTCCTGAGCAGTAAAGTATCTTGTGTAGACATGGCCATTGACCACAATGACCCAGCCAATTATATATCCACTTTACAGTACTTTCAAATGGTTTGTATTTCTTTAGCTTATTGATGAGAATGCAATGGGAGACCATTTCAAAAGCTTTGCTTAAATCAAAGTATATCAGTCTCCCTGTCCACAGAGACTTTGATGCTGTCATAGCAAGGCATTTCCAGAAGGGCAATGAGTAAACAATGTATATCTGCTTTCTAAGGTCCTATAATTGCAACTTTATAGTATAGATGTTTCATTGTAGCTTCTAAGAATAGGGTAAAATTATTTTTTTTTCTCTCTAAGGGGTGTCACTTGAAATCATTTCTGAGCAATATAGCTTTGCTAACAAACTGTAGAGAGATAATTTAGTTTTGCACACTATTGTCCATAGCACTTGAAGTTTAAAACTAAAAGGTTTTAAAAATGTCCCAAAAATGTATCTTGCTATTCCCACTCAAATGCATTTAATTGAATACAGTAACATATACAGAGAATAAAAGTATATTTTAGCAAGAAGAATAGAGAGGTTATATTCTTCCTCTCTAGCTTGGACAATTTGTTGGACTTTTAGTTGTGCTTAGGTTTTATTGAAATAAATAAAAAATATATTGGTAAAATCTTTATATAGAGCCAATAGGTAGAAATAGTTGTCAATACATTTTTGTACCTGCTTCTTAACTTCAAGTCTTGATTCTGGTCAAGGCTTTGAGTTGCTCATGACGTTACTCTACAGGATATATAGTGCATTCCATTAACCTTTCTTCCATGTGCTTGCCACCATGTTTTTTTATTTGTTTGGTTTTTGTTAGAAAGCTTCAAGGTAAACATTTTGGAACTAAATTGAGCCTAGCTTCCTGTAGCAGGTTGCCACCCCAGGGCCTCTTCAGCCATGCTTTTGCTTCCTAAGCATCTCTCAGCAAGTCTCAGTAATATATAGTCTTTTAACAAATAAAGCAAATAAACAAACAAACAACTTTCCTGTTCTGGACACTGGGAGGCATTCTCTGTGGTTCCAGCCTTTCCACAGCTGTCTTACCCTCCTCATAGCTCAGAAGTCTCCCATCTCTTGTGCTTACCCTTTGCACCTTTCTCTGGTTCTGGCTGCTGTGGGTTGATGCCCAGTGTGCTTCTCCCTTATTACCCTTCAAACAGCTCCTGCTATCTGCCGGGCTGCCTCCTCCTAAGTCTAGCCTGTTAAACCTCCTTACATGTATTCTAAACTATTGTCCAGCTTTTCTTGGGGTTGAGAAACTGCTTCTTTAAGCTACCAGTACAGCAGTTAGTGAAAATTCCTATGGGATATCCTTAATCATTTGTTGAAAACTTCACTCACAAGCAGCTGTGACTTCTTTAAACTATCCACGCGTTTTTAATAACACAACTCTGGGCGAAGGTCATAATAGATAAAATTAAGTCCAGCTCCACTAGCCCTTTCTACATGACTTTATACAATTAAATCTGTGCCTCAGGTCTAGTGCACCAGACATACACTGATTTGATATAATTTTGCATATTTGTTGGATATATTCTCTTTTACAATTTTTCTTTCTGTATTTTAACCTTTCTAAACTTTCATTGCACTTCTATACTTGCATTATGGATGCAAAATGGATAGGAGTGAATGGCTTTTTTAATTTTGGGGAGGAGATGGGGTGACATTTTTATGAATAAAATACAAGATCAGATTTACTATGCACAAATATTTTGAGCATGTTTTTATACTATTTCCAAAATCTCTTAAAAATACCAATTTAGCATTCCCTTTGAAACAGAACTCATATATAATGCTCCTCCTGAGATATTCAAATGTGCATTGGCAGAGCTTGCTCTGGTATGTGATCAGTGACATTGAAGTATCTAAACAATTTTATCTCCAGAAGGCTGTCTCCCACACAACAATTCCCTTGTCAATTTTCAGTATTTCACTAGCATTTTAAAAATGTCTTTATGCACCAAAAATACATTTTTCCCCCTGCATGTTTAAATGAGCTGAAATGAGAGTTTTTGAAGTGCACTGAGAGTTCATCTTTGTGTGTATGCAGTATATGTGACGGAATTCATAAGCTAGATGCATTGTAAAATACAGAAAGGGAGACTTTGAGATGTTATTGTTGGGGGAAAAAAAGAAGCAATGATAGCGCAATTTCAAACTTCTAATACTAGCAAATTATAGCCTCTGAAAAGATTTCATATCCTAGAACAGAGCTCCAGGGAATTTAATGTGGACAAGTATTTTGCTTATTTAATTTTTTATAACAGATCATATGCTGTGAACTTGTCCTGAGCCTTAAAGAAAAGCCTATGACATAAATATTAGGGGATAACTTTTCCCCAACAATGGAGCAAGCATTGGAGTACCCATGAAACAATTATATCTTCTTAGTTCTAAATTGATAGCAGCGCTGAGCAGAGGCAAGGAAGGTAGCCAGCAGAGTTCCTCTGTGCTGGCTACAAACCATACTGCAGATACATTCCAACATTTTCTTTGTAGTGAAACATGAAAACCACTTGAAGAGTGTATTGGGCTGTGGAATAGAGCCATACCTTAAGTTAGAATATCCTCCTTATTTCAAACTTTAGATCAAGACATTTTTCTAGTAGACCATTGTTAAATTTTTTATTAAACAATTATGTAAAGGAACTCTGAAACAAATGTCTTTTTCCCATTATGGATTCTACCCGGTGTTCATAAATAATGCATTCTGTCCCAAGTGTTTCAAATAACTGTTCTCATTGGTGAAATCAAATGGTCAGCCTGTTGTAGAGTACCTTATGCAAGTCCAAATTTCTGAAAAGCTCCATTTCTAGCACAAAGCAGGATTTTAACAAGATCTCTAACTTTTGGGTTGACACACCTGTATCAGATATCATTAGGGATTGGCTATATTTCATCTCTATTTGAAATTTATTACATTGTCATTTATTAATACAACTAGAATGTGAAACTTTCTTTACTTACCACTTTCTTAAAAGTGTGTGTGAGTGCTTCCTCTCTTGAATATCCTTTGCAACTTCTCTCATATTCCTTGTGTGGTCTTATTTTCTCACAAGAAAGAGCAAGATTTCCATCGCTGCCTGAGGCATTGTGGTGTTCTAGTCTCTAAGTGACAAAGTATCTCAAATTTGCTTAGTTTCAAAGTCCTGCTTACATAAATCTCACTTTTTCCAATCATAATAGGAAAAGAAAAAAAAAGATTTGCCTTCCAAATCAGATTTGCTATAAAATATTATATCAAAATAGTCACTAAAATATTCAAATGAATCTGCAAGAGAAAATAAATCTTAGAAAGACTTATCTTCCAAATGAGAAATTTGTTTCCAAATACTATGCTGGAAGATTATTTAAAATGATTAAATTGATGTGTTAATGGTCTGACAAAGATTTAGACTCTAATTCAAGTGATGCTTTGAGAAATCCGAGGCTAAGGTTCATTTATGGTATGTCTACATACCCATAATACATACCCTTACATACAGTTAGGATCAATTCTCATGTGACTTTCTACTTGCCTGGGCCACATGAACTTTTCTTCCTTGTCTATGTCATATCTTGTAGCCAGTACCAAAGCCATCAATACCATGCTTATTACTTCTTGAACACAGCACTAAGATGTAACCCAGGTTCCCTTGTGGAGCCCTTCTAAGAATCAGTTGGCAGACAATGTATCTTTAGGTGGTGTCACCTATTTAACTTAACACTAAGTATCATTAAAATGTAAAGAATGTACTTTTAAGAAGTTTAGTATGTGTTAAATTCCATTCTGGATGTGCAAAATTTCTCCATTTCAGGGGAGGATTATTTTAAGTCTATATAATTCAATACATCTTATCTTGACTGTATCAGAGATACAGTACAGAGATCATGCAGGCCTCCTAGGATGCACTGCTCCATGCCCTAATGAGGTAGTGTATCCCAAACTCTTCTGCCCATGTCCAAGGGGATCATGCTTGGTTCATTAAGAATACCCCCTTCTGCCCTGTGGGTATTACCACATGCTACATGGCATCACCACAATTTGCACTGTGGACCATTGAGTCTTGGCTGGTATTTGAAAATAAGAAGAGAGGATGGGGCTATTGGGAAAAGGAATGGCCCTCCAGCAAGGCATGCTGAAAAGACAGCTCACCAGCCCTCTAGCAGTCAGTACAAGTTTAGGCATGGATGTATGTCTATTTCTGAAACATACTAACTCTAATACATCTGTACCATTCCAGTGATTTGCCACTGTTGGAAGTGAATGGGTGGACTACACTCTTTCACTCTCCACTCATCTATACTTACAGGAAAAACAGAAAGAAAATGCAATATAGGATTGCAAGTCAGGAACAGGGAATTGTGGGTTTGCTACTAGCAGGTTCTGTATGCCTCAGACTTCATGCTTGGAGAAATTCAAAACCACTGTAAGGAGAGGGCTAGGAGATGTGAAAGATCACCAGATGACATTAAAGTCAACTATCAGTGGAAACATGGTACGGTATCTAGTAAAAACTTAGGTGAGCTTTCTAGTCTAACATTGCAAATATTTCTCACATTGGGTGGTTTAACTTAGTTAACTGATTATTTTTGAATACTTATATTTAAATTTGTTTATACTGATTTTGTACCACGTATTTAACATGTAAATTAATTTTTAATAAATGGCTGGAAATAGCCAAGAAAAGAACTAGCAGCAAAAATTACTTACCACTTCTGTGTTGAAGGTTTCAACAATATACTTGTTAACACTGTAAAATTCTAAAAAGTGATAAAAAGAGAGTGGATTAACATGAATTACTGAAAAAATAATAATCCCACTCTTTTCTTGAAGTCTTTAATTCTCTTTCAGCCAAGATAATATTGATCGAGTGTGTCTGCAATTTTAGGCTGGAGTAATTCTAGGTGCCAGGGTGCCTAAGGATACGGCTATTAAGATACCATGTTATTTTCTTAATCTAAGTATTAATTAGAAGCAGATAGGGACAGCTGCCATCTTTTAAATAACTCTCTTGTTATTAATAAACAATGCTTTCTGCTTTCCCTTTGTGATCTTATGTTATGGCATATTCATTGTTTTTTTGAGGAAAAGATGTTTATTTGCTGAAAGTGACTTCCTATAAAGACACTGTCTTGAGCGGCTGTTGCACAGGTGCCTCAAATAAAAAACAGAGCCCTAGATCTCTAGCACAATCATAAAATACACATATACAACATAAAATGTAAATATGCAAGAGCTTTATAAGTACCCTTTTAATGAGCAGGTAGGCAACTGTCAATCCTCTGCATCATGGTGTACATGTAAGAGGTCCAGTCAGATGAATGATGAATTTGTTTGTGGCTGACAAGACCAATTCAAGAGTAACACTTCTTGTTATAAGTTTCACAGATCCATATGTTGCCTGAATTAAGAGTCCAAGTTTACAGCATGTTGCTTTCTTCTTTCTTGCTTTGCTTCTATTCTCTAGATCAAAGATGCTTCATGTTGAGATGAACCACGTGCCAAATGTTCCTTCCAGATCGGATGGGATTCTGCATGCTCCTCCCATCTTTCTATATTGATGTTGAATGGCTTCATATACTTTTTTGCACACATTTAGAACATCATAGTTACAGACATGGTGTGCCCTTCAGAGTTACATTTCAACATTTGATAGTATGGAAGACCTAGGACTAGACACTTGAATTCAGCATTTTGCAAAACATTCTGGACAATGCCTTTCTCTTTGTTTCACTCCCTCTAGAGTTTTCTATAACTTTCTCTCCCTCTTCATGTGTATTACTAATTTGCTG
The DNA here is from genome assembly GCA_030014935.1 of Caiman crocodilus. NCBI lineage: Eukaryota > Metazoa > Chordata > Crocodylia > Alligatoridae > Caiman > Caiman crocodilus. Next base: position 19,771,076 of record JAGPOW010000290.1, read on the forward strand.
GAAAAGCAAAGAAAAAAAACCCTAATTCCAGTATGTCTCAAATTTCAAGTGACATAGAAAAAAATTAGCAGCAGGCTCTTGTACCTGTCTTCCTCTATGTTTTCTTGCAGTGTCTATTGCAAAACTATTTAATCCTTTCATGGTGTATCTTGTTCGGGGGATACGGGTGGTAATTTCTAAGGGCTGTTGGGCAATGTTCACAAAGGGATTTTAGGTTTAGAAGTTGGGGTGCTCTTCCTTTTTTGCAAAGATAAAAGGTTTCTTGTGTGAGTAAGGAATTGCATACATCAATATAGGCAGTACTGATCTGATAGTATATTATACCCTTGCAGTAGGTCATGCTGAGCCCACAACACAGCCATCAGAGAAAATTAAATATATTATGACTTATGATCTGAGTGGCTTCTATTGAACTACTTCTTCACTGTTTGGGCCAAATGCCTTTTTCAGACCCACTTACTGATCCAGAGGAATGATGTAAGTCAAATAAAATTTGAATGCAACCATAGACAGATGACAGCAGGCACTTTGGATCTGTGGATTTAGGACTACACTGGTATGGGACTAATAGCTACACTAAGTTCAGAAGGTGGGCCTATCACCAATGATAGATTTTGCCATAAAAACAGCAGGTAATCTTGGCAGAGCAAATAGTTAAGAATGACATAGGGCTTTTTTGTTTGATTGATCCTAGCTCTAAGTTTTAGCCCCTTATAGGATTTAAATATCCTTCTTTAGCAATCTTTGTGTTCGAAGATGGCTGGTGAGGTATATCTGGGATCAACAGACTCTACTGCAACTCAGATACGTGTCTCTATCTGGGGTGGGTGGCGCTGGATTTTTAATTTTGTCCATGATACACTGTTTCTGCTGCTCCTGCTTTTCTCTCTCTCATTGTTGTGAGATTTCAAAGTACTGAGATCCCTGCAGCAGACTCTTCCTCCATTTGGGGCAGTCCCGAGTGATAGTCTCCCAAGAATTCACATCAATGTTTTATATAGCATCGTGCAGCAAGCTGGGGATCACGACTGCTTGATAAACCATGAGCTTAGTTTCAGATCTGATGTTGTGACCTTCACATACTCATTTCTTCAGGCATTTAAAAGGCTGCACTTGCACATTTGAGGCGATGTTGGATTTCTTCACTGATGTCAGTTGTCTGTGAGAGATGCTTTCTGAGGTACAGGAAATATGCGGTGTTCTCCAGAGTCTCACTGTGGATCTGGATTACCAGATACGAGGACTATTCATTAGGGGCATATTGGTAGAGGACCTTAGTTTTCCCAATGTTAAGTGTCAGTCCCATTTTCTTGTATGCCTTGGTAAAAATGTTGATGATTGCCAAAAGGTCTGCTTCCAAGTGAGAAAATGCTACAGCATCCTCCTCCTCCTGGAGCTCAATGATTGTAGTAAAGGTAGTCTAGGTTTTGGCTCACAGTTGACTGAGGTTAAACAGCTTACCATCCATTCAGTACTTTAGCTCTACTCTACTCTGGCTGGAAGCTTGTTGGAGGTCAGATGTAATATTGTGGCAAAGAATATTGAGAATGTTGGAACAATGACTCAACCTTGCTCAACTCCCATTTTAACCTCAAAGGGATCTGTGATAGATCCATTACTGAGAATGGTAACAAATTTTAGTGTGCCTCAATATTTCTGAAGGATCCTACACAACACTTCTCAGCCGTCAGAGTTGAAAGATTTTGTGAGGTCAAAGAAGGACGTTTAGAGAGACTTATGTTGTTCTTGACATTTTTCCTTCAGCTGGTGAGCTGTGCAGATCATGTCTGTTGTGTTTCTTGATTCCCTAAACCCACACTGAGATTCCAGGAGGAGCTCTTTAGCAAGTGGAAAGAGATGGTTCAGAAGAGTTGTCACTATGCTCTTTCCTGGGGTGGACAGCAAAGCAATCCCTCTGCAGTTTCCACAGTCGAACTTGTCTCCTTACTTGAAGATTGTCATAATTATGGCATCCTTGAAATTATCTGGGATGTCCTCTTCATTCCAGATCCTTAAGATGAGGGCGTAAAGGGCAGGTTCTTAATATAACTATATATTATATGCTATTTGAATATTATGTTGTTACATTTCTTCTGCATGCAAGGAAAATATCCTCTAGAGCATTATTTTCTAACTAAAACAGAACATTTTAAATTTCAGTATTCAGGGTATGGTTTAAAAGAAGGTGATATTAAGTAAAGATTATTCTACTTTCATGCAGAAAAGAAAATGAATGACAAAAGTCTAGAGTCCAGAGGTGGATGGAAGCGACAAAGGCTGCTTATGACCTTGCAGGAGAAATGTCAAGGCTTGTTGCTGAAAAGTAATTATGCATAGAGCATTGAAGTTCTCTGGTGAATACCTGAGGACACTGGTTTAAAACTTACCTCATAGAGATGGGTTAGTTTGTAGTATGACGATGTCTTCCTATGGACTAGCTACCTTTCTGATTTTGTGCTTATATCTTATTTAGCTTGTCTACAAAGGTGCATCTCTACCACACTCTCAAACCATCAGAGGTGGACCCACACTTAACAGCTCACTGGGCTAATGTGAATAAGGCACACTGGTTTGTTCAGACAACAGTACAGAAATGACCATATGTCCATTACAGCTGAGTAAACTGGAGACAGTTTGGCAGAAGACTAGAGCAGAGCATGTGGGGCTGTAATACAATACCTCAACTATTCTGCCATTATGCTTCATACTCACACTTTTTTATTCGATTTTCTACAAAAGACATGCAGGACAGCGATGCATATGGGACAACTATGTTGGATATACAGTGGGCATTTTATGAATGCAATCAACAAGACTTCAGAAATCTGTAGAGTATGATGAGCTATGTTAAAAACAGCAGGACATACCATGATTTGAAGATTTATAGCTCCTTAATCAATATGAATGAAGCAAATTTCCATCAGACTACATGAAGGAGCTCTGCAGATCATTAAAGGTCCATGGATCATAGTTTCACATCGTCTGAATTAAAATTTTACCAACATAGCTTACTATTTCACCCAGCTGTTAGGGTGGGTAGTGTGATGGCTGTATGCGTTGTACGGCTTGCTACCACTGCCCTAAGCTTATCTGCCTAGAGGCAGTGGCAGGGTGGACCTCAGCTTTGAATCACCTGGTCTGCCAAGAAGTTGGTCTTATGTTTTTTTGCCTGCCACAACACTGATGAAATATATTCCCAGGAAGCACTGCCCACAGTGATCCTGTCTGGTTTCGATCCCTGTTTCTTCTGTGGGACTCCAAACCTCCCCTTTACCCCAGCCTAGCCTCTCTAGATAGTACTCACAAAATTCTTCTGCAGCCAGGTCACAGTGCTGCCTATTGTGGTCTTATTTGGCCCTCTACCCGAGGGTGACCTTTGGTCTTGATTAGGTACACCCTTCTGGGGCTGGTTTGGGCCTGTGCTCAAATATCAAAAGAAAAGGCAAAAAAACCCAAAGAAAACCCTGGCTGTTCTCAGCCTCCTTGTTAGGCTCAGTCCATGTCCCTTTTACCCTGGATCACATTCTCAAAATCCCAATCACAACGGTCAAGAAAAATCCCTTAGTCCGGTCTTTGTTATGCACCGGCCTACCCTGCACCCCTATGAACAACCAGTCTCCTTGGGGTCTCCCCCACGTGCAGAAAGGCTCTACCTGTAACTGTAGTTTTCTCTCAGGCCATCCTCTGTTGAAAAATCTGCTCAGGAGACTATCACAGGCCTTGTGGATTCCCTCTTTCTGGATCCTCAGCTGCAGCTCCACTCCGGAGATTACCACCAGTCACGTGTGTGCAGGCTTCTGCCTGCCTCCTGACCAGGGTAACTCCTGCCACGTTCCTCTGGCACGTTTTGCAGCCCTTCCCTGCAGGGATGGCTAGCTGCTCCTCTCTCCCTGTGGCCTGCAGGGGACTGACACCTCTCTGCCCCTCCCCGGGGTTGGAAATACTTTTGGGCAGCCTCCTTCTTCCAATCTTGAATGAGAGGCTGCTCCAGAAGTGTGGTGGGTAATTTCCTTCGCTTGCAGTCTCCAGCTGCATCCCTGCCGGCCCTCCATGCTATGAGTTTTATCTTACTCCTACACAGGTAGCAATACATATTAAGGTATCATCTAAATAGTTAAGTTTTGGTTCATTAATTTAACCTTTTAAACATGAGTAGCATAAAGTCAGTGGGAACTCTGTTCTACTTATCCCTTATAGCCAAATGTAGATTGAATAGTCATACATAATAAGGAGAAGAAATCAGAATCAATTCAAAAACAAAACTTCTGTCTCTTGCACCATTTCCAGCACCATATCTTATAAGGCTAGGTATCACCTTATATATTTATGCTGGTACATATAGTGATATAGTTGACTGAAATTTTAAAGTAAGACTTTATTAAAGGAACTGAAAAACATCTCTTTGCTTCATAATTTTCAAACAAGAATACAAAGATGTTAATTATATTGAAAAAAATATGCCTACTAAAAATGGAGAAAGTTGGAGAGCTTAGAAATTGTCAGGCGCAAGGACATTAGAGAAGAGACTTATCCAGTCAACTTAGAATACCTTGTTTCTCTTCAAGGCATGATCTGCTTATGTCTTCCAGGGATATATTTCAAAATGAATCTTCCGATTCTTCTGACTGTGTGTCACAGTTTCTGACCTAATTTGTTTTTTTTCTTTTCTTTTAAAAAAATAATAAGGGACTTTTAAAATCAGTTTGACACAAACTGAACAGAAGCTTTTTGAATTTGCCAGCAGGAGAGTTTTATCAAGTTCACAGATCTCTCATATATATCCCTGCATGATGTCCTACAGAGACACAGAACAAATCATTTCCCTCAAAACTGACAAATAATGTCAGATCTAATGGCAATGCAAAGTGTAAGATTACCTATTAAACTTAGTTACAGCATCTTGCCTTTCAAGTCATGTAACTTGACAAGAGAACAAAATGTTGACGGCAGTTCTTCTGCTGAAGATTTATAGTTGCTTTCTCCTATTATAAGTTTTGGCGTGAATTTGATATGGAACAATAACTTGCTTCTAGGTCAAAACCTAGTGCTTTTTTATTACTGGTTTCATTCTGAATTTTATCTGTCAGTTTGAATCTACAAACCATGCTATATGTAGATTTTTAAGTGATAATGATTAAGGACTCAGCTGTGGCTTGAAGGCACAAAACACATTGAGGAGGTGGTGTCCTTATTTCCTATACTTGAATAGATAGAACTCTCAACTTATATACAGGAGACATGGCTTCAAATCTGTCCACTACTCATCCTACCTTCAGAGCTGACTACCCTAACCACTAGAATTGTAGATAATCTGGAACAGGGCTCTCAGTCTCATTAGAACACATGAAGTACTGTAGTAGGTCAGACCATGTAGCCCAGTATCCCATCTTTGATAATGGCAAGTAGTACATGTTTTGGATATATGAATGAGGCATGTCTCAAATGATGCAGCCCCTACATACTGTCTTTAGATAAACCATCATTGGTTTAGGGATGTCAGAGAATAAATTTCTGAATGTCCTATTTAACAGAAGTGCCCTCTATTCATTAGACTAATCCCTTTTTTTAAACCAGGTTCTGCTATCTGTCTCTACAGCTTCCAATGCCAAGAGTTTCCACAAGTTAACTATGCATTGTTTTAAAAAGTACTTCTTGGGCATGTCTACATGTACACTTAAGCATGCCTAAATTTAATGTGCATTAGCGTAATGCACATTTAGTGAGTTTTTGCAGGTGTCTACACTAGCTGGGTTTTGGGATTAACTTTACCCCCAGGTCAGTCCAGACCTGCCATGTGCCCTTGGAGGGAGCTCCAGCCTCTGGTCATATGGCTGCCAGAACTTGGTAGCCATCCTGAAGCCAGAGCCAGCTGCCAGAACTTGGCAGCCATATTAAAAGCACTGTGACCTCTGGGCAGACACTTCCAGTATCAAAGGAACAGCATGGCAGAGACACAGGCAACACATACCAGCTCTGCTCCTGCCACAGCTGTGCTTCCCAGTCATGGATACCCCAGATCCTCACCCTGGTGCCCAGGGACAATGTCCCCAACTCTTCAGGGCTGCTGCCACTGTCTTGCTTACCTGCCACCAGTCTGAGTGGCTGAAACTCAAACACCTTGCTCTGCCCAATACCACTGCCTGCTAGATGACTGGCACATGGCCTCCAAGGGCCCCTGGCACTGTTCAGGTGCTGCCACCAGCCATGGTGACCATGGGTCCCAGGACACCACCACTGGGAACACCACTGCCCTCCTATCCCACCAGCCCCACAGCCTCTGAACCTGCCATGCAAGCTGAAACTTGTGGCAGCACATGCTGCAAGAATGGGATGACAGCTAGTGGGTTGACACATTCTGGATGACCTGGGCCACCTTTCAAGACTTGCTGCATCAGCTCCAGCCCCACTGGGAGTGCTAGGATACAGAGATGCACCCACCTGTCCCTGCCAACACTCACCTGCCCTGCCATCCACATAACCCCTACCCCCTGCCCACCCCCGAGCACCACTCCAGGACACACACATTTGCTTATTCCCCTCACGTCACCACCCTCTTCCCTGCTTACCTCCCTAAAATACACAGACCCCCTCCACTATCCTGCCCACCCACCAATAAAAAGCCTACTTCCCAAACTGAAACAATGTACAACATTTTCAGTCTCTGTCTGAATCCCACACTGGGGGGCCATGGTGAGGGGAGGCCTAGGGTGCAAAGCCCAGTGGCAGGCAGCCACCGCCCTGGGCTTGGACAGTTTCCCTGTGGGGCCAGGGCTAACAGAAAATTCCAGAGGCTCCTGCAGGCAGGAGGCAGCAAAGGCCCTCCTCTGAGGCCTAGGTGGAAGCCTGGTGCAGGGTGGTGGCTGGGACCCAGGGGCCCTGTGGGTCCAGAGCTGGGGGCCAGGAATGGGCAGCATGGATGTGGACTCTACTGGTCAACCCTGGGCAGTCACCAGCTGCTGGAGCAGCTCAAAGAAGCACTGCTCCAGTGCTTCCAGCTGGGCCCAGTCTTCCCGTTGCACCCAGTCCTGTACCTCATATGCAGTCTCCCAAGTGATATCCTCCACCCACCGGGCTTGTTTCTATGACTTCCATGCCTGCTTCTCTGCTGCCCTGTTCTCAACCACTGCCACCATCTAGTGAAGCAGGGGAGGTCCAGTTCCTGGTATGCTGCTGGCACAGCTGGTATGTCTGGGTGGCTCCAGCGGTGGGTGGCAGCAACCCTGAGCATTCCTGCAGGGCTCTGTGGCCTTTCCCCCATTTCCAGATGTTGACCCTGCAGCAACAAGAGACAAAAGCCTTTTGTGAGAGTTTGCAATATTTCAGAAGTAAGATTCTCCACACCAGCAGTTCTGCACCATCCAGCCTCAGATTGGAGGTCAGCCATGCATGGGACCCCAGGGACCATGGTAATCTGTCCAGGCAGGGCTGAGCCCAGGAAGCTGTTGGCCAAGCCCCACAGTCCTTCTTGCTCCCCTGGGACCAGTAGCCTGCTGGGTGATGGCTGCAGACAGCCTGTCTCCCTTGCCCCCTTCTGAGGGTGGACCAGGCCAGGATGCTGGCAGTACCTGCTGCCACAGCTCCAGACCTCATTCCCTGCAGCCCAATCATTCTGCTGCACTGCTGCCCAGCCCATGGCACTCAAGCTTGGGGTAGGTGGGGCTCCTTGAAAACTGTGGTGAGGGGCTGGCCAGACCTGTCCTCCCCATACGGGGGCCTCTCTGGGGAACTGCCTCAGGCCCAGGCCCCACTTCCCCAAGCCACTGCTGTGTTCCGAGTGTGCCCCTGCCATGTGTGCCCTGGTCAGTGTGCAATGAGATGTTTGTGCAGGTGGAGGGGTGCCTAAGCCACTATGCCCTGTGGCTGCTGATTCTTCTGATGCCCTGGGTACATCTGTGCTCCTGGTCCAGGAACCTAAGCTATGATAGCACAGGTGGCAAGTCTGGGCTGCCACGAAAACTCTGTCACCACCTTGAAGGCTACCTGTAGCAGTGCTACATGTCCCTGTCCCCCGCTCTGGGGAGGACATCACTTCCAGCATTGACATCTTCAGAATGTGAGAATCCCTTGCCTGCCCAACTATGTGGACATGGGCTTCTCAACAAAGTTTTGAATTGTATCCCACCTGTCTGAAAGCTGTATGGGGCAATCTGGGGCCAGGACAATGTGGGTGCACCAAGCAGGGAGAGGGGAGTGGAGACTGGGGGGGCAGGGTCACAGGCAGGGACAGGGAGGGCCCTCCCCCAGTACAGGGTTTACCATGTGTCTGGGGCTGGTAAAGCTGGTGGCTTGGTGTGGGGCTCCCCATCAGCAATGGCATCTGGTGTCTGGCTGCACCTGTGGTCATTGGCCCGTGATGTGTGGTGGGCCAGCACTTGGCTAAGGTGCTCCTGCCCTCCCTCCCTTCTCCCTCGGACAAGCTGTTGATTTGGTGATGTTGGCGGCCAGTGATGAGGTGGCTGGCTGCTCCTTGTGGCAGGGCGTGGGGATGAGCTGGGGGCAAGGCTGCCACTGAGCAGGGCTCCCCGAGCTGCCAGTGGATGCAGTAGCCAGGGAGGAGGGCAGGGCAAGGCTTTGAAGGCCTGAGATCCTCCTTCTCCGCTGACGTGTCACAGGGAGCATTAAGGCAGAGTATGGGCAAGGACAAGCTGGCCTGCTGATGGCACTTGCAAGGGTCCAGCCTGACTCCTGGGGTGCCAAAATGTGAGTCGGCTCCTAAATGAAGGGCATAGTCTTTTGGGTTTAATTGGACTGGTGACTGAACTCAGTCATAGCCACTCACTGTGCCTGCAAGACCTTGACATTCACGCAGCACTGCTCGTCTGTCTGGGAGTGGCCTTGTGTATGCATCCCACCTAATATGTCATCACAATTGTGGGCATTTGAGCATCCATCCTGCTTGAGCTGCCTTTACATGTCAGCCCTGCCCCAGACCATTATGAGGTCGTGCACCTCCTCTGGGGTCCTGTTGGAGGCCTGGGCATTCGGGACAGGTGCACTGGGGCCAGGGTTCAACAGGGAGGAAGCAGTAGACATGCTCCTCTTGCCAGCTCTCTGGGCCCCACATAACTGCCCCTGCAATGCTGGCCCTGGTTTACTGCCTGCAGCACCCAGGACAGGGCACAGCCAGGGCCTTCAATCTGCACAGCAAAGGCACTTTACCACAGTGCCTGAAAGAGATGGAGCTGGGGATGAGAAGAATCAGGGAGCAGGTGCTGGTACTGCTTCCACAAAGAGCAGGGTCATCACCCTTGGGGAGAATCTCAGGACTGGGCAAGGGGTGCAGCAGGCTACAAGCCTTTTGCAACACTTACCTTTGGCCAAGGAGCAGCTTCAGCTATGGGACAGGGTAGGTAGAGGCTTCCTGGGTCCTGGGTCCTGGGTTCTTGGGCGTACCAGGTCTGCTGGACTTTTGCACAGACCAGCATTCCTGACCAGGCTCCTGGTGTGTGTGTCCCAAGGCACAAAATGTCCGGAGGCTTTTATAGCCTGCTGCTAGGGGCTGCCAGAGAACAGTCTAGCCCTGGGGGAGGAGAGGTGGCCAGCCAGCAGCACCTTAAATAGCTGGGCAGACACAGCACTAGATTCACTGCATTAATTTGCTTTAACTAATGGAACCTCGGTGATTAGATTAAATTTGCCATTTTAAAGGTGCATTAAGAGCAAGCACGTTTAGACGTGCACCCTTAATGCACCTTAAATTGGACTAATGTACATTAAATTTGCACATGTAGACAAACCCCTTTTGCTTGTTTTAAAACTGCCTCCTGATGATTTCAGTGTGTATTCCCTAGTTCTTACATTCTGGGACTTAAAGAAAAACAGTTCCCTATAAATTTAGACCATGTCTTGAGGATTTTATAGACCTTTAGATGTTCCCATCAATTTTCTCCTTTCTAAATTAAAGAATGCTTGTGTTTTCTGTCTCTCATGATACAGCAGTTACACCATGCCCTTTATCATTTTTATCAACTTTCTCTGTACCTTTTCTAATCCACTATATTCTATCTGAGATGTGGAAACTAGAACTTCAGATAGTATTCAAGATATTGATGCACAGCAGCGTAACAACGGTTTCCATTTTGTTTTCAGTTCCCTTGCTAATGATGACCAACATTTTATTGGCTATTTTGGTCACTGCTGTTCACTGAGCTGAGGTTTTCAGAGAGCTAAATGCAATGACTCCAGTCTCTTTCCTGGGTCTTACAGCTAGTTCAGAGCTCAGCATTGTGTATGTATGTTTGATGTTTTTTTCTCCCAGCCTTTGTTACTTTGTGTTCATCAACACTGAAGTTCATCTGCCACTTTATTACCTACTCAGTTGTGTGATTTCTTTCTGCACTCCCTCACCATAAGATTCAGACTTGACTGCCAAGAATAATTTAGTATCTTCCCTCAAGCTATATAGAGATGAATGACAGAGAAAAGAACCCTATGGCCCAGTGGTCTGTACACCTGTATGGAAGGGGGAAGGGAAACACATAGATCTCTCTCCCTCACATGAATTATTTTTTAAGTAAAGTGGAACAGTTTCAAATGGATGGAATTTGACGTTTGACACGGTCTCTCACCCCATCCTCATTAAAAAGATGGGGAGCTGTGGCATTGACCCCTACACGGTTGAGTGGGTCAGAAATTGGCTGACGGGGC
>JAGPOW010000290.1:19787400-19799775 GCA_030014935.1 Caiman crocodilus
TGTTCCAGCCCCATCTTCTCTGCCAGCTTCTTCCTGACCACCACTTCTCTACTCTGCCTCTGTCCAGCCTCGGTACCCAGCCCCTCTCTCTGTGTCTCTGTCTCTCCCTCATTACTCCTTCATTTCCCCAAGTGACCCAAAGTAACCTTGGGGCACCTTGACCCTAAGTAACCCCAGGCAGCTTGACCCCGAGTGACTCTGAGGTACTGTGAATGACCCCAGGGCACTGTGACCCCAAGTATACCCTAAGCACTAAGTTACCCCAAACATTGTGTGTTTGCACATATGTATGTGTGTGTGTGAACTCATAGTGTTGTATGTGTAGTGTGTGTATAATTTTGTATCATGGTCTCCTGTCTAACAGCTCAATATTGAGATCCTCAGCAATGATCTGGCATGTGTCAAGTCAACAGTGCAATTAACCAGAAAACTGTGCAATACCTGTATTATGTAGAGGGGGCCTCAATCTTGCTCGGTACAAAACTATTTGATGTCTTGGCTGGCCGACCAGTCAGATCTGACCAAGGGAAGTGGTGCCCAACTAAGCAGACGTCAGGTGGGCTGGCGATGGAGAGGCGGGATGGCGTATTGGTTTTAAAATAGATTTTACTTACGCCACTGGTGGCCGTGACACAGGCTGTAGGCTCACTTGCATAGTTACAAATCGAGTTACCGCAACGAGTGTACAGACGAAAGTGCACAGGGAAGGGGTACGTCGGCAAGTCACTGACGGGGAGCAGTTGGTGGGTGATCAGTCCGCCAAAGTCACTCTGCCATGTGCTCAGAGCTCTTCGTGGCGTGCTTAGAGCTCTGCCAGGTCGTTCCTGCAACATGGTCAGAATGTGCTCCACACCGATTTGGGCGGAAACTGAGCAGACTTTTATACTTTTAGAGTACCAATGAAAATTTGCCAAGTAGGAATACTTAATTAGGCAGAACATACCAAATTTAGATCAAAGCCAATCATACAGAGGAGTAGTCTATTGTGCCAGGGACACTCACTTGATTTGGGCTGTGACATGCCCCCCTGGCCATGACACAATAGACAAGATTTAGGTAAGAGTGACTTTTATCTACACACTCGTTGCGTTGTTACAAGGTTGAGGTAGTAAATGGATGTGTACAAATTATAGGTTCTTTCTTTTTTTTTTTATAAACTATAAAACACAACAATATGTTACAATGATTACTACAACTAAAAAAACCCACAAAGTAATTAAAGCATTGATTAACTTGGACGAGATACCTTAGGCTAGAATTTAATGCCCCCCATGTGGGGGTTCTCACGATTATTTTAAAATCTGTGAAAACTTAATTATAACACTGATTTTCCATGTAGTCATTACTAATTCAACCATCATTTTTTATTTACTCACGATATCCCTCACGTTCTGTTTCTCTGTCTAAAGTTCCCTTCTTTTTCCGTCTATCATCACCTCTCTTCTCTTTTCCTCCTTCTTTTAGTCTACAGGTTTCTCTAAAACCTGATCACCTTTCTCTTTGTATCTTTACTACTTGCCCCCTTCCATCATAATCTTCTTCATCTCTTTCCTTACATTCCAAACCCTTCTTACAAGATATACACTTCATTCATCACTTTTTTTTTTTGTCTACAGGATTAATATTACTAAATTGTTATTTCTTATCTCAAACTAAGTGTTCACACTAAAGGGATAAACTAAGGATATAAACATAGGATTATTAACAGGCAGGTAAAACTACAAGTATGTGATAAGGCCATCTGTTGATGAAACGCCAATCACAGTTTTGGCTGAGAACAACAGGAAATTCAGGTCTGAGTTGAAGGACCCGAAGTCAGCTCCGTTTGCCGAGGAACCCGTTGATAGTAGCAAGTGTCTGACACTCAGGGGTCCTCGCAATCGGGCAGTGACGATTGTCACTTTATCACTGTCGAGCCTGCAAAGGACAAACAAATAAACAAACAAATAAATAAACAGAAAAAATGGCAGCAACTGAACCCACCACAAAGCTGGAAGACGACAAGACGATGAGTCAATCAGCCGTGATGAGCTGAGGTTGGTAATCGGTCATCGCTGTCTTTAGCTGTAGTCGAACTTGAAGCACAGTTCATTTGCGAGGTGCCAATGGCCTTCGTCCCCTAGAAGGCGCAATTGCCGCTTTGTTAATCCGGAATGCTGCAAAAGGAATCTGAACATGGCTCTCTCCTTCAGCGTTCGTTGCAGCAATGGTCGCGATTCCTGTGGAACGTCGGATTCATAGCATCTCAGTCTCTGGGCTCTAATGGGGTACGCAGAAGATTGATACTCCACGTCACTGGGAACTTTCGTTGATGACTCTACAATGGCCTGCAGACGGGGAAGGTGACTCAGAAGATTCCCTGCCTGCTGTCCAGCCATTGAATTGAGGAAGAGCCAAAGCATTGTGGCATCATCTCCTCCAGAGACCTCCACGCAGTCCTGTATACTATCCAAGGTTTCAGGGAAAGTTCTAGGGTTCCACAAGTGATGGTGAGGCCATTCTTCTTTGCATTGAGCCTTGCGTCAAGCCCAGTTGATGCACACTGGGGTCTCAAGAGGCATACCCCTATTATGATACCTTTATTATGGCCAGTAGGAGTTGTTCTGCACTGGCCTTCTGTGGACGACCTTCATGTCAGGCATGAGGCTTGTGGGTCATTTATCTGGTGACAAGTGCTGGGAGTGGAATGGGCCAGCAAGTATTATGTGCTACCACATCCAGGTCGGTGACATGTCCTCTGCTTCATGAAGCTTGACGAGTCAGGTAATGTGCTTCCTCTACTTCTAACAAGTATGACCCAAACTCCACTACCAGATGCCCCAACCATATAGCCAATGATTCTTTAGATCTTATTTTTGATTTCTTACACAACTCTTGCATCTCTGTTCTCGTGCGGATGTGGCATGTCGTAATGTTATGAGCTGTGTCTTTGCCTTGCGCGTCAATGGCCTGCTTAACCATTATCACATTATCATATTAACCATCATCACGGATGGACCGTGGTGAGGAGGGGGTTAACTGCGTGAGGCAGGAGCTGCTCTCCCTCTCAGAGGGGCGGCTCCACTTTTGATGTCACGCCAGGGGGAGGAGCTTCTTTTGGCGGCGCTTTTGGGGCCAGGGCTGATGACTGCATGAACACGCCTTCTTCTCAACCACTTCCCACATGTTCTCCCTTCTTCCCAGTGCCATCTTGGAATGGTTGCAGCTCGGTGTTCTCAGCTATCCTGGGGCTCTCTTCCACCGCCGCTTCTTTAGCTACCTGGGTGGCCATGAGCAGCTGAACTTCTAGGTTCGCATTTTCCCTCAATAAAGTTGTTACAATGCGAAACATTATGTTCAGCATTTTCCCTTTATCCCACTTCAGGCCCATCCACCGTGCTGTGATGCAGCCCTCCGATTCCAACTTTTCCTGGAGCTCCAAGAGGAGCTCATGGCCCCTCGATCCAGGCGCCAGAGTCGGAGGATTAAATCGGTCAGCCAGTGTCAGCTCTCCGCCCTCCCACACACATCTTATACAGCGGGTGTACTCTTGAACAAGGGTTAGTTCCGCTGCGCCTGCTGGCTTGGCTTTAATAAAAGACACTGTGTTTACTTGGTCCCGGGGTCTGAATAGGACCTGATTGTTGCTCATTAAGCACCCAAACGCCCCAGGGTGGAGATGAACTTCCCACTCTCTTGAAGCTTTTGCTTCCCCTCTCAGCGAAAGGAAACCGCTGATAAGCTTCTCCCCTGGGACGCCTGCTTGATGATATGCAATATAAGCCCACAATTCACCAGAATCGGTCAGAGGACGTCCTCCAGTGCGCCATGGGCAACACTCGATCAAAATCTTCTCCACCGCAATGCTCTTAGATCCTGTTCGTGACGCCATGTCTCGACCGGCGGAGACACTTGACTTAGTAGCCTCTGTCCATCACTCCAATTTAGCATCACTGTAGCTAAGTTGATAGAATGGCAGGATTTGCCCCTTTGGGCTTCTCATTTCATCTTTCTCAATGCATCCCATTGACACTGAAAGATATTCCATCTTCCTGTACCACCAACATCAACATTGCTTTCATAGGTTGCTGGTGTGAGCCATCTTCAAGATGGTATGACACCTCCAAGCTATTCTCTCTGTCATTTATGATCATTTCTGGATTGCCCATCATCTTGGCAGCTAATCTCTTATCTTGGTATCTTTGCACCAAGACCTATTCCTTTATGAAGTTTAGTGATTATGGGGTGTAGGTTGTACCTGTGTTGGTCTATTGGCAGACAAAATTCTTTGGTTGGTCTAATAGGCAGACAAAATTCTTTTGGTAAATCTGACATCTTTTATTTGAGTTGGTCTAATAAAAGATATTGGATTTACTCAAAGAACCTTTCCTGCCTGAAGTTTAGTGAGGTACTATAATTGTGCATGTATGTGCATGGGTATAGTTTTTTTCTATTGCTTATGTCTTCATAATAAATAAATCACAATGCTATTATTTGTCCATTCACCTAGTAAAAACTGATTAATACAGAAATGATTCGTGGGTAAGAGCAGTGAGTGTGGCTTACAGATATTACAGGTTTTTGATTTTCATTAGTATTTTTCTTTCATTGGATATATGTTAAACATGTCTTCCAGTACCTGAAGTTTTATGAATTTGGCCATTCAGCTTGAAAATTCATGCATGAAGCTTATTGATTGTTAGTTTAAAAAGTTCTGTTCATGCAACTCAGAAACAATGCTGTGTAATTCAGGGTAAGAATATTTCACAAAGAATGAAAACACCATACACATACAATCAGGAAGTTAAAAATAAAACAGACAGTAAATACTTACTGTTTGAATAACAAAAGAAATCAGGATTGATTACCAAATTATTTTCAAACACAAAAAGGGACTAAGTTTGCTATAAATATTGTAAAAAAAAAATTGGTGTGGCTCTAAGAGGGAAACAATATGGATTTACATGCCAACTGCTGTGCCACTCAAGGCACTCTAAATTTTTGACAGAAGACAATGGAAGTATTGTGTTCACATTAGCAGGAAGAATGCTGAATATGGAAGACATTTTACTGTGAGCTTGTATGGTACCTGTCCTCATTCTGCCTGGTTTAAGAAAGAAATAATAAACCTCTTTTAATTCACACATTTAAAAATAAATCTTAGAACTGCAATTAATTACACAATGTTCCAATTCAGCTTTGCATCAGACAGGTAAAGTTGATGCAAAGGAAGCATAATTTGTTACAGGAGTTGTCACAAGCTTGAAGCCAGGTTACTCCTGGAACCCACTGAGCATTTTTACACATGCTTCGGGATGCGGCACTGGGTACTTTAATTAGTGACCCATGTTAATGAAAAGTATCCATGTGTCACGTGTGTCAGCATCCTTGTACTGCAAATATGGTGGCAGGATGCTTTGAACTAAAGCTTATGTTTTATTTCAAAGTGCCCCACCACCATTTTTTCATTGCAGAGACATGTGAGAACACTGTTATACGTGACGTGGAAGGCTGCGGAAGCAGTCATTTTCTGTGCTCCAGCAGACTCAATTAATTGAGCATGTCTGCTCTGACATGCTGGATTTCCAGTGCATTGGAGCAGACTCTGTGCATGTCTATAGGAGCCCCCAGTTTCTCCCTGCTGCTCTGCTACTTGTCATAAGAAACAGACTTAAGATTTGCCCTTGAGACAACTCCTCAACTCCACATGCCTTGTTTCCACCTGCCTTCATACCAAATTTGCATCTGCAACACAGGATATTGACCAGGTCCAGGGAACTCATCGTTAGTTTCTATAAAATTACAGCTCCCACCCTCTAAGGAAGAGGCAAACCTGACGTTATCAATAACTCTGCAAATCCCTTTCACCCCAGGAAATCAGTAAGGCATCAACATGTGAAAATGATATATTGCATAGGAGGCAGAAATTGCACCAAAAAAAGAAAACATAGAATTTGAATACAGGGTACAAAAATAAAACTGAAAAAATTGTCACTCTCTCCTCCGGCTACAAAAAAATCCTTCAGAGTCTTGTCAGCCTTTCCAGAGACCAGACTTCCCACAGACTTTACCAGCTCTGACAGCTGGGGTCCAGGATTCACCCTAAAACGTGAAATTCTAAAGACCACGTCTTCCCAATAGATACTTAAATACCTTAAAGCCAGCTTTCCACTCCATCTTTGTTCATATACCTATTCCCCAGGGAAGGAAGAGAATCCTCCATGTAATAATGGAACAAAGGGTGTTGGGAGGATGGCTTGGAAGAAGATACCAGAAAGGTTCCAGGAACCTACAAGTGCTTGCAGCAGCCCTGAGCACTCAAAGCACTTCATGGCTGTAAGCAGCAATGTTGAACATAATGCACTTAAAGATCGAAGTTGGTTGAATCCAAATGGAGTCCCTTTACTATTGCATGCCATCAAACATGGTGGAAGTGTCTGACAACCACAGCAACGAGTGTGTCATTTAAATCATAATCTACACAGCAAAGACAGAAAGCAGCATGGAGGGACTCAGACTCCTTCCCAAGAACATGGCAGCAGTGTGGAAACAATTGAAGGAAGAACTGATTTTGTATAGAGACAAGGGTGAGAAAATGAAGGTAAAACTTTTCTATTTCTTCAATGGGATGAAGGGCAGACAAATGAGTGATGCTTTTTCCTGAGGCCTAATTTATTAGAGCACTAAGGGCTTTTGACAAGGAGTAGGATCCCAAAAAATGAGACTGTGGAAAGATACTGCCTTTTTTTACCTGGAATCGGGATCCAGAAGAAGGAATGATAATTATGTTATAGCACTGAAAACACTGGTTACATCTGCACGAGATGCTGACTGTGCAGTAGGTACTGCACAATCATTTAGTACTTGCATAACTAGATGACTGTGCAGTAACCAATGTCACTGCACAGTAGCATCCCAGTACGGTTGCCTAGTGACACTTATTGTGCAGTAGCTCATTACTACTGCACAGTAGCATCATGTCATGGTTAGTGCCTGGTGATGCTACTATGCAGTAGTTAACAAGTTACTGTGCAGTAGTAACAAGCTACTGTTCAGTAAGCTTCTCATATAGATGCAGTCACTGGCATTCACATGTAATTTTGGAAATGAAACAGACTTTTTTATTAGAGAGAGATTCATTCATGGGACATCTGATTGTAGAAAAAGGAAAAGATTGTTGAGAGAAGCTGGTCTGATCCTGGACAAGTGCCTTCAGATTTCAAGGGCTGCTGAATTGTCTAAAGAGAGAACTAAAACAATAGCTGAGACAGATCAAGTACACAGGATCAATTTAAAGGATCCCAGGAGGCAGAGTACAGATAGGCAAACTGAAAATGCAGTCTCCAGGCACCAGTGTCAGTACTGCAAAGAGCAGCATGAAAGATTGAAAGAGAAATGCCCAGCTTACTGGCAAAGATGCCTCAGCTGTGGGAAACAACATTTTGTGTTGCAGTACTTCAACAACCCCAAGAAAAATAAAGCAACAATACTTGAAGTAATAGAAGATATGGAAAATTTTGATAAGAAAAATGGCGTCTTCTCAATATCTTTAGCTGATCCAAATACTCTAAACATACATGCACTACAGAAGAAAAATGCTACTCAGCCACCTGCCATATTTGCATCTATGTTAGTGGAAAAGCAACCAGTCAGATTCCAGCTTGATTGTGGAGACAGCTGCAATGTAATTTCTGCAAAACTACTTAGCAGTAATAGCAGATTGGAGAGATGTGTGCAGATACTTTTGATGTACAGTAAAACAAAATACAGCTATACAATGCAGACTATCAATAAAGAATACAAGGAACAGGAAACAACGCTGCCTGGAATTCATAATAGTTGACATTGAAGAATGCCATCTATTGTTAGGCAGCCAAGCAATGCAAGCCTGATCTCAGTACAACACCAGAATATCCTCCACTTGAGAAAGAAGGGAGGAAGCATAGCATAGTCCTTGTCAGATATTTTACAGGAGTACAAGATATCTTTGATGGAGATAGGCACCTAGAGGGTAACCTCAAGTGAGAAATAAACCTACAAGTACAACCTGTACAACCCACAAGTACACCCCATTATACTAACACAGCTACAACCTACACTCCTGTACAAGTACAGCCTGCAGAAATACAGAGTACCAGAAACCTTAATAAAGGAACTAAAAAAGGAAGTAGCAAGCCTGAAAAGTGAGGCATTCAAACAGTGGAAATTAGCACTGTTTGCATCAGCAAACTGGTAGGTTTAAGAAAACCATCTGGGATACTGAGTCTTTATATAGATCCAGTATTTATATAGCTCCAAAACCTCTTAACTGGGCATTGAAAAGAAGCCATTATCCATTGTCAACTCTCAAGGCCATACTAACTGAATTATTGAGGAGGAAAGTGTTTACAGTTTGTGATGTAAAATGAGTTCTGACATATCAATCTAGATGAGCTTTCAAGCTACCTGAGAAAGTTTGTGATACTCTTTGGTGGATATTGTTGGGTACAAATGCCCAAGGCAATTGTTCCTGCCCCAGAGATTTTCCAATTCAAACTGAATCAGGTACTAGAAGAACTTTCAGGAATCAGAACTATAGCAGATGACATCCAAATTGCTGGGGATGGAGATAGTGAGGAAAAGGATATCCATGATCATGATGCTAAACTGCAACAGCTCCTAAACAGATGTAGGAAGCAAAATATTAAGCTGAACTCTGACAAGTTGAAGCTAAAAAGAACTGAGGGCCCTTATATTGGACACCTTCTGGCCTTGACAGGACTCTGGCCTGACCCTGAAAAATTGACAGCAATTGAGGAACTGCCACAAGATCACAAGATGTGAATGAAGTCTAGCAATTTATAGGCATGAGTAACCATCACTCTGGGTTTTTTATACACTTCTCAGAGTATTGCAGACCTTTGAGACAGCTAGTATACAAGGGGTACAGCCAGAAGTGCAGCTCTCTGCTGTAACTGCGATAGCTTTGCAGGAAGCATTCTGAGTTACAAGGATCCTTGATCTCTTGGAACAAATAGAAGTTCACTGTTGGTTCCAGGCAGGAGAGGAATCTAGCTGCTAACTGAGCCTGCAGCCAGTTTCCCCCCAGCAATGGACCCTCCTCTCTCCCAGCCTGTCTTTGTTTCAGAATGGCAGGGGTAAAAGGGAATAGAAGAAGCACATTCTAGGAGTTCCAGCAGTTCCCCAGCTGGCTCTGGTGGGTTGGGAGGGTGAACTGAAGCCTCCTCCACTTCAGGGCAGCTCCAATATACCCACACCCCACTTTCCAATATACTGACCCCACCCCCAGACTGAACTCCCACCTCTTTCTTTCCCCCTCCCATTCTGAAAACAGCTTGAGACCTGCAGGGTGGCAGACAGAAGTTACAGAAGACACTCTGTTTTGAAACATCTTCAATCAGAATCCCCATCATCCACTTTTTAAGTTGTCTACAGCCATACACTTGTGTTTGGTCACTGCTATAAACTGCTTTCTGTGGCCAGATTGGGCAAAAATTGTCACTTCTGTATGCACCCAAGGAGACAGAATGGGATCAGGCAGGAACCCAGGAGATAACAGTGGAAAGAATAAAGAAACTCATAACCAAGGCACCAGTCTTGAAATATTACAATCAGTAGTGCAACTACAACTGCAATATGATGCCTCAGAAGAAAGCCTAGGAACAACATTAAAGCAAAACCAGCAATCTGTATCATTTGCCCTCTGTGCCTTGATAGATACAGGAAAATAGTATACTCAAATGGAAAAGGAACTCTTGGCTCTGCTTCCTGGAATGGAGCAATTGCACCAGTTCACCTTTGGACAGAAGCTGGATGTGTGTTCTGATCACAAGCCACTAGAAACCATTATGAAGAAGCCACTTCTGAGTGCAGCAAAGCAACCACAAGTATGCTACTGCTACTTCATCACCATGTGAACATCAAGTAATGTCCAGGAAAGTCACTGCTAGTAGCAGATACTCTAATCATGGCCTGCCTTCCAGAGTACACCATCTGTGGCTGTGTAGAACAGGAGATTGAATCTTGCAGAGCACTATAATATCTACTAATCTCCAAAGGGATTCTCAGGGCAGCAGAAGAGAACATCGAATTGGATAAATGGCTACAGACTATGATACAAATCATACTCCAGGGGTGGTCAGACTGCCCTAGGAACCCATTTCCTATCGGCAGGTTAGAGATGAACTGTGTGCACAAGATGAGATCTTGTTTAAAGATGACAGGGCAGTAATCCCTGCCCATTTGAAACAGGATATCATGAAAGGACTATATGCTTCACACTTGGGAATAGGAGCATTCTGCTGTGACCTTGGGAGTGTGTCTCCAAGGTATGAATTCCCAGATGAGGACTTAGATGGACCAGTGCAAGCTGTATAAAGAAGATGGACAGAGATAGCAGAAGCAAATGTTGCAGTCTCATGAGATTCCCACATCTCCTTGGGAAAAGATTGGGACAGGCCTGTTTGTGTTCAATAACAGAAACTATACAGCCATAGTATATTATTACTTCACTTTTTGGGAGTTGAACTATGTAGAGGACACTCAAACAGAAACAGTAATAAGAAAGCTTAAGGTGCCATTGTATGCCATACCCAACACCTTATATTCAGAAAATGGGCCATAATGTACAGCAGAAGGATTCAAAAAGATTTAGCACAAAATGGTAATTCAACCATAAGACTTCTTCCTCAGGGTACCCATAAACCAACAGGAAGGGAGAATTAGCTGTCAAGCTAGCCAAAGACTCATGGAAAGGGTGAAAAGGACTGGATATTATCTTTACTTGGCTTTGTCACACCATTACAATACTGCCTGTCAGGGACTTGACAATAGCTTAGCCCAGACATTGATGGGGCAAAGAACAAGGATGCTACTTCCCATGCTGCAACTGGAGGCAGGGAACGATGTCTGCACAAAGGACACTAAAAAAAAAATCAAGACAGACATGCAGAATATTACAACAGAAAAGCCATAAACCTGAGGCCTTTCTTCATAGAGGAGACAGTCTGGGTTCAATCATTCAGCAACCACAGACAAAAAAATGACAAAAGGACACTGGCCAAGCTGCTGTTGGGCCAAGGTCCCTTGAAGTAGTGACAATGGAGGGTCAGCAATTGAGAAGAAACCATAGACAATTATGGAACAGCAATATCAGGAAATCAGCAAGCAGGAACCAAAGACAACAGCACCCAGATGACTCTGATCAGGCCTTGACCATCAGTTAATCAGAGGTCAAAGAGACAGATGCAGTGAGGAATATGGGTGGCCATTAGAAAAATAATCACTGACAGGAAATAGAGAATTCTATCTTTAGAAATAGAGGTGAGGAGAACCAAATCTTGCTGCTAGAGGAGTATGTCAAACAAGGCATGGGAAACTAGTTTGAACAACTACAAGACTAAGAGGCTACATATTGGACTGCCAGAGAAGGCGATGTCCCTATAGCGGATAATGTGGTAGCAAGCTCTGACCACAATCAAAAATTAACACACACTGGAAACATCTACATGTGTATATTAAGGCAAAGCAATAGACTCCAGTGCATATCATTTACACATGTGCTTAGAGTATAAGCATATTGATCTGGATCAGACCGGTGCTGGCTGGCAGGGGGCCCAGGGGATCAGCCTACCAACCCAGGGCTGCCTCAACCTGGTTCAACATGCTATGGAAGGGCTGACTGAAGCATGATGGTGTTTCAGGGTGGGGACTGCCTACAGTCATCTACATGTGCATTGTTGTGCATGAAAAAAACTCCTCAGCAGGATAGTACTTGTATTTACAAATACTAACCAGCTGCAGAGTTTATTAGTTTCCTGCAGCCTAATTGGGCCACATGTGTAGACACCAAAATGTTTACTCCGTAGTTAATTAGGCAATTCCACAGTAAACATATTGTGCAGACACATCCACTGAAACACACTGCCCCCCTTTTTTTGTTTGCTTGTTTGTTTGATTTTATTTATTGCAAGAAAAGATGAAATAACCTGCCAGTTCTCAGCAGGTTGAAACAAGAGTTGTAGGGGGGATGGCTTGGAAGGTGATACAAAAACATTTTCAGAAGGCTTGGGAAATTTTCCAACAGCTCTGAGTACACAAAGTACCTCATAGCTGTAAGCAGCAGTATTAAAATAAAGGTCCAAAGATTGCAGCAAAGATTGCTGCAGTCTAAATCGAGTCCCTTTGTTATTGCATAGGACTCTGTACATGAAACACTCCAGAATATTTCTACCTGCCACAGGATCTGAATACCACTGGCAAGGGCCCTTCCTCCATGAATGTATTTGTTTTTGTTTGTGTCGCACCTCCGGAGCCTTAATTCCGACAGGCTCCTAGGGCGAGAACGAACGCACTCTAACTAATTTCTTTTTCCCGCACTAGGCTTTGATTTCCCTT
>JAGPOW010000290.1:19799875-19866497 GCA_030014935.1 Caiman crocodilus
GTTTTCATGCTATTCCTTTTATGGTATGAAGCTGGCCTCAGGCGTTACTACAAGGGGTTTGATTTCACTGCGAGGGTTTGGCCTCTTAGGTGGTGTCATGAGTCACCGCCTAAAATGCAATCTGCACAGTTTGAGTAAAAACCTTGTCATTCCTGAATGATCTTATATTCACTATTTTGGGTGCCCATCCCAAAGAATTGTTGCTTCCCTGTTTTAATAACCTTCTTTTCCTGATGCCTAGGAGTCTCTGACAATGACTTCTCTTCTTGGAATGTAATTGGCCATTGACACATAAAAGTTCCCCCTGTCTTAGGCTCACAGACCACAGCTCCTCTGACAGGCAAATAGCCATTAGCTATAGACAAGCACCTCTATCACATGATCGGGATTATAACCTTATTTATATTGTATGACACAGGATAGCAGGCAAGCTAGAGCTATGGTCTGAGTAGTAAATAGTATTTCTTATTAGGGCCGTGCAAAATTTTGCTGGGTGTTTCATTTTGGCACTGTTTCAACTCATTTTGTGCTCAGAACAGAGAAATTGAAATGAAATGAGAGGCTTCAAAAGACACTCAGAAGAAAATGCAGGCACTCAAGACATTTTGAAAGTTTCAAAACATTTTGAGTTTTGAAGCTGGGCTTGCTTGCATGGAAACAGGAACTAAGGAGGGAGAGGGAAGAGTGGGGGAGGACTGCTCTAATATTGGCTGTGTAGCCAGCCAGTGACTGTCATCCTTCTATGAGGTCCCTTCCAAATCCAGTGCTCTGGCAGAGGGACGGAAAAACAGCTGCGCCTTAATATGCACACACACATATACACAATCATATATGTCACAAGTTTTGCTTGTCAGCAGCTTGAGGTGCAGTTTCCCAGAAACTACTGCACCTATCTCCTTGAAACCTGGCAGGCTTTGTATCCTCAGCAGGGGCTACCATGACTTCAGTTTTTGCTCCCCTGTGCCCTAACACATGCACGTAACATGAGTTTTGCTTCCAACAGTTTGAGATGCAGTTTCCCAGAAACGCTGTACCTATCTCCTTGAAATTTGGCAGGCTTCATGGCCTCAGAAAGAGTTACCTACCATCTCCACAAGCGTCATCCAAATCAAGCAAGAAGTGACAAAGTTATAGGCAGTTTCATGCTTCCCCATTCTAACCTATGGGCGAATGTCAAAATAGCGTCGAAACAGTGAAAATGTTTTGTCAAAACATTTCAAAATGAAACAAAACTCGAAATGAAACACTACCTTGTTGAAACAATGAAATGAAAGTCAAAACAAAATGGTGTTGTTTCACACAGCCCTTGTTCTTATGTTCAAGTAATGTAAAAAAATTGCCAAGATAAATACCTGCAGAATAACATGAACCACACAATCATAAATTGATAAAAATTAACACAGCTTATTCTTAGCTTTCAAAAGATATCAAATATGAGGGTAGTTAAATCAAACTTGAACATAATTCCTATGTATGATATAATCAAGCATAGCAGGAACCCCCAAATCGGTCCTGCTTTTGTGTGAGTTCATGACAAGAGTCATTTACTCTTTTCTGAAATATAAAGGAAACATCTCCAAGTTCACTATAACTAAAGGTCAAATGGCTCCCACTACACATACGCATTCACTTCCTGTAGGTGTCATTTTTACAGAATCTGTTAACTGCAGTACTTCAACTTTACTTTTCAATTTCACTACCTTAAATGGTATATAGACATTTAAGTCTGGCTGCAATAAAATCCATAGATGCATCAGCACTAAACTATGAGGTGTCTGGGAGAGGCACCTCAAAGGGAGATGCACAATGCACACATCCACATTTTATGTTAAACACCCATTTCTTAAAAAATAAATAAATCTGGAAGCAGGGACCAGAACCCAGGACTCTTTCTGTCCCAGCTGAATTCCCTAACCACTCTGTATCAGAGTTATGTCCTGTCTTGTGCATTCTCTTCCTGGCCCCATGACTACCATATTCCATTTTTTTTTTAAGTGACACCATTTAAATGGGAAGGATGGAGTTAACTCTTATTCAGCCAAGCCAATGATACAATGGTCAAGTGGAAGACATGGATTTGAATTTCATTAGGATGAGAAAAATAAAGAATGCTATCTCCTGTTTCTCGGATGAATGTTCTAGCAATCAGGCTAATCATATAAAAAGCTGGACTGTACTACCCCCCATAATTTTAAATGAACAAGTGAATGAAAGAACAGCACAGTAGATGCCTATTTTTAGGAAAGGATTTCGGGCTCTGTATCCTAAGTAGATAAGTTTATTTCCCTCTGCACCTAAGCTCTAGTTAGAAGCATCAGAAATTCAGATTCACTCCTATGCTTAGCATTTCTAACTGTCTAGTGGCTGCTTATCACTCAGTCACTGCAGGGCTGCTCATCACTGCAGGGCTTCTGAATCATCTTTCTGAGTTCTCTACTCTCCCCATATACCACATAGGGAACAAAAGGTGCCAGCAGTTAGATGCTGAGAACCTGACCTGTTGGTACTTAAGGACACATCTATAGGTCTGATTATTATGCACAAATAAACTCCTGAGGTTATTGCTCTGGAGATTTCATACCCAAGCATGTCATGTGAATGTGTGCCTGGGAGCAAAAAACAGCAGAGCATATTCCTCTGGAGTTTGTTCATGTGCAGCACATGAAGCCTGTCTGGAACAGCCTGGACTGGCAGGGGGCCTGGAGTGTTAGCCTGCCAGCACAGAGGTGCTCCAACCAGGCTCCATGTGCTGCAGAGGGGCTTGGTGAGGCATGAAGGTGCTTCAGCATGGGGGCTGCTGGATGGCTAGCCCTGCACTTAAGCACCTTGTGCCCCAGCTGGGGCAGCATCTACACTTGTGCTGCTGTACATGAAAAAAACTCCACAGCAGGGTAGTACTTGTAAAATACAAATACTACTCTGCTGTGGAGTTTATTAGTTTTGTGTGCCCTAATAGGGGTGCACACATAGATGCAAAGACGTTTGCTGTACAGTTAGTTAACTGTGTAGTAAACATCTCATGTAGACATGCCCTATGAGTAGGGCACTGTCTGTGCAGCTCAAAGCAGAACAACAGCTTTAGAAATAGAGGTGAGGAGAACATTAACAAGTCCCTGTGGCTATGTAGCTTAGAAAGGCATGCAACTGGTGGATTCTGAGTCATCTGAAAGGTTTCATTTCTTTTAACTTTAAATTTTATACACACACACACACATAATTATATACATACATACATACATATACACACACACACACACATATATACACATACAATTATATATACACACATTCATATATATGTATATCTATATATTATACAAATATATTTATAATGTACAATACATATATAATACAATTCAAAGTAAAAAGAAATGAAACCTTTCAGATGATTTGGAATCCCCCAGTTATGGATATCTATCCCAATCTGCCATTCAAATAGGCATAATTTGGTACCTGATTTCTTACACAACAGTAGTGGGGCTTTAAGACCCAGCTTGGAAGTGGACAACAGGGCAAAAGCCTTACAAATTAGTTTGGTGGTGGGTATATTTTACAAGTAAGGGACAGCAACAAAAAGGTACTGGTGGGAGAAACAAAGGGGCATTGCAGACAAAGAAAAATAATTAGACAAAGATATAAGAGCTGACACTTAGACAAAGAGAAAGTTAAAAAAAAACAGGACAAGAAGAATATTGAATTAGAATGTTACTTATATAATAAAGAAAGTTAGTTAGCTATATTAGTCTCAAGTCAAGCAGAAGGCAGGCCTGGGTGACACTCTGAAGTTTCACTCACACCAAATAGCACAAGCTTCCACAGCATCTGATGAAGTAGGATGTAGACTATGAAAACGTGTGCCTTTCTGAACAAGTTAGTCTTTAAGGCAGCAGTTCTTCACCAGGGTGCCACAGTGTTAGCACTGTTATGTTTGCAAACATTATTCACAAGATAAACCCAGAGATTTCAAATAGAAATCTATAGTTATGGTCCTTCTGAATTCTTTGCAACAGAAAAATGGTTTTATTATTTACTGGTATTAAAAAAAAAAAAAAAGTGAAAATTAAGAGCTGGCATTTTCTGAGGGGTACCTTGAATTTATCCAGGAGTGCCTTAAGTCTAAACAAGTTGAGAGCCACTGTTTTATGGTGAAACCCTCCCTTGCCTTCCCTTTATAACGTCATTCTTTCATGTGCTCTCGTAGCCATAGATCACTACCATTATTAGCTTCCTAATAGAAAATAAAATGAGTTTATAACTACTTCTTGTATTAAATAAATAGGAAGATAGAGGGACAAAGCAGGGAATTGTGAAGGTACTAGGGACATAAACTCATTATTTCATGCACATGTCTCTGTCAGGTTAGAATTTACATATTAATGTTAGGCAGACAAGGTTCTTTGGGTGAATCTGATATCTTTTATTAGACCAACTTAAATTAAATAGTTGGAAAAATAATTATTAAGCAAACTTTCAGGTTCAAAACCCTTTGTCAGGCTAAGGAAGTTTCAGCAGTTGTTGTGTGCTCTTCCTGGATGGAATGAATAGTAAAGAAGCCAGAGGCTGGGCTGGTATGCATGCAAGACAGGTAGTCAGTTTAAATGTAGATTGTGGAGTCAGTGGGTGAGAGACAGGCTGGGGAAGGGAAGGAAGAGAGAGAAGGGGGTGAAAGTGGAGATACCTGAGGAATCAGATGCCAGGCAGGTTATAATGTGTCATAAATCCAATGTCTATATTTAGTCCATGATTTTTAGTATCCAGGAGGTTGATTAAGTGGAGTTCATAGGCTCGTCTCTGGGAAATGTTGTGTAAGTTTCCTTTGAGGATCAGGACTGAGAGATTAGAAAGAGAGTGGCTTTCTTGTGAGAAATGTGCCCCCACAGGTAATTGGGTATTGACTCCTCAATCTACATTTTCACTGACTACCTGTCTTGCATGCAGCCCAGCCTCTGTCTTCTTTACTATTCATTCCTTCCAGGAAGAGCACACACCAACTGCTGAAACTTCCTTAGCCTGACGAAGGGCTTTTCAACCTGAAAGCTTGCTCAATAATTGTTTTTCCAGCTATTTAAGTTGATCTAATAAAAGATACCAGATGCACCCAAAGAACTTTGTCTGCCTATGTCCTTAGACCAATACAGCTATAGCCTACACCTCTATAACATATTAATGTTAGAATTTACAGGTTAATTTGTCTTCTCTTAGTGTGTAAACTGGAGTTGCATTTTCTACTTTGCTGTACTGTTTCAAAGAGTCACGCTTCTCTCAGGAAATTGCTTGATTACATCTCAAAGGACTTTTCCTTAGTAAAATAATTTATAAATAATTAAGTGGCAGATGTGTGCCCTAGAGCAAGGAATCAGATCTTACCACAGACCAAATAAATTTATAAAAGTGTGCACGTGCATGTGTGTGTACCTTCTCAGGGCAATGGAGCAGCAGTATGTCACTAACTGCATTAAGATGGATTTTTTGTTCCTGGAAGGAATTAGGGACAATGAAGAAAATACTGTCATTATTACTGTTTGTATTGCATTAGTGCCTAGGAGACAGTGAAGAGATTTGGGGCTCAGTTGTACTAGCTACTGTACAAACACACAGTAAAAGATAATCCTTTCCCCAGAGTTCACAATCTAAATACATGAGATTGAGAAAAGAAGTGTTATTATGCTCATTTTACAAATTGGGAAAGGGGGATTAAATGACATGCTATAAATCATGTAGGAAGTCTTTGGCATAGCTGGTGACTAAATCCACATCTCCTGAACCCCAGTCCTACACCCTATATACTCGTCTTTATACTGGAGAAATATATCTCCCACCTGTTTTTGTTTTTTGAAAGGGAGCTTGTACACTCTCTGGCACTGAGCCAGTTCTTTTAGTTTATTGTGTTTTCACCTACTGAACAATTCCTTTCTTCTCCCTGCCCCGCCTCCACACTTTGCCCACATCTCCCCCAAGCCTTTGATCTTTTTATAGAAAGAAATTAGGTTGATTAGGCACAATTTATACTTGACAAATCCAAGATGGCCCTTCCTTGTCTCTTTGCTATCCTCTTGGCACTTACAAAGAGGTTGTCTGATGTGTAACTGACCCATCCTCCTTTCCCCACTTTTAAAGGCAAGCACTATATTTGCTCTTTTCCAGTCACTAGAGACTTCATCCCATCTCTATGAGTTCTCAAGGATAATAGCCAAGGGCTCTACAATTACTTCCCCCAATTTCTTGAGTAGAGTAGCATACCTTTCATCAGGCCCTGCTGATTTGAAAACATCCATTTTAGCCAAGCCATCTCTAATCTGTTCCTTTTGTACTTTAGGATGATTATCAACTCTCCCTGTCATTGGTGCTAAGCATGTGCACCAACAGATAGCTGACCCTTTTCATAAAACCTAAGCTTAATAAGTATACATTTCAGCCTTCTCTACATCATTCGTCATTAGCCACTTCATCCCCTTTTGCCCGGGACTTACATTTTCCTTAGAGGTCTTCTTACTTTTATTACCTTTGTGTTGTTTTATATGTTCCTTACTAAGTTCTTACTAAGTTCCTTACTAAGTTCTTATCCTTAACCAAGAGCTTGCACTAAGCTTTTTTTCCTTTCTACGCCACTTTCCCCCACCCCCATTGGATAGCATGCTGCTTGTTGGCTCTTCAAGGAAAAAATAACTCTCTTGCTCTTTTTTCCGCCCTCACATTTGCTTCCCATGGGATTTTACCTACCAGTCTCTGAGTGTGTAGGTAAATCAACTATACTGAAGCCCAATGTCTTCACTCTGCTGTTCTCTTTTCTTTCTTTTTTAGAGATCTTGAACTCTATTATTTCATTATCATTGTCTTCTAAGATTCTCAATCAATTCCTCCCCATGACTAAGCAGCAAATCCAGATATTACCTCCTTATTGGTTTTGCCATGATCTATATAAAAAAATCTGTCCCTAATACAACTCAAGAACCTCTGAACTATCTGTGTTACCTTCCCAGCAAATGTCATGACAGTTAATGTCTTCTATAAGCACCAAATCCTATGATTTTGATGCTTCAGTTAGGTTTTTTTTGAGAAAATTCCTATTCATTTCCTCTTCCAAGTTTGGTAAATGACAGTAGTCACACAGAATAGCATTACCTTTTGATATTTTTTTGCTGTGGAGTCTCTCAGGGCTTCTAAATTTCCATCTTTTATGGTTCTAGAGGCCTTCAGAACTGCCAGGCTCTCAGCTGCACTGTATGAAGGAAATGAAATACAAAGGATGTCATGGTTTTCAGGGCTTCCATACTCCCCCCACCCCGTAAATTCAGGAGTCCAGACCCACAGGCTAGAAAAATACATTTTTGGTATGGGATCAGCTGTGCCAGGGATGGGGTTCCCTGGTCTGTGCCTGCAGATGTATGCCCTGGGATGAAGAGGAGCCAGGTTTGAAGTGCAAGTAGTAGCTTGTGTAACACCATCCTGCCATATCCCCTATGGTCCCGTATCCTATTATATTGCTGGGAACAGGCATTCAAACATCCTTAGCAATCTCCCAGGACAAACTGTAACCACATTTTTTTTTTCTGGCAACTGATTTTGAGTTTTGTCTTGGGACACCTGTAAGGAATGGTTGAATAGCAATTTTTCTGTCCCAGGATAGAGCAATTTGTCCCACCACAAACAAGATATCCATTTCCAGCTTTAGAGGACCACCTATAGGCTGCCCCTGATGGAGATCAAGTCCCTAGCTCTGTAGTATTGAACTTAGAAGTTGTAGAGTCGCTAGTCCAAATAAGTTAGAAGTTGCAGAGTCTATCCATTAGGCTCTAATGGCCTCTTTAAAGCTTGATGTCTATGGCCTTGAAGCAGTCTACCTGTTATTCTGGGGGCTAGAACTAGAGCTGTGTGACGTTTCAATTGCTGATTCAATTCAGAGGAGATTCTGCCCAATTTGGCAGCTGAATCTTCTAATTTAAATTGAATCAGGAGACCCACTAATGTCTCCAAATCAAACCGGAAGCCTCTAATTCAGTTTGGAGAGATTCAGAGAGATTCAATGATTCAGTCATAGACACAGCTTTTTCTACATACCTCAAGGTACCAGGTGCAGCTTGTGAATGCTGAGATGGTGGGGAGATGGAACATCCCACAGGAGTCTGGGGAGGAGGTCCCCTATGCACTCAATGGTAGACCCAGAAGTGAACCAGAAGTACTTTCAGTTCACTTCCAGGTCTGCTCTGGAGGACTCCCCCCGCCTGTCCCCTGGCTCAGCAACTGGTGCCTCCTGGTCTGGTGGGGGCATCCAGGGTCCCCCTGCGGCCAATCGCTGAGCCAGGGGGGGCATGGGTAAGAGGCCCCCACATGCTCGGCGGTGGACCCAGAAGCGGAGGCAGGGGACACAAAGTGCTACATGAGGTGCTCCAGGGTGGAGCTAGCCAGCAGGCAACCCCCATACTGTAGCACTCTCATGCCTCAGCCAGACTGAAGTAATATCAACACAAGTGTTTTGGTGCACATAACTACTCCACTGTAGTTTCATCCCAGACAGGACTATCCGACAGCAAAGTTATTTAATTTACTGAGCCCTAATATGGGTGCATGTGTAAACACTGATGCTTGATTGCGGAGCTAATTAGTCAGCTCTGCAGTAAAGCACATGTATAGATGTACTCATTATGATTAATCTGCTCCTTCTGTTAACATCTCTGTACTCCATAGCTAGCAATAGTCCTATCACATTTTGAATATACTTACTATTCTATTTCAACTGTTTTTAACTTAGCCTGTAACTACTTCTGCTACTCCATAGGTTTACTGCCACTTTACTTTTAAAGTGATCACTTTCATTTGCATAATGGAGTTAAACAAAAGTAATTATTTTAACTGGTATTTACTCTAAGCTGTAGCCACTTCTTGTACATCTCTGAGTAAAGGCGTTTTGTGCCTGAACACTTGCCTAACATCTCTCCCAATTATAATGCCAGTCCAATAAAAAATATCACCAAACAAATATTCCAATACATCAAGAAAAATCAGCTTTGAATTTCTGGAGTAGGCAGTGCCTCAAGGTTGTGTCTGGACAGGAGCATTCTTCTTCGTCTGCTCAAGGTGTCGGGAAGGATAGCTGTCCTGGAGAGAAATGTGGCTACACTTCTGTTCCAAGTGATATTGTTATCCCTAGTACACAGGAGAGTTAAGCCCAATAAAAGAATAATACTATCACACACTACATCTTTTCCCCTACATTAGAGAGGTTTTGCATAGTTAGTTCTATTAAGACCATCATGTTGTAGCCAAGCATGAAGTAACCAACTGTTACTCATTACAGCATTATCCTGAAAGAGTACAACATTTTTCTGGCTTGTTTATTGCCACATTAAACTGAGAGGAATGACATAGGGATTTCTTCTGACTGCAGACACAAGACATTGGTGGTTTAGACAATAGGAAAAGGAATTCAAACAATGAATTCAACTGACATATATGGCAAACACCACAGAATCATTTATTCCAATTGTTTGTCATCAGCCATTTCCATGTTAGCGTGCTCACACATAATGTTGCAAAATGTTTAACCTATCTACGCAGGCAAGGTTCTTTGGGTAGGTGTCATATTTTTTATTAG
The DNA here is from genome assembly GCA_030014935.1 of Caiman crocodilus. Lineage (NCBI taxonomy): Eukaryota > Metazoa > Chordata > Crocodylia > Alligatoridae > Caiman > Caiman crocodilus. The sequence continues at coordinate 19,809,468 of JAGPOW010000290.1, forward strand.
ACCAATATATCTTTTATTGGACCAACTAGATAGCTGGGATACAGTTAGACAAGCTTTTGAGTGCAAGACATTCTTCATCAGGTATGACCAGAAGAGAGGCATAGCTGTAATGTCTGGACTATCACAGCTACAGCATCAGTCTCATACTACCGTAACACAGAAGATACTGAAATCTTCCACTTACAATGGAAAATCCACAATCTAAAGAAGAAAGAAGCCAGACTACACAATGACATGTTCTTAAACCGGTGCAAGAAAGAGAACATCACATAGGGGATTACATTATTTGCAACCTTCAGTTAGCACATACAACTCATATGCAATGCAGCTGCGCAAATATGCAATGCAGCTGTGCAGAAGAACTTCAGAAACATAGAGAAACTATCTTCTTCACCTAACCTACTTCAAAAGGGATTGACTTAAAATGAGATAGTTACTTATACTTCTAAAGTAAGAGATACTAACCTGGAGACATATTTGACTACTATGCGGCAGATTAAAATGTACCAAAAATACTTGATGACAACCATCCAACATAAGAAAACAGTCGAATCACCTATCACAACAAAAACCACCTTACTGGCAGCACCAGCAAAACAGAAGAGAATCAAGACAGCAACACACAGAACACCAACAGCACTCATCCATTCTGAAATATCTGTAGCCTCAAAGGCCTAAACTTAAACCCAAAGAAAAAAAAGATGACAAGATACTAATTTGTTGAGAATTAGAAGAATTCTGCAGACATTACCTGACCTGCAAGAATATTTCCACAGTCAAGACACCACCTCTAACAAACCTCCTGCCAGAACTGACAATAATAAAACATTGGACTGGACACTGCCCAGCAGACATAATCACACATTGAACTGCTACATCTACTATTTTAGGAAGAAAGCTAATAGTACATTTTCAACAAAAGGCATGACCACAACAATCTCTCCCCCTCAGGGAGAAAAGCCATAGCATCTCTAAGATTCAACAGTGAAACAGTAATCAAACCAGTGGGTAAAAGTGAAGCTATCATCCTCAACCATCAAAACAACATCAACAAAGCTGCCAGATTACTCTCTGGCACAAAACAGTATAAAAAACGTAGGGACGACCCCATACCAGAATTCACTCTAAAATGGAAAATGTCATCAAATCCTCCCTATGCCAGTTTCAGGAAAAATTACTTCCACTTATCCCTGTCACAGCTGGCCAACCGGTCAGGGCTGACCAAGGGGGCAGATGGTGTTAAGATGTCAGGCGGGCTAGCGATGGAGAGGCAAGACAGTGTATTGGTTTTAAGTAGAATTTACTTATGCCGCTGGTGGCAGCGATGCAGGCTGTAGGCTCACTTGCTTGATTACAGTCCAGGTTATCGCAACGCGTTCGTACACAAAACAAGGGCGTAAGGAAGGGGTACGTCGGGAGGTCACTGACGGGGAGCCATTGGGTGATCAGTCTGCCAAAGTCACTCTGCCACATACTCAGAGCTCCTCGCGGCGTGCTCAGAGCTCTGCGAGATCTTTTCTGCAACGTGGTCAGAATGTGCTCCACTTTGATTTGGGCGGAAACTAAGCAGACTTTTATACTTTTAGAATAGCCAATTACAAACTGCCAAGTAGGAATACTTAATTAGGCGGAACATACTAAATTTAGAACAATGCCAATCATACAAAGGGGTGATCTTAATGCCAATCATGTGGAGGGGTGGTCTGTTGTGTCAGGGACACTTACTTGATTTGAGTTGTGATAATCCCCCACTCTCTGACCCCCTTTCTTTCTGGTCCCCAAATCCACAGACAAGGTAACCCTGGGAGCCCGATCATATTCAACTGTGATACCCTCAGAGGAAAATTATAAGAATTCAGAAAATCTATCTGAAACCACTCAAAAAGTAAGTTTTCCACAGACTGTCCTAATGGAGTTCAGAACATCAACCACCTCCCTGAGAAGGCCATACTTGCAGCCTTGAATGTTACTAGTCTGTACACTAACACCAGACACCATGCAGGCACAGCTGCCTGCCTGAAATATCTTCAAGAACATGGAGTACATTCAGATTTGCAACACATATTACACAAATCATTCACTTCATCCCCACCAACAGCAACTGCACTTTCAACAATTGTTATTTCCTCCAAAATAAGGGTACAGCTATGGGCACAAAGATGGCCTTCTCAATATGTCAATCTGTTCATGAGCCACCTGTAGGAAAAATTTCTAGAAAATTGCACCATCAAACCTGTATTATACTTGTGTTGCATAGATATTATCATTATCTCAGCTGAACACCTGGACTCATTTATTGATTTCCACTCTTACACTAACATTGACTGTCCATATACCACAATCAATACATTTGTAGGGTGCCATAGATGGCACCCTACAAAGCACTATATAAAGAAAACCCACAGACCACCATACCTACATCCACAGGACTAGCAATTATCCCAAGTACACCAAAAAGTCTGCAATATACAGCCAGGCTTTCATATGCCACTGCGGACATTTTAGGGAGAACCACACACCCCTGGTGCTCATCTACCACTCCACACTGGAACCAGTCAGAAGAATCAGAAAAAACTACAGCCTGTACTTGACAAAAATCAGATCTTAAGAAAAAAATATCCCCATCCCTATCACTCCCAGCTTTCAAATAAGCCCTTAACTAGGGTTGCACTGATAAAGATTTTCTTGACCAAGACCGATAGTTGATGATTAACCAACCATGTTGGCTGATGTCAATCCAATAACCAATATCTAGTAATAGTGCAACACATTTTAAACTACTGACATAAATAAATGGTTTTGTGTGTTTGTTTTGCATTAACACACACACACACACACACACACACACCCACACACACCCTTCTGCCTACTCTGGCCCTTGATGAGGAAGTTGGTGACCACCTTATTCCTATGCACATCACCCCCCAACCCACAGCTCCTACCTGCAGCCCCGCTCCCCATGCAGCCTGTGTTGCTGTCCTGGGCATGTGGGACAGACCCTCACATGAACAGCAATTCAGGGCATGTTTGGAGCCCCAGAACATGCCATTGTTCAGTGCCAGCATGTCCCATGCAGCCAAGCTCCTGCTTTTGCAAAGTTGCTGGTGCCCGGTGGAGCAGAATGTCCCTTGTGCAGTACCTTATCCTGCCTTCATTTAGCCCAATGTCTCAATGGCAGCCCTGGTACTCAGGCCCCTGCTGTGCACGTGATATTGATATGGTAGCAGCAGCAGCAGCAGCAGAAGCCACTAATGATCCATTTGTTGCTGATTGTGGTGCCCTGTGACCGCTCCCCGGTGCTCTTCTCTAGCCTGCTGCTTACTGGGATCTGTAGTCTGCCACAGACACAGGCTGGTGGTAGGGCATGGGAACCAAACTGAGCTTGCCAGGGTGCTCTGGGCACATGGCTATAATTATCAGCTACAATGACCAAAAAAAGCAAACAGCTAATAATGTAATTTCTTCATTTATCGGTGCCGATCCAGTAGCCAACTGAGATATTAGTGCACCTCTACCCCTAACCTTGCCCAATTTATCATCAGAAGCAAACTCTCCACTGGCCAACAGATATCAAATGGGACACAGCCTTGCCTTGCAAGAAATCCTTAATGTGTCAGCATATCCCCACTGCCACTACTATTAACACCCTGGCTAAAGATTTCATCTTCCCAGAAGCTGCTTCTTTTGTTCTGTTAATTGTGACACACACACACACACACACACACACACACACACACACACTGCCTCATTTGTCTTATGAAGTTGTCAGTTTGCTTGTGATTAGAGGCATTTCTTCTTTCCTTTTAAAAGTAGGTGCCAGCATCTGATACAGTTACACTGTCATTTTTTATTCCACAAATGTTCCTATTTCACTTACCAATGAAGTAAAAGGGCATACTTTCTTCAAAGGTATTCTGGGAGATGAATTTCCTCTACTATCTCTGATGTAAGCATCTTGGACTTTTCACTGGGAGGGTGAAGCTCACTTTGTGGCTTTGCTTTTGTGCCCAGCACAGCAGAAGAAATCTGTCAGTGAGAAATGTGACAGGGCGGCCTCTAGACTCCAAAATTAGCCTAGGTTTCATTTCTACAGCCCTGTTCGTTCAGTAGGACCATATTAGTCATTGTTATTGTGGTCTTTCTTTCTCTTGTAGTTAGTGGGGGGAAAAACACGAAATGTGATTCAAATTCGCTACAATATCATTACCCACATTACAAAACTTCACGCATACAAGCATGTCAATGCAGCTGTGTTGGTCTAAGGACATAGGTAGATAAGGTTCTTTGGGTAAATCTGCTATCTTTTATTATACTAACTAAAATTATTGGAAAATTTCTTCTTTGCAAGCCTATAGGTACAAACACCTTTCTTCAAGCAGAGGAACCCTCACAAGTGTACATAGCTTTTCTCAGTCATTACTCCCCATCCCTTAACTTTTTTTAGAAAAACTAAAATAGTTGGAAAAATTCTTCATTGTAAACTTTTGGATACAAACATCCTTCTTCAGGCAGAGGAAGCATCACAAGTGTGCACACATTTTCTCAATCATTTTTCCCCACCCCTTAACTTTTTTGAGCCTCCCCAAATTGTATTACATGGATCTTTCCTGTTCAGTAGCTGGAATCTTAAAGCTTCCCTTTCTGCTGTCTATTTATAAGGGTTCACTCATTTTTATATACTTTCCCTTTGTACTAGTGATGTGCTGTGGTTCTGAAATTCCCTTTTGTACTTCAGATTTCATAAACTCTTTTGAATCAGTTTTTGGCTTTAAATCTGATCTTTAAAACTTCATTTTCTCTGCAGCTGGTGATTGACTCTATGTATGCTTTGTGATGACATGTAGGAGGAATGCTATAAAATAATGATTTGTATTCTATTTGTGGCTGAAACACTGTCCATAATTCAGCTTGTATGCAGGTATCACAAGATCGCCTTAGCAGAGTAGAATAGCAAGTAGCTTAATTTCCTTCTCTGTGTCAGTTTAAATCACAACCAGAGACTTATTTTAAAGTACTTTTTGGCTTTTATTTAATTTTTAAGGATCAAAAGTAAGATTCAAAATACTTTGTCTAGTGAAATAAAGATGCCAACAATTGGTATACATGTGAGAAACTATCATGTTTTCCTGCATATAATATGCCCATGAATAAAAACATATATCTTGTCTGTATATAATAATATAATAAGGTATAATGAAGGGGAGAAAAGATGTTTCTTTGAAAATACTGGTAAGTAGCAATAAGTGACTGAATAGTACTTTCTGCAGCAAGAGCCTCTGCTGGGGGTGGGAAGAGAAAGTGTCCACAACCAACATCTACAGCAATGGCTCTCAACCTTTGTAGATTTGAGACACACCTTGATAAATTCAAGGCATGCCTCATTAGGCCCAAGGAACCCCCTCCATATTTTTTTGTGAACTGAGTACCACTCCATTAAAAACAAACCCCACAAACTTATTACCTCCCTGCAGAGAGGCCAGGCAGTAAGTACAACGTAATGATCAAGGAAGAAAAGTGCTGAGCATACACTTACCTGCTTATTTCCTCACATCTTAGGGCACCTTTCAAAAGATCTTGCAGTACCCCTGTGTATCTGATCACCCTGACAGAGAATCATGTTCAGCATTACTTTCACTTTCCCCAGGCAGGGGCAGAAACTGCTATTACCTTAGTTCCTCATGTATAATGCACATGCCAATTCCCAGTAACTGAATTTTGAGTGAAAACAGTATGTGGTGCATGCAAGAAAATATGGTATGTTGGTAATGAATGCATATGACAATATTATAAGAAAACTGAGACTTTTCATTCACTGAATTTGGGGATAGAAGGGAACACTTCCCTTGCCTCTAGTCCCAGACACATCTGTAGCCTGGTGGTTTCTTGATCCCCATTATGCACAAGAGCAGCTCTCAGATATCAGCCTTAAAGGTTGGCACAAACTTTACACTACCTTTCAGCCCCTAATATAATGCCACCTCTCTAAAAGAAGGCAGGGCATGAGAGAGAACATGCCCATGACTGAACTGTAAACTGCAATTATTTTTTCTTAAATTTTAAGCTGAACATTACTGCTCGATTTTCCATTCATGATTTTTAATTTCTACAGAATGGTGTTTACAGAAAAGGATGAACAATACAAATTGGAGCAGGGCTAGTACCTGCCATGTAATCTACCTGTTTAATAATACAGATCAGAAATAAATGCAAAGTTCTGTTATTTGAATCTGAAATTTAAGTTTGGGACCAGCTCCTTTTTAACATCTCATAAAATAATGTAATTGTATTGCATTAAAATGTAATGTCTGATATTTTTAAAGCCTTACTGGGCTGGAAAATATTTAGCAGATTGAAATCAAGCTGACATCCTTCAAGAAAAATAATTCCCTTCAAATATAAGTTTCTCAGAAGAAACTGATAGATATCATATTGCTTTCATCTCCCTATTTGTATGTCAAGTAGTAAGAATCAGAATATTACATAATGCCACATCAAGAGTATTACTCTAAAATGATAAATACTAGTAAAAAACACTACATTCCCCACTACAGCAATATCAGTGGAAAAGCACTGTACAGCAACTGAAAGATTAAATCAATTAGCCATATCTTTTACCCATCATTGGACCACTGTATATAAAGTGTGTAGAGGAACCTGAATTTTTCTGAGACCTATCTTTAGTTCTCAGTGAACTTCCAATGAATAGAAACATGTTAAATATAATCTGCACATTTTCAGATAACTTACAGATGAGTTATTTATGTCCATGGATACCAAGTGACTGTGAGCAACATCCATTTCAAAGTGTTGTGAATAATAACATTACCTTTCAAGCCTAACCATCATACTTAAATTTCCCTCGTTGGATTTTTAGTGATAAACCACATATGGATACAATTAAGGGATGCAACCTAGTATTTATTCTAATCTCCTCTCTTGGAAAAAAGATATGTGGTACTTGTTTGATGTAGCATCTCACAGCAGGGACTCTGATTGTGCTCATGCAATTATTTGCTGATGAAATTGAAGATTTGAATGAATTTTGTTTTAAAGCATTATGTTTAAAACTGTTCTATGATGCAGAAGAGGGCACCTCAGATATTTTTTCTACATTTACTCTGAGGCATGAGAGCATGTAGCTGCCTTCAGCAATGTTCACAACAGTAGGGGAGATTATTGGCAGCATCCTGGTTTTCCACTCTTTTACTAAACTATATTGCAATTATGAATCTGCCTTAATGTGCTTTGGTGCTAATGGGAAAATTACTTGCCATTAGTGGAAATTGTTTTTGTCAGAGGTTCCTTCCCCCCCACCCCCATATGTTACATCCAACAGGAAGAAGAGAGGCAAAAATCTGTCAATTAAGCTAGATATAAATATCCTTGGCTTCCCACTGTTTCACTTCATTTCTTAACTCTTCTAGCAGCTTTTTTCCTTGAGAAAAGAAGACAAGTTTTTCAAAGAGAAGATAGACCATGGAAAGAAAAATTAAAAAGGGAAAATATCATATTTGATATAGCCATGTGTTCTAGGTGGTCAAAGAGTTAATTATGCTGGGAAAGGAGAAATGGGAGGGGGAAAACACTTAACAGGCATACACACCACTGGCAGCCTGCTCCCATTCCTTTTCTGATGCTGGGACTCAGTACACAATTGTTCATTTATTGTTACAGTATCAGTATTGTTGCAGCCACAATAGTAGAGTCAGCAACAGGCGGTAAATCTACACGCACCATAAGATGATGTGATAAACTCCAGTGCAGTTTGTGTTTACTAGGTGCTTCTGGGCACAATGCCTGCCTGTGTGCTTAGGACAGCTGCAGGTTCTCCCGCAGTTCCTCTGGCTGTGCCTGCCTCTCCCTGAGTCAGAGGACCTGTGGGAGAAGCCCCCATGGCTTCCCTGCCCAGCCCCATCCCCCACCCAGCCCCAGGCTCCCAGCTCTTAAAAAAAATGCCTTCACTCACCGGCTGCAGTGGTGGAGACCTGGGCCTCTGAGAGCTTATGGCAGAGCCCACCATGCAGCATGGGGCAGCAGGGGGCAGTGGGGATTGCCTGCCCTGCTTGGCACCAGTATGGCAGTTGCCCATGGAACGGGTGCAGTGTGGCTCAGCAGAGTGCTGTGCACTGTCTGGGAGCAGGAGCCTGGCACCACTCAGCCCCAGTGGCTCCAGCTCCCAGATAACATGCAGCATCCTGCCGAGCTGCACAGCATCCATACCCTGGGGCAGCTGCTGCATGGGTACCGGACAGGGTGGGACTATTACCAGATTTGCCCATCACTTTGGGGTGTGCTCATTTTTTAAGGGTGTTTCTGGGATCTTTGTAATTCTGTCAATGTGCTGCTTGTGCTACTTCCATTTCTATATGGAGCTGTATTTCTCCCTTTTGCAAGTCCTCCCCCTCCCCCCAAAATGCAGCTATCTTCCAGGACTCAGTTTCAATGCGTCTGGGTTCCTCCAGCCACCAAATCAATTAAATGCATACACACACACAGAGATTAACATGACATGCCTGACCTGGCGGGGCTGATCAGCATGTACAGGCTGACACCTTCATATGCTAGGGATCCGTTCATTAACATAACAATAAAATACAGTCACACACAAGCACACAGGTGAACAGAATCAGGCTGAGTGTCCAGCTGACACCCTTATGGGCCAGCATTCAGTTCATTAGGGCACATCTGAGCCAAACTGGCTCAATCAGCCTATACAAGCTTCTCCCCTTTTGTGTCTCCAGGACAGCATGTCCCAATCTTTTGCCTTAACTGTCATAGTAATGGTAGCCTCTTGATAAGCGGACCCCACAGTATTTTGGGGCTTCCTAGGGATCTTTGAGTTAGGTAAAAGAAGTGTTGCTGCTAAGCAAGTAGGGAAGGGGAAGTAGAGAAGGAAAAATTCACCCGGTTACCAGCAGTTTGACAGTAAAAGTTATTTATTGCTAAGTATATGGATAATAGCCACACAAGGACAAACAAAACCTATTACAAGATTACCCTTGTTCAATTGAGTGGTGAAACCTAGCTCAAGCTTAACTAATAAAATTCAGGTTCAGAAAGCTATACCTAGAGAGAAAAGAGAAAGAGAGAGAGAGGGAGAGAGAGGGAGCTGGGATCTCTCCATTCCAAGGCACTTGGGTGGTTTGTTGACAGGCAAAGTTCCCAGCATGATTGTTGAAGGTTTAACAGGCAACCAAAAGAGATTCTCTGCTTATCCCAGCTTCTCGAGAACAACAGCGGATGGTGTAAAAGAGATTTCTCCCTCTTGAAGGACACTGTTTGCTGCTTTACAGCTTCCTCATACCCTTAGGCATTCTTTTAATTGTGTAAATCAAGAGGTTCCCAAGCCATAACTGACAGGGAAAATCCTCTTATATAAACAGTTTTAATTTAAATGAATTACTTTTTTCAGTGACAAGGGGTTATCTGGTTTGGGCCAGCTCAATAAATTAATTAATAATGAGGAAAAACATAAAGTTTTAAGGAGTAACCAGACACTTAGAGGTCAGAGTGAAATTATTATGAATATAGAAAATATACTGGAAGGGATACCACATTGTTTCTTCTCAGATGTCCTAGCTATGCTTGCACTGTGAAGTCAGCATCATTTTTTTGTATTTTACCTGTTTTGAATAAGCCTCAGCTTAGCATGACTTTCAGATCTTACTGTAGTCTTTTTACATACTAAAGGGGATTGATTATTTGGAGTGTTCATAAACTTTGTGTGGAGGACTTCCACCAATCATCCCAGGAAAAGTATGACAACATTTGTTGTAAGGGATTCAATAGGCTAGACGTTGTGATGAACTTAACCATTGTTCAAATGTTGCCCATACCCACTATGACTCAGTCTCCTGCCTCAGCATTCCTTAACCCAGCACCCAAGTTTTAATCGTTTTAATCGATCAAGTTTAAATAGGCCGCCCATACTGGGACTGGGGAATGTATGTCCTGAGATATCAAACCTTTCTTCTGCTTAGTTCTAGTTAGATGAGGTGTGCGTGCGGCAGGAGGGGGGGAGGGTAGAGGGGGTAGAAAAACTCCTTTGTAAGTCCAGGAAGCTGGGTGCCAGGGCTCCCTCAGGAACACAGAGCTGACAAGTAACAAGGCTTCTCCCACAGCTCCCCCTGCCCAGGGAGAAGGAGGCACAGCTGGAGGAGCCATAGGAGAACCTGCAGCTGCCTAGCTGTGCCTGCTCTCATCAGCTGATCCGAAGGTCTGAAGGTCTGAATCAGTGCTGAATCTCTGACTCTGATTTGTCCAAATCAAATGGAGACAGTGATTTGAATCACTGAATCGAATCACCATCCTCCAAATCAGCTGAATCTGAATCCTAATCCTAATCTAATACTCCCCTATTCACACAGGCCTAGTACACACACAGGTTAGTGTAACGAAATTAACTACACATTAGTCTAATGCAAAGTAAGTGATTTTTGGCAAGTGTCTATACATGCAGTGACTTGGCACTAAAGATAGTCTCAAATCCCTGCAACCCTGCCCTGTGCCCCTGTGGACAGATCCAGCCTTTGGCCACATGGCTGCCAGCACTTGAAAGCCATGTTGGAGTAAGCTGGCTACCAAATGCTGGCACTTGTCAGCCATCTTGGAAACTCTGATTCTTGGCCAACCACATCTCTGCCCAGGAGTCACGTACCCAGTGCAGGGGAAGCACAGGGCAGCTCCATCCTTGCTCATCCTGACTCCCCATACCGGCACCTGCCCTGCCTCTGCCCTTGCACCTGCCCATACCAGCAAAGTCCATTGCCCCACTGTTTCAGCCTGTCCCCTGCCAGCAATGATCAGCATCCCACACTCCTTCTTGCCATGATGCTGGCCCCACTGGTCCTAGCATGCCCCAGCTGCCCAGGCCCCAAGACAGTCATGCAACTGCCAGTGGGGGCAGGGCACTGACTGTGGGAAGTCTTGGATGATCCCCTTCTCCTACACTCCTTGCTTCAGCCCACCTGCCATACTGCCTGCACACCCAATAACCCCTGCCCACCTACAGCACCCCTCTAAGGACACGCACATGGATGAAGCAAAAAAACTTTATTAGCCACACAACACCCACCCCTATCACTCCCTCCTTTCCCCTTAGTAAACTGAACCCCTTCCCCCTCCACCAACAGAGCCCACTCTCCTCACCTACCAATCATAAAAAAAACCCACTTACAAAAGGAAAACTGTATTTAAATAGAAAACAATATTTGTGGTCTTCAACCCCAGAGTGGGGGACTGTGGGTGGAGGGAACTAGGACCCCCATGACAGGTGTCTAGCACCCCAACCATTCAATGTTCAGGGCCCGTGGTGACCCCAGCAGGTGATAGGCTCAAGCATGGCTGGGTCTTCAGCCACATGGTGCAGGGCAGAGCAGCAGGTCTGAGCCCAGGTGGGTGGTGGCATGCCCAGGGTTGGGCGTTGGCTAGGGGGAATGGTGGACAGAAGGCACAATGGGAGATCCTCCCAGGACTGAGTGAGGGCCTGCTCCAGGGCAGCGGGTGAAAGTCATGGTCCTTGTTGGGCCATGAGCAGGGACCAGGAAGTGTGGGACATGGATGAGGCTGCCAAGGCCAGGAAGGTGTCCATGGTCTGGCATTCAGCATCCCCCTGCACCAGAGCAGCTCTAGGTGCTCCCACTGTAAGGCATCCATTTGGGGCCAGTGATTCCACTGTAGTTGGGACTGCACCTTCACTCAGGCAACATCCTCTGTCCACCAGGCCTGCTCCCATAACTCCTGTGCCTGCTCCCACACTTCCCTCTCCTCCACCACTGCCACCAGCCACTAGAATAGGAGTTTCTACTACCTGGTGTGCTGCTGGCATAGCTGGCACATCTGGATGGCTCCAGTGGTGGGTGGTAGTGACCTGGAGCCCCAGATCCCTGCTGGAGCTGGTGGCCTCTCTCCCATATCCAGATGTTGACCCCACAGAGGCAAGAGACAGAAGCCTTTTGTGAGAGTTTGCAAAATTATTTGCAAATAAGTTGTCCTGCACCAGGGGCTGTCAGCTGCCCTGCCTCAGATTAGGGGTTGGCTGTGCATAGGTGCCCAGAGACCATGGTGAGCTAGCTGGACAGGGCCAGGTAGCTCCTGCCCAAGTCTGCTATCCTGCCTTGCTTCCCTGGAGCTGACAGCCCACTGGATACTGGCCTAAGGCTGCCTGCCTCCCCTGCCCATTTCCTAAGGCAAGACAGGCCATGTTGCTGGCAGCACCTGCTGCCACAACTCCAGACCCTGCTCTGCCACTCTTTCCCTGCAAGCCAACAACACTGCTACACTGCCACATAGACCAAGACCCCTAGGCTCAGGGTATGCAGGATTCCCAGACGGCTGGGGCTGCATCCTCACCCTCCCTGCAGGGGTCTTCTAGGAGGCACCCTGGGGCTGGCCTGCTGCACTGCTGCATCCCACACATGCCCCTGCTGTGTGTGCTCTGGGTAGTGCATGATGAAATGTTTGTGAAGGTGGAGGGGTGCCCAAGCCACTACACCCTGCTGATGATGATCCTCCTTCTGTCCTGTGCACACCTGTGCTCCTGGATCAGGACCCTGAGCTATGACATTGTAGGGAGGAAGCCTGGGCTGACCTGCAATCTCCATGTGGGGAGCAAGCCTGGGCTGCCCTGCAATTGCCACCAGCATCAATACCTTCCTTGGTATGTAAGAAACCACTGCCTACCCACCAGAGGTGACACAGGCTGGTGAATAAAGTTCTGAACTATGCCCCACCTCCGTGTATGCTGTGGGGGTGGGGACAACCCAGGGCCAGGGGAATGTGAGCAGGCCAGAAGCAGGGATCAGGGGCAGGGGCCAGGGCCAGGGCCAGGGGCCCTCTTCCAGTAAATGACTTACCATGTGTCAGAGGCTGGTGAAGCTGGTGGCTTGGCATCAGTGACAGCATCCAGCTGCACTAGATGTCCATAGTCCACTGTGCACAGTGGGCTGGTGCCCATGCCACGGCCTCTACAAGGAGGGACTGGTGCTGCTAGCAGCCAGTAGTGTCATGGACAGCTGTTCCTCATGGCAGGGTCTGAGGTTGTACTGAAGATGAGGCAGCCACTGGCCAGAGACTCCTGGGCTGCCAGAGGATGCAGCATCTGTGGAAGAAGATGTGAATGTAGAAGATGTGCACCCACCCGACAGAAACTGCCTCTGCATGTCATCATGGCCACAGAGTACCATGAGGTCCCCAACCTCCTTCCGGGACCAGCTGTGGCAAGGGCTGTTGGCATAGGTATGCACACATCAGTGGAGATGGGGCTCAATGAGGAGGATGAAAAGGATGGCATTTTCATCCTGTGCTGGTTCTCTGGGCCCCTGCATGGCTGTCCCTGTGTGGCCAGCCCTAGACAGTGCTCAGAAACACTCATCAGAAGGGTATAGCCAGGGACTGGAAGCTGCATGGCAGAGGCACTTCACCACATCACCTGCAAAGAGACACTGCTGGGGGTGAGCAGCAGCAGGGGCCAGGTGCTGGCCCTGCTGCCGGAGACAGCAAGCCAGCAGCCCTGGGGGCAGATCTCAGTGCTGGGCAAGGGGTGCAGGAAGCTGCAGACTTTTGCAATACTCATTCAATCAGCAGATCTGCAGAGGGAACAAGACAGGCAGGGGCAGGCTGTGGCCTGTTCTGGAGGGCACACAAGGTCTGCTGGGCTCCTGGACAAACAAGCTCCCTCAGGCTCGCTGCTGTATTTGCCCAAAGGCACAAAATGGCTGCTGGCTTTTGTACTAAGCGGCTGGGGCTGCCAGTGAGCAGCCCAGCCCCAAAGCAGGAAAGGGGGCCAGCCAGGAGCCCTGGGGCTGGCCTTAGGCTAGCCCCCTAGTGGCTGGGAAAACCTGGCACTAAAGTTAGTGTTGGGTTGTGTCTACATGTGCTTTACTGCACATTTACTAATTGTGCCTATATGTGATACCTGCATTTGCCTACCTGCATAACCTAGGCTAAGGCATATTAGCACATCTCATGTAGACACACCCAAAGAGTTCAAAAGAAAAATATATTGATCAAGAGTATTAGGGTGGAAGGACTGATGGGTTTAAATGATACCTTCTTTTTGTGGGTATAAACCTTTCCATGCTGGACTGAAATGTTTTTAATGAAACCCCTTGTTAAAATGTAGAAAGAATGTAGTTTGAGAATTAAATGGTGGCTTAGAAACTGATAACCAAATGAGAATATGGCATTCCTGATGTGTTTAGTAATTCAGGAAGCAAGGTTGAAAATATTATTCTATACAACTATACTTATTTTGCAAAAAAATTATGAAGGTTACAAGCTACCAGGAAATTTTTAATATTACCAGTGTAAATATAATTCACCTCATTTATTTTCATTGAAGAAAACCTGAAAAAAAAATGCTGAATGTTATATTAAATATTAATTTTAGTGCCCTACACTTCCACTGCCATTGCATGCTTATTTACTCCACTGAATCATTTTCATCACTAGAGGTTGTTTATAGTACTTTTTATTAATATTAGAAACACTTCTGAGTATAAGTTAGCGAGTTAAATGTAATATGGAAGACTTTTTAAATATTCATGTAGTATTGCAACACCTACCAATTTCTTTTCAATGTTATGATATATTCTCAATTATTTTAAGATTCCAATTTTGCTACTTACTTTCTAGCAAGAGAGAAAACTGATTACCTGGAAATAATCAGCTATTATTTAGAGTCCCAACATAGCAATAATATATGAACACCCATACAAACATATTTTTTCACAGAAAAACTACTCCCTTTCTGATGTCAAAAACTTGATGCTCAAAAGGAATTTATAAACTACCTTCAAAAGATGGGCCTGAGACTGAATAACAATTAAAAAAATTGATCTTAATATAGACAGTCACTTTATGGTTCATTACAAGCTTATGAATGCTGCCAATCATCCTCCTGTATTTTACAGGTAATAGCTAACCACATCTTGAATCACTGGGTTTTGCCACTAAGTAGACTGCCTATTCTACTGCACTTCTTTTGTCTTGTAAGGGCTCCTGTTCACTCTTAGTTCACAACGCTTCTCCATCCCTCCAAGCAGACTTTTCGCATTTGCATGGAGTTTTTCCTCTGATATTTACTTCAGCCTGCATCAGCCTTTCCTTCAGATGGGAGGAAGGGCACTTGATGCCTCCAATAGTTCCCCCAATTATGCAGTTTGTCCCATAAAAGATATCACAAAAAACTTCCCCCTTCAGACACTTCCTGGACCATCATAGCTACAACAACATTCCAACAACCTAACGACTTACTTTCATATTATTCATACCACAGTCTCAATTTAGGGAAAACAGTGGTATCTCAAATAGTATCTTGTAGTAGTACTGCTGAAATGCTAACACTTTAATAATGACCATTGTGCACAAGGCTTTCCTTATTACCTGACATTCCTGATTTGTCCTGGACATTTGCACAGTAGGTACACATGATATAATTTATAAGTGCTTATCTTTAATCTAACTGGATAAGATCTTTAACTGGCCCTTTATATTATGAACTTAAGCTAAGTTATTTCAAATTTAACTCTTTTATTAAAGTCATATAAAGACATTGGTTTGATGAGGCTCAGGATCATTAGATTATTCATACTGGACAGCAGAGAGACGACCACAATTAATTTACTCAGAAATGTCATAAAACTCAATGGTATATAAAGAAATTACGCAGTAATAAATGTGTAAACAGCAGTTAACTTCATCATAAACTCTGATGTGACAGACATATTGATGAATATACTACACAACTGATTCTGTGCCATCAAATAATTTTTATTAATTCAACTCTTTTATGACTCTTAAGTCTATGCACATTTAAAAATAATGTCCTTAGTTATATGCTTCAACCAACATTAATGAGAAGTCTTAGAATAATTGTTAGAAAATAACTGGATTTATATATTTAAAATGTAACAGCTTAAATAACCTAAAACTGACTGCACAATGATACACACAGTCAGTTTTTTCTTACAAAAGAAAAATGAATGTAGCTTTCTAAAGAACGTTTCCCATGTTCTACAGCAAATCAAAGTCTCTATCTGTGATCCTACTGCACCATATTCATAGTATTTAAAGTATTTTCCTCTGTTCTCTGAATTAAAAAACCTATAATATATAAAAAAAATAATCAAAATATACTACGTGATAAAATGAAAACTGAACAGAAGGAAATTTATATATGTAATATTAATAAATTAATGAAATACAAAAACTACATTGGAAGAACACTTTGAAAGTTAGGTATCAGTAGATTTATGATTTCCATCTTCCTTCTTCCTCCTCATGTTTTCAGCCTGTACATCGAATAAGACAGGAGACTTATGGAAAAATAGAATAGGATTGTGAAACTAAACACTGTATCATATTGTAAACTGATGGAGTGGTGCACAAAAAATCAGACACATACTTTTGTTAATAGCAAGAAATAAGCTGCATGTTTAAGTAAGCACCAGCCTCATATTCTTTCATTCATGCCACATAAGAACCTATAGGATCAACCCATATATTACTGGATGTTGGAAAGGTCATAAAGGATTCTTTCAATGCCCTTTCCTAATATGCTGAGGCAATCTCCAGGTACAGTAGTGCAGTTACAGTGATCAAACTCGATACTATGGGTACACAAATGATCAAAGAACAAGACATCTTTGGGTCTAAGAATTACATATAATTTATCACTGTTCATCTATAATATGGAGATGCTAAGTAATGCATAATTGAAACTGCTAAGATTAGAACAACATCTGTTTGAATCCTGACCCTTTATCCCCTTTCAGGAAACAAATAGTCTTCAGCTAAGACTAGCAATTTCTGGTGCATAAAGATTCATGTGCATAGAAGGTAAAAATCCTTTTATGAAACTGAAGTTTATATTAGAACAGTTTAAGAAACTATTATTCTGCACTGCTGTCTTAAAAAATGGTTCAGCCTAAGAGCAATGGGAAATAATATACAGTTAGTCATCATAACAGAAGTACATTTTTCTAAATAATACAGAGGCACTCTAGAGCTTTGTGGAAGATAGATAACTGTCAAAAATTCATGAAGGCAGTAAAGAAAGCCCTGACATTTACATGTTGAAATTTCATTACAAAAAATCAAATAACCAGATTCTTTTATCCTTAAAAATGATGAGTTTAAACAAAGAAACTAATACATTATTGTTTAAAATATGTAAGTTATTTTAGGTGGGGCTAGAAGAACCATTTATTATTAAGATTTCTTCCTACCTCTTATTTCCATTGGCTAACAGCTTTGCAAGAAGTTTATCATTTGGACTGTGGAGTGACACATTACCAATAGCAGCCATGAGCTGGGCACAAGCCATGAGCACAGACTTAGAGGGGACACCAGAATGAAGGGCACCTAAGAAAGCTTGTGCGTTCCTCTGAGCAGCAGAGCTTGACTCTGGCATTTGCCAATGGTGTCCTGCAGTGGGAGGTGTGCTCCTTTTGGGAATAATGACTGCTGTGTGGAAGGTATGGACATAGCTAGAAACCAATGTGTTAGTATAAAAGCCACCAGAGATAGGCACACATGAAAGGGTCTTTACATCCGGTGTTTGGGTGCTGTGTTAAACTGCTCGGGAGCTGGCTTTACTGCTGCTTCCCACAACAGCAGCTACTCCCAATAGCAAGATACTTGGTCATGTTGGCTTGAGGTGTAAACCATAGTAGTTATTCTTCTTTAACTTAGATTGCATACATGTTGTTCAGATTGATCTCTTTTCTTTCCTTTTCAAAATTTCAATGAAAATGGTTCAATCATTTCAGGAATAAGCTTGATATAAAATGGTGTGTCCATAGAAACAAACATCTTAAAGCAGTTATCTTTGAAATGCTTTATAAATCTATTTTTTGGAGTGAGGTCATGTAATTTGGCAGGAAGATGACTTTGGTTTCAGGTTTGTGCCTTTTGCTGTCTTTATGCAAAATTGCACCCATTTGGCCCTTGAAAATAACAGTTCACATCTGCTTATTAGAGCTTTGCTGGAGCATAACAACTAAAAACACTACAGATTCCATGCCTGCCAAGCATGTTCACATCTCTCACAGCTCCTACTGTTGACTAAACTGTACATGTACCAACCCTGCAAAGTGACTGAGCAGGATCCAGCCAAGCCAATGAAAGCACAGAAGGACTTTCTTTGTAACTGATGTTCCTAGCTGTTCCAAGCCAGAATGGGGCCTGGCATTAGAAACAATAATAATGTCAGTCTCTACTCTTTTTTTCATAGGAACATGGAACTTTCAAGTGGAAATTTCCTGCTATTGCAGGCATATCATATTAAAATGAAAAGGCTATAGTTTAAAATAAGTTACACATTTTGTCCACACTAATTACATTGAAAGCCTGCTACAGAATCTCTTCCCAGATGATTAGAAACGTTTTCTAAATTCAATTATTCATGGCCAGCTTATGCCTATTTCTTCTTCTGGCAATATAGTCATTTAACTTTAGGACCTCTTTCCTCTCCCTGACATTTACCTCCCTGCACAGGAAAAGAAGTTACAGAGTCTATAGAAGTCTCTTGCAAGCTGCTCCCATATTTCTCAGTTAATTACAAGATGAAGGAAAAGCCAGATCAAGAGAGAAGGAATGAAATAGATGAGGAAAGGATTCTGGTTCAGCTCTCTAAGATCTGAATTGGACTGGGGGAAATTGTAGGTGTGTCTACACATTCATTAATGCACTCTAATTACTGTGCATTTAATTTAGTACTTCTGCAATGAAGAACTAACTAAACAAGCTGTAACTAGAGTTACTAAGCAGTAGCACCAGCACATGGTTATTTAGTGATGCTTACTGCACATTAGCCTAATAACACTGTGCAGTAGGCTATTAGCATGATTTTTGCCATGACATGCTACTGTACACTGTTATTAGGCTAATGTGCAGTAAGTACCTTATTTAGATGTGTCCAGTGATAGTTAAAAAGTAGAATCTGGGACTACCTAGCAAGAATGATGGTGTTGAGGATAGGGAGAGACAAGGAATATAAAGAAAAAAAAAGAGATTCTGATAGCAGTAATATAGAAAGAGATGAGGACTAAGACTAGATAAGCCAATAGTCATGTGGAGCACAGTAGAGATAGGATACCATTGTCAAGAGTAGGTCAATTCTTCCCTGGCCCCAAAAGTGCTGGATCAAAAGACCTGAATTTAGGAGTGGCTGTAGGGCCAGGGAAGAGTTAACCTGGCTTCTAGTAGTGACACCACACCTGCTACCTCCTCTCCCAGCAGCATCCTGGCTCAACTCTAATTCACAGAGCACTCTGCTCCTTGCATCCAGCACTTCCCTTTACTGAGCACCCAATATGATGCCATGCTACGCACAGTGGTTGCCTACACCACTTGTGGCACACAGACTATGAGTTGGCTAACTCTGCAGTAGATAAATCAAGGTGAGAAAAACTGGCTGAAGAATCAGTGGTTATTATGGTACACTCCCCTACCCCACCCTGGGTCCTGAAATGGAAATCATAGTTCTGGAATCTCACCCTCATCTTAACAGCTAGCAACTATTGGTGAAACTCACTGGCAGTTAATCTTTCAGCACCTCCTCTCTTGTCTTAGTCCAGGTATAGTAAGATAATCTTGTGTTGCTATCATTTTCTTAGTTCAAGAGGCAGATCTGTGCAATGGACTTACAATTTCCAATCTTACCAATGAACCATATTGGGTGTCAATCTGATACTATACATTAGAAATTCTGGGTTTTCCAGTTTGCTTCTTAAAAAAACATAGGAAACAAAATATAGGCATCTATGGTATATTCTCAGTTATCCAAATCCCTTAAAAAAGCACCTCCTGAAAAATCACTTAACTGAATTTATTTAGATAAGTAAAATTGCAGCATCCAGTGAGCAGGCAAAGAGCTGCCCCAGCCCTGAAGTCCTGGAACTAAGGTGCAGGTGGCTGCCTGGTGGTGGGGTTAACTGGGAGCAAATTTACTTTCAGTCAGTGTCTACACATGCATTACTATTAGGGCTGGGCAAAGCTTTGGTTGCTGATTCGATTTCATGGAGATTCGGCCTGATGTGGTGGCTGAATCTCCATATCTGAATTAAATCAGGAGACCTTTTAATCTCTCCAAATCGAATTGGAACCCTCTGAATCAATTTGGAGAGATTCAGAGATATTTGATGATTCAGACACAGATTTATGTTTTTTCTACATACCTCAAGGTACCAGGTGGGTCATGAACATTGAGATGGTGGGGATGGAGCATCCCATGGGGACATGGGATCCCCAGAGTACTCAGAATGGACCCAGAAATGGACCAGAAGCACTTCTGGGCCACTTTTGGGTCTTCCACAGAGTGCTTGGGGGACCTGCCCCCTGATTCAGTGACTGGTGCCTCCTGGGTCTGGGGGGGCACCCAGGGTCCCCCCCATGGCTGGTCACTGAGCCGGTTCATAGGGTGTGGGAGGAGGATCCCCTGTGTGCTCAGCGGTGGACCTGGAAATTGACCAGAAGTACTTCCGGTTTAATTCCAGGTCCACTGCTAAGCACATGGGAAGGCAGGGCCTGCACTCCTGTGGGATGCTTCATCCACCCCACCATCTGCTGCACTGGTACCTCAAGGTATGTAGGAAAAACACTTAAAGCTACGTCTATGGTCGAATTGCTGATTCTCTGAATCATCATTGAATCTTCAGATTTAGCCATATCAAATCAGGACGGTGATCCAAATCAATTAATCAAATCACTGTCCCCACTATTAAGCCAAATCCAAACTGAATACAGTCCACTTTGCGCACCCCTAGTTACTATGCAATAACTGAATAGGATTGAATTTGCTACTTGTGTTTACAGGCAGCAAATTAACTGTCAATTAAACCGAATTACTGTGCAGTAAGCATCTGCACATGTAGATGATGACACTTACTGCACAGTAATTTGGTCTACAAGTGTGTTACATCTTGTGTAAATATGCCCAGTAAAATAAATGTTTCTATTTGCATAATCAAGTGTTTGCATAAGTGAAGTTTGGCTAATTATGGGTTTACTATTCAGGTTTCAAGCTCAAGGATCAAAAAGTTAGGAATGCTATCATTAAGGCTGCCTCCATTAATTTAACTTTTCAACTATTGCAAATTAGCATTCTCCCACTGAGTTCATTGGAGCTAGGCTCCAGGTTGCTATACATGTCATATTTTCGTAGTTTCTAGAGTCGGAAGGGACCTGAACAGATCATCAAATCTGACCCTCTGCCCTGGGAAGAAACAAGTACTGGGATCATAATAACCCAGCCAGATATCTATCCAACCTTCTCTTGAAGACCCCCAAGGTTGGGGAGAGCACTGCCTGCCTTGGGAGCCCATTCTAGAGCCTGGCAGCCCTAACCGTAAAGTAATGCCTCCTGATATCAAGCCGGAACCTACTTTCAATTGATTTGTGGCCATTATTCCTTGTTGTCCCTGGTGGTGCCTGGGAGAACAGAGCCTCACCTATTTTCTGCTGGTCCCCCTTGGTGAGTTTATAGGTGTTCACCAGGTCCCCTCTTAGTCTTCTCTTGTGGAAGTCTTGTGGAAATGTCAACAATGAACTTAACACCACTTAAACAATCAAGAACATAAAAACAAATAGATTGTAATTTTAGGTTATAGAGATAAAAACAAGAAGTTGAATCATTGCTGCTAAAGTCACTAGAAAAATTGTTCAATGGAAGCAAGCTTCCACTAAACATGGGTCTATAAGCAGCGCGCGATTTAAGGTATCTGTAATTACACATTTCTTTCCTTTTAAATACTTGATCTTTCTATGTAGTCAGTAAGCACACTGTTATCTATATTACTTACATTTATAGCATTCCTAAAGAACAAAAAAGCAAAATAAAAGATGAATTAACTTAGTTTTATTACTGCCTAGTTAATAGTGACTGTGTGCATCTACACATGTGCTTTAATGCACAGTAGCATATTTTACTGCATATTAAAACCTCACATAAAAAGCCTGTGTGATTACACTAATGCACAGTTAAATAAGCTATCGTGCATTGAGTATTGCTTTAAAACCATGCACATTTGTTACTGTGCATCAGGGTAGCCTAATGCACATTTATTTAGTACCTTATATTAGAGGTACTAAATTTAATGCACATTAGAAAAAGCAACTTAGTGCATGTGTAGATGTCTCCACTGTATACGTTAATTTGAATATGGAAAATTCTATTTGGCCTAAAAAATGTTGACAGACATTCTGGGTTGAAATGTATCCTCTTCTACACTACTGTTAAGTACAAATTAACATTTCGTTAGGAAAAAAATTGCAAAAGATTTGGATCTACACTTGCAGTAGCCATTGATATCTTACATTTGGACATAAAAGATGAAATCTATCCAAAAAAGAATGTCACCACTTAATCACATGATACCATCCTCTTCACAGAAATATCATTCAGACAGTGAAAGTTATATTTGGTAGTTTGGTTCTTTCTTCAACTTTATTGCCTTTTATGTTTGTTCAGGTTCTTTCATTAACTATTAAAAAAAGATAACCATGAATTATATCAATCTGATGTCATTGAAAGAAAATCTTTTTTTTTTTCTGAAACACCATTGTTTGGTTTTCTTTGTGGATTTGTAAAACATATCACTTTGGGAAATAGCTCATAAAAAAATGACTTTTATTGAATCAATGAGGGCCTGTATCTATGAGGCTGATTTTTTCCTATGACAGTTCATGAGTCCACATATCCTTTTAACTGCTGCAGGAGGTCTACATACCTAGCATGTTCCTGGAGGTATTCACCTAGAGTATCATTTTGCTGCATCTACACATTTGCTTTACTCCAGAGTAGATTAATTAGCTGCAGAGTAAAGCATCACCATCTACATGTGCAATGGTATTATGCCACAGTACATTAATTTATCCGACATTAAATTAGAGACAGTACTATTTTACACTGGCCTAATTACTGTGATTAAATGCATATGTATACATTGACCACAGACAAACTGAGTCCATCCAGCCATTCAGGGGCCAGACCCCTGCCCGCTGCCTAGCCACATGGCTGCACTTTAAGCACTCTCATACCTTAGCCAGTACCTCCTCCTCCTGATGCTGCCACCCAGAGCTTGGGGCTCATCTCCCTTCCCCGCTGACAGCATGGGCCTGCTCTGCCTTGGTTCAAATTGCTGCTGTCCCAGATGCACATGTAGATGCTGTGCCCAGGAGTAGTTTACTCCTGCTCAAATTGCTCCAGAGTTATTGCTTTGCAATAATTGCATTTTTAGACACATCCATTGAGCTCTAAATTATTATAGTGTTTTCAACACCTTCAACTTTATCATGAATCTCATGCATGTATCTAACTCCTGAAATAATCTAAGAATGTGAAAATAAAAAGTATTTTTAAAAACTGAGTTTCTATCATTCATGGCTGCACAAAAAAGCATATAAACATAATCTGGGTCTACCTAACGGGTCCAAAAAACAGAATGTTAATATACAGAGGCACAAGTATATATAACTTCATGATTTCAAATTCAGTTTCATGATTTTAGAGGTTCTGGTTGTGGCATGTTTGCTAATGGTTTTGGCAATACAATAGGGTTATTTCATTAACTGTTGGCTCAGTTTTCAGTTTTAAAATATGTATATGGGTAATTTTACTCATGGTTACGCTCAGCATCAACTCAGTGGTAGTAGCCATAAGTGTAAAATGACTTACAATAACTAAATGTTTATAGGCATGGATACTAAATCATGCATAAAGATATAGTCCATGAAAGCAATGGCAGAGTCATAATTTACTTTATCACATCTATTCTAATTTTTCTTTCTGACTGTGAGCAAAGGAGTGATGTGCTTGAAACTTGCTGAGACCAATAGGAAAGTTAGCATGAGGTAGAACATTCTGTTTAAAATGGAATAAAATGATTCATCAGGACTACTCAGGTTGACCTAATCTTTCCTGAAAATCTTACACTCAGTTTCAAATCAAACACTCAGTATTTCATTAACATGTGCTATCCTGTGACCAGCATACACTCAGTACACCTAGAGCCAAATGTTATTCCACCGGTAAGTGAATTTAAGCACCTAAATGTGATCTACTCCACCCTGGTTGAGTGCCTAAAAACTGTCAATACAAAAATCAGTTTTCCTCCTTTTCACTGTTTTTTGTGACTACATCTTCAGGGCCAGATGATAGAGAATTTTAAAAGTAGGTGATTTCATGGATTTTCAGGAAAGTGAACAGTGAGGAGGGGGAATAGAATCATGGTGCCTGAGATAATGGATAAATGTATGCTTCAAGTGACTTCAAAATTGAAGGCTTCAGAATTGCATGTCAGGAGTGTGCATCAGATTTATAATCTAATTATTATGTGTGCATGAACAGGAGTAGATCTAACATTTTGAAAAAAGGGGTGTAGATAATGTGATGCATCATCACATATAACACAACACACATCTTTCTCTAGTTAAAAAGAAACCAGAAGCTTCACTAGTAAGCAAAGGCCTAGATCTATATTATTCAATTTAAGATTGAAGGGACAAAAAACTTAACTGGAATATGCATTAATTTGCTATAGTGTATATTATGTATAGAAAGCAACAATCTAGGCAAAAATAATCTAAATATGTTGTTTCATTAGTCCTGGAATCATTATAGTTAAATGTACATCTCTTTTAGATCCATAAAAACAAAATCAAACCTTCTTGAACATCTGGACAATGTCTCCAGTGCTTCATTAAAAGTGATTTCCACACCAGACCTAGTGTTCATCTGAGTTAATATTTCCACACCTGAGTTAATGTTTTTAGCTAGACTTAAAAAAATCAGCTGGCAGGGCTGTCAAAATGGAAACTATGTGATACAGCATTCCAGAAGAAGGATAGCTGCAGTAGTGGAAACATTAAAGGCCATTTAAAAAGAAAGAGGGTGGCTAACACCTGTAGAATGAAGAGTTTGAAAGGAATCAAATAAATTATAGATCCATTAAGTAAATTAGTTCTGTCACTGCTGCCTGAATAGCAATGCTGCTGCTACTGCCAGACATTGGACTTTAAACTTTGAGTTATGCAGAAATCAAAGTGGGGTGGAAGTGCACCAGTGCACCCCCCTGGATCCACCCCAGTGCATTAGCCTGTGCAAGGGAGCTACACTGTCACAGACTAAAGGTTAGATGAGGCATGGTTAAACTTGGAACAGATTTGCTGTTTTTGTATTGCTGTAAACTCAGGTACACACAATAGTTACAACATAACTTGGAGCTCCCCTTTCGGAACCACACTAAAACATACTTTTGCCCATGCCTTCAGTCCACTTAGACACCTAATAGACTTGGCCTAAGATATTCAATATTGAAAATACTCAGAATTACAGATAAGAAATTTTGCCCTATTAATTTTAGTTAATTAGAAGGATAGCATTTACATAAAGCATGTGTGTTACCTCCTTAAAATCAGTCATAATGGTTACTTCATGTTAGATATCTGCCTCAAACTAAATGTAAGGCATACATATACTTATATCCCATTTGGTTTCAGCAAAGTAGTATGGCTTTCCTAACCTTACCATTTTGTTTTGACCTTGGGATCCCAAACTCTGAAGACAATCAGCAACTTACACTACCTGCTGCCTGTTCGGTGAGGTGCAGGGATGGAGGAGTGGGAGGTGAATCACCTGGCCACTCAAAATGCAGAGCCCTACTTGAAAGGCTTCTGTCTTTTAGCACTGGTCAGACCAGTCTCCCCTTCTCTTTCCCTTCCCCAATGCTATCCTGGACCACAGCTGAGGTACCAGGCCCCCACCCTCTGGCCTTGGGAGGTTAGAAGCCCACCTGCCATTCTAAAGAAACATAAATCTGCCTCATTCACACCTCCCTGCCCTCTCTCTCAGGGGCATGCTCAGGTTCTGAGAGAAGTGGAACCTCCTCCCAGTTGGCCAGAGCACTGGTACAGAAACAGCCCTGCCCTCCCCCTCGTATTCACTGAAAGGCACTAAAAGAGTTTCTTGAGCTCTGCAGACAGGGTAAAAAACAGATGTAAATGCCAGAGTGTGGCACCTCACTCTTGTTGGCAGTACCAAGGGCCTGAGTGGCAGAGAGGTCAAGGGCAGGGGATAACAAACAGCTATCTATGAGAAATGCTGGAGTTGCAGTACATCAAGAATAAGAAAATTCCCCCTTGCCAAACAACCCCCTTTCCCTCCCTCCCAGTTAAAGAAAGTCAATGTTGAGTGGCAGAAGTCCCACATGGGAACCATTATCTCAGCCACTCTGGTCCCACTGCCAGGGTGACTCCCAAGGTATGCATCCAGCAAGGCTTGTAAGTAGCAGTTCAGCACTTTCCCCCTCCTCTCTGATGTGATCCATGGGGAAAGTCTATGGGTGCCAGATGACTGAGTCTTTCAGCACAGGCAGTCACTGTACCTACTGCTCAAGGCAACCACAACCTCTCCTTCAGCAATCATGGCCCCAGTTCCTGTTCCTGGATGTCCTCCCATGCCAAAACCTAAAAGAAAAGCAACCCCCATCCCTACTCAGAGAATTCATACTAGAAGAACAGTACTGGAAAGACAAGGACAGTGCATGGCAGAACTCTTCTTAGAGTCTGGGGAATCGCTTCCAAGATCAGGTCACGGGTTCAGTAGTGCACCAATAGTAGCAGCAATCGCAAACTCATCTGGGGGTGTCAGCACATCATAAGGGAGCTACAGGTAGCAGATGGTATCAGACACCATGAAGCAGTACATCAATTTGGCATAGCGACAGAAGATGTGGCAGGCACACAGGACGCTCTCGTTCCTGGGGTCCCAGGCTCTGAGCATTCTCACAATGAGTGCGTCAACTGTCACTTCATAGCAACAACCTCTTGAGATGTTGGCCAGTAGGATGTACTTCTTCCGTTTTTGAGCCCGGATGTTGGTGAAGGCTTGGTGCTGGTTCTCAAAGGGAATGGTTACATCCACAATCATGACCTTTTTGGCCTCTTCATTCATGATGGTGATGTCGGGTTGCATCTGACTGTCACATCCCAGGATGGTGCAGTTCACGGAGATCTCCCCCACTGAGGCCGGGATGGCCCTTACCAGGCAGTCCTGGACAGTGTTGTGGCAGAGCTGCCAGGGTCTGAAGTGCGGCTTGCAGCTGCACACCATGTAGAGGAGGGTTTCTACCACATAGCCACACCATTGGCACGTCTTGTTCTGGTGGCCAAAGCGGACAACCCTGTTCAGAGGCAGGTCATTGAGGCAGGCATGGTAGAGGAAGCGCCAGTCTGTGAAGGGCGTGAAGATCCCACTGAGCATGAAGTGGTTACTAGAGTCACACTTTGAGGTGATATCAAAGACCTATTACATTGAAAGACAACCCAGGCCTCTCTGGTGTGCCATTCAAGCAGATGGCCCTCCTCCAGCTCTCAAGCCCCCATCCTCCCCACCTGGAAGGTCATGGCATGCCCTGCAGAAGGATCATGGCATGTTGGGTAGAGTTCCCACAGGAGTAGTGCTAAAGCTCATTGCTCTGGGCCCAGGGAACCAAGTATTGGTCCTGCATGGTCACAGCACTGAAATGCCTCTCCTGTAAGGGAAAGACATGATTAGGGGGCAATGTATGAGTTTTCCCAGCCCAGCCACCTCTCACCAGGGCAATGTCAGGATGTAAGTGCTGCTCCTGACAGGACACAGCACTGAAATGCCTGTCCTGTATGGAGAAGAATGGGAGGAGGAGGCAGTGTAAGACCTGCACCAGCATTCCCCAGAGCAGTCAGTCCCTGTTTGTTCTGGATATGGTCTGAATTCCCAAGGGACTCATGGTACCTAGACCCTCTGAAGGGGTGCAGCAGGTGCCCACTACAGTGCCTGTGGAGGGTTTCAGTCTCCCTGAAAACCAATCCCAGGACTTCTGTAGGGCCTGCTGCCTACCCATGGCACAGCCAGGTCCCTGATCTCCAGTGTTCCACATGAAGAGCGGCAGTGCAGCTCCTGACCCAGGTGAGGGAAGGTTCCAGGTAAGGGACTTAACACAGCTGGCATGCTATCCCATATGAGTGCCCAGACAAGTGCTTGGGAGGGTCCCAGATGCCTCCCCTTATACTTCATTTTTATCAGCAAAAGTTACAGATATGCACAAAGGCTCTATGGTCAACTGCAGAATACCATCTGTGCATGGGAAGACAATATGAGGAGGACACAATGGCAGCCCATGACCTGGGAGCCACACAGCTGCAGAGCTCATGAGGGGTGTCCATAGGAAGCATCAAAGCAGCAAGAAGGATATGCTGAAGGCCTTGGCCACTGCCTCCAAGTTCTGGGTACACACTCTTGGCATCAGGAACTGCAGGACCAGCATAAGGAGAAACTTGAGATGCAGAGAGGTGACATGGTCAGGCTGGAGGTTGCTTATACTGAGGCTGTCAATGTGCAGAAACGGGGAGGAGAAGTGGGGTTCCATAATGGCCACCTGCTGTTTCAAGGAAGCCACCCACACCTCTGTAAAGCTGGTAGAGTCACAGTGCCAGAATTTATGGATGGGGTCTGGACCACTTTGCATACACGTATGACACCCTCGACTGGCACCAGCACTGCCCTCCACAGAGAGCCCATAGCCTTGCCAGCCAGAAGTGGTAGGAAAGACTGCTGCCTAGCTCCCCACAGCATGATACACCCCATTCCAAGGACTCTTCTTTGGGTCAACAGGAATGGGGGTCACATCGGAGGGACCTCTGAATGTTGTCTTTGAGGGAACATTCCTCCTGTGCCCTGACTAGAAGCTACCAGAGTGAGAGAGGAACTAAAGACCAGAGGACTGGAGTGAGGAAGCCAGTGATCTGTGGACTGGGTAAGATGAAAGGCCACCAGAAGGGTCCATTCTGGTAGGCAAAATTAGGTGAGGGGAGTGGAATTTAATTTCAGTGCCATTAGGGATACTGGCCCCTCCCAGATCTGATCTGCTCCCCCCATTCCTGGCAATCATGTGGTGTACACAGATCTTGCAAGCAGTTCCAGGACAGTCCAGAAAGGATGCAGGAGTGCTTGGAACCAAGGGGAAAGTGCATCCCATCAACCCACCAGGCCAGGCTGTCACTGGGACTGTGTCTGGCAACACAGCCCAATCACCCCAGCTCATCCACCCACAGGCCAGGGAACCCAGAGGATGGACTCTTGCAGGGGTGAGGACCAGGTGCCAGGGGTCCTGTGAGGCTGGGGTCCTGTCCTGGTCCCATAAGAGATCCAGAAGTCCATGGCCCCTGCTCTGGTAATGCTTACCATACCACAGCCTCCTTCCCCCATGGCCCATAAGCCACCTCCTGCCCCCACCCTACAGCGCTCTCAGATGGACAGCAGATCCAGGATCACCCATCTATCTAGCTCCTACATGGATAAGTCCCTAGTCTTTACTCCCAAGTCTGGAAATCAGTGTGCCAGGTCAAATGCCCCCTATCCCATGCCTCCCTTCTGAGGTTTTGTGACATATGCCAAGGGGGGAGGTGGAGTGGAAGAGGGGTGGAGAAGGAGAACAGTGTCCAGGAAGCCAGGTTTGTGGGCAGCACTGCCTAGGAGGCAGGGCCAGCGGAGCCCGGAGTAGGAAATCCAAAGCCCAGTGCCAAGGCACGGGCACTTGAAACCCTCCAGTTCATCTGGGGAGGGATCCCAGTCCTCAAGGGTTAGGAGATAATCAGCTAAGTCTTTGTGGATCTGGACTACATGCTGCTGTGTGGGACCAATGACCCCTACATCAGTGGGGTTCATTCGGTCCCCCATCCTTGCATCACATATGCATGGCCTTCTCTGCCCAAGGTTTGTGGAAGACCTCCCCGCTCTGGACACATCTGCCCTCCAGGTCTTGCAAATGTGGTGAATGCATGTTATGATAATCCGTCACAGAAGATTCTCCCCATCCACACTGAGGTGCACCTGGGAGCCTAACAGCACACTTGATGGTGGCCAAAGGCATACTCATCATGTGGCACATGCTCAGGCAGTACTTGGAGTGCTTCTTCCAGTAGTCCAGCTACCCTCCATAGAGCTTCATCAGCAAGGACATAATGGGGTAAGCCAGGTCACCAATAATGAATTAAGAGATGATAATGTCATCTATGACAAAATCAGGGACCCCGGGAGCATAGAACCCACTCTCCATCAGCCCAGTGAGCAGGAAGTTGTGGAAGATATAGGCATGGCCCACTCAGCCAGTGAAGATGTGGGTGAAGCAGATCTGTTAGTTGATGATGCCCTACAGGATGATGGGCAAGTAGCCCTTGTGGTTGATGAACACCTGGGTGGCCTTTGCTTGGCAGAGGATGGGGATGTGAGTGTCATCCACAGCTCCTATGCAGTTGGGGAAGCTCAGTCAGTGGAAGCCATCAACCACCTCCTCTGTGTTGGCAAGGTGGCTGAGGTGGTTAGCCAGAACATCCTGGATGGCCAGGCAAACCTCCTCTCCAGCCTCTCCAGCTGTGGTCTTGCACATACTTAAGTGGATGGCAACATAGTGGTAACTGATGGGGATGACCAGCTTCATAATGGTAGTGGCCATCCATTTCTCTAGAGTGGCAGGTGGCTGCATGCAGATGTCCTGGCATGTGCTGGCAGGGGGAGGGGCAGCTGGGTGATGATGTCTATGAATGTGGCCCAGCACGTGCCAATGTTCTGGACCCGCTGTTTGTCTTCCCAGGTGTCTGGGATGATCCACTCCCACCAGCTGGTGTTGGTGATGCAGGTCCAGACCTGGCACATGATGGTATGGCTATGGTGCCAGAACACCCTGGTGTCCATGGCATCCTGAGTGGCCTCGTCCTCTTCAGTCTCATTAAAGTAGTCCAGGATGCTTGGCAGGCACAGGTTGTGGTGGGTGGCCCCATGTGGGATGCTTCGCTGCTGGCTTGGGGGCACAAAGCCATATAACGTGGTGACCAGCAGCTGAGTCATGGCTAGGTAGGCATACATTGTATTCCACAGCCTCCAATGAGAGTCATGGACGGCAACAAGTGGGACACGCCACAGCTGCTGAGTATCCCTGCTTGGATGGGATTGGTGAAATACCATGGCAGGGAGTGGGCAGGCCAGGATAAGGAGACACATGCAATTCATGATGGTGAGCACACACTCTGGTATGCTTCTGGAAGCCTAGGGCTGGGCACAGGGGAAGGTCTGTAATGATGTTACAGGTGGTTGGGGGGTGTTTGCCCATACCTGGCAGCCAATCAGGATTGACATGGGAGCTCAGCTGTGCTTGGCAGCCTTTGGCAACCAGGGAGGCATGCCAGGGGGACATGCTAGGAGGTATGCAGGAGTGCCCTCAACCTGCAGGCCTAAGCCAGGAATGGCAACCTGTGTACTCCCACTCCTCAAAGGGTTAACACGTATACTGTTTGCTACTGATCTAACCTAGACTACTTATAGGAAATAGCATAAGTTAGATCTAGTCCTTCTCAGGCTTCTTGAATGTTTGTATTTAGCCAAAATGATATAAAGGAAGCTTTTGACTTCACAAACTGATTACAATTTTGGAAGACAGTGATTGGCAGTGATTTAAATGGATGAAATTCTCCTACAGTTAATTTTTGCTTACTACTCAAATGTAGCACCTAGCTTTCGCTATGGAATTGATGGTGCCCTACCTAGCAGTTTTCTAATGTGGGTATGACAATGATGTCTGCTTACCCCACTGCTTTTTAAATCTATTTCTGAATGATCTAAAACATCTGCTAACAGGGAATCAATTCCACGTATGTACTGTATTGGATGATTTTATTCCTTTCTGCCCTGCCTGCATTATGAAAATGACACATTATTGTCACAATCCCAGACAGGCCAATTTCAGTAGTAACATCTTAAATAGTTTGGAAATCAACACAGTTAAATTCAAGATAATGATTTTTGAATATGAAAGGAGGGAACAAATACAGACTTTATAGAAATATATATTAGAGGTGGTATCTTCATTTAAATACCTTGGAATTACTTTTAATAAAAACCTGAACTGAAATAAATGCATCAGAAATGTGAGCATTAGAGCAAAACAAGCTTTGAGTGGTTCTTTTTTTTTTTTCACATAAGACTGGTAGAAGGGTAGAACTAGCAGTATTGAAGTCCTGTAGATCTGATGTAGGCCATGCCCAGATGGGCATGTGTGGTATCTGGCACCGCAGACATGTCTGAAGCACCACATACTACACATTCATCTGTTTTCTGCACTGCAAGGGAGCAGCACAGAGGGGGTGGTGAGTGGCCCCTGGATATCCAGGGGTCAAAAAAAAAAAACATGCAAAAAAAAAATCTGAGTGGTGCATGCAAGGGCAGAGCATGCTGCTCAGAACTGAAGCCTGGTTGGCCAGGGCTGCACTCCAACTGTCAGCCAGGCTCCAAACAGCAGAACCACCATCGCTGTAGCCCCAGGAGGTCCCCAGGACCCAAGCCTCCCTTTACCTCACCTGGGGTAACCTGCCACACAAGAGAGAGCACGTGGCACAGGCGTTTTCTGGGAACACCTAGCAGAGGCACAATTGTGCTGCTGCTAATTGTCTCAAGGGAACCAAATGTCCACAATTGTACAGATGCAGCCATAGAGTCTATTCTAACGTATGGAGTGGAACCATGGGGCACATCCACACATGAAGGCATGTGCACTTGCAGCAACTCAAGTAGCAACAACACAAATTTGTTCTGGAGATTTGTGCCACAGCACACATGCCTGAACATGTGCTTTGATGTAGGGCAAAGTGTGCCACTTGGGCAAACTGATGTCCCCAGCTTTTCCCAGATCTTCAGCAAGGGGGAACTAGAGGCTGCCCTGGTGACCAGGGCTATTTGCCCTCAGGAACTTCTGAGGCTCAGCTGGTATCTGGGGACACTAGCCACATGTGCCAGTTAGACTGCTACAGCAGCCCTGGCTGAGAGTGGCCCCTGCACCCCCTACCAACTGCAGCAGTCTGGCAGTGGGGCCTGCTGCCTGACTGTGACCTGCTGCCACTGGTAACAGCATCTGCCCCCTTGGACCTGCAGCCCCATGGATGCATGCATGTCAGACCTGGGGACCACACAGCTGCCTGGACTCTGGTATGGACACTCCAGCAGAACTGCCTGAACCTCTGGGCCAGCTGCAAGTGGGCCATGGCTGCACAGTTAGCCTTTAGGCAGCACTGTTCTCGTGTTTTCCATTGTCCCCGCCCTGCCATCTGGCAGCTATAGTCCAGAAGATGTACTTATTGCGGTCACGTGCTTTGAACTGTCGAAGTGTGTCCTCCTGGCCCTCATCTGTCCTGTGGCTGGATCCCCAGTTTCAGCCCTGGGCAGGCTTCTCTCCCTGGGTCTTGCCACTTGTCTCACCAGCAGGGAGCCTGGTTATCTCTGTTGAAAAACTGTAAATTCTATGATAAAAATACCCCAAATCTGTGTTTTTCCATGATTAAAATGAAATGCCACTATATATCTAGTTATCAGTTGGGCAATGTTTTATTGATATATTTACAAGTTTAAAGCAATTTGGAAGCCTACCAGTGCCTCAATCATTATAATAAAATTAATGCTAAATATCTCTATACTTTGGTATTTGCATTTTATTTTTTTGTGAAAACCAAAGCTTGCCTTGTCCCTCTTGCTCGCCAGTAATCATGTCCGTTGCAGCTTTCCCCACAGCTTCTTTGTGATACTGATCAGCACTGATATGCCAGTGCCCTGCCCTTCCCCATCACCCCCAAACCACAGCCCCACTAATGCCACTGGCCCACAGCACCTGCCTGTGTCCCACTCCTCACATCATGGCAGCAGCTCCCTCCTTGCACCAGGACATGGGTCCTGCTGCAGCTGTCCCACCTGCTGCTTTGTGGCTCTGAGCAGTGCTAGCTCTGGCTGTTCTACCCCCTGCACCTGTGCCCAGGCCCCAGTGATCCCCATTCCCTTTCTGGGAAGCCCATGACTGGGGCTCAGGAACTGGGCTGGACAACCCCATCCCTTCCAGGGCAGTTTCTCCCTACATGGGGTGATCTAGATGATCTGAAGCTCCAAGCCCAGCTCTGGTAGCTGCTGCTACCTGGAGCCCCACCCCCACTAGACTGCATCTCTCTCTCTATCTCTCACACACACAGACACACATCCCTGTTGTCATCCCTGTCCCATCACATACACTTATAGATCCAGCTGCCACCTCAATCCCCCCCACCCATCACCCAACCCCACTGCCACCTACAACCCTACTCACCCCAGCCCATCAGACTCCACAAG
This sequence comes from Caiman crocodilus, assembly GCA_030014935.1. Lineage (NCBI taxonomy): Eukaryota > Metazoa > Chordata > Crocodylia > Alligatoridae > Caiman > Caiman crocodilus. The sequence continues at coordinate 19,843,645 of JAGPOW010000290.1, forward strand.
GGGATCCTACACCAGGAGGCCCCCAGGCTGGGGCCTCATGTCCCAGCACTGATGTGGGTGCAAGGCATGGATGCAGTGTGCCAGCTACCTGTACAACTGTGGCTCCCCCCAGTAGGTCCTTTCCCATCTGGTGGCTGGGCATGCAGGGTGTGAGATTCGGTGGGGAGATTTGTGGAGGGGCATGGAGGTGTAAGGTCTGTGAGAGGTTGTAGAGGTGTGGAGGCAGGTTGTAGAGAGGGGTGAGAGTGTGTGTGAGCTTTTTTGGGGGCCCCACCGCACACCCATCCCCCAAGGCACACAGCCCCCACTGCCAAAGGTAGCAGCAGCAGCCAGCAATGGGCCCTTGGAGTATTCATGACCTGGCAGGCAAAGCCCCCAGGTGGCACATGGCTCCTCCTAGTTCTGTGAGTTACACATACTGCTTGGAGCTGGCCCAGCCTGCTGGCATGTACCTTTAGGCAGGACCAGCCTGGTGTTGTGCTACTATGTGGGGCTGCCAGCACTGCAGGCAGGAGCTGTGCACCATCAAGCCAGGCTGGCTCCTGCCTCCACGTGGGGCTCCCAGCACTCCAGTAGAAACTTGCATGTGGAGGCACAGAGCCCACCTAGCCCAATAGCACATGTGTCAAAATGAAGTACTAAAGCATGGCAACATGTAGATGTGCCCACTATGTACACAGTCTTATTTGTAGCTTTCTTTTTATTTATTTATTTACTTATTTATTTATAACATGAGCAGATTGTTATGGCTGCAGTATTGTTTCGATACCAGGAACTTTCTGCTCTCTGTGCTTTAGGGAATTTTCAATTGTAGCGTTTGTATTCAAGAATAGTCGAAGGCATTTTTAAAGTATGAATTTAGAGTCACTGCAGAAGGTGCAGAAGGAATGTGTATTAATTTGAGATAGAAATATCTGTTTAAAATACACATCTAGATTTGATATTTTTTCAAAGTTAATTTAATTGCTATATAAGATAACTGGTGTGGCTATTATTACGACTAAACTTATATTCAAAACATTTCCCATACACAAAAAGATGAAATGGGGCCATGCTGAATTGCCTTTATGCTTGAGGTGTTAGCAGTAGCACTGATTCTATTTAAAATAACATATTGATGAAAACAACATAAAAATAAAGTTTACTGATATTTTTCTTTGTGAAAAAGACAGCATAGAACTATTAAAGTTTACGTTGAATTTTACAAGCATTTCAACTTTTACAAGGATTGAAAAAATCTGAAATCATTTCCTTCAGTAACAAAAACTATAGTACTGTTTTTTCCAGGTCCAATTCAAGAGGGCAGCAGGAATTTCCGAGTTACATCTCTAATTACCTTTTTCTTCATTAGTATGTCTCATTCCAATAATATTTTCAAAAATGGCTTCCTGTTGTCACCTTTCATTCATGTGCTATGTCTTCTCTTAATAAACTAAAGTAGATTCTTTCCAGTTAGCCATTATTTTCTATTAATATTAGTCTTAGTAGTTGTCAGTTCTTGTCATTTGTTACTTGACATACACCTGTTCTGTGTTCTTCTTTTTTCAACTCCACTGCTTTCTTCCAAATGCCATATATTATTGAAAACCATTTCATTTTTACTTCTCAGAGAAAAGTTAATACCTGTTACTACATTATCACTTGCCTTCTGTTGTTTCCTGTGCTTCAGGTATTTTTGATCCTGTGTAATGCAAGGGGATAGACTAAATTACCTCCAGAGATCCCTTCCAGCCTACTTTTCTATGATGGTATGATTCTAACATCTTACAAAAGACATGGTGTGTAATTTCCATCACATATTTTATTGGTTAGGATTTTTGCTGTAGATGGAAGGCATCTACACTTCATCCTCCTTAGTTTCTGTTCAAGATTCAGCTATGGACAATCATGTTTTAAACATTGCAAAATTTCATAAATTGGTTTTGTCTTTGCAAATTCTAAATGATCTGTACTTGCTTTGTTTGTGCAGTTCCTCCTATGGATTTCTAAAAGCCTGTTTGTGACAAACTTTCCTCCAAGGCCCACTTTGTCTAACACAGGCAAGTAGCAAGCAAACATAGATACTGGGAAATTGAAGACTTGCACTACACTGTTCCATAACAGAGATAAGGGACTCTGCTGCATTGGTCAGGTCACAGTGACCAGCTGAAAAACCCCTGGGATATCTGGTTTTGGTGACAGACCGAATTAGGAGAAACAGGAAACAGGTACTAGGATGTGTGCATGTGATGGGTTTGTGAAACAAAGGAATATGATGGTTTTGTGGAATAAAGGACATTGTGCGGACAGTATGACAACCACAGGGAGACCAATCCCAGGGATGTAGAGTTAGATGGGGGAAAGAAAGGATACAATGAGGGATTTCAGAGCAGCAAAAGATTTCCCAGAGTGGAACCCGAGGCCACCATGGACAGGGCATACCACCAGCCCGTCTCACCCACCCCACTAGGGGCAGGTGGGCCTTAGCCTTTGACCTCCAGGTTAGTGATAACCTGACATTCAAACGACAAATTCAGAGAAAAGCTTGTGTACTGGCCAGACATACCTGGATGCTGTGAGCCCTGGGACTGATAGATACAGAATTGTTTGTATTATTCTTATCTGTTATCACTGTGCATCACTACAATTCATCTCTTGTCCAATGAAGATGTCATAGTTAGTCTGAGGGCTTGGGTCCACCAGGAACAAGGTATCTGGGTCATAAATCCAGTGCCAACAATGACAAGGCCTCTTTTTGGTTTCCTACTATAGCACTTTAAATAAATTGTTAATCTTCCCTTGTCCACTCTACAATTGTATTGATACTTTTATCAAGAGGCCCCATTCCTTACGCAATACAAGTTTCTTGTTTGATATAGACTGTGATTATAAACCTGTGTGCCCATTAAAGGATTTAGATAATACTTGGTGAAAATTAAGGGTAACTCCAACGAAGCCAAGTCATCCACAGAAGTAACAGCTGTTTGCATTCACTAGGCAGAAGCTTATCATCTTCCTACATTGGTCCAACTCTTCTGCTAGCATTAGAGTTCTTCACCTCCTTTGGACCATGAACACAAGACCAAACTAGTAACTGATTGCATGCAATTAGTGCAGGGTGGGAAGAAAGCTTCTTCCAACTAATTTTTTCCTTGCACAGCCTCCCTTAGACAGTAGAAAAAGTATAATCCCCAAAAAAGAGAACAAAAAATGCTCTAATAATACTCGATAGAAAATAATTAAAGTTAAAAACCACCTTAATTGGGTTTCACATTGATTTTCATTTTAAATGGCCATTTACTTAGCTCTGCAGAGATCCAATAAAGTGTATCTCACATCTTATAGTAAAACCATGTCTGTTCATAAAATTAAAATATTAATGTCCTAAATAATTCAGAGGAATCATTATTTTACAAGTTTCCCAGCCAAATCTAATTAATGCCCAACAGTACCATACACTAGTTGATAAATTAGAGTTGTCAGACATTCCAGCAACACTCTTTTCCAGTAACCTTCTTCTGCAAATGAAAGTAGATCAAAAACAATCATTTCTTCATATAAAGAGATTTGCATATTTTCTGCAGGGTGATTAACTAGAGGTATCAGGATAAATTATGCTTAAAGCAAAAGTTCTATTTTCTCTAAATTGCTTCATAGTCCTTGTGTATGCACAAGGAGAAAATTTCACACTTGATTTTAGATGAAAGATAAAAATAAGCAAATAAAATAAACAAAAATAAGCAAATAAAAATGTCCAGGTGTATTAGAACATCTTCCACAGATAACTTGCCTGTTCCCCAAATTCTCCCTCCACCTATGTTACCTACCCTTCTCTGTAGGTAGACTAAGGGACATGTTATTCTTGAAACCTGATTGCTGGAATTGCCCACCTATACCAGTTAGCAGCTTGTGTGAATTTGTGCATTTTCAAATCTGCACATAATATGATCATTTATATTTGCACATACACCCAACTAGCCACTGTAATTTTCAGTCTCAACTGAAAATCAGGAGCCATGTGTCCATGAGCAAGGTCACGGTGTCCAGCTCATTAACAGCTTCAGTCTTGAACATTCAAATATTTCTGTCTCTCTATTTTTGTCTCTCTAGCAAACAGGTAGGCACACATTCTGACTTTAAAAGTGGAAAAACAGAATCAAAGCTGTGTATCATACCATTCTTCCTATCCATGTTCTGCTCTCATTTACAATCATGCAGCTAGTGAGAACTAACCACAGAGAAGTTTAAAGACTTTACTACCCTGTGGATGTTTGGTGATGATTATTAAAGTGATAAAAATATGGCCTTCATAGTGCTATTGATTTTTTCCACTGAATTCTCAGCATGAAAACTCTCTGCCCCTGAGAGAATTAAACCAGCTGTGCTGCACAACAAGATAAATAAAAGTTTTCCCTTACCTGAGAAGCTATCTTTGCTTTCTGATCTTTCTAAATTCCTATCCATTTTGGTTTATGTTTCTCTGTAGAACACCTTTGCTCATAGTGTGGACTGGAAAAGCAGCAAGAAACATTCATATACTATATATATAAATATAAAGTTTTACTCATAAGTTTATAAACAGCTTCTCAAAGCTAAATTTAAGCAGATGTTTTTTAGTTTTCAGATTTTACTTCAGGGTCAAAAAGGAAAGTAGAGACTTTGTAGGGAGCAGGGGTCTTTCCAATATTGGCTTTAGCCAAGTGCTTTCCTGGGGGCAGCAGAAGAGGAAGAAAAGATGGAAGCAGAAAAAAAATCTTTAATATGGGCATTTTTCATATCACTTTCTGTGTGAAGATGTTTGAGAATTGTGAAACTGTGTTCTGAAATGAATATTGTCATTGAGTAGTATGTAGCCCACAGCAACTAGTATATACAGCATTGTCAATTTGATAGCTCAACATTGTCTTGTACTCTCCCTGTATACTAGGTCAGTAACTTTTTTCTTTCTTTTTATTTCATGCATCATTCAGTGCTTGCTTTAGTTATTCTGCAACATCAGAACATTGTATCCTTGGCACAGAAAAAAACAAAGCAATATTTTTAACTGCAGTTTGAACAGTACACAATTGAGGGGTAGAAATGTTATTATCATTGAGCTAAAGTATCACAGGTTACCCATAAGCAAATGAAGAAAGAATACAAGAGAGGGTGGGGGTAGAGGGTATTTATTTCTAGCATTTTGAATATTCTCTTTAATCCTGAAGCACACAGGACATAGATTTTGGTCCAGTACAACATCACAGGCTAAACTATTTGGAAAGCAGTTGGTATTAATATTACAGATACAATAAGGTCACTAGATAAATACTGTTCTGAAGGATAGACTTCCTTGGTCACTACCCATTATCACAATCATTTGAAACTTCCTGTGTGTGTCTACACATGTGCCCCACCGCACAGTTGGTACTGCTAAAGGAAGTACTAAATGACTGTGCAGTACCCACCAGTACCACACAATCCTGGTGATGCATGGATCATTTCTGAACCTACTGTGCAGTAGCAATGAACTACTGCGCAGCAGTGGAGGCATCACAGTTAGTGCCTGCTGACACTATGCCACCATAGCAATGAGCTATATCACCATAACTTGTCACTACAGCACCCACTGATTTCATTACTAAACCTCCTATTTTCTTCATTCATAGTTTCATTATCCTTTTTGAGCTTTCATGTGGTCAGGGTTTCACAATCCTCAGCGTTCAGCAGAGACTGTCAAATTTCATGTTAATTAGGAGCAAATACCCTTTAAGAAATGATAGTTTGAAAGATAACAAATCTATCAGTGACCCATTCCTGTGTTTCACATATTTAATAAAGGCTAATGCCAGTACCGTGAGTGACTTTTGGTCTCACTGCACTATGACTCATTACCTAGCTTTCTTTGTTTGCAATATTAGGTCTAGTTTTAATGTTAGTTCCCCTGAAACAAATCTTTTGAGACAGCAAATGGTTTTCAGGAGAAAATGAGAAGTTTAAAATGAGCAGAACAGCTACCTGAGGAATCTCTCCAGAGAAGATGTACTGGCTGTAGCTTTGCACCAGTGATTCTCAACCTTTTCAAACTTAGGACACCCTTTGGAAAAAGCCAGCTCTTAGGTTTTTTGACTCATTTTTTTACTACAAAAAATAATAGAGCAATTTTTCTGTGGAGCAGAACTCAGAAAGATCACAACAACTAAAAATATTTTTCTCCCTGCGAATTCCTATTTGAAATTTCTGGGTTTATCTTCTGAATCATGTTTATATGTCTTCATACCTAACAGTGCTAACATTGAGCAGCATCTTGCAACACTCTTACAAGGATCTCACAGCACCCCAGGTTAACCTGCTTGAAAATCATTTCGCCACACTCCCCTCCGCTCTTCCATTATAGTCCAACAAGGTAGGACTATACTGCAATGGAGTGGAAAGAAGTGTTAGAGTGAACCTACTGTGCTCTTGCAACTTGGAGTTGAAGTGCAGGGTGCATGTGAAGCTACATACAGCTGCTGTAGAGACCCCTGCAAATTATGATATGTATTCTGTCTACAAGCCTCGTAGTGCAATTAAGAAGATATAATCTTAACTAGAAAAAATTATTATCTAGTGCTGGACATAATACATCAAAAAAGATTAAAGAAAACTGTAGGGAGATACTAGGAGATGAAGGTCAAAGCTATTATTAATAGAAACACTCAGTTACTCAAAGACTTATGCACAGCATGATGGTACTAAAATTATGTTTTTAATATAGATAAAGTGAATAAGTGTCTATTGATTCATTTCTTTTGGGCATTGTGGTAGAAACAGGTCTTAACAGAATGAAAAGATTGTTCTGTTAATTAAAGGATTACTATATTAACAACATATTAGAGGATGCGTCTACACATCAGCCTATGTTGCTGTACTGATGCACTATGGAAACCTACAATGAACTACAGTGATGTAGTGATTATTTGAGTCTACACATGATCGGCAACTACTTCACCGTGGTGGCACACTTCCCTGTTTTAGCATACCACTACAGCAAAGTAGTGATTAAAATAACCGTGTGCCATGCGCATAGCTTAGTACAAGCAGTTGCTGCACCATGCTTTACTACTACCAAGAGGAAGTACTAAAGCACGGCATGGTAACAATGTCTTCATACGGCGATAAGTAGATGCACCCAGAGATGCACAGATTTATGTCCATTTAAATTAAAGACTAACACAGGGAGACAAAGAGCTACAGGATACACCTGACACTTCCTTTTTTGGATTAGTTAATATACCACAACTCCTGTATTTTACCACTTTTTAGCATGCTGTTAAAATAGCAGGAAATTAACTATAAATAAATCAGAGAAACATTGCAATATATGTATTTGTCACAGGGTGCCTCGGTGCCCTGCTCATAGATAGGGGAAACTGCCGGGGAAAAGAGCCCAAGCAGGGAATTAGAGCTCCAGCAGGGCAACTGGAGGCAGTGAATGACCCACACCTGACAGTGGTTAGCTGGCTGTAAGGGGCAAGGCCTGGCCCTTATAAAGCCCAGGGCTGAGACCAGGCTGGCAGTTCCTTGCCAGCAGCTCTCTCAGCCTTGATATGAGAAGCAATGAGAACCTCAGGTCCTGCCTAAGCCAGATAAAAGAAGGCAGCTCTAAGATGTTGGAGCAATGTGGTTACAGCCAGGCGGCTTATAGTTATGTTGTAGCCTAGGGGCTTGTGTTTCTTTTTTGTTGTTACACTGGTGGCTAGGGTGAGGCTATTAGAGGTTGAAGGAGGCCTAATCGGGGACTCACAATGGAGTGTGAGGAACCCAGCACCAGTGAGGGCTCAGCATACTCAGGAGGGACCCACAGTGGTGTGGGGGCCCCAGCACCAGTGTGGGCGCAGCGTTCTCAGGGGGGTACCCACAGCAGCATGGGGATCCCGATGCTAGTGAGGGCACAGTATCCTTAAAGGGGCCTCACAATGGAGTGTGAGGACCCTGGCACCCAGGGGGACACAACATACAGGGTGTATAGACCCCAGCACTAGAGAGGGGCACTTTTGAGAAGCCCAGGTTTGGGTGTGGCGAGCTCCAGAGAGGGGACCATATTGAGTAGCCCAATTTGGGCACGGCGAGTCCCAGACGGAGGGGGGGCTTGCACTTCTGAGAAGCCCCAGTGCGGGTGTGGCAAGCCCCAGAGAAGGGGTACTACTGAGAAGCCCCAGGGTGGACGTGGCGAGCCCCTGTGGAAGGCAGAGTACTGAGGTAAACCCCGGCGAGAGGGAGTAGTGGTGTGGTGAGCCCTGGAGAAAGGGAGTAGCAGTTTGGTGGGCCTGAGAGACAGGTGGCTTAACCAGGAAGTCCTAGAGTGGACGCAGAAGTCCCCAGGAGAGGGGCGACATTACAGGGAAGGCCCTGAGTGGGCTTGGAGATCCCAGGAGGGGGCACAACTGAGAAGGCCTGAGAGATGGGATAGACGTTGGTCTGTCTCTCTGTCTATATTCATGCCCATCTGTGAAGCTTGGGGCGTGGTATCGGGGTGGTTGGAACCACACATAGCCCATAACGGTAGGGTGCCCGGGAAGCACCCATCATACAGGGAGACCCCTGGTGGGTCCGGGAAAACATGGGAACAGAGGTCCCAACTAGCCGTGCCCAAGGAAACATGAGGCAGCCTACCAACTTTACCTAAATATCAAAGATGTGGCAGGAAAGAATCTGATGGTGCCCTTGGGCCGACTTGGCATGGGGGAAGGGGCCTTAAGGAGATCATGGCCCTCCTGGAGGACCCCCCGCCCCGTGACAGTATTATTGTTACATCATATCCTTTATGTGGTTGCTACCCCCCTATAAAGCACAGCCGAATGAAAATGGGTTGATGTGGTTCCACAAACCATATACAAACAACAGATGACTCCCCCAGACGTGGGAGACCTAGTGTTGAGGCCTTGTGAATGTAGTCACAATATATGCCTCTCTCTCTCTCTTTTTTTTTTTTTGCATGCAAACCTTACAATTGTCTTATACTAAACTTGCTACTTATGGTATTTTAAAGGAATAGAAACTGATTACAAGTACAGAAATTTAGTCACAATTATTTTGTGATGGTAACTCCAATTTCAAAACTGGAATTTGGTATAGACTTACTGCAAAAAGGTGCTTATGAGTATGTGAGAACAAGATAAGTAGTTAAGGATATTGAGTGATTCAGTGCAATAATTTTGCAAGCTGTTGTCAGAAAGCTGAAAGACCCCATGGCCTTTTTCTATATTGCTGTTTTTGTCAATAAAATTTACATTTTAATCTATAGGGAAGTTCATGTAATTCTGTCAGCTCCTAGCAGCAGTTGTTTCAGAATATTCAGCCCAACAGCACAACATCTTGAAAGTATTTTCATTCTTTTCATTTATTGCATGCCATAATAAACATTGAAAAATATAAATTTCCTTGTTAGGAACAAATACACATTTACTATGATTCTTTTTTTTTTTAAGAATGACACTAGCTTATACTTAAATAATAGTTCTACTGAAATGCATTAATGTACTTAAGTCAACATTTCTCTAAGGAAAAAACACCCTAATCTTGTCCAAACCATCAAATGTTCATATAATTCAAGCTCTTTTCAGTATTTTTAATAGGAATAGTTATACCAGTTTGTAAAAGATAAATACAGTACTGACTGGATAGCTCATATAAGACTTAAACTGAACACTAATTTTTTGCATGGATCTGAATCAAAACCTAATAAAGTCAATGGCAAGCCTCCTCCTTCAGTAGGCTTAGCCTCAGGCTAATGCTCACCATAGTTTGTATAATTTTTAATTACTGTAGCTCTTAGGAATATGCCTGTCATTTTTACATGCCATTTTCAGTCTTGTAGCAGAATCAGAAACCCTTTAATTAAATTTCCAGACAAATATTACATTAAAATAGAATGAACCCTGATAGTATATGTAATTAGTAGCTTAAAAGAAATAAGAAGATGCTAAGGTGAAGCTGAGCTAATGCAGCTAAGGACTCAATATGGTTTTCAACTGTGCTTTGTGCTCCAGTAACTTCTTCTGTCTGAGAAGAAGGCCAAGTGCCTGACAAGCAGTGTCATAGGTTTGGACTCGTATACCTATCTGGTATACCTATCTGCAGAGGTATCACCTCACCAAAAAAGTTATATTAAATCTCTTTGTTATCCTGTGGAATTGCCTGGCCTTGCCCCAGGCTCCTTTGAAAGGATACCTTAAGGTCAATGTACGCATCAACCCTAGATTAGTTTTTGGAGTCCACCATTGCTCACATGATGATATCAACTGACCTCCTCAATGATTCTGCTACCCTGAAGAGAAATAAGCATGAATTACATCATCTAGCACAGTTCCCAAAAGTCTTATGGATTATACTCTGAGTATCAATAAGCCCAGCAGGAGTGCTGACATTTACATCAATCAAGAACATATGCAAAATATATGATGTTCATATGCAACACTTCTATGGAGTTCATAGACATTGTTGCAAAATATCTGGGTTCATATCTTCATGCCTATATCGGGTCCCAGTCCAGCCTCTAAAAATAACTCTGTCACTGAGAGTTCTCTAATAGCTGTGAACTGACTAAGGTTTCCCAAACTGGCCACCTGCTCCAAAGTATGATTTGCCTGGCCTTCAGTGACATTGTTATATTTGCAGGCCATGCTCTTGTGGCCTGTCTGTATAACCACATGTAGACTAATAACACCTCTAGAATTGCTAACATTAATCTGAAAATTTCCTTCCATCTGCAGGTGACCAAGGTTAACCTCATTCAGCCTGGTTCCTCACCCTGATAATGTACACTACCAGTGAGATTGAAGAGTGCCAAAACAGGCTGCAACAGCTCACCCGATTAGTAATTAAGACCTCCTCCTGAAGATGTGGTGAAGATGCCCATATTCATTTGGTTGTACATTGCACTTCACCCTCTAAAAAGATTAAAAAGATACTCCTGGCAGTCTGTATCATCCATGATTTAGCCACACAATGTGGAAGGGTAAAGTGAGAAGTGGGCGTATCTTCCCAGCATGAGAAGACGTACCACAAGATAGTAGAGCCTGAGGGAATGGGATTCTGGTTTAAAATCCTGCTTCTTCTAATGTCTTGCTTGCTCTTATTGTGTTTTATAGGAAACGTCAATAATCTCTTTTCTCTTCAATCTCCCCAGCTAGCTGTTCTTTCCTGAACTTTTACATTTTCTGGGGTGGGACACAATGTCAAAGACAATGAAAGACTCATCACCCCCATAGAAAAGACTTGGGTTTTGCAGAGGTTCCAAGATATTGCCAGGCAAAATGATTTACTTGCATCACTTCTCTGTATATTCTTTAGAAATTAGTTTGGTGGGGAGGACGGTATTTACTAGGGCTGTGCGAAGCTTCAGGTGATGATTCGGTTTGGAGCTTTGGCCTTATTCGGTGGCTGAATCTCTGAACCTGAATTGAATCATGGGACCAATTTAAAGGTTCAACTTGATTGAAAGCTGTCCAAATCTTTGGAAAATATTTGGTGAGCTTTGATGATTCAAGCAGTCCCCAGTGGCTGCAGCAGGGAGTTGCAGCTGACTCTGACCTGATAAGTACTAGGGGCAGAGGAGGAGAGCTGGGGGTGGGGGGAGGAGATCATGGAGGGACCACTGCCAACCCTGCTGACCTCCCCTGCTCCCCCAGCCCCCACAAGGCTGCCTCCACCCACCCCAGCTCCCCATACTTTACGAAAAAGCCCCGGTGCTCACTGGGTGCTGCCAATCCCTGCTTCCCCCCACTTCCCCATGTTGCATGGGGGGCTTTGCATGAGCTCCCCTGGCCACCTCTTGCTCCCCCAGCCCCCCCCCCCCCCACAGGTGCCGCACCTGGGCCAGCTCTGGCCTTTTAAGAAACAAAAAGCCAAGAAAAGCCCTGGGACTCTCCACTCCTGGTGCAGCCTTGGGGCTTTGGGGGCTCATAGAATGCCCCTCACTTGGCGCAGGTCAATGCGGTGCAGTGGCAGGAATGGTCAGTCCTGGAGTTTCTTCGGATTTTTTTTTCTTAAAGGGACAGAGCTGGCCCATGCAGGGCATCCATAGGGGTGGCTGGGGGAGTCAGGGGGAGTCAGGGGGTCATGGAGATCCCTCCATGAAGCATAGGACAGTGGGGGGCAGCAGAGATTGTCCCCTGCCCGGCAGCACCCAGGGAGCTGGGGCAGCTATTGCCAGGCTGGGAGAGGGACAGAGGATGGGCTGCTACCGAATCTCTGAATCAGATTTGGCCAACCCGATTTGGGACAGTGATCCGAATCACTGAATCAAATCACTGTCCCCTGAATCAGCCAAATCTGAAGCAAATACTAGCCGCTTCTCACAGGCCTAATATTTACAGCTGGATCTGAATAATAAATGATGAACCTCTTTGTCTAGACTCAGGGCCAAACAGAGCTGTTTTAGCTACATGTTTTAGACTTTCCATTCCAAGAGGTAAAAGATGTTGCTCAGCCTATGTAGGAGTTTTGGAAGACACTATTTATTATGTTTTAGAATGTCCTCTATATAATGACATAAGGAGAAAGTATTTATCACTGTTCTTGTAGAAATTGACATACTTCTCAGACAGAGAGAAATTAAGCTGTTCCAGCAAACAGATCCATATTAGTAAACTATCTTGAAAATTTTGCTTACAAGGCTGAAGCAATCAGAGCTCAATATCCTTTATTGTTGATTTGACCAATAAACATTATCACTATATTTGTTTTTTACTACATTAATTGTGGACCTATATACAATTTTTTATAGATTCATAATCTGATTTATCACCCTATTTGTATTTGATTATGTAATTTTAGGAGTAGGAATAATGCTTTTATAATTGTTGGACCTGTTTTATTATTATATTTGCATTTCTGCTATTTTTGTTTAACTGTATGGCTGTTATGTTGCTTTTGGCCAGAATCCTTAATAAATTGAACTGAATTGAATTGCATTGAATAGCCTGAAGGGGGCAAGTTTAGACCCATGGTGTAGGAGGAAGAGGCCTCAGAGTGAGAGGAAGATAAGCTGACTGCAGAATAGGACCTAGAGAGGCATGGACCACTAACTTGAGTGTCTAGACATCCAGGACAGGTACAAGGAAGGGTTACTAGGATGGTTAAGTGGGAAGAGAACAAAAGGGCTTGGTTTGTTTGGCTTAGAAGAATGAAGTTTGAAGGAAGATATGATCACCCGTTATGAAAACATTCATGGGAAGAGAATACAGGTAGAGGAAATGGCAATTTTAGTTAAAAGACAACATCAGCACAAGTTTGCGAACAAGCCACAAACAAACTTAGGCTGGATTTTAGGAGGATTTTAATGATTTAAAACTGAAACTTTAGAACAATGATTCTCAGCCAGAGTGCCGTGACATCCTCAGGTGCCTTGGGATTCTTTCAATGGTGCCTTGAGATGTGACGTAATGTTAGCATGGTTGGTGTACAAACATCACTAACACACTAAACCCAGAAATTCCAAAGAGGAATCCATAGTGTAAAAACATTTGATCTGTGGTGATCTTTCTGAGTTAGTTGTAACTAAAGGCTAGCGTGCTCTAAGGGCTGTTTTGAATCGAACAAGGGGTGCCTTGAGTCTAAAAATGTTGAGAACCACTGCTTTACAAGGAGTTTCTGAGAAAAGCAGTGGAACCAAGGAAATGAAATTGCTTCAAGGCAAAGCCCAACAAGTTTATGACAGGACTAGCATAAGGATGTTTTTGGAGCAATAATCAATATAGGTGACAGGATGCTTCACTCTCTCCTTGTCTGTATTTAAGCCTCTGTCCCTTTTGTGACAGAGGTTGAAAATTATCTGGTCGAGAATCACTGTTCATATGTTTTGCTTCTCTAATCATAAAACAACTTCTACTAATATCCAATCTACATTTGTAATTTAGGATAATTTATCTTACTACCCATGCTGCATTCTGCCTGTATCTTCAGCTCTAAAATCAGCTGCATAGATTGTGACCTACCTATAGTGGTGGTTTCAGGCAGCTAATGCATGACTCCCTAATGGGAAAAAGGCCTGGTTATGTTTCCTCACACATAGTGTTGTGCTTTCACCAAAGGTACCTCTGTACGTGCATAGTGCAGTATTACCACTATCCTTTGAGCCCTCTGTGACAGGCCACTTAATACATATCTTCCACTAAGAGGGGATGAGGCTGCAGAGAGGACTTTGGTGACAATTCAGGGAGTCAACTGACTGGCAAAGGGCCAGTCTATCAATATATAAGTTTAGGGCCTGAGCTGTTCCTGAAGTCTACCCTTGTGAGTCAGAGGAAGAGAAGCTCCTGGGCAGCAGGGCTGCTGCAGGGCTCTTGGGTTAACATCTGAGTTGGGGATAAGCAATTCTGGTGGTTTGTGGAAGGGACTAAGGGGAAGTAAGGAGGTCCCAAAGAGAGAGAGAGGGAGAGAGGAGGCCATTGGAATAGAGTTCCTGGGATCCAGAGGGAGGGATCCAGAGGCTGGGGATGCGGGGGAGGTGCTGATGTGGCAAAAATGCCACCATTGGTGCCCTCTCCAGAAACCTCTCTCTGTGCCAGCGTGAGAGGCTATGCTTGGGAAATGGGTTGGCTTGTGACCAGTTTTGGCAGCTTCGATTGGACCGGGCTGCTGAGGTCAGAGAGGGGATAAAAGGCCCCGATCCAAGAAGGGCAGCCATTAGCCATGCGGTCATCCAGGTGAATCTGAACCTGGCTCTCTCAGCATGCTCTATGAGTGCCCTGCCTCCAGAGGGAAACTCCAACTACCTCTGGATGATGTGTGTGAGTAAGCTACTCAAGATCCGAGTAGATATTCAGAGCACAGTATTTCAGCTGCGTGTTTAAACTGCTACCTCAGCCACTCTGGTTTGCTCTATGGGATTCCTTGATATTCCTCTATTATTTCTATGATATTGCTTTACCTTTTACCCTGTTTCTGCCCTACCCCCTGAATTAATAAAGAATCAATAAAGTTCTCCTTTGTGACCGGTGTGGGAGACTTATTGAGGGGTGGGTCTAAATTATGCCGAGGAGGCTCCTTTGGTCTGTGGACTAAGGGAGGCTTTCCTGATAAGCCCCTGACTTGGGGAAGTGCCCAAGTGCTGGTATTGGGTCTAGGACCCATTGGATGATCAGGCCTGTGTTTTCCAAGGTGCACAGAGCCAGAAATCCAGAGCCTTGGATGGTGGCAGTGGGAACCCCAGGATAGCTGGTGTGCTCCAGGGAAGGGGTTGGCCAGACAGGAGGCACCCCAGGGGAGGCACTCGGAGCCTGGAAGGTGGTTTGGGTGCAGGGAGGTGGGCGGCTCAACGCGGGAGTGCCCCCTACTGGCCCACCACAGTTAAGAAGAGAGGACCTGGGGCCTGAATCCTGGGCATGGGCAGCAATTGAAGTACCCAGATAAGGGTGAGTGTGAGAAGGGCCTGAGAGGTCAGAGCCCAAGAGGGGTGAGTGTCAGCAAGACCAGCAAGCCCAAAAGTCTGTGGCCCAGGAGGAGTGAGTGCCAGCAGTGCCAGGGGAGCCAAAGACTCTTGACGAGCCTAGGAGCAGTGCCAGGACCCAGAGAGAGGAGCCAAAGACCAGGAGGTCACAGCCAGAGACCAAGGGGGCCAAGGAGCCCATAAGCCCAGGAGGGGTGAGGACTGAGGCTGGGAACCCATCACTCAGGAAAGGCACATATCAGTGTGTCATCTGCCAGGCATATCATCTGGTGTAGGGGACAGCTGAAGCCATTCAATTAGCCCTTAAGGCAACAACCATGGACACCTGTGGTAATAAGAGTGAGATCAGGCTTGGGAATTCCTGGGGGAACCTCCCTTTTTTCTAAAACATCAAAACATCAAGGTGTAGCAAGCGAGTGAAGGGCAGAGTACCCAAAGAAAGGCAGACTAAACAAAGGCATTGTGACCACCCCTGGGATGAGTGTGTGTTACACCTCTGTATTCCCATTTCATATCATATATTTACATTTTTCCCTTCTCCCTTTCCATCTTCTCCCATTCTAATTCCTCCCCTCTCCTCTTTTGTCCCATCCTCCATCACCTCTTTTTGCTTCTTTTTTTCTCTCATCCTTCATTGTGCATAGTACTACCAATATCACAAGATCTTTCTGTCAATGGTCCCCAATATGTCTATGAAACTGATTTCTTGTGGTATAGTGTAGCAGATCTTTTAGCATCAGTGCACAAGGTCTTTTAGCATCGAGGAAAGATGCTAGAAGGCTAGGGCACTACTACCCACTCACTACCCCTCCCCCTTCTATTGGCATGACAGTACTGCTGTCACAGACAGGAAGTGATAAGAGGCATAGCAAGATATTTCAGTAGAAATAGTAGCCCAGAATATTTCAGTAGAAATAGTAGCCCAGGGTAGAGGTCAGGGTGGAGTTGTGCCAAGCACCAGAGAGCAGGAGATGGGGTGGAGCTCAGAGAAGGAGAGTGGAATATTACCTGCCCCTGTTCTTTGCACTCAGGCAGCAGCTGCTACGGCTCCTGCTGTAACAGCATGGCCTTGGCTGTTGCAGCTGAGGAATGAACTTCCTGCAGGCTAGTGTAGCAGTCCAGCTGGCACAGACTCTATAGGGCTGCTCCTGGGGACTGTCTCTCTGCCATCAGATATGCTTCTGGGTGCAGAGCTGCACCTCTCACAACAAAACCTTAGGGAGGTGGGGAGGGGTACATCATGTTCACCACCATCCCCTCACCACCAGATACACATGGGGCTGTGCTTGCCTGGTTCTCTATGGCTGAGCTGCACAGGGCTGCTATGCTGTGGAAAAGACTCCAGGGAGGTGGGGGGGAGGGGACCTATTGGTGTCTCTTCCAAGTCCAAGCCTGGAGCTAGCTCATCCTTCACCTTGCCCTAGTTACACTACTGAAAGTGAGGCTCACTTTAAAATCATTCTGAAAGCAAAGAGCATAGCTTCCATTGGCAATGGTAGATACTTTTAGGGTTAAAAAAAAATGGAATCTCACATTCGGTGAAGTAATGTAAAATACAAGATCAGAAATACAGATAATGGATTGGTCTTGTCACTGACCTAAATTGTATGGTGTGATGTGGACAAAATATTAGAGTTCTGATCTTATCCAACTGGTGTTAAGAAGAATTTTCCTATTGACTCAAAGGCAGGAGGGCCAGGCCTAAATTGGCCAGGAAAACATACGTTTTTACTAATTTTACCTGTCATTTCAGGCCTTTGTGTGGTACCATGTGTGTCTTTTATATTATTGTAGCTTTTGTTCAAGAGCAAGCATAATTCAGTCCCATCATTTTTAAATTTCTTCTTGGTGAAAATGTGAACCTATTTCCCACCCCAGCATTTGTACACCACATCCTAAACCTAAAAATGTCCAAAAATGTCTTGTCACCTTATGACTCTGTACTGAAGCAGTTACCATAAAATGGGTGTTGTTCTCTCTTCTCTAGATAGTACTGAATTAAGATGCTTTTACCCCCTTCACCCTGAACTAACATAGGCTGTGTAACTAACTGAATACTCTAAATCAGGGGTCAGCAAGATTTTTGGTCAGAATGCCAAAAAGACCTGCAACCTTGACTTGCAAGATGTTGGTGTGCCAGGGCAAATGGGCAGGAGACCTGCAAGGGGCCTGACTTGTGGCAGTGCAGACCCAGCCCTTTCCCCACCATCTGCCCAAGGCACATATGTACCTGCCACCAGCATTGAGCTGGGCTGGGCTCCATGGAGCCTTGTGTAGCCACTTACAGCACCCCAGCTACCTACCATAGCTGTCCCAGGCTCTAGGCAGGCCCCCACCACTGAGTACATGCGGCTCTGAGGTGTGCATTTCCAACAAAATGCCTTCATGTGCCATGCTCTGGAAGGCATGCCAGGGTTTGCCTACCCCTCTTCTAGACTGTATCAGTACATACCAACTATGTTCCATGTAGTTAGCTACCATGCCCAGGGTACTACATTTGCTTCAGTCTCTACAAGGCCACATAAATAACTACGATTTTTACTAATAAAGCTTTAAATCAGTTAATAACAGCTAAACAGCAACAAAAAAGCAGGAGCCCTATTTGTGATGCTTTTGTTTCATTAACACATTAAATTACTTGTGTACAATTTTGATTTGATCTCTGTTTTATTTAATGTCAATAGCATTGCTGCTGACCTGTAAATGACTGAAAGAAGAACTTACGTTGTTCCCAGTGTAATTCTGGCAGCACATCATGGTAGTGAGAATTTCTGAGGTTAAGTTTCTATACAGAGATTAACTGTCTGATCAAGCAAGTAACATTAAGAAAGTTTCCTCTGAAATTCCTACTCTTCGTTGTACTGAACAAGACTTGCTAACCCTGCAGCTTCAAGAAGTATCTTATCAGTAACTCTCTTTTGAACAATCTTTCCTTCTCCCTCATAAAAGGTCTTATGCAGAGTTTTCACTCAGTGTTATCAAAGCAGCGCAAGGCACACTCAACAGGCTTGCCATGTGATGGTTACATTTGTCAAGGCTGGTCTGTTCAGTGACAGCTAAAAAGTTTGCAGTCATCTTGCTTGGTTTTTGCAGGCAAGTGAATCCCATAATCATTATTCTGAAATCTAAAAACTGCTTGGACTGAAGCCAGCAACACTGCAGTTGCACCAAACTTATTTGTTGATAAAGCAATATGGTTAAGATATAGCAACAGGTTTAGCTTACAGACAGCTGTTCTGTCATCTCTTTCTTCATGCAACATTGTCACTAACTGGGGAGGACAGGTAAAAATGTAGGCAGATTTTGTGCTTCTGAAGCAGCTGAAATGACTTTGGAAAACAGATTAATTTCTTGCTATCATCACTAGAATATTTTTTTCATCTTCAATCAAGAAATTAGAGATAATGCTAATGACACCTTTCAGACAATATGCACTGCCTCCAAATATGTGAGTATGTGACTTTCTGCATTTCAACTGTTTGTGAAGGAGGCAAGGGGTCTTTTATCTTAGTGTTAAAACGATCCATCCATGGTACAGTTTAAATGTATGTTATTATGCATTTTCTCTTAAGATAGAAAAAAGATCATGGAGCACCCCCACTGATCCCCAGCACAGTCAGAGGTAAGCAAGGCCTGTTGTGGGAGGGGACTAGCCCAGCTCAGCTGTGGGGAGGAGGCTGAGTCAGAGCTGAGGAGGGTCTTGCCCTGGCGCACCACAGCCCCTACTTGGCCCAGACCCCTAGGCAGACAGTACGGGAGTGGGGGGTACTCACCGACCCCTCTCCAGTGAGGCAGGGTCCCCTGAATCCAGGGCAGGGCTCCTCCTTGCCTGGGAGTAGCATGGTGCCCGCAGTGGGCTCACTGCACATATGCATAATTTAAAAGAGCCTGCCAAATAAAAAAAAAATGCAGTTAGGCTCTGGGAGCAGCGCGAGACACGGGTGCAAGCCCGCTGTGCCCCTGCACCAGAGACTGTGTGCAATCAGGAATGGTGAGCAGGAGATAGACTTCTACTGCCAGGCCCTTCACGCCCTGGAGGCAAAGGGTAGAACAAGTTCACCTCCCAGGATGAGACAGGACTCAAGGACCTCCCATGCTGTCCAGCTCAGAGGTTGGACCAAGGTGATCAAGGGCCCCAAGGCCCACCGCACCAAGGTCCCCACCCCACTGGAGCTTTGCAACAGCTATGAACCTCTTGCAACCCCAGCAGAGCCTCCTAAGTTGCCAGCTCCCACAGGCAACACTAGCTCAATTGTAGCTACTGCCCCCACTCTCCACAAGACAAAACAAAAGGACTGTTGTGGGAAAAAGCTTGGCTTGCATTGAGTCTGACATTATAAATAACACAGGACATTACATTTCATCCCAGTTCCCCATAAGAAGATTTTACTTAAGCCAAATGTTTCAGTTGTCAAAAACTTTAAATATATGCAAGGAACAGGAGAAATTAGGAAACCACTAGTGCCTGATACTTGTGGGAACTGATTAGGTAAGATGTGCCCAGATAGTTTTATTAGGCTGCAGTGAAAGGAAAAGAAAACCCCCAATGTCCCTATCAGTATGACCTGGAGAAAACCATTCCTGACCCCCAAACAGGCAATCAGCGTGACCTTGAACAAGTAAGCAAAACCAAAAGCAAGAAACCTGGGTATATTCTCTGTACCACCTCACCCTACTGATTCACCTCACTCAGTATCACATTTCCAGTCAGGACCAATATCTTCTAGTTTCAAATAAAAGTGAGGGGAAAACAAAAATTACGCTTCAAGGACAAAACTATGTTCTGATCCCCTACAGGCAACCTTCATGAAGCTCTTAAGGATAAAATCTTATTATATTAATTCATCAACCTAGACTGTATTTGGTCCCATTCCTTTTACCTTTTCACACAGCCTCATGCCCTAACAGCACTCCAAGTGATCCTTCAGTAGCCTGTGGCTTTCTCTTTCAAGATTTGTGTTCAGTAAAGTAGCTAATATACCTCCTAGTTTGCCTTTGAAGATCTTAAGCAGGGGCAAGGTGGAGAAGCATGAGGTATGAAACTTGATTTAAGGTCCACAGCTACTGTAAATTCAAATCTCTCATGGTATGTAACTGGCTGCCCTAGAGAGCATTAAGTATAACATTTGAATTCACTCATGGTCAGAGTAGAGGTTTGCTAAGCCCTGCAACGGGATATTCAACAGCAGGTGAAGCAAGGATTAAAGGTTTAAGGATGGGCTTTGTTCTCTGGCTCAGTGGCACTGAAGGAAAAGGCACTTATTTTGTGAAAGCCAAATAATCCTTTGAGTAGTCAAGTAAAGAAAGTAGCCTATAACTTGAATCAATTTATATTGGATAGAAAGTTTTGTTTCTATTAGGTTTATGGAAAACACAAAGCTTTAACTTCCCATTCTAACATGAGGAAGAAATAGGAGAAAGAGAGAGATTCCAAGAATCTAATTTTCTATTTGAGCTGGTGAACCACCCAGATATTGTCACTATAAAATAAGTGTCAAAGGGTGAAACCCCTTTCCAGAGGCATGGGCATGTCTTATTTGCCTTTTTCTCTCTCACTTATCACAGAAGTCACGTCTAAATATCCCCTCCAGCACTGTCATCAAACATGCAGCACTGTTCTAAACAGGCTACCTCTTCAAACAGAAGCAGTAAAGCTATGTGAAGTGATTAGCACTGCTGAATGACAAGGCCAGTTAGTTTGCCAAAAAAGCCACTGCAAATTGTTACTGTTGTGCAGGTGTAGGTGGAAACTTGCACACAGTGTCACAAAATGCTTGACAGCATAGGAAGTTTACCATGTACATACAGACAGAATTTCCTACCACCAGACATGCTGCTGTCACCAGCAACTAATCTAGGCTAATACACATGCTTACATTCATTTTATTATCATTACATGAACACCTGCCATACTACTAAATCTCAAACTGATAGTATTTTGCAACACCGAGGATTTCACTACCATCAACACAACCAATCAGATTAAAGATTTTAAGGTGTCCATAGTCAAAGCCTTACCAGAATGTTTTGAATGTGGAACTGTTATGCTCCTTAGCTGGAATCTGGAAATTAAAAAAACATTAAAAGATCCCCTAAGCTTTGCTTCCATGGACTTAACAGATCACTTGTTTAAATGAATCAGCATGTATTGCTTTGAAAGATTTCTGTTTTAGATTTAGCAAGCAAGAGAATGACACTATATAAATTACATAATTGTTATCTGATTTCCATTCTTAAGACTAAATAATTCTGTACAATAATATCAACATTTTTATTACAGGAATTTTCGAGATATAAATTAGTTTATGCTAAAAAGCAGCTCTGTAAAAATGACATTATGATATTAAATACTGGTATGTGCATGAAGTGCCCAAACGCTTGCAAAGAACAATTTTTCCAACTATTTTGCTGGTCTAACAAAATATATTACATCTACCCAAAAAACCTTGTCTGCCTGAATCATTATCAGATGTTTTAAGCCTATAACTACAAATACTTTCATGTTTTATCAACCCTTTAAGATCATTCTAGAATCTGAGAGTCAAAGAGTATTTGATTTTTAATTATCCATCCTCAATAACTCCATTCGTCAGACTCTATTGGTCAGATTGTAACTTTATTTTCCATTGGTCTTCAGAATTATCAATAAGTAACTTATTTGTGTGGAATCTTAACTACTGGCAATGGTATAAAAGCCAAAGAAGGACACAACAAGAATTTGTATCTCATATTGAGTTTGCAGGCCTGGCACTTCAGGGCAAAAAGAATTTTAATTTAGAAAAGGCAAATGATTTTGATATGCATTTAGTGAGATATAATAAACATGGCATGACAAATTTCAGTTTTTACTTAACCAGTTTTCAGAGTAGAACTTCAGGTAAGAGTTGGAATAAGGGATTAGGGACAAAAATTGGAGGGGAGAGGGGGAGAGAAAGGTAATAATGAAATATCAGCATGAACCAGAGTTTGATTTTTGTCCATAAAAGACATTAAAAAATACAGGCTTAGACAAAAGTTCAGCTCCCCACTTTGCAGGAAGCATTCTGAGTTACAATGATCCCCTGGACCAAACAGAAGTTCATCGTTGGTTCGGGGGAGAGATGGCGGGGGGGATCTAGCTGCTGGCTGGGAGTCTGCAGCCAATTTCTACTAACAATGGCCCCTCCTCTCTCCCAGCCTCTCCCTGTTTTAGAATAAGATGGGGGAAAGGGAGGAGAGGGAGCTTGTTCTAGGGATTCCCTAGCCAGTGCTGGAGGGTGGGGTGGAAGCCTGTACCTTCGGGTGGGCTCCAATACACCCACACTGCGCTCCAGCAGGGATTGAGAAAACCCAGGACTGAACTTGGATGAGGGGCTTGAACTTGGACTTGTCGCTGACTTGGACGAGGGGGTGGAAAGCAAGCTGTCCAAGTTTGCTGACAACACCAAACTGTGGGCTGAGGTGGGGACACCAGAAGAGAGGGAGA
>JAGPOW010000290.1:19876792-19891842 GCA_030014935.1 Caiman crocodilus
GCCATAATATCTGCATTTTAACCAATAAATCTCTCCTGTAAAATGCTAAACAGTTCTAGAGGCAGTGTAGAGAGTCAAGCTGCCTCTGCTGTCATTCTTTTGACCCCTGAAAGTGAAGAGGGACTAAAATCAAAACCTCTTGTGCTGAGTGCTCTAACTCCTAGACTGGTGGGTCCCATGAAAGAGGCCAGGTACAGATATTACACTTTTACTGGTATAAGTGATCAGAAACTGGTCTATACTCAGAACAGAAGTTCAGCACACACAGACTGATTTTAAAATGGCAGAACTCAGTCTAAGATTTGTCCCCCCATCCCACTCCACCAAAGGGCAAACATGTGTTCTGTTTGCTACCGATCTAACTATGCTGCTTACAGAAAACTGCATAACAGATTGATTCTGCCTTGGGCTTTTTGAATGAACTGCCTACCCAGAGTGACTTGGGAAAGCCATCGTGTATATTAAAAGCATTGTGTCTACCCTCTGAGCTGCCTGGAATCTAAATGACAAAATCACCACTCTTGCACTCTGAGCCTCCTGAATTTTCATGAATTAATTCAAATATCCCCCTCTGCCTAGGGTTGTCTATAAGATGGTTGTAGTTACCTCCTTACAGAGCTCATACAAGATCTGGAATAGTGCTCTATTAGTCTAAATTCAGAAAGAAGTCAGGGTTGATTTGCACCTGTAACAACCTCTTAATGATATAGAAACATAGGAGAGAATTAATGCTTTCACCTCCCAAGAACCTAGACCAGGCAATTTTTACTTACTATGCTAGATCCACAAAACTGACAACTTGGATGCTGCACTGTCTCTGGCATTGACATCATCATGGAGGCAGTTTCTGGCTATGTTGTCTCTATCCAATTCCTATATGCAACTGAAGCTGCCACTATTTGAAAAACACCACAGATTTCTTAAAGAAACTGGGATCTGTTTACAAGCTTCCAGCAATCACCATATTTGCTATCATGGATGTCACATTGCTGTACACCAACATCCCCCATAAGCCATAGAGGACATTAGTCTTGATGAGGACTCTGCTTCTGTTTCCATCAAACTTTCCTGCTTTGTCCTCACACACAACTATTTCAGATTTGGGGACTCCCTATATTTACAAATGAATGGCACTGCCATGGGTACACTTATGCCCCCCATATAATAATTTAGTTATGACATATCTAACCCTTCTCTTCTAAGTCCATTTCCACCACAACTCACTCCTCTGATATTGGGTACTTTCATGACATTGACACACAAGAAGGAATCTTTAGAGAAATGTCACCAAGACTTTAACAGTATTTGTACCTCCATCAAACTAACTGTGGAATACTCCACCCAGCAAATTTACTTCCTAGACATCATGCTGAAGGCTTGCAATGGCCACATCACCACCAAATTGTATTGTAAACCCATCAAGTGCCACAACTATCTTCATGTCACCATCTTCCATCCTAAACACTCCACTAGATCCATTATCTGTAGCCAAGTGGTTACAACTGCATCAATTCCAACCCTTCCTGTAAAAGGGTTTAAGGTAACCATGTCCTTGCTTACAG
Organism: Caiman crocodilus; assembly: GCA_030014935.1. NCBI lineage: Eukaryota > Metazoa > Chordata > Crocodylia > Alligatoridae > Caiman > Caiman crocodilus. Next base: position 19,878,355 of record JAGPOW010000290.1, read on the forward strand.
AGAGCCTCCCAAACTCAAACAGCATCTCTCAAGAAGCAAGCTTCCTAACTCTTAGTTTCACTGATGTACCAGGCCTTGCAATGGATCCATATGCAAATTGTGTCCTGTTGTCAAAACAAATCACATAATTACTGGACCAAATAACACAGATTATAATGAGGTTCATTCATTCGCACATCTACCAATGTCAGATATGCCATCACCAGTGTACAGTGCTCCTCTCCTGTCTACACTGGACAGATGGAGTGCTCTCTATGTGAAAAAATGAATGAACACCCATTTGACATCAACTCTAGAAAGACACCAAAACCTGTGGCAGGACATTTTAACCTCCATAGACATTCCATAGACATTTATGGATTCCTTCCAATCTAAGGAAGTACAGGCTTGATGCACTGACTGTAAGGTGGATAGAAAACTGGCTACAGCATTAGGCTCAGAGGGTAATAATCAATGGCTCAATGTCTAGTTGGCAGCTTGATGTCTAGTTGGTATTGGGGTTTTGTTCAATATTTTCATCAACTACCTGGAAGATGGCCTAGAGCACACCTTCAGCAAGTCTGCAGACAACACTAAGCTGAGGAAGTAGTAGATACACTAAAGGGTAGAGCTAGGATTCAGAGTGGCCTAGACAAATCGGAGGATTGGGGCCAAAAGAAATATCATGAGATTCAACAAGGACAAGTGCAAAGTCCTGCACTTAGGACACAACATTCTCATGCAGCAGTATAGGCTGGGAGCTGACTAGCTGGGCAGTAGCTCTGCAGAAAAGGACCTGGAGGTTACAGTGGACAATAAGCTGAATATAAGCCAACAGTGTGCCCTTTTTGCAAGGAAGGCTAGCAGGATACTGGGCTGCATTGGTAGGATTGTTGCCAGCAGGTCAAGGGAAGTGATTGTTCCCCTCTATTTAGCACTGGCATGCCACAGCTATGCTCAGTTTTGGGCCCTCCACTACAGAAAGGATTTGGACAAATTGTAGAGGGTCCAATGGAGGGCAACAAAAATGTTGAGATCCCTGGGGGACATGACTTGTGAAGAACAATTGAGGGAACTGGGCTTATTTAGTCTATAGGAGAGGAGACTAAGAGAAGATTTAATAGCAGCCTTCAACTAACTGAAGGGGGGGTTCAAAAGAAGATGGACCTAAACTTTTCTCAGTGGTGGCAGATGACAGAACAAGGAGCAACAGTTTCAAATTGCAGCAAGGGAAGTTTAGGTTAGATATTAGGAAGAATTTTCTTACTAGGAAGGTAATAAAACATTGGAACAGGCTATTTAGAGAGGTGGTAGACTCTCCATCCTTGAAGATTTTAAAGGCCTGACTGGACAAAGCTTTGGCTGGGATGATCTAGCTCGGGATGGTCCTGCCTTGAGCAGGGGTTGGACTAGATGACCTCCTGAGATCCCTTCCAAGACTAATTTTCTATGATTTTATGACATTCCATCGTCAATGTCAAGGTAATTGTTTATAAACAGCAAAATTTAAAAACTAACTTGAATGCAACATTGCTAAACAATCACCCACAGATGGTATTATGTTAAGTATGGTCTAAAAAGGGACTACAGATTCTTGCCCCATTACCTGGATTAGATTTTGTGGCCCTTTTGTTCTACAGGTTTATGACTTGTTTGCCTCTCCTAGCACTACCCATCTCTCTCCCTCCCTTCCATCTTTTGTATTTTCTATCTATTTGATGCTATGATCTGTGCACGTCCTCTCACAGCATTGGACAAAGTGAGCTCACAAAAGCTTGTGCTGTATAAGATCCAGGCCATACTTGGAGAATATGAGGGTATAATTCCTATTTTGCTTTATGTATCCAAATGGCACATAGAAAGCCACATAACTACTGTTTTAACACTTTGGCAAAGTTTGTGATTCTATTTCTCTGTGTCACAGGCTGAAGATCATACTTTCATTTAACCCAGTTGTTAGGGCACTTGCTCAGGAAGCAGAAGACACAGGTTCTAGATCCCCACCCTGGAAGGTGTTTGAATCTGCATTTCCAGCTTCTCATCAAAGTGCTTTGACACACCACAAGTTGAATACTGCTTAGGCCCTTCACCCTTCTCTTGAAGCTGGCCCTAGGAGCTTTGCATGTCATATTCATTGGATAAAATGCAACAACAGCATTACTGAAAGATTTCTATCACTCTGGAATCATAGACCCAAGGCCCAATTCCTCTTAGAGAAGGAGCCATTTCATTGAAACACATACCCTCTGGATTCCATATTTCTTCCTGGGCCCACATCTCTTCATCTCTTGGCTTGCCAGTGGGCCAGCTTTAAGAGGAGAGTTGAAAAATGCTGATATCTGCTGATGTTCAAGCTGTTCACATACCAAAGTGGAGAATGGCTAAAACATGGGACTCCTGCTGCCAGATCATATACCTTGACCAGTAGCTTATTGACCTAAAAGGTAGAAGAAATGCTCTGCTTTCCAAAGAGTCATATATTTTTGTGCAAATAAAACTACGGAACTCATTTGGCTTAATGTGTGTATTTGAATAATCCTATTTCATTGCCTAGCCTGACTGAGCTTACTTAAAGAGCAGGCACAAACCTGGATATACACAGCTAAATATGCATGCATGTAATGGCCATTTTATACCTTACACTGGGAGCCACACAAATATTGATTGGTGTTAGTGGTAGTTTGAGTTTAAAGAAATCACACTTTAGGCTAGCAGGGGCCTGGAGAGGTGAAAGGTAAGAACCTCTCCCCCACATTCTTAGTGTAAACCAAGCTGGTTAACATGGATCAGAGATAATCCTGCCCTGAAGTGGCATAACTTTAAGCTAAATAACAAGTACTTAAAACTACTTTCAGGTGTTAATGTGAGGACAATCCAGGTGTTAAGAGCTTCAAGAACTGTCAAAATTACTTTGTAACAAGCCTCTATGGGCGTGTCCCAGGGGATGTTTGATTCCTTGGGGACAAGTAGCAGTGGCGCACCTTGCACCCCAGCTACTTGTCCCCAGGGAACACCTGTGCCCTGTGCACTTTGGTGTGTTTCAGGTTGCCCTGAGTGGGATAAGGGAGGCTGGGGCCAGCACTGTGCTAGCCCCAGCAGCCTTACCTGAAGTTCTGGGGTCCTCCCAGGGCTGCAGCCATGGCAATTCTGCCACAGGGAGCTTGGCTGGCAGTGGAACATGGCTCCAAGCAGCCTGGCTCCACTTTTCAGCAGCATGTGCTGCTCAAGCATGCATTGCGCCATTTTTTCCCCCTCTTTTTTTTACCTCTAGATATCCAGGGCTCATAAAAAACCACAGAAAAAAATGGTGCAGCTGTGCAGGTCAGTGGCAGTCAGATGTTTTTTAGCTTTAAGGTGGGACTGCTCTAATCTTAGCTAGCACTAACACCAATCAACATCTGTGTAACTCAAAGTGCAACATCTAACAAGACCCTAATGTTGGAGGCCCCTACAAAGTCAATTTGATTTGGCCCAAGATCTCAAAACTGACACGCTGACACTTTTGAAAATGAGGGCAAAATCAGAATATATATTTTTACTTTCATAATTAAAATAAATAGAAAATTAATTTTAGCCATTTTAGTACTTAACCAATACCAGGAAACATTTTATGGAGACAAGTTCAGGGCAGATTAGCAGGGATCCAATGGCACAGTCACACCTCCCTTTTGGACCACAATATTGGAGCAGTGGCCAAGGATAATTTTAAAGTCCCCGAATCAGATAGGAAACTCCTCCCATTGGCACCCCTCTTCCTTCCCATTTATGTTCAGAGGCACGTCCCTTTACCTTATCTTCCCCATACACTCTGGCTGACCCAGGGGGCAGAAGGGTGCTCTAGAACCACTCCTGTTCCATTGCAGCTGCTGGGCTGCATAGGGAGTTGGTCTCAGCTAGAGATAGTAGCAGTGGGCATCTCTACACATGAATATTAATGTAAGGCAATAAACTCCAGTGCAGTTTGTAGCAGAGTTTATTGCTCCTGGATGCAGTGTTTACACATGCACCTAGTACTGCAGCACACTGAGCTGGGGCAGTGCAGCCCCAACTAGTAGGGAGTCCACAGGGTCAGTTTCCCTATCCAGGGCTGCTCCTGCCTAGCTTAACATGCTGCAGAGGGGCTGGCTGGGGCACAAGGGTACTACAGTGCAGGGCTAACAGGTAGGCAGCCCTGCACTGTAGCACCCTCATGCCCCAGCCAGCCCTGGTCACCATCTGCACATGCATTGCGGTGGAGTAAATAACTTCACCATAGAATAGTATTTGTGTTGGGCAAGATACTCTTCTATGGCAGAGTTAATTAGTTTACTCCAGCCTAATAGCTCCATTCATGTAGACCAGTGATCTTTAGGTGAAGCTAGTTAGGCAACTCTGCAGGAACTGTCTCATGTTGATGCACCAACTGGTGGTGTCTCAGTGGGTAAGCCCCTCCCTGGCTGTTTCTTTCCACCATGCTGGGTGTCTTCTTACAGCCTGGGAGCACCCACTTCTGGGTACTGAGACAAGGGGGAGAGTCTTACCACATTTGACTACTTAGAAAAAGTGTTTATACTTTTTCACAAATCTACAAAAATCATTTCTGATATTCCTTTAAAAATCCTAGAAATGGTTTCCTTTTATCCTTTTAATGAATATGGAATTATGCCTCAGGCTTACAAGGAGGGGCATCTACAGGATTATTTTCTGACTAACTTCCCAAATACAAAAATGGTTACAGAAACTAAAAACATACTTCAAAGAATCGCAATAAGGTTATAACCATGTGCTCAATTTATCCAACAGGAATTTAATGTGTCTGTTAAAACAAATAAAATTCTCCCCTATTTGTGTGAAGTTGCTGAAAAGGGACAATGTGGTCATTTAATATGCATATCAAAAAAGCTTTCTTAATGTGTCACTTTCTTAATGGAACATAAAAGCTGGTGGTGAAAGCCCATTTGCGTTGTTAAATAGGAAATGCAAATGGATCTTGCCAACAATATATGGTACTACAAAGTGATGATTATCACAAGGTGGTATTTATATTTATGATGTTATTTGTATTCTCCTTGCCTACATGCCTTGGTAAACTTAACTACTGTAAATCAAGTAAGCCACTGCCAGGACGGTTTAAGTCCTGGTACCCTTCAAGCCCTGGGTGGCCTATCACCACAATGTAGACAGCCCTGAGTGGCTGTCTAAGATATGTAAGCCCCTTTGAGTGACCAGAGAATAGACTCACAGTGCTACCCAGAATCTCAACAGTGCTGCAACCTACCCCCAACCTCCTCTTATGTATGCCAGGACTTATTGCCTTGTAGATTAATTCTGCACATATCTTTGTAATAGCTGTGCCTTCTTTTTTGTGCTGTTTTCCAAAAATGCATCAAGTACCTTATTAAACTGATGAACTGTATATGATTACTTACACTGCTGGCTTTAGTAGTGCAGCACATATTCTGACCACCTTTCTATATGGAAACCTCTACCTTAACTGCTTAGACAGTTGACGTTTCTTAGTTTAAATCAATGACCTCATGTTTTTTATATGAGAAACTACAGCCATTTGTCACTGTTAATCTCTTTCTTTATGGATCACATATGTGGTCTAACTTATTCACATCTTTGAAATCTTCTTCAGTCTTTTCCTTACAAAGATATGATAACCATTATATAATCTGGATAATCTCACTTCAAAGTTCTCTGCCCCAAACCCTGGATCATTTTGATTCCATCTTGCATTTCCATTTAATCTGAGCATTTATCACATATAAATCAATAAAAATGAACCTGTTCCTCATTATTTGTTCACAAAATGAATAAAATACCCAAAATGCTAGCCCATTATATGGCGTTAGACTATGTACTAAACATATAGTACAAGATTCATACATTTACCACACTAGATAATTCCACTTACAGCTTCAAACTGCTTGTTTTATATCTTTTGGCTTTATACACATACATGCTTGTTTTGCTGAACTGAATCAGCAGTGATAAAAGGAGAAAGAGCACCTACCAATCTGGGAAAGAAGGAATATGATTAAATTGTCAATAAGAAAAGTCTGCAGAGTAATTGCTTAAGAACTTAAGAATTTGTCCCTTTTTGTCAGACCTTTGAACATGCTGAGGAGGTGGGGCGGAATGCACATGTTTTTTAACTTAAGCAGTTTCTTATAGATTTGATATGCTTGGATCTGAAAATGATTGCTTAAAAAATAAAGACATATGAATTATTTCCAAGTCAGAAAATGCTGCAAATTAGTTCGTTCAGAAAACTGATCATAAGAAATGTTATCACGGAGTCTGGCTTGAAAGTGATTTGAATTGGTAAAGAACACAGAGTAATATCATTTTACCAATATTTAGTGGAAATGTGACATTTATATGAAATTATGTTGTGGCTTTGGTTGTACTGGATAACATTCCACAGAAGTCCCTTGATGCTTGTCCAAGCAAAGATACTAAGGAAGGAACAAGCAGCCTGAGCTCCCCACCTACTGTAAGATATTGTAGCTCTAGCTCAAGGTTAAGGAAATACGAAGCAACAGAAGGATGCTATACTGTACTGTACTATTATTTATGTCATACCATTTCTCTGGGGGAAAAAAATCATAGACCTTACCAGGAGCACTGAAGTTCTCTTTAAGAATAAAACACAAACCTACAACATGTATTTGTTCCCTGGTTGAAGAAACAAAAGGCAAAATTCTATTTTTTCTTAGGCATATAGAGGGAAGTCTTCTAGCCATCTGAGTTGGGTTTTTGGCATTTGTACACAGGTTGTAATCCTAGTGCGCTGCTCTCCATTCATTTTATCCAATGACAATTAAATATAAGATGCAGTGCCATTGCTTCAGAAGAAATGCTGTATAATACATCATTTATGGCCTGGTGATTAGGGCCAGGTACAGGCATTATTACACTGATTGCATGATAAGTGTGCAGAAAGCACTCTGTAGCCATAACTAAACAGACAGTTAGGTCACATAGAGAACTATTAAAATGGTGGATCCCACTTTAAGATAATCCTGGATGGGTGTGGTATCAAAGTACAGCACTGTAGGTTAGAGCACTGTATTGCACATCTGTGTACCAGATCACATTGGAACTCATGTTAGGTCACATTCTACTAACATCCCATAGGGCTTTGCAGCATCCTGCTTACCACCACTGCCCTTCTCCCCTGGCAGGGTGGTGCTCTAGCCTCAGCCAGAGTTCATCTGGTCTGCCCGAGTGTCCCTGGACTGTCACTGACAGCAAAGCCCCTGGGCCTGCATCCTCCCTCTGCTTAGCATAGATCCAGCTACACAAAGAAAACTGCTTAAAGCTGAATTTCTCTTATTGTATATTGTCATAGGTGAAGTTGACCATGTGCTGAATGTGGTTCAGCAGCTATAGCAGACTCACAGAAACTAGGGCTGCTTTTGTTCACAGTTTACCTGTCTTAAGAGTTGATTCATATGCACTGATTTTTGGTTATGGACAATTTCCCTAATGGATGTAAGGCTTTTGATATAAAAATATATTTAAATACTGGCTATTTAACATGCTTCAGAATGGCATTAAGATCATTTAGGTGAGAAAAATGCTTTCTAACCCTAGCCTCTACCAATGTACATAATAGTTCTGTAACATTGCCAAATTGTGCTATATTTTTCAAATGTTGTTACCGAGTCCCTGGTGTAGACACTAGAGAGGAACCCCAACTCCTATTGTTGTAAAATATACTTGAACATGCCCAAATATACATTAACACTTATGTCCATCAACATGTATGGCTGTAGGAGGGGACAGCATGTGCTTTCCCAAGCTAGACCTCCACCAGGCTCATCCCCTGAATAGGAAATTGGAAGCAATGAGAATTGGACGTTTTTCAAGTTTTATTTCCTGGGCTTTAAAATTCCTTTGCTAGATCTCACCTTCTTGGCAGCAGAGATTAGAAATCTTTCCACTGGCATTTCTGAACCATGTTGCTGATATGTGTCATTAATTTTGTTCTCAATATCCACTCATGTTTAGCAAATAGATATGTAGCCTTCTCATACTAGTAGTTGCCAACAAGGACACAATCTTTATTTCTCTGTGCTCTTGTCTTAAAAGCAGTCTGTCAAAATGAGAAACATTGTATATGCCCACTTCACTCATACTGTGAACCAATATCTTCCATTTTACAAAAGGCTGTATTCCACATTTTGCATGGAGAAACTGGATTTCTAATGCAGCTGTTAATTTGTGACCTGAAGCAATGATCTCTGTACTAAACTCTTCATGAAATAGCCATCCAGATGAAAAAGTAGAAAAAGTCTGAGGCTAGTTTTGCATGTTTGTAACAGCAGCCAATCTAAAAAAAATCCTAAGTACAAGTTTCTTTGGGACAGGAAGAATGAAATCCTTGTAGAAATGAAACCAATGACATGAGCTGTTTTTCCTGTCCATTTCATAAAGCTCTCATTAGCCACACAGCCACAGATGAGCACTGAGGAATGTCTGTAGCAGAAATAGCCCAGTGTTTACAGCACCAAAGGATACCAAAAATGTGAAGGGGTCTGGAAAACTGGTATTTACTTGCACAGATCTTTGAAACATTGTTAGCTACAGGATCTGTGAAACAATGAGTGCGTGATACAATGTAATAACGTAATACCTCAGCTTTGAACATTTGCTCTCAACTCCTTAGCTCAACCTAAACTTACCTTTGTTGTGTATAAAGCACGTGACAGACTGCTGCATTCATTCATCTATTTTATTCAGATCATGGTCAGCTGTGAGCTGCAGCCTGGTGGAGAGGGAGGAGGAGGTGGCAAGGGGTCTCTGTTCCTGCACCAGACCCAGCAATGGGCCACCCGCATCTCCAAGCACCCTATGGAACTGATGCAGAGCATGGATGAATCCCTAGTGTGCAGGCACAGGCCACTGGGGGCCAAGCCTGCTCACTGCACACTCTCCTAGGAAGCCCTAGGGCCAGGCACCCGGCCACCCAGCTCCCAGCATGGCTTCCTTCCCCCACCAGTAGGAATTCGGTGGCAGGGGCCAGGAGACTGGCACTGAGCCTGCACAGAACACCCTGTAGCCTCCATGCCTGGTAAGGCATGGCCAGAAGGTACACAGCCCATGAGCACCTGGCATGCTAAAAGCTTTTTTGGCTCCCATCTACAGGGTCCTGGACTGCAAAGGCATGTGGGGGAGGTTTGGGGGGGGCACTTAACCTCCAATCTGGGACCAGCAGGCAAACAGCCCTGGAAACTTCAGGACCATGTGAGCTATTGCCAGTTGCCATGGTGGAAGCTGAGGACCCTTGAAATTTACAGACTGAGCAGGGCATGAAGCACTGCCAGAATCACAAAGTGTTTTTTGGAAGCCACTGGAAATGCTGAGATTGTTTCAAGATTCATTAAAGAAATTATAAATGTTTTTTAGCAATAATTGTTTGTAATAATAATACATAAAAAGGTCTTAAGAAAAGGTTGTTCACTGAAGGGAAAACAGAAAATTTAACTTGTGTTGTACAAAGGCTAATCTTTCTGGCTGTTCAAAATCTTCTTAGTTCATAAGTAGAGCACATGGGAAATGGGTATGGAAATGGTATGATTATGATTAATCTTAAAGCAGAACACTTATGCCAAACAAGTTGTTCTTGTTATGAGAGAGAGATTTCTAGGTTTTTTGGCTTCAGAATGTTAAATAATTACCATTGGGAGAGGGAAAAGAACAGATATTTGGATAGAGCTATAAAAAATCAGATGGCAGTGAAGAAAACAATAGTGGTTCTCTGGCGCAGGACTTGCCAAAATCCCAGAGAGAGACCAAGGGACTTTTACAACTGCTTCCTATTTGAAAATAACACTGCAAATTGAAAAAGAAAATGGTCCTTCCAAAAACCATTTCCTCTAATTAAAAAAAATGCATGTTGGCTTAATTCCCAACAGATATTTCTTTGTGAATGTTATGAAAACAAAGGCTTGTCAGGGTAGTTATGGAAGAGCAGAAAAGCATGAAGAAATAGAGCGGATATCATTAATTCCTTTATAAAAATATCCACCTATTCCACACCATCCTTTTCTTTACTACATAAAGGTATAACAGTCAAAGTGCTCTTTAGAGCCTTACAATTCAGTATTGCATCAAGTAAATTACTATTATGTATGCACAGAACCTTTGAATGAATGCTTACAGACATGGAAGGAGCCTGCCTGGTAAAGGACAGCAAAAGCTTTTTATAACACCCATGAGGGTGTAGGTGGACAAAACAAAGTAACAAAGTCAAAGGGAAGCTCAGAAAACCAGAGTTATGAAATGAGAACTAAAATAGCGAAGCAAGGAATATGTTCTTTCAAACAATGGACAAAGATCAATGAAATATTTTTGTAGCAACAACCAGAGCACCAGAAATGACATGGACAATGATTTTAATGTTGTTGGGGCAGAAGCCATGAGACTTACAAAGTCCTTGAGTAAGGAGAAGGTAAATGTCCAGGAAAGCTGGAGTGGATAGTCTTTACTTATCAGAATTGCTTGTCAAGGTTTCATGAAATGGACTGAAAGATCAGAGGACATGCTCTGCTGCAACTCACGAATATAGGAGAACCAGGAGAAGTAACAGTATGCCTGGCCTCCTTTACCCAGTTAACTTCAGAAGCTCAGAAAGAATTTTTATTGAAAAGAAGAAAAAAATTAACTGGAAAAAAGGGACAGAAGTGTTAGTGCTTTTCCTTTGCTGCCTTCTCCTGCATTCCTTGGCTGCTCTTAAAAAAGGGGAAAAAAAAGGTTAATGTCCACTTCAATACCTCTGCCCCGGCAGCACACAAGCAATAACCATATTTACTTAAATATAAATGCATACCTGAATATAAGTCTTGGATAGGTACTTGGCTGGGGTCCTGTGACCCCAGCACTCGCTCCTGCCATTGGCGGGGGGTCAGACTAGATGGCCTGCTCTAGGCCCCTTCTGACCCTAGTTACTATGAAACTAAGAAATAAGACAACCGTGCAATAATTTGATTCTTTTTTTATGGAAAATTCATAAATTTGTTACAATTTTCCAGTTATAGAATCTAATTATCATAAGTTTTCCTTAAATTCACCTTGAATCAATACATTTTATTTTATTGGAGGTGTAGGTCTCTACGTAAGGAAGCAGTACAACTCCTTGGAGGCCGACATTGGCTCCAAAGAAGAGCGGCTCCAAATGCTTTGGGTAAAGCTACAGAGGGGGCATAGTGAGAGAGACCTAATTGTAGGTGTATACTACAGACCATGAAACCAGGGGGACCTCCGTCTGGAGTTCTCTTGAAAACTGGCGGAGGTCGCATGCACATGGGACATGGTTGTCATGGGTGACTTCAATTACCCAGACATTTCTTGGGAAGAACATTCAGCTAAGTCAGATCAGTTGTGTTGAGTCCTGACCTGTATCAAAGAGCTCTACCTGACTCAGGACGTGCATGGGCCAACCAGAGGTAATGCTGTCCTAGATTTGGTCATGGCCAAAGGAGATGATCTGGTGAATGGCTTGAATATAGAAGGTAGCCTGGGCAATGGTGGCCATGAAACTATCATATTCACTGTCCATCACAAGGCAGGCAAATCAACTAGCACAGCTGAAGTTCTGGACTTCAAAAAGGTGAATTTCAATAGGCTCAGGGCAATAGTAGGGGAAACACTGCAGGACCAGGGACCGAAGGTGAAAGGAGTGAATGAAGAGTGGTTGTTCCTCAAGGACATGATCCTCGAAGCACAAAAGAAATCCACTGTCATGCGGAAGAAGGGTAGCAGAAGGACTGGTAAGCCCTCTTGGCTTAATAGGAATATCAAAGTCATCTTGAAAAAGAAGAAAGAGACATACAAACAATGGAAGCTTGGGACAACCTCAAGGAAGACTATGCTACAATGCCTGTACTTGTAGGGAGAAAGCAGTGGCTGAATTTAAACTAGCAACAGAAATCAAGGGCAATAAGAAGTCCTTCTTTAGGTATATAGGGAACAAGAGAAAAACACCTGGAAGCATGGGGCCATTGGTTAACAACTCAGGGCAACTCAGGACAGCTGGTTACCGACACTCAGAAGAAAACTGAACTTCTGAATGGCTTCTTTGCTTTGGTATTTCATCAGACTAAGAGGCAAGTCATACTAGATTAGGTTCAGAATGGCCATGGTGGGAATAAATGCTTTCCTACTGTTGACATTGAGCTGGTGCATGATCAGTTAGAAAAGTTAGACATTTATAAGTCAGCAGAACAGGATGAACTTCATCTAAGAGTGCTGAAGGAGCTGGCCAAAGTCATTGTGGGTCCTCTAGCAGAACTCTTCCAAAATTCATGGCACTCAGGGGTGGTCCCTGAAGAATGAAAAAGGGCCAGTGTTGTGCCAATCTTCAAGAAGGAGAAGAGAAAGGACCTGGGCAAATATAAGCCAATTAACCCAACTACTATCCCAGGGAAAATCCTGGGAAAATTCATTAAGGAGTCTATGTGCAATTCGCTTGCAGAAAGTAGGATTCTGAATGACAGCCAGCATGGCTTCATCACAGGCAGATCCTGTCTTACCAATCTCTTCTCCTTCTATGACCAGGTAACTTGCCACCTGGAGGAGAGAGAGGAGGTTGGCATTGGCACCTAGATGGAAGAGAGGAGGTTGACAGACTTTCAAAAGGCCTTTGATCTGGTATCTCATGATGTTCTCACAAGAAAATTGGAGGATTGCGGGCTTAACTGCTCAACAGTTAGGTGGGAAGGAAGCTGGCTGTGGGGTAGGACACAGAGAGTAAGCATGTAGTTCCCCAGATCCTTCTTCCCTTTCTTAAACATGGGCACTGTATTTGCCCTTTTCCAATTATCAAAGACCTCTTCCAATTTCCATGAATTTTCACAGATGAAGTCCAATGGCTGTGGAGTTACGCTGACCAACTCCCTCAACACTGTTGGGTGCACCCATCCAGCCCCATGGAGTTGTACATGTCCAGCTTTTCTAAATAGTCCCTAACCTGTTCTTTTGTCACTATTGGATGCTTACTTGAGCTGCCAGGTGCGCTAGTCTGGGATCTGACCTTGCCTATGAAAACTGAAATGGAAAAGGCATTGATTATTTCAGCCTTTTCTATATCTTTTGTCACTAGGTAGCCTCCCCCATTTAGTAAGGAATGAACACTTTCCCTGATCTGCCTCTTGTTGCTGAAATACTTGAAGAAACCCTTCTTGTTAGCTTTCACATTCCTTGTTAGTTGCAAATCCAATTGAGCTTTGGCCTTCCTGATTTCATCTCTGCATGCCCAAGTAATACTTATATAATTCTCTCTAGTTGTTGATCCAAGTCTCTACTTCTTGTAAGCTTCCTTTTTGTGTTTTAGCTCACTTAAGTGTTACCAGGGCAGAGAGGGGATAGTTTTATGCAGATAAACAGCCTTTATTTTGCGATGGTACTCTTGTTTAAGTTGCAAGCCTTGAGCCCTGCTGGTGTCAGGCCCAAGGCCTACTCCATGAACTAGCATCCCAGAGCAAGGCTGAGCAAGAGAAGGGGCTACCTGGGGAGATC
>JAGPOW010000290.1:19891942-19903794 GCA_030014935.1 Caiman crocodilus
CAAGAGTTGAGGAGCTCAGAGAGTGGGACCAGAGAATTCAAGAACCCAGACAGAGAGGGCCAGATGACCCAGAAGGTCTGAGAGCCCAGAGACAGGTTGAGAGGCCAGAGAGGAGCTATGTATGGAAACAGGGAGTCAAAGAGCCTGAAAAGGGGATGAGTGTAGACCAGAAGAGTCCAGGAGCCCAGAAGGACTAAGCATAACTAGAGGGATCAGGAGTCTGGAGGGGGCTAAGCATGGAAACAGAGCCCAAAGGGGGACTGAGTGTCAAACCAAAAAGTTCTACAAGCCCAGAGAAGGGTTGTATAGGACCAGGGGGTCAAGGAGCCCAGAGAGAGGTTGAGTGTGAGACCAAGTGATCTAAGTGCCCCAAGATAGTCTGAGGGAGGTATCAGGAGGTTCAAGAGCCCAAGGGGACTAAGTTTAGGACCTGAGGGTCCAATAGCTTGGAGCGGGGCTGAGAATAGAGAACATTAGTGAGTGATGATATCTGTAAGGCTTGGGCATTGGTGTAGGAGCAGATGGAGCCATGCATTTGGCCCATAAGACTATAGTGCCCTGAAGGGGCACAGACAGACTGAGAGGGCCTATTTATCCGCAGTACTGAGTAGATACTAGTGAGGTCTGGAAGTGATCAGCTGGTGACTCAAATGAACTATGGCTTGCTCCAAGGCCCGAGGGCAACTTCTTTTCCCTAATCTTTATAATAACGAGGCATGGGAGATGAATAATCAAGGGAGAACTATTGTAATAAGAGGAGAACTATCTTAGATCTCAAGCCAGGAAGGAGTCAGATAGCCATCAGGGGGCATCATAGCCACCCCTGGGGCCCAGTCCTACTATACTTGCTAATATTTCTGCTCAGGTGAATGGTTTGTTCCTTCCCCCTCCCCACCACATTAAGGCTTCTTTAAAATACAACCAGCTCTTCTGGACTCCTTTCCTGCTCAAATGGGCCTCTCAGGGGATCTTGCCCAGCAGTTCCCTGAGCAAGCTGAAATCTACTTTTCTGAAGTTCAGGGTCCTTACCCTGCTGTTCTCCTTTCTTTTATTCCTCAGCATCCTGAAGTCAACCATCTCACAGTTGCTGCTGCTCAAGTTGCTATCCACTTCTACATTCCCTGCCAATTCTTCCTTGTTTCTGAGCATTTGGGCAAGAAGAGCACTGCCAATAGTTGGCTGTTCCAATAGTTGCAACAAGAAGTCCCCAACACTCTCCAAAAACATATTGGAATGCCTGTGCACTGCTGTGTTGCCTTCCCAGCAGATGCCAGGGTGATTGAAGTCCCCCATGAGAACCAGGGCCTGCAATTTGGAAACTCTTGCTAGTTGATTGATAAAAGTTTCATCTACCTCATCCTCCTTGTCTAGTGATGTATAGCACACCCCAACCATGACACTTCCTCACCCCTTGTTGTGCTCCCCTCTGACCCTAGTCCAGAGATTTTCAACAGGCCTATCTCCAGTTTCATACTGGTGCTCTGAGAAATCATGCAGCTCTTTTATGTAAAGCACAATTCGCCTTTCTCTTCTCTCCTGCCTGTCCTTCCTGAACAATTTATATCCATCCATTCATGACAGTGCTCCAGTCATGTGAGCTATCCCATCAAGTCTCTGTTATTCCAATCATGTCATAGTTCTGGGATTGTGTAAGGACTTCCAATTTTTCCTGCTTGTTTTCCAGGCTTCATTTTTGGGTACAGACACCTGAGGTAACTAGCTGATTGCCCTACTTTATCAGGAAGAATGAAAAGGCCTTCCCTGTTTTCCATTCCAGCTTGTGCCTCCTCCAGGTAATGCTGCTGATGCTTTAGCCTAGCTCACTTAGAAGTAGATCTTCCGGCAATTGTTGACATCTTTACCTAGGCATACAATAAAATGGGACTGATGCTTAATATTCAGAAAAGTAAGGTCCATCATCAAACTCTTAATGAGTTATCCCCAGCTCTGGTAATTCAGATTCATGGTAGGACTCTAGAAAACATTAAGTATTTCTTGCATCTTGGAAGCCATCTCTAGCAGAAGGCTGATATTGACAGAGAAATCTATCATTGCCTCAAATATGAAAGTGCAGCCTTCTGACACATGAGGAAATGGGCATTCAAAGACCACAACATCAGATCCAAAACCAAGCTCATGGTTTACCAAGAAGTTGTGATCCCCACCTTACCATGGAACTGAGATGTGGACAATATACAGGAAGCACCTCAAGTCATTGGAGAATGCTATCCACCATCATTGATGCCTGTGGAAGATCTTTTGAATCCAATGGGAAGATAGATGCACCAACATTAGCATCCTTTCACAAGCAAACACCATGAGTACTGAGGTGATGGTCATGCAACATCCACTTCACTGGGCCAACCACAGCATCTGGATGTCCAACACCAGACTCCTAAACAAAGTTTTATCCTCCCAGCTCAGTCT
Organism: Caiman crocodilus; assembly: GCA_030014935.1. Classification (NCBI taxonomy): domain Eukaryota; kingdom Metazoa; phylum Chordata; order Crocodylia; family Alligatoridae; genus Caiman; species Caiman crocodilus. Next base: position 19,894,370 of record JAGPOW010000290.1, read on the forward strand.
AGGCTTATGCTTAAGAAGAGGACAGAGGAAGCACTTCAAGGACATCCTCAAGGCCAACTTGTAAAAATGCAATAGTGACATCATCTCATGAAAAACTATTGCCCAAGCCTAGCCCAAATGGAGGAAGAGACTGCTGAAAGGATCTCAGTGCTTTGAAACCTTATGAAGATAACAGGAGACATAAAATCAGAAGCAGCAGAAACAACGTGTTGCAGACTGAAGCAAAAATCCAGAGCCACCCACCCAACATGGAAACAGAGGCCAAAGTTGCAACTAAGTCTGTTGATCCTGTATCAGTCTCAGCCATCATTAGGCCCACAGATAAGATAATCATCCTTGACTATGAGGGATTTCTGAAGAAGGTCATTGTTAGTTGCATATAATCAGCTTCCTAGTTGCTTTTCATTACTGAGCAAATGCTGTTTTTGGCAGCAGTTTAATGATAGACACTTTATTTAATGAGGTTTCCTTGTATGTGAATGTAAGACAAAGAACATTTTTCCCAGGCTGACGATGGGAAAAGGGGGGGACCTCATCTCATGTTTGAGTAAATACAGTATTTGTTATATGAAGATATTAGGAGGAAGGAATGGGAAAGAACACTGCCCCAGAAAGGGCTCTCTCAATTTGCACTGTGAGTTGTATGGTCACTGGCTGGTTTCAGAATAGGGGAACCTCAAAAATAATGTTAAAACAATGTTGCTTCTGCCTCTGTTCAATGACGTGCTCTCGTGCTGCCTCGGCACGGATACCTGGTTTTGTGCGCCAAGTAGCTTTGTGTGAACTCCAGGGAGGTCCTTGATCACTTCTAGAGAAGCCCTCAAAATTGCCTTCCATGACTTTGGATGGATCTTCAGTAAAGGGGAGTCCCATTTGAGGACGCCTCCAGAGTTGTCACGTGTTTTGGCGGATGTCCATGGGACTCCAACCTCCCTTACACCCCAGCCATACACCAACCTTCAAGATAAGCCTCAGGATCTTTTGTGGCTAGCCCCTTTATGATTTCTTCCTCGGTTCCTATATTTCCTCCTTTGTGGATGGACACCTCAGGCTCTAACTAGACCCAGAGGGTCTGGGGACACTCTGACTTTGGGGTGTCCCTTCTGATGCCCTGAGTATTCTACAACAGATGCTGCGGGTTGTCACCGCATTCACAAGTTGTCCTTTGTCTTCAAATGGGGTCTCTAATCCCCCCAAACCTGGTAAGGTGTGCTGGGCTAACCTGTTCTAGGCAGGGTACTAAAATAGAACAGACCAAAGGGAAAAACACAAGAAGACACACACCAACAAAATCCCACACAACAGGAATAATTCAAAGTGAAGAAGGAAATAAAAAGGAAGGTCTGAGGAAGAAAAGAGGAATAAAGAAAAAAAGGAGGGGCAACCATGGAGCCGAGGGTCCTCCTCTCCCCTTACCCCAAATGCCCCTAAGCTAGTGTCCCCTGAGTCGGGACCTGTACTTTCACCCCAGCTGGGGTTTATTTTGTCTCCTCCTGGAACCACCTCTACTTTGCCAGCTGCCTCCAGCAGGAGCTACTTTGATGGCTCTTGCTGCCACTGCTGCTGGCCTCCCTACCAGTTCCTCTGATCCCCACTGGTTATCTCCGGTGTGGGGAATCTCCCACATCCCCTGCTACCACCACCGCTACTCTCTGCGCTGACTCATCTGCTCCCAGCCATGACTGGACTCACTCAGCCCAGTAGCCCCTCACTGTTTCTCCTGCTCCCTGAATTCCTGCTTCCACGCTTTTGGGGATCACTTTTATCTTCAGTGGGCAGTGTCTCTTGCTGACATCACCCAGCCCCAGCTGCAGATGGGTGCTGCTAATGAACCGCACCAGTGTCTTTTGCTGGCATCCTGCAAACGGTGGGTTTTTTTCTATTTTTCCTGCTTTGGACTTCTCTGCGGGCATGGTCTCCCACTGTCCTGTGCTTATGTCTCCATGACAAATGTAAAGACAAGATTCTGCTTGTGAGCTATCCTGCTATCCTTTAACTGTAAAGTCACAATGGCAGAATGGGAATATGCATGTTTTGAAACAGTTGTGGAAATTAGTTTCTTCAGCACTTCTAATAGAAAGAGTGAAGGAATCAAAAATATCTGCATATAATTTAGAGAAAAAAGTTTAGTTTTTAAAATAGTAATAGGGTTACAATACATCTGAGTTTTCTCAGACATATCCTTTTTTTTTGGCCTCCAGTGCTGCATCCAGGCAGGTTTTTAAAATAAGAGTAAATGTCCAGGTTTTTTTTCTCTTCCTCTGCTTTCCCAGGCTGGCTGCTTGTGTTGGGAGCAGCAGGCAAGGTGATTGGCTGTCAGAGGTCATGTGCTCACTGCACAAACACCAGCAAGCCAGGTAAAAAGACACTGTGTGCGTGGGTGCATGCATACATGCATGTGTGTGCACATGTGTGGGCATAAGCGCAATGCAAGAGCTGCTTGGGCAGCAGGTCTGGTGGGGGCAGCAGGGGCTGCAGGTCAGGAGTAAGGGGCACCAGCAGGGCTGGGGGTCATAGGCTGTGGATCAGGAGTGAGGAGGGGCTGGCAGGGATGGAAGGAGCAGGAGTTTAGGAGTGAGAGACAAAGGCACAACATGAATGTATCACTGCCCCTTCAGTCATATGTTTCTCCTCCCCCTCCCAGGTGTGCTATTTTTGATTCCAGAAATACGATAATCCTGAATAGTAATGTTAGGAATGTAACAAAATGTGCTCTCTGATGCATAGCAGCTTGAATTAATTGCCACAAATTATTTGGAAGATTCTATTTGATTTTATTGCACCTGTGATGAAGTCATGAAAAGGATTAAATAAATTCCAAAATCCCCCTAGAGTGCTTCTACTGAAGCTGGCAAGATTAAGGGTCCACACCATGCTAGATAATGAGTGAAAGACTGAAAAGGATCATTGAGGACATAATCTGAGAAATACATAAGCATTAATGCTATATGTAGTATTTGTAGTTGTCAGTGATTTGGTGCATTTGTGAAATATTTAAGGTCGGGTTTGTTTATCTTTTAAATATATTTATATTTTGTTTCTTAATTTTTTCAGATTATTATGCAACTCAATTGTTTAAAATATCCCAGGAAAATTATGCCATGCAGGAATATTGATTATTTTTAGTATTCCAAAAAGTTATATGTTTTACAATAACAAGTAAATTCGTAGTCACACAGGTGTCCTTTTAGCCTACACAGAAGAGGACTCAGATACATGATGTTAAAAGCTAATGAGGGAGAGAATTGTGCTTCCGAATCAGTTTCCTTCTTGCCACACCCACATTTCTAGGAAGATACTGAAAACTCTACTGAGGACTAGTATGGATAGAGATTAGATTTCTTCCAAAACCGTACTGACTGGAGTATTGCAGATTGAAATCATGACTATCCATTCTGTATCCCAGCCCACCACTTCATTCCCACCAACTTTATAGGGAGTAGCATACCTATAAATAGGATGACCATAATTATTTTAGGGAAATCTGGAAGGGGGCCATGAGTGCGCATGAACATATGTGTATACACACACACACACACACACACACACACACACACACGTGTGGCAGCAGCCAGGGCTAGAGCAGCTGTGGGGAGCATTGTGCCTTTCTCACCAGATCTGGGGCTGTAGGTTGGAACCAGGGCCAGGGATGGGGCACCGGCCAAGCAGAGGGCGCTGCATGGGTTCTGTCTGACTCACAGCTCTGGCTCAGTTCCAGCAACCTCATCCTGGCCATATACTACTAGGCCAGGCAAGTGCAGGAGCCCAGGCTTTGCAACCCCTCCCTGGTTAGGGCAAGGTGCAGCCAGGCTGTGCTGGGTTCTCTGTTTGGGGGTTACAATGTGCCTGGTCTGGCACACAGCCAAGATGTGGCTACTGGTACCAGGATGAGGCCAGAGCTGTGAGTCAGCACAGGGCAGATGGAGCCTTGCCACCACCCTGGTCCTGGCCCCAGATCACAGCTCTGGCTCCAGTGACAAAGGTATTATGCTTCCCAATGTGTTCAGGACTATCCCAGCAAATCAGGGACAAATTGCCACCCTATCTATAAAGTCTTTGAAGGTAGTCTCTTCAGGGAAATTCCTCTATAGTGGAACAAGGTTAACATCTTACATATTGCACTGCCTTTTACATGTGCATAGGATCTGCCATGATTTGGTATAAATATTAGGGCTATGAGATGCTTCAGTCACTGATTCAATTCAGTGGAGATTAATGCCAATCCAGCCGCCAAATCTCCAAATCCAAATTGAATCAGGAGACCCTATAATCCCTGTGAATTGAATCAGAACCCTCCAAATCAGTTCAGAGGGATTTGTAAAGATTTGACGATCCAGATATAGACACAGCTTAATATATTTTTTCTACATACCTCAAGGTACTGGGTGGCTCATGAACACTGAAATGCTGGGGTGGATGGAGCATCCCATGGGAGCACTGGGGGAGGGGGTCCCAACGCACTTGGTGGCGGACCTGGAAGCGGACTAGAAGCGCTTTTGTTCCACTTCCGGGTCTGCTGCAGCACGTGCAGGGGACTCTCTCCTGGCCCTCTGTCTTAGTGACTGGTACCTCCTGGGTCTGGAGGGGCACCCATGGTCCCCCTGTGACTGAACACTGAGCCAGGACAGGTGAAGAGGGCCCCCTGTATGCTCCACAGTGGACCCAGAAGTTGACCGGAAGGAGTTCCAGTCCACTTCCGAGTCTGCTGCCAAGAACATGGTGGGGAGGGGCATGCTTCTGTCGGATGCTCCATCCACCCCACCATCTCAGCATTCACAAACCACACCTGGTACCTTGAGGTATGTAGAAAAAACATTTGAAGTTGTGCCTATGACTGAATCTCTGATTCTCCAAATCAGAATTGAATCTTCAGAATCAGGACAGTGATCCAAATCACTGAATTGAATCACTGTCCCTCAATGTGGGCTGAATCCAAATTGAATACAGACCGCTTCACACACCCCTAATAAATATACAATGACACACTCAAAGAGGGTAGGAAACAAACAGAAGAAAGGCAGGCTTCTTGACCACCTTAGGCAAGAGGCTTTATTCAGAGTGTTTCATAGTTGTTAAGGTCAGAAAGGACCTGAGCAGATCATGAAGTCCGCCCCCCTGTCATGGGCAGAAATTGCTGGGTTCAAATGACCCTAGCTAGGTGATTATCTAGCCTCCTTTTGAAGACCCCCAAGGTAGGAGTGAGCATCACTTCCCTTGCAAGTTGCTTCTAGATCCTAGCTGCCCTGACTGTGAAGTAGCACCTCCTGATGTCTAGCCTGAATCTACTGTCAGTCAACTTATGGCCATTATTCCTAGTTACTCCAGTAGTGCTTGGGGCAACAAGGCCTCTTCCATTCCCCACTGGTCCCCCCTGGTAAGTTTATAGACAGCCACCAGATCCCCTCTCAGCCTTCTCTTGTGGAGGCTGAACAAGTTCAGGTCCCATAGCCTCTCTTCGTAGGACCTCCCCTGATGCCCCCTGACCATGCAAATGGTCCTCCTCTGGACCCTCTCAATGTTGTCCACATCCTCCCTGAATTGCAGTGCCCAGAACTGGATGCAGTACTCCAACTGTGGCCTGACCAATGTTGTATAGAGGGGGAGGATCACCTCTTTGGGCTTGCTCGTGGTGCATCTGTGGATGCATGACAAGGTGCTGTTAGCCTTACTGACTGCATCCTCACATTAGTGGCCCTTGTTCATCTTGGAATCAATAATGACTCCAAGATCTCTTTCTGCCTCTGTGCTGATGAGACAGGAGTTCCCCAGCCTATAGATATGCTGCTGGTTCTTTCTCCCTAGAAGCAGTACTCTGCACTTGTCAGTATTGAATCCCATCCTATTCTCATCCACCCACCCCTGTCAACTGTCCAGATCTAGTTGTAGCCTGTCCCTCCCTTCTAGCATGCCAACCTCTTCCCGCATCTTAATGTCATCCACAAAGCAGTTCCCCTGGTAGGACTATGCACCCCCTGGGTTAGGTGTAGGTCCTGTATCTCAGCAAGGAATTTGTGAGTGGTCAGACCTGGCTGAAAGCTCCTCCTGGCAGATGTCCAGGTAGTTTGGGTCACCCATGATGACCACATCCGTTGACTTAACTGCCTCCATGAGCTGACCTGAGAATTCCCAGTCCAGCTCTTCACCTTGGTTTGGTGGTCTATAGTTAACACCCACCATTTCCCCATGACCCCCTTGTATGCTTACCCAGAGCACTTCAGTCTACCCCTCCTCTGACCCCGTCCTGTTTGTTGAGGATGTGTATTGATCTTTGACATAGAGCACCACACTCCCGCCTTTCCTCCCTGTTCTATCCCACCTGTACAGTCTGTAGCCCCTAATGTTTACCACCCAATTGTGGGTTGAACCCCACCAGATTTCACTGAGTCCTACAATGTCCAGGCTTGTGTTAGCTAGCAGGAGGGCAAGTTCCTCCTACTTGTTCCCCATACTACGAGCATTAATGTAGAGGCATTTAAAGCCTCCTATGGGTGCTTGCACCACCCCCTTGATCCTAGGCCTATCTGGACCCCTGTCACTTACCTGGCTCCTTCTTGTGCTCCTCACCTGTCATGGCTGGAAATGTCCTTATGTCCCCCTGTGGCCCCATCCACTGGCAAAGCTAGTTTAAAGTATGCCATATGAGATCAACCAACCTGGAAAAAAAAGCATGCTTGCCTTTAGGGAAGAGATGACGCCCATCCCACCGAAGCATGCCTCCAGCACAGAAATGCAGGTCATTGTCAGGGAACTGGAGGCCTGCTTGGTAGTACAAATTCCATGCGACCAGGAGTTGGCATCCTGGTATCCTCTTGTCAACAGGCCATGAAAGCATCCTCTTTTCAATGACAGAAGGCATCCTCTTTTTAACAGGCCATGAAATGCCACATGATAACTCCCCTACTATAATGTTCAGGCTCTCTGTCCCAGCCACCTGCAGAGGGTTCAGGATTGAGAGTATGGTTGGGGGTAGAAAGGTAAGAAAGGTTTATTGACTTAAAAAAAAACACAACTACATGTAGTAACAAGACAAACAATGACAGACAAGAATAATTTGCATCAGCAACTTATCAGCAGTCCCCTCTGATGTCTGATGTATGACAAGTTTCTCTTTCCACAAAGCTCAGCAAAGTCAGGCGTCCCTGATCAGCACTGCCCAAGAGGTACTGGGAAGGATCCTGGTATTTAGTCCTTGGGTTCCTTGAGATCCATGGGCCCAATGATCAACAGTTAATTAATCAACAGTTAATTAATTCTTTTCACAGAACTATATCTTCCTTGTGAATGATTTTCGGATGTTTCAGCCAATTTATAACTTCTGAACAGTGCTGGTAACTTGCAGCCACTTAGATTCTTTTTACTTCAACTGTCCTTAGTCTGACCAATAGCAATACAAGCCTTGCATTCTTTTGATAAGGTTAATTTTAACTACACCACAGGGCCTTACTACTTCAAGGCTTTGCTAAACTTACTAGGCCTTACTTTATACAAGGCCTTACTACATCTTAAACTTTAATTAGGCTCTTAATAACAACATATAGCTTAAGATCTAAACAAATGACAGAAAAAAACTAGGTCTAATCTTCATAGAGCCTTCAGCAAGCACCTTTATCACACAGACATAATTTCAGCTGTCACACTCACTGAACTGCCACAGAAGCACTAAGTACAACCCACAACCCTTACATGGGAACCAATTCTTTTCTACTTAATTCTCCTTCCTTTGTTAAGCTTCGGTGACTTGAAATCCTCAGATATTTTCTACTGTATTAAGTCTGTGGTTCATTAAAAGGCATATTTCAGTAGTCACATACAAATTATTAATTACTTCTCAGCAGAGGCAGTGTCATTACTGTTCACATACATTTCTAGGCACCCTTATAGCAATCCTTAAATAGAAAGTATGCAAACACAGTATGCACACTCATTAGCTGAAAAGCTTATTAACATTTGTTTCAATGAACAAAAAGGTGTTAAAAAAGGAGAATGAGAATAGATAACTGACTCAGAATTACAAGGACTAACATTTTTTCCTCCATATCTATGACCCAACTGATTGCAGAGGTCTATATGCCATGGCCAAAAATGGGGTCATCTTGATTACTTGTAATAAAAAACTAACTACAACTGCATTTGTATTTCAGATAATTCATAGAGAACAGAACATTAGCTCAGATTTCCACTGCTCCATTAGAAACTGCCTGCTGACAGCATTCAGTAGAATTTGGATATAAATAAATTGAGATAACAGTACTGGGAAAAATAGAGTTCAATCAGATCAACACATGAAAGAGGGATAATTCAGCTTTTAGGCAATTGTGCTCTGGATGAGCCGGGTATGTAGAGAGGTAAAACATAGCAAGGAATAAAACAGCTAAATCCTGACATTTTAGCAGAGATTGCCCTGAAGAAGTTGTTATTGAAAGGTTTGAAATAAAGCAAACCACATGTATTTCCCCCCTCCCTATGTCAATTCTAATGCATTATTTTATGAGTATTTCTCACTCTTTCAGAAAAGCAATTGATTTTAAATCTCAACAATATACCAATCATGAAGTCCTCCAGACAAGTATTGCTTTATGGTTACTTTAAGAGCCATCTTCTTCCCATAGCAACAATACCTCAATGCAATGGTGGAAGTACTTGAAGAATTATCAGTACATTGACCTCATCAAGCTATGCAGTATATTAGGCAATTTGTGTTTCCTTCTGTATCCAGCCATATAACCCCCACCCCCTCCAATTACTCTTATTGTTACTTTCCTTTATATAGCAACAGAAAAGGGCTTGGGCAGGAGGAGGGGTAGTTCTTTATTTTTTTCTGATTTCCCTTATAAGGATGACTGGCTGGTAAGCCAAGTCAGTCTAATGTTATTGTAAAGGCCCTGAAGACAGAGGAATAATTGAGTCCACCACCCTTGAGGACCAATTCTACCCTGGAGACAATTACAGATAAAAGAGACAAATTGGAATTAATTGCCCAGACATCCACCAACCAAGATGCGCCTTGGATGTATTTTCTGGCCCACAGGATACTTAAGAAATCTCAGCAAAGAGGCTCTTCCTGCAAGATTTCCTGTCTAATTTTGTAAAACTAAAAGGTTCCAATAGTTCAAGTAAGAACTACAGTTAAATTAGAGAGAGGGCAGGATCATAAGTGTGAATTACAGAACACTTAAACGTTACATTTTTTTTTCCTGAAACTACCCAACTCTTGCCTGTCTACTATAAGCCAAACCAGAATTTTAAATATAGCTACCCAAGCTCTGGAAAAGTTCAATTCCTGACTTGATTCTGAATTAATAAATGTCATGTCTAATTTGATCTGAACCCTGAATCAGACATTTGCTTATTATTAACTACAGGCAGTGCTGCTAAATTGCCTATTATTAAGATATCTGATATTTTCCACTATTAGAATGTTTTTT
>JAGPOW010000290.1:19903894-19915951 GCA_030014935.1 Caiman crocodilus
TTTTTTAGTCACTTATGACTTGACAAACTTTAATGGTTTAGATTGAAATTTTCAGATGGAAAAGGGAAAGGAGCCACAGTTGGGAATAAACTATATATCAGATAAACCTAATACAGGTAGGAGTGCCACCTTCTGTCTAAGCCACTTCCCAGTCTGGTCCTGCCAGTGCTTCCTGGAAGCAAAGACATGCAGGACATTTAAACTAGATAAGCTGAGACAGTACACAGTAGCTCTCAACCAGGGTGCCACTAGATTCAGAAAACATTATAGAAGGGTGTCATGAGTCTAAAAAGGTTGAAAATGTAGCCTACTATTGGTAGGGATCTCCATAAATCATGCTGAAAGTGCCCCAAGCAACTTTAATGTTTTTCATTTTGCCACTTACCAACCCTCCCTGCTCCTCCCCCCAGTTGTAGAAGTTTTAAATATGCTGCAGTTTTTACTTCCCCAAAGATCAGTAGCAAACAGCCAGATTGGTAGGGCCTCTCTGCCAATTGAGGGAGGGGGGAGCAGAGAAATGAAAAACACTAAAGGACCCACTGTGGAGACACTTCCAACAAGTGGAGGGGGGTGCTGACTGGCCCATAAGGGAGTTCTCATCTCTTATGGGGTGGCTCAGCCCCACGAAGCTCCCCTGTAATTTGAACCCTGGTTGTAGGGGGGCTGCCCATGTCCCAGGGTCTCACTGGTCTGGCCTACTTATCCACAAAATGTCTCCATTCATGTCATGTCCTACTGGTTATCTATGGCCTCCAACCTCCTCTCTAGACACACCCATGCCTCACCGATGTCAACAATCAATCAGTTCAGTGGGCCTTTGGCCCCAGACTCTTTCTCCACCCTTTTGGGCATATATACTTCTTATCAGTCTCTGCCCCTTCAGCAGCTATGGGCTCTTTAGTGAGCAGACTAGTCTATCTGAACTCTTCCCCACTGACAGCTCTTTCTCCATAGTAACCAGGAGTCCCTGACTTCCTATTACAAAGATGAAAAATGAGTACACTGAGTACACACCATTTTTGTCTTTTCTTTTTTTTCCCTTACTTCATAAATATTAGTGTGGTTTCCTTCAGAACGGCATTAATAGAAATATTTTACAATCCTCAAATTCATTCTGAATAAAGATATTGTTCAAGAGTCAGAATAGTTAAGTTTACTAAAGGAAGTGAGTCTGCAGAATGAGGGAGTTATTTTCATAGTACTAGAAGGGAGAACAGGTGGTAGGAGGAAGGAGTTTGAATGAGGGCCATGTCGCACAGGACACTTAGTATGTGTTAAATAAACTTAAAACATGAGTGACTGAGTATTTAAGCAGGAAAACATGTGCCAGGTATGCTTGTATTATAGCAAACTTATGATTTTACACAAGGATTATCTCCAGATTGTATTAAGAAACACATGTTCAGGTACTGTTGACCTGCTCCAAAGATAATATGAGCAATTTGTAGTTCTCCAGCATAAAAGGATACACCTTCCCAACCACCCTACACCCACTCCAAGGGAGATGGGAGGTCTATCCATCCTCCAGAACTCTCTTACTGCCTGGGGTTGGATACCAGCCACAGGGCAACAGCCCTGCCAGCTCCAACCAGGTGTGACTCCAGAGTACATGGCACTACTACAAGAACCACTGAAATCCTCATGGTTCACCATGCCTGCCACTTTTGCTCAAGTGCTTCAGTGCAACTAGCAAACACCTAGCTTTGTGACTTGAACCATCCAGGTTTCCAGGGCATTAACACTGAGAAACACAGAATCAAAGATGTTTATTGAGGCTTATCTAAGTGTAAGCAGAGGGACAGCTAAGGAGGTAAAGCCCCCAAGAGGTGGAGAACAGACCAACAGACCTTCATGCCTGCCCTCAAAGGCACTGCACTGTCGGTACATACAATGAAAGGCTTTTATTTAAGCACATCTGAGTGCACACAGAGGGGTAGTTGAGGGGACAAAGCCCTGAGAAGAGTCCGTAGCCCCATTCTGGCCCACATCCCCAGCCTTCCAAGGCACTGTTGGCATGGCTGGTGGCAGTCCCATATGCTTCTATGTGGAGGTCTGGCACAGATGGTTCTGATGCTAAGGAACACTGCCAATTTTCAGGTCCTGACATGGGAGCCACCTCTGTTACCCCAGGAGCCATTTCGAGTGGTAATGAAAACTGTCATCCTTCAGGATTTAGGGCCCCCTCACAGGTCAGGAGCACAGTGACAGAGGGCTCAGACCACTTGGGCAGCATGTGGGATGGGGCATACTTTGTGAGAGAGCTTGCTGGTGGGGGTAGTGAGCTGATCCTATTTCAGAATAAGATTAATCACTGCTTTCACTGATAAGAGGTCAGGAAAGCTATGAAGCTATAACACAGGCATAGGAAGGCTCCAAAGTCTCATGTACATTCACTAAATTCCTAGATTTCCCAAGCTATTCCCTTCCCTTATTCTCTGGCTGGTGCTGGCACAAGAGTTCATAAAAGCAGTATGGCATATCTTGTAGGGCTACCATCCACAAGCTCAAAGAGCTCCATTCTGCACTGCTAGGACACTTATACTAGGAACACATAATCCAGAAAAGCAGTGTCCTCAGACAGAAACAGACAAGTTGACATGGGAAGGTGACTTCCTAATATGGGTGATCCCCACTGGTCTGTAAGAACCGTCAAGGAGGGACGGGTCAGAGAGATAGTAGCTAGCTGGAAAAATGCTTAACGTGGCACATCCCTCTCTCATCTGGTGTGCTTGTGGAAGTAAGGGTAAAGGGAGAGAACAAGACACATTGTCTCTCTCTCATAATATCTTAGAAGTTTGTAACAATTTCAAAGTCTGCTCTGCTCTCAATCTGCATATCTGTTGCAGTATGTTTGGGGATACAGACATATTGTGTATCACCCCCCATGATTGGCTAAGTATGGAAACACACTAAAGGTAGGTTCTGTGCTGTTCATAACTCAGAGCTTGCTCCAGCCTGGGCAAGCTCTGGAGGTCTCAGTGCTGCTGCTTCCTCAAGAACACAAAGAGAAACCCCTATTCAGATGATGTTCTGTAACTGAAAACTTTGGTGAGACCAGTGAGATCAGATGCTGGAGGAGCTTATGGAGTCCGCATGGAGTGTCTATGGATTAAAACTGGCCAGAGCAGGGAGTTTCTTGGTTCCACTCTCTTCATGTCCAGGAAGCTCCTAGAGATCTGATCCTGGCTAGGATGGTCTGTCAAAAAGGGACTGGAGATGTCTTGCCAAAGAGGGATTGGAATTTGTATCTGAAGTAAGATGGTAATTGGCACTTTCCTCTATGCTCAGCTGTTTTCAGGCATGCTGGGATGCCTGCTTGCCAACCCTCTAGCAGTGGAGTGTGAGCTGTGCATTTTAGAGTTCATAGTAACCATTACCATGCAACTGCTGAGAACATGTTTCATCTTTAACATTACGTGATATTTTACAGATTTAACACATAATAAACATGGCCCTGAGGCAACAGGAAGTCTTAGTGCCTGATATGGCTAGAATACTAGCTGCAGGTTGCACTTACACTTGTAAGGCAGTTTAGTTTTACAAATACAGAATCCTTTCATGTTTGCACACACAACACATGAAACATAGCAGCATTAATCATTATAATGAAACTTGCAATAAAGAAGAGAGTGTGGTTAACAGGCAAGCCAATAAGAAACCAGAAACTAAACAGGCAGCACAGAGAGACTTAACTGTTAGGAAACAGATTTTCAGGACAACAACAAGACCACATTCTTATATAAGCATCAAAGCAAAAATGGAATACTTTTAGATATCTGTGTATGGAGTATAAAGATAGTTTAATGGAGTATAAAAAATAAGGCATTTTTTATTATCTCACTGAGAAAAATGGATGAGCAGAGAGATACTGTTGCAAGGAATAATGCCCAACACACCAAAACACCTCATAAGGCTGATGACTACTGTGACCTGAGACATAATGAAACTGCAGAAAGAGACTGTTTTTTCACCTGGACTGCCAGAAACAAGGGATGTTATTGCTTGGAGGTTATAGCAATTGACCCACAAAAGTACTGCCCACAGGATCATTGTGAGACATACTACACAGAAAGGCAGCAGTGCAGTGCAAGCAATGGATGTGATGGCAGCATGGCAGCAGAATAAGCTTAACATGGGTAAGAAAGGAGAAGAGTCACTAGGAGCTTTATTCAGCATTATAACAGAATATAATGACCTATTTCAAGGGGGTGGATGCCTAAAGGCTAAGTTTCATGTAGTTTGTGAAGCAACCACTGTGTCTAAAACACTATGGTGCTGGGTGCTTTTCTATTTACCTTTTGCATAAATATATTATTGATTTATTATTGTGCTTTTCACTAATTAATGCTGTGTTCTTTTCCTCCGTGATAATATTTTCCTTTATCTACAAACTCAGCATTTGACAAGGTGAAGTGATATTGCCTGTTCAGGGATATTTTTGTCAGATTTCTGGGTGAGGGTCCAAGCTAATGCTGTGTGTTGGTATCCAGAGAAACCTATGCATATTTGAACCCAGCTACCAATATCACCTGAAGAAATAAAATCTTTATACATCTACATTACATGTATATAGGATTTTATTGTGCCTTCTACAAATTGCAGGGTCTCTTTTCATAGGTGCTTAGATATATAACTTCCATTAAATTTAACTGAGATACTTCATTGCTACCTAGATCTAAATTTGCTGGAAAAATCACTGGATTCCAGAGAATGAAATTTCTGGAGTAGTTTTATTAAAATTAAAAACACTGAATTTTACAACTAATTAAATATGAAAACAAACACTGCTATCAGTACTGGAGCTTTTGTATTATTTGTTTTGATAATTCTCCTGTAGGGAAGGCAAGGAGGGAAGTTTGGCTTCTTGGTAAGACTCTGCACTGAATATTTTGTTAAATCTTCAGCAAAGAGTGGCTTCTGGGCAAATTAAAGGGCTCCAGAATGCAAGAGCCTTGAATGGAATAGGAGCTAGTTATACACACTGAGAGAAGACTGGATTCCATAGAATCACAGAATAAGTGTCATTACAGCCTCTGGCAGGCAAGGTTCTTTGAGTAGATGTGATTTCTTGGCAAGCTTTTGGGTGTAATCACCCTTCTTCAGGCATAAAGAGCCTCTGCTGTTCTGAAACTCTAAGAAATAAGAGAAGCTAAAAGTGTGGCACAGTGTCAGTAAACAAGATGCAAGACGTGCTCAAGAGGAGAGCAGAGAAAGTACTTCAAGGACATTCTCAAGGCCAGTTTGAAAAAAATGCAACATTGACGTCAACTCATGGGAGACTATTGCCCAGGATGAGCCTAAATGGAAGAAGAGTCTGCTGTAAGGATCTCAGTATTTTTAAACCTTACAATGACAAGAAGAGATGGAAAACGGGAGTGGGAAAAACAGGGTGCCATGGACCAAATTAAGAATTCGGAGCCACCCACCCCACCTGAAAGCACAGGCCTGAGTTGCACCAGAGTCTTTTGATCCTGGATAGGTCTCATCAGCAGGGATCCTAGTTTTTTCTGATAAAAAAGAAATCACAAATTCTCTGATAAAAAACCCAAATCTGTGATTAAAATTAAATTCTGCTGTATGTATAGGTACCAATTGAACACAATGTTTTATTGATCTACTTACAATTTTACATAATTTGGAAGCCTACTAGTGTCTCAATCACTACAATAAAATACATTCTAAATACCTATAAGTCTTGGTGTCTGATTTTGGGTTTATCATGGAAAATTAGAGCTCCCCTCTTCCCCTTAGTTCATAGAACTCAGGTGCAGGACTCTCACTCTGAAGCCACAGCCCTTCAGCCTTGTTGGTGCCCTTTGCCCCCACCACAGCTCTCTGCCCCCCAGCTCTGTCAGAGCTACAGAGCCAGGGACCTGGGAATGCAGCCCCTTGTCCCCCCTGCAGCAACACCTGAGGCCCAGTTGCCACCTACAGGAGGCGTCAGTTGCTGCAGCGTAGCAAAGCCTGGCACCCCACCCATGGGCAGCACAGCTGGACCAGAGCCCATGGTGGGGGCAGGTGCAAGCTACCTGGTGTGGGCTTGGGTGGGGAGCCAGCTCCCTGCCACTGTGTGCCTCTCGGGAGATGGCAAGGGGACCTGCAGCCCCCAGTTATGTGTGCAGGGTAGGGATGAGTGCAGATGCAGGCGGCCTATTACAGGCTCAGGCTCCCCATGCTGCTGCCTTCCCCAGGGCCTCAGCAGCTCAGCAGGTGGGACATGGCATGGCAGGACAGGGCCTTGCTACTACAAGCTCTGTGCTGCCCTTGTGACATGCCCGTTGCCTCACTGGCAGCAGTGGGGGCATACAACCCTTCACTGCTGCCCCCACTGCTGCTGAGCATGAAGAGGGTGCATCTCCAGGGCAACACAGAGCTCACAGCAGCAAGAAGTTTCCCTGCCTAGCCCCCTTCTGCCCTGTTGCATCAGGTCCCGCTCGCTGGGCTGCAGAGGCTCAAGGCTGCACTGGGCAGTCTCCCCCCCCGGACACACACAGATCTGGAGGGCACAGTTCCCCCTCTACCCTTCCCTGGGAGTACACACAATAGTGGGGAGCCAGCCCCATTCTCCCCACCCCCCAATGAGCTGCCTGCAGCCCCATCCTGCTTCTCACTGGGGCCCTCCGACCATGTATTCTAGCCCCAGACCCCAAGCACCATGCACTGCCTGGCTGGGTAAGGGCCCAGCCTTGCCCAACTCACTCCCTCCGTCCCTATGAGGGCCCCAATGCCCCCTACTTTCTTCATCAGATTTACCTGTGGGACCTGCTCTCCATGCTACCTGGGGACCATGTGTATGTACATGCACATGGTGCCCCCTGCCTGACTGCCCTCCTCTCACTCCCTCCAGCCCAGAGGCTGGAACTCTTCCTGCCTGCAGAGAGTTCTTTGAAAAAGTGCAAAATCTGCATGTTTCTCCATTAAAATGAGAAATCCACTTTTTTTCTCAGGTAAAGGGAGAAATCTGCATTTTCCCCCATTTTTCTGTGGGAAACGGAAAACCTGGATTCTTGGTCATCAGACATCTCAAACCCACAGATAAGACAATCATGAAAGACCATCATCCTCAAATCTGAGGGATTTCTGATGATTATGACAATCAGTTATGGAAATGTGCTCCTTTCCTCAGGCTACGGTACATAACACCCAACCATGCAGACAAATTTTAAGAACTCTCCTGTGTTTACAACTTTCTAAAAGTCTCACACCTTCCTTACTATATACAGAGTATTCTTCAGTGCGATGCATAAGTCCTTTGAGAGACAGAGCTTTCAGTTACTGGGTGATGAGAGGTGTTTTGTTCTTTTTTCTAGCACAGAGCTTTTAGCTGTGACTGAAGAAATTTTGGATTGGCAATAATCAGAGGACACAGGGTGGATGACTAAGTTACAGCTATACATCCTCTTTGGTCTATTATTGTTGGAAGGCCATTACAGATTAGAAATAGTTGCTGGGTTTTTGATACCTCCATCTTTAATACAGCAGATCTTTGGCCCCTGGCTTTTCCCATTTGCATTACTTTGGCAATTCAAAAGGGATCTAATGCTATTCATGGAACCAGAAGATTCCTCTAGCAACATTGACATATACCCTCTCCATCCCTCAACAGCCTTCCAGTACTTTATCTTCAAGTATATGAGGAACTGCACATGGCAAAACTGCTACTGCACTCCACCAATCCCTGCCAGTATAATGATGTTCCCTCATAATTACAGCCAGTCAAAAGATAATAAATTTAGGATGCAGAGCCAATTGCTAGTTGGAAGTATGCAGGGGTATGCCTGAACTGTGTTCAGTATGGCTGTTTGTAGATGACATTTTTTAGTGGATTTCATAGATTTCATGGACATTAGGGCTGGAAGGGATCTCAAAGATCAAGCCCAGCCCCTACCAGGGTCAGGAAGTCAGCTAGGGTCAAAGGATCCCAGCAAGATAAGCATCCAAACACTTCTTGAATGAGTCCAGAGTAGGTGTCTGCAGCACCTCTGGAGGGAGTCTATTCTAGGTCTTGGTGGCTTGGACAGTAAAGAAATTTTTCCTTATGTCCAGCCTAAAATGTTTATTGCCATTGGTTCTTGTTTCTCCTTGGTGTGCTCTGGTGAACAGATGTTCTCCCAGATCCTGAAATATACTCCTTATATACTTATAAGCAGCCACCAGGTCAGCAGCCACCAGGTCAGGGTTAAATGCCTTTTGCATTGCTTTAATGGCATTGCTGTTTGCACATTTGGCTGTGTATTGTTCATTAATTCCAGCTGCTGTAGCACATTTGGCAGTGTAATGAACCTTTAACTTCAGGATGCAGCAGATGACTTTGGGGCGCTACCAAGTAAAACACCTCCAAGGAGTTTCCTACCCTACAACCATAGAGGGAAGCACCAGGCTCTGTGCAGTTCAGGAGGTATTCAGGCAGTCCATACAGGCAGCCCAGAAGCAGCCTAGGAAGGCAGTTTCCATGGAAGGGAAAAAAAAAGTGGCAAGTCTGATCTTTCCCCCCAGCCTTTCCCTCCTCCCAAAGCCTACCTGCTTGCCTGAGTTGTGCAGAGCCCAGTGCTTCCCTCTACAGCTGCAGTGCCCCCTGGGACTGCCCAAGCTGGGTGCCTGCAGGCAGGTGCCACCGCGGGGGGGAGGAGGGAGAGGGTACTACTTCTGCGAAGGAAAACACAAGCCCCTCGTAGCTTGGGAAATGCTCTGCATGCCAGCAGCTAGCTCTCCCCTCCCTGCCACTGGAGAAGCAGATAAGGATCAGGCTCTGACACAGATGTACATGACACAAAGGTTTACTTTGCCCTAAATTGAAGCAGTGTTTTTTAAAAGCCACCACTTCTTTTCAGGGAGAATTAAACCCCAGTGTCATCTACAAATGCTTTTACAGGTCTAAAGATAAGCACTGTGCTTTACTCCTCCTTATTTTCTTTGACAAAATTGTCTTGTCAATTTTCTTTCAGGTGAAAAAATATGCAGTTGGATTCAAGTCTTTAAAAAGGGGAGCTGGTGGTGACTTTTTTAAGACACTCTTACCCATTCATTATTTATGGCAGAGGTTCGAAATTCACCAAGGACAGTGGCCACAGGCCAAAGAAGTACCTTTTTCTTTGTCTTGTGAAATCATATTCATGTTTGGCTAAATTATAATTTGTGAAAATTGCCATTTCCTTGCTGTGGGAAGGAGCATGTGGGCAGCTTGCACAGCATTGCATGGCCCATAAAAGTTCTAACAGAACAGGAGCACTACAGCAACAGCATACACTGCACTGGAAACAGGGAAAGCTGAGAAACCAAAACTGGGGTTTAGGTTTGGTAACAACGTAAGATGGATGCTACATTTTATAGATACACACACACGCTCCTTCAAATTAAACCTAGAATTCCTTTAAAAATACAGTTCTAAATCAAGGTTATTTAAATTCTGAGCAGTCAAGGCCCCATGCCCAAAGTTAGGAAACAGCAGGTTTGTAGCTATATGTGCAATTTCCATTTCTGGAACGGGATAAATTCATGATACTAATGCATTATGGTACAGTCACATGTGATTATTATGATGACATAATTCCCCTCCTGCATACCATAAATTACCCCAGGCAATTGCCTTCTTTGCTATACAGTAGCAGAACTGGAGTGGCACAGGCAACTTCAGACAGAAAGTCTGCAAAGTTTCCAGTACTTGCTTTTGCAACCTCAATAACTTTTTACATCTTTTTTTTTTTTTGGGGGGGGGGGGGGAGGGTTGTTTGTTTTTTGTTCATTAGATTTTAATTTATCCTACAGCAATTTATTTATGCTTCTGTGGTCAATGTCAGAATTGCAGCATTTTTTTTTTTTTTGAGAAATTATATTAAGGCTATATTAGGCTTTTTTTTCTTTTTCTTTTTTTTTTTGTCTTTGCACTAAGTAAGCTACTGTGACCCCAAGAGTTGTTGAAACAAATTATCTTAAAGCTTTTTTTCCAATGCCTCTTCAACAGTGCCTGGGATTATGTATTACACATAATACAGAATAATCAGAACTAAACCATGACCTATCAGCAGGACATCTGCACCCTCTAAAACACTTTTCTTTCTAGAAAATATGGTTTTATTGTAATTTAAAATTCATCATGGAGGATCATAAGAACTGCTGCCTGTTTAAAACATTCTCAAGCAAATTGCTTTATGCAGTCTCAGTCAGAGCCAAGAGCTGAATCTCTGCACTGCTTTCCAAATACCCTACAACATTTTGAATAGTAAAAACCTTGTCATAATGTTTCCCAGGTAAGAAATCAAATCTAAAAAAAAGTACTGTCTCTGAATAGCTTTGATATATCAACGCTGTCATGCTTTTCCTTGAGCAATAGTAGGATATTCATCAGGCAACTCCATCCTGATCAGGGTATTATAGATACAGTCATTAAAAGATGCAGAAGACTGGTGTTTGAACAACAACACATAAATGAATTCCTGGTAGTTTTCATATTTCTTTGTAAAAAGGAATATAGGAAAATGACATGCATATTATCTGACAGCTTGCCATCAGGAGCATCATTAAAAACATTTACTATGAGAAATCAAGATAACATTTCTTTTCCAGCAAACTAGAGCTGAAAGCTGTCAAATTTTGGTCTGTTCCTATACATAATGAACTTCTGCTGTTGCTACATTGTTCTGACTGATGCAGGGATTATAAATTATTCTGTAGGTATGTGCTCTTACATCTGTCATTTGCATGTACTGTGCAGATGTTTTGAATGTTTATTATGTCTATAACCTAAACTCCCTAAGCTGTTCATCCTCTGTTCATCACCTGATGGGAATAAAAAGCTTGTATGAAAGCAGCAAAAAGAACATCTTTGCAAATACAGACTCTCAGCTGTAGCCTCAAATTGGAGTTAGCTGTGTGCTTTATCTTTTCTATTTCTAGCTTATAGATTTTATGAGTGAGCCACTTTTAATCTTCTTTCAAACTCCTATTTGTATTCCTCTTTTCTTCCCCCCATTATATCATTTGTACATTTTAAAATGTCAAATAGCTATTCCCCACCCCTTCATTTCCAAAAACATTTTGCTAAAATACAGCCACTGCTTCCAACTACTTTTCTTTTCCTAACACTGCACATGGTCTGTCTTCTATCTGAGAACTAGAGTACTCAATAAGTCAGTTTAAGTCAATGGAAACAAAAATGCCAGAAAACCAGGCATCTGCATTTAGGTATCCACTTTTGAAAATGTGGCTGTTAGTACGCTTGGGCCAGATCCAAAACCTATTGACGTTAATAGATGTTGCTTAATTTATTTCCCTTGCTTTGGATTGAGCCCTCAGTGACAAAAGCATCCACTTCCCCAGGGAAGAATCAGGGAGTCATTTCCTAAGATAAATCGGGATATACAGCCTGACAAGAATACGTCGGGCCTCAGATTTTATGTTCCATCTGTACTAGTCAACAGGGTGATGAGCAAAAGGCAACATACAACTACAGCCAGGCCAAGTTCACCTGAAAGTCTG
The DNA here is from genome assembly GCA_030014935.1 of Caiman crocodilus. NCBI lineage: Eukaryota > Metazoa > Chordata > Crocodylia > Alligatoridae > Caiman > Caiman crocodilus. The sequence continues at coordinate 19,915,370 of JAGPOW010000290.1, forward strand.
CCAGAGTGATATTTTACCCTGGCTCCCTCTCTAGCAGATTTGTTTGTGAACATACTGAAACAACAATGCATGGTAGAGGAATATTCAGTGTCGGCTGCCCAACTTAGAGTTTAAATATCCAAGATCCCATTCTTGATTCTCTCAAAAATCCACAGAATAAGTCATTCCAGCTTTTATGCTCCTGACATACTCGCATGATATATGGCACAACAGTATTCTGGCCCGGGACAATATGTGTAGCCATTGCCATATTAGTATTAATGCTGATTTTGTTCCTGGTCAAGGAACAGATTTAATTTAGGCCTGTGTCTTCCCCTCTCCTTTCTGGATAGCTTAAGTTTGATACCGTATATTTTGAAGTTATGCTTGGTCACTTTTGACAACCTTTTATTGTTCTATACTGAATCTGCTGACATCTGGTTTCAAATGCTGCCTCTTTGCAGTAGAACGTGGCAAGCAGAAGCATTTAAGTGTCAACATTTAATGTAATAGGAATACAGCAGGTACATGCCAGCAATGGAAATTGATTTTGTCCAGCTCTGCTGTTAAATCACATAGTTCTGAAAGAGCTAAAAAAAAAAA
>JAGPOW010000290.1:19916339-19927696 GCA_030014935.1 Caiman crocodilus
AAAAAAAAAAATCCTCGCCTTTCTATTGCTAATCATTTTAAAAGTATAATTGTAGGAAGCAGTTGCCAGAATAATACTAAGTCTTTGCCTTTATTGAAGCTCATGTGCTCATAATTTACTCTTAATGAAAGAGCAATCTTAGGGAACTGGAGAATTTATGAAGTATTTTGGGGATAAACCTTCCATCATCCTCCAGGAATGGCCCTGCATTATCTGGACCCACTGGGCTGGCTAAGGAGTGAGCATTTCTTTTGAAACCCATCAGTTTGCTTTATGGTCAGTTGAAAGGAGGTCACTGAGCAATGCCAGGTACTTGGGCAGTAATTCCAGTTGCCCACACCTGGACAAAGAAGTCATAATGAATGCATATTGAAGTAGTAAAATTTGTTACCACAGCAAAGCACAAAGAATTACTAAATGCAATTAAAAAATGCATTGTAATTTGGGATACTGCATCAATCAATACAGGGGAAAAAAAACCCAATGATCTATATTCTCTTCCGACAAATGGCTTACAGCCTGCCCTGTACTCCCTAGATGTATTTGAATTACTTGCATAAAGAACGAGGGCCAAAAATCTAGTCAAATTCTCTTGTTTTTATTCTTTTATTCTACTATACAGTGCTACAGTTTATCTATTTTTGTATCATCATACATTACGTTCTACTTTCATTTTGTTTAAATTGGCATAATGTAGAATCTCATTATATGCTTTTACCAATAACCATAAATTATATAAATTGTTATATTATATATAATGTTATTGTCAATTTTACTTTATTGTTTTAGAGAAAGCTATAAACAAACTACTACTATTACTACAAATGGGTCTTTCAATGGTGTGCCATTACTTTGCTTGCTATGTAATTCAGACATAATAAAAATGAACAGTCCTTAATAAACTGTCTTAAGGCACTGATAGGCATTCAGTAGAAGGCATGATGGGATATGATTTGCAATTCCAATGTGCATGGCAGGATGTACAATTTTGGGACAGGAGACCCAGACTCCAATCACACCCTACTTGCCAGTATAAAGGAAGCCTGGGATCTTTAATCCAGGCTCCCTCTACACAGGCAAGCATATCCCAGCAATCAGCTGTTGTCAGCTGGCTCCAGGAATCCAGTAGGCTGGTCTAAGCCCCTGGAACCAGACAAAAAACAGATGACCATTGCCAGGATTGGGACTTCCTGGATATTTGAATCCTGGTGCAGTGCACCCTGCCACAAGTTCATTTTAAGGCATGATGGAAACCAGCCACAAAACTATTCAACTTCTTTTGTGTAATAATTCTGTGGCTTGTTTCATTTTTTGTCACACCATTAAGTGCCTCAACATGTGGCTGGGTTACACTTTAACATACAATTAGCTACTTCATCAAGTGCCAGGGACCCTAGAGCTATTTGGAAGTTTTCAAACATTTTAATGGAAAAGTAGCTCTTTCAAAATGAGAAAAACATTATGAGGGTGATTTTTTTTTCTTTTTTCCTTCCTTCATTTCAATAAAAGTGTACCTTTTATCCATACAAACATGGAAAGCAAAATAACGACTTTTTTCTTTCTTTTGTTTTACCTTTTTCTCCTCCCCCTTTTCTCCCTCTGTTTTAGTGGTGAAAATAGTAAAAATGACATACCTAAATATTTTTGCAAGTAATACATTTTAATTTAAAAAATCATAAAGGTATTTAATAAATGAAAAATTGCTGCTTTTCAAAACCTGCAGAAACAAAATAACTTTACAGTTATTCAAGATTGCTTTTTAAATTTGTTTCTGACAAATTCACAATGTATCAAAAACTACACCAAACATTTTCAGAAGTAAAGCAGTTTGTTTCAAAATCTAGAGGTTCAAAGGTTGTTCTGAAGTATAAAGCAAAGCTAAAGAGCTAATAAGCATTAGAGCACTATTACCAAAATGTCACACAGCTGTAGCTCCTAGTCAGGTCTCTGCTCACCAGCCCTCAAGTGGCAAGGCACAGCTGTGCAGGTCAGAGGCTTGACTATAAATATTTTTCCATGGTCTACTTTAAATTCCCATTCCCCATTTTCTATTTGATTTGAACATATAAGCAGTTGATTTTTAGTGGAACAAATATTTACATCAAATTGATTGCAAATGTACATGTGCATGGGAGTATTCTTAGAATTCTTGACATCATTCCTGCAACAGTTATTGCTGGTAGAGTTCCATGAGAAACTAACCTGCTACTACTCTACACTTTATATATAGAATACTCTATGCAAAATAGTAAATGTCTTTGCTAGACATTATCCTTTAAGCTTCTCAAATGCTGATTGGTGTTAGCATTAGCTCAAGTCTAAAGCAGTCACTCATTCAGGCTAAAAACATTCTCTGACTGTCTGAGACCTGCACAACTATGAGCTGCCACTAAGGGGCTGGTGAGCCAGGACAGGCATACTCTACCCCTGGCTCTAGGTAAGGGTGGGTTGAAGAGATGGGTTGAACAACTGCAGGGATGGTAGCCCCTGCTGAAGGCATAAAATCTGCCAAGTTTCAAGGAGATAGGTGCAGCGTTTTTTTTTGTGAAACTGCACCCTAAACTGCTCAAAGCAAAACTGGTATCACTTGTCAGCAGCAGCAGCATGCTGTCATCTCGCATGCAGATCTGGGGGCCCACTCTTCCCGAGAGGAGCCTGGTAGAGCCCCACAGCCCTCCCAGGGGGCATGGGCTCCCAGATCTGTGTTCAGGACAACAGCAGGGTGGCACTGCCAGCTGCAGCCAGCATCAGCACTGGGTTCTTCCTCGCAGTCGGCGTGTCATCCACATGCTCCACAGCCAGTAAGTGGACAGTTAAAAAAAAATCCCTGCACTCACCAGCTCTGGCAGCAGTGATTGGGGCCTCTGAGGGCTCATGGCAGAGTCCTCCATGCACAGCACAGGGATCATCACACCCCTACCTGGCACCCACATCATTGTGTGGGTGCAACATGACTTGGCAAGGCACCACAGACTGCCTAGGAGCTGAGATGGCTTCAGCAGTCAGCCAGAGCTCCTGGTTCAATCCCCAACTCTCTGATCATTTCCCAGGCTTTCCCTGGAGGGCATGGGCACCTGAGTCTGTGCACAGTTTTAGCAGACTGCTGCTGCTGGCTAGGGAAATAGCTAAGATCCACCGCCATCCTCATCTGGCAGCGGCAGCCTCCTGTCATCTGGCATCCCCCAGAAACAGCTGGAGGAAGTGATCAAAGATCTGAGGGATAGATTGGGGAACTGGGAAACCGAACTGGGGGAATATTCAGGGACCTGAACATTCCCGCAGGCCATGCCTGGATTCCCCAGCTCCCTGTTCAATTCACCAGAATTGGGGTTGGAAGGGACCTCAGGGACAGATCATTGTCACTGGCCAACTACAGATGTCAATATCAGAGCAGTCTTTCTCCACCTTCCCTCCCTTTCCCTGCCAGTGCAACTCCGAAACAACTCTCAAACATCTGAAACATTTAAGACATTTTCTGAAATGATTCAGATGTTTCCAAAACATTTCAGATGGCCCGTTTCATTTCTGAGCTGTTTCAGAGCCTTGAATTCCTTTCAGATTCAGTGTTTTGACTGTTGAAATGTCTGAATCCAAAATGGAACAAAACAGCCACTGAAATTTTGCACAGTCCTATAAGATGGGGGCCAAATGAGGTCCCCATGAGCTGGGACTTCCTTTTTAGCTTAGGGGCAGGTCCCCAAAAGCACCTTCCCTCACCATTCCCATCTACCAGACACACCTCAACCCAATCCCAAATCCCAATTTATTAAAACATGAGACCTTCTTTAATTTATTTGATCTTAATTTATTTTTATTTTATATTTTAATTCTTCTTTTATCCTTCAGTGAGTGGCTAACTTCATAGAATCATAGAAAATTAGGGTTGGAAGGGACCTCAGGAGATCATCTAGTCCAACACCCTGCTCAAAGTATGACCATCCCCACCTATATCATCCCAGCTAAAGTTTTGGCTAGACAGGTCTTAAAAACCTCTAAGAATGAAAATTTCATAACCTCTCTAGATAATTAGTTCTAGTGCTTTATTAACCTCCTAGTTCCTAGTAAGAAGATTTTCCTAATATCTAACCGAAACTTCCCTTGCTGCAACTTGAGACCATTGCTCCTTGTTTTGTCATCTGTCACCACTGAGAACAGTCTAGTCCCATCCTCTTTGTAATCCCTCTTCAGGTACTTTAAGGCTGCTATTAAATCCCTGCTCAGTCTTCTCTAGTGCAGACTAAATAAACCTAGTTTCCTCAGCCTCTCTTCGTAAGTCATATGCCCCAGCCCCCAAATTATTTTTGTCACCCTCCCCTGGACTCCCTTCAATTTGTCCACAACCTTTCTGTAGTGGAGGGCCCAAAACTAAACTGTGGCCTTACCAGTGCTGAGTAGAGGGGAATAATCTCTTCCCTTGACTTACTGGCAAAACACCTACCAATTTAGCCCAGTATGTCATTAGCCTTCTTGGCAACAAGGGCACACTGCTGGCTCATATTCAGCTTATTGTCCACTGTAACCCTCAGGTCCTTTTCTACAGAGCTGCTGTCCAGCCAGGCAGCTCCCAGTCTGTATTGGTACATGGGATTGTTCCATCCTAAGTGCAGGACTTTGCACTTATCCTTGATGAACCTCATGACACGACTTTTGGCCTAATCCTCCAATTTGTCTAAGTCACTCTGAATCCTCGCCCTACACTCCAGTGTATCTAGTACTCACCCCACCTTGGTGACATCTGTAGATATGCTGAGGATGAACTCTATGCCATCTTCCAGGTTATTGATGAAGACATTGAACAAAACTGGCCCCAGGACCAGCCCCTGGTGCACTCCACTTGATACCAGCTGCCAGCTAAACACTGAGTCATTAATTACTATTGTCTGAGCCCAGTGCTCCAGTCAGTTTTCTATCCACCTTACAGTCCTTTCATCCAACAAGTACTTCCTTAGCTTGCCTGTGAGGAAGTTGTGGGAGACAGTATCAAAAGCCTTTATAAAATCAAGGTATACCACATCCACTGGTCTCCTCACATCCACAGAGCCAGTCATCTCATCATATAAGGCAATCAGGTTGGTCAGGCATGACTTGCCCTTGGTGAATCCATGCTGTTTCTAATCACTTTCTCCTCCAAGTGCTTAGAAATGGATTCCTTGAGGATCTGCTTCATGGTTTTTCAAGGAAACAAGGTGAGGCTGACTGATCTGTAGTTCCCTGGATGCTTCTTCTTCCCTTTCTTAAATGGGGGCACTGTATTTGCCCTCTTCCAATCATCCAAGAACTCTCTTGATCACCATGAGTTTTCAAAGATGATGGCCAGTGGCTCTGCAGTCTCATCAGGCAACGCCTTCAGCATCCTTGGGTGGATTCCATCTGTCGCCATGGACTTCCTGCATATCTCCAGCTTTTCTAAATAGTCCCTAACCCAGGGGTTGATACTTATTTCAGCTGAAGAGCTGCTTAATGAGTTTTGCTGAGTTGTTGAGGGCCACATGGGTAGCCCTGCCCCTTGACAGGTACCCCGCCCCTTGGTCATCATATTAGGACTGGAAGTCCTGGCCCTAACCCATAACCTTTGCCACCAGTAGTCCCTCCCCTTTCCTCCCAGAAATAATCCTTCTGGGATTATTGGGAGAAGAGGGTTGACATCTTTGAACAAGAAATAAACCAAATCATACACTGAAAGTCAAACACCTACTATAACATATTTTAATTTTATTACAAAAAAAATAGTCGTGATGTGTGTTTGTGTACTATATATGGCAGGAACTGCATAATAACTCAACAACAAAATCTTACTTTTGTATATTGTTAGGGGTGGGGAGTGGTTGGGGTGGAGGTGTATATGATGGAGTATGGGTTGGTGTGGGTGTGTGTATATGGTGAGGTATGTGGGGTGTGTGGGAGGAGTGTCTGTGGGGGGGATGTGTATGGTGAGGTGTGGAGGGACTATTATATTTATGGTGGGGTGTGGGGGAGTGTGTGGGGAGGTTGTGAGAAGTTGTGGCTGTGTGGGGGGCATAAGGTATGATGGGGGTAGTTATATGTGGGGGAGTTGTGAGGGCAGGATATGGGTATGTGAGGTTTATGGTGTGTGAGAGGAGGTGTGGGGACCCCCACACTCCCCCACATGCCACACAGGTGCTGCTGCTGGCAGCAGCAGCAAGCAGGGGCACTTGGGGTGCTCATGCCCTGCACAGGCATTGGCACACAGTGGCATGTAGCTCCAGCCAGTGCTGCATATGGGCACAAGGAGCACAGCCTGCCCAGCCTCCCTGTATCACGGGGACCCCATATGGTGTGTGTGCAGATTTCCCATTCACACAGCACCACACCTTGTGACTGTCTATAAACTCACTAGGGGGGACCAGAAGGGTTTGGGGGAGACTTTGTTTCCCTTAGCGCCCCCCGGGATAACAAGGAATAACAGCCACAAGTTGTTGGAGAGTAGGTTTAGATTAGACATCCGTAAGAACTACTTCACAGTTAGGGCAGCTAAGATCTGGAACCAACTTCCAAGGGAAGTGATGCTGGCTCCCAAACTGGGGGTCTTTAAGAAGCGGCTTGATGCCTACCTGGCTGGGGTCATCTGAGCCCAGTTTTCCTCCTGCCCAGGCAGGGGGTCAGACTTGAAGATCTACAAGGTTGTTGATCCCTTCCGACCCTATTTCTATGATTCTATGAAGCTGGCCATGCTTGCTAATCTTCCTGCACATCAGGATGATCTGTTCCTGCACTCTTAGTACGGCTTCTTTAAAGTACAGCCAGCTCTCCTGGACTCCTCTTCCCTTCAGACTGGATTCCTTCATTTCACCACTCATCCTTTCCACTTCCCATTTCATTACCCACCCTGTTAACTTTCTGCCTCCCAGCTTCATGCCTCCCCCCACCACCTCTCTCTCACCCCCATCTCCCCACCTAGACCAGGGATAGAAGCTTGTCTTGTCTCACCAGCCCTCTAGTGTAAACTCATAGCTGTACAGGTGGGGGACAGTCAAAGAAAGCTTTTAGCCTTAAGGTATGATTGCTCCAGAACTGGAGCTAGCACTAGCACCAATTTACATTTGAGAAGCTCAAAGTGCAACATGTAACAAGGTCTTAAGATGCCTAAAGAGTACTTAAAACTAGTTTACATATCTTAATGTGTCAACAATCCTGGGGTTAAGAGATCCCTTAGCTGTGTAAAATTACAGTAACAAAGTCGTTACAACATCATCCTCTGTACAGTCTCAGCTCTGCATCTCTGTTCATTGGTGGTGATAGAAGGGTGTGGTATAAAAGGACTGCCATTGGCACTGCTCTGTTACCCTTACATGTTCAGATATATGGGTTAGCTTGAACCAGATACTTCCCTATACTCCTCTGTATGACAAGTTCCTCTGTATATAGCTCTACAACAGCAAATACCAAATTCTCACAGAAAATTTGTTGTTAGTCCATACAGTTAAAAAATGTCAAAAAACCCCTAAAAATAAATTGGAAAAAGATTTTTTTTAAAATATAGGAAAGAGATAGTTATTCCAAAGTAAATGTTACTTTCTGAAGATATTCCACATGCAGAAAGGGTCTAAAGTGTGAATTATTCTTTTAGTTTTAACTTCCCTCTGGGCCCCAGAAAAATAGTTTAAAGGGAAACATTTTTATTGTTGGAAAAAGTCTTTAGCATTTGCATTCAATATTGTCAGAACACTCAAAATGAACAACCAAAACAAAATGCCTGACAGCTATATTCCTATTAATGATCTGAGCTGAAGTACAGGAATACATACATTTCCTAATTTTCGTTAGGCTAGTAAAATATATCGCAGCACAATACAAGCCATATCCATTTATACAGATAAAGGAACTTTCACACAACTCTTCATATCCAAGTCCACAGGTAAGTAATGGATCTCCAGGTAACTGCAACATAGAATCAGATTCAACAATAAGGGGTTCTGAAGGCTTCACTAGCTCTCTTATGTCTACTGAACTAAATTCCAGAACCAGTTTACCTTTGCAAAGCAATAATTCTCCAAGGCTGGGATTCTTAAAGGGCCTGATGGAGTCTGAGGCTGAGTTCCAACTGGACTGGGCCACCCACCCACAGCCAAGCTCCAGGTCAAGACATACATCATTAAAGCTATTCTGGGTTTGCCATTTTAAAAACAACTTTTGCTTTTCTTCCAAGCCTACTCTGTGTGGAGAAATATCTTGAGCCCAAGCTGCCTATATACATGAAAGGAACATCCAAGGCAACAGAGAACTGACTGAGCAAGACGTCAGAAGCTAATCAGGATAGAGCTATTACCAGTGAAATTGCATCCACCCAGCACCAGTACTAAGAGGAAAACCAAATGATGAATGTTGTCTTTTCTAATCATAAAATAGTGCCATTTTTACCTTAGGGTTTCATTGAGATCAAGTGAAAATATGAAAACAAAATGAGCCTGAGACAATCTCTAATAAACTTTGCTTTTACCCTTGGAGGTAAAAAACAACTGCACTTGTAGTCTAAGGAAAGTTATATATTATGGTTGTTGTTTGTTTTTTTAAAGTAATATAAAACCAAACTTTTAAGTCAGGAAATATTATTCTACTAGCTGAAACCCACAAAACATTTGGAGTTAAATTTTCATTGCAAAAGTATTTCTTTAAATACAGGGTTTTTATTTACCCTTTTAGCTATTCTTTGACTGAATGCTTTATTGGAATCAAGACTTCTCAACCTCAAAAAAGCTACATAAAGCTGTCCATGTCTAAACACAGGCTTAAGAATTTAAATACGTATTTTGTCAAAAGTCTGACTTTGCGACTAGTCACACACTAAGAGGGCCCTTGTACATGTGAGGAAATTGCCCCTTTAAGTGGTTTAATTGCCCTTTTTAATGATTGAATTGCATAACAGTGTACACATTCAGCAGTACATTTCAATTTAAATGACTTTTAATGTAGCAAACTAAAACATATACCATGTATTTTAGTTTGCTGTGTAACAAATTACAGCAATATTCCTCATGTGTAAATGGGCCCTATCTGGAGAATGAGGAGGGGATGATATATGGGGCACCAGAAGTCCAGGCGTGTTTGGGAAGCTCAGGCTTGGCAGGCTTCCAGTGCCCCATGCATCACCCCCACTGCCTTCTCCAGCTGCCAGCACACCAGGCTACCCTCCTTCCACCTTCACAGGACAGCCAGGACATTCCCAGGTGGTTCCAGGAGGCAGAAAGGTGGTGGGGCAGTGCAAGGGGCACTGGATGCCCACTAATCCTGAGCTTCCCCAAGCATGCCCAGGCTTCCGGTGCCCTGTGTACTGTTGGATCCAGTGGGTGCTGCCTGTGAGCTGGGGATGCACTCGTGTAGCTAGCACCCCATCTGGATGACTCCAGAAGGCACTGCTGTTGCAGAGAAAAACATCAGCCCCTCCTCCCCCCCGCCTGCAAATCAAGGGCTGCATGACTCAATAGAAGCTCACGTGGGCAGGCTCTGCCAAGGAAAAAAAATTAATAGAGTCAAGGGGCTTATGCTGACAGGTCATGCAGCCCCTGAGCTGTGAGGGACCCCATTGCTTCCCTCTGTAGTGGAAGCACCCCCTGAGCAGCAGCCCACGCACAGACACCTCAACCAGGCAGTCCTAGGGGCCACTGCCACTAAAAAGGGAAGCACTGAGACACCCTCCCCCCCACCCCCCAGATCAAGGCCCACCATCAAGTCACCCCCCAGTCGTGGAAGAGGTGAGCAGGCTCCAGGAAAAAAAAAAAAAAAGATTAGGCCCCTCACTACCCCCCACCAGCCCTTTTTTCTCCCCTAGAGCAGAGCCTGCCCACTCTGCATCAGGGGGCCTCAGTGCTTCATTCTACCTCTTACTTGCCTGCATATCTGTTTGAAATGCCTCAGGATCTATAATAACAACACTCTTGTTCTTACCCAGAGCACTCGGATTGGTTGTTTCAGTAAGCATTGTGACTGGCTGCCGAGACAAGCAATCAGAGTGCTCCAGACAGATGGAAGAAGTCTGTTATTATTATAGATTCCTGATTCTATCACAAAACACTACAGAAAAAGAGTCTGAGTGTTGCCTTGTCTTTTTGGCTAGATACTTAGTTAATATAAATTGATGTATAGCCAGTGATTTTAATGCTCTACTGTTTTACACCAGGTGGGTATATCTACACATGCACTCTACTGTATATTAGACTAATTTAATGTGCATAAAGCATCACTGTCTACACATGCACTGCAATTAGTACACAATAGATTAATTTGCTCCAGCACAGGATAGTCCCATCAGGCACAGGTATTATTCAACACCACAGTAAATTAGGGTGCTGAAATACACTTGTAGACAGTGATCTCAGGATTAGTTTACTCTAGCTCAAATTGAACTGGAGTATATTCAGTATAATTAATTGCACATGTAGACGTGCCTACTGAGGGTGACCCCTTTTACTGATTGTGGGTATTCAAATACAAAAGATATATATTTTAGGCTGAGTGCAGATGTAAAAAAAAGCCCTCTAAAAAACAGAGCTTTACTGTAAACTTGGCACATTCCTGCATCCATGCCCACGTATGCCCAGAAGAGGCAGCGCCTTAGACCTGGCTTGCCCCATGTCTGTAAAGATTGGGTGTTTTACTGGAGCTTTTTTAGTGTTTTCTTATCTAATAGTGGATTGAATCAGCTTTAGCTAAAAATGCCAAAGAGCACCAATGAAGCAGCTGATCTATACAGCCGTTGCAGAGATGGGTCAAAGTAACCCACTGCTTCTTCTGGTAAAGCACTTTTATTTTTTTTAATGTCTGCAAGCAGCCTTACTTGTTAAGTGTAATCCAAGAGTAACTAACAAAAGTTAACTGTATTCTTTTTCCATTTCTCTTTCCTATGTTACATTTTTTCTTTCCTCTTTATATCCATAATGGCATTTTAATTGTACCTTTTACTAGTGATTTCTGTTCAATGTAAAGTGTGCCTTTCTTACAGGCGTGTACCACTCCATTAAGTGGTGACTCCAGAAGGGCTACAATGACATGGTCACACAGCAGGAGCAGAAGATGGGGACTAAGTCCTCAAAGAAGATAATAATTCCCAACTTCCTTGTGCTAATGTCACATGCACTCCCCTCCATTTCCTGCTCTCCAGCCTGCTGCTGGCCCCGCTGTCCAGGGGCCAAGGGCAGTTCCACTCCAACTGGCCTGTGTAGGGGCTAGGTTCAGCCCAGGACAGTGGTAGCAGTGAGCAGGTACTTCCTTGACTCACCCCCTTGCCAGGCTAGGTATGGGCACAAGGAAAGGGAATCTGCCTGCTTGCTGCTCCCACCATCTGGCTGCAGTGCCTCTGGCAGTGGAGGGGGTGGAGGGAAGGCAAGGAAAGCAGCCATGCC
>JAGPOW010000290.1:19938146-19956653 GCA_030014935.1 Caiman crocodilus
GGCTTCAGGCGTTACTACAAGGGGTTTGATTTCACTACGAGGGTTTGGCCTCTTAGGTGGTGTCATGAGTCACCGCCTACAATGCAATCTGCACAACTAGGATGTGTAAGAGGGGAGAGTTTTGGGGTCTGTGTGTATGGCAGTGCAAGGGGGGTGTGGATGAATGTGTATGATGGGTCGTGTACGGGACTCACCCTATAAACACACAGACATACAAACACACACAGAGCCCCTGCCTACACACACACACACTGCCCCTGCCTGCACACACACACACACACACATACTCTGCCCCTGCCTGTGCAGAGATACATACACTGCCCTTGCCTGCATGCACACACACTCTGCCCCTAGCTGTGTGCACAAACACATTTTTCTGCCCCTGCCTCCAAACATGCACACATTCTTCTCCTGCCTGCACATACACACACACTGCCCCTGCATGCATGTGCGTGTGTGTGCACACACACACACATGCACGCACACACTGGCATGACCCCATGCTCCCTGGGCCAGCGATGCAACCAGAAGCCACATGATGATGGAGCAAGGCAGGGGCAAAAAGAGAATGAAATGGCTGGGAGTGAGGAAAGACTGGGCTGCTCAGTCGTCTGAGGGCTCCCCCTCGGTCCTACTGCCCCTGGCTCCTGTCAGCTTTGACAGGCAGCAAAGAGCAAATAAATATTAATTTACTAATTTTTTAGAGGCCCCACAGGCCAGATAGAATGGCCTGGAAAGCCAAATCCAGTCCATGGGCCTTATTTTGCCCATCCCTCTTCTATTCCATCTGCTGCTGTCTCAGAGGCTTAATGGAAAGTATGGTGGTATTCAATGTCTATCCCAACCATGCAGTTTGTCCAATAAAATATATAACTCATTAGAATTTTTGCCTCTCTCCTATCCTTGGACCATCACAGCAATATCACTGAAAAATGCCCATAAATAAGCAATAATTTTAGAAGCATATATCTGATTATTATTTATATATTTGCTGTAAATTATGCAAATGTACAAATAGCAAGAACATTATACACAAAGATAAACTGTAGCAAAATTCTTATTCCAATGTAAAGGCATCCTCACAAGTAGTCTTATTTACTTTGATATTTTTACTTGTATAATACAGTATTGTTTACCATGAGAAGATTTAACAGAAAGCTAAGCTTTATAAAACAGTAATAAAACAGATACACTTACTGAGTTAATCAAAGCAGATGTATGCAAGCTAAATATTAAAAAGTATGTTAATTACTAATTATAGATATTACAGACTTTAACTTTCATTACATACTTATGATTTGTGTAGGCTATTAGTGGCCACTGGCAAAAAATAAATTAAAAAACATATGTACTGAGTGATGTATTTTCCCTACCATGCTGGAAATGAGGAACTCTTAGTAATTAGGAATAAAGGAATGTCACCAAACTCATATACCAAACTCAAACCTATGCTCCTGGTCTCTATCAAGATTCTGACACTTCCTAATGAGTTTATAAAGCTGTCTGGTGGAGTATCTACACTGCTGCTCTAGGAGAGGCATGTACAAGGAATGCAACTAGAGAGTAAGGCAATTAAACACCTTTGGAATCCAGTACAGTTCAGAATCCTTGAAACATGCAACGTTATAATTATACATCCTTTTGACTCTGGCACGTAGGGTGCGTGCACACATGCAGGCACGTGTGCTTGCAGCAGCTCAAATAGGAGCAGCACAAATTTGAGCAGGGGCTCTTTACCTCAGCATACATACCCAGACATGCACTTTGCTGTGGGGCAAGTTATTCCACTTGGGGAAAAATAACCCTGCCCAGCTCCTCCTGGATCTGTATCCAGGGGGAGCTAGAGGTCCTGGCCCCAGCAGTATAAAAACATGCCCTGGCAAGTAGCTCAGGGCTACTTGCTCTCAGGAGCTTCTGGGGCCCAACTAATTGGTACATGGGGACACTACCTCTTGTGCCAGTGGGTTCTCCACACCCTCTACCCACTGCAGCAGTCTGGCAGTGGGGACTGCTGCCTAACTGTGACCTACTGCCACCTGTGACAGCATGTGACCCCAAGGAGGCATACCTGACAGACCCAGATGGGGACTGAAGAGCCAGTAGAGGCATCTGCACCTCTGGGCAAGCTGCCAGAGGGCTGTGGCTGCATAGTTGGCCTTTGTGTGGCACTACTGCCATGTGTGCCACCTCCCTGCCATCTGGGCAGCTATTGCCTGGAAGATGTTCTCAGTGTGGTGGCCTGCTTTGAACTGTCAAAGCATATCCTCCTGGCCCCAAGTAGCCAAGAGGTCAGCCACCTCCAGCTGAGTCCCAGGTGCCAGTCCTGTGCAGACTCTTCATTTGCCTCACTAGCAGGAATTCTGGTAGTCCCTCTTTAGAAACTGCAAAATCTCTAATTAAAATTATCCCAATTTCACTCTTTAAAATAACCGATAGTCCATGTTCTTCCACAATTAAAACAAAAGACCACTATATAAATACATACATATATATGTGATCTGGGGGAGTGCGGAGGGGGGGGTGCACTGCACTCTCTGGTGGACCTGGAAGTGGTCCAGAAGTGCTTCTAGTGCACTTCTGGGTCTGCTGCCGAGGGTGCTGTGGAGCCCCCCTGTACTCCTGTGGAACACTCCATCTGCCCCACCACTGCACACCTCATGGACTGCCCCTCCCACATGGCCCACAGCCCCCAACAGGGCCCACATGTCTTCTGCCCACTCCCAGCCCCCCAGCACAGACTGCACACACCAATAGTGACAGCAGCAATTGGGGCCTCGTGGCACAGCTCCCCCCCCAGCACAGTGCGGGGAAGCAGGGGGGCAGCACAGCTCAGCCTCAGTTCCCTGGCACCTATGCTGCTTCTGCCACAGTGCACAGGTGTGGCCTAGCTCAGGAGGGTGCCACATGCTTTTGGGCAGCTCAGGGCCCCTGGGGCTGTCAGCTGGGGCCCTATGTGCCATGCCGGGCCAGGTCTTGCATGCACAGAAGAAGCCCAGCCTAGAAGCACAATGGGGCCTGTGCACACAGGACCCTGGCCAGTGCAGCAGGCAGTCCCTGAAAGTGGTGCAGGGCCTTGGGTGACAGCCCCAGTGGCCCAAAGCTGCTCCAAAGCATGTGGCACCACACGACACTACACCCGTGCTGCCTCTGCTGCAGTGCATGACTTTCTGTACCTAGGAAGTTGATGAAGTGCAGTTCCTAGGCTTGTCCATCAGGGTACTAAGTGCCCTGATGGAAAATATGTGGAGACACCCAGGAACAACTGCGCGCCAGAATGAGCACACACCAAAAATCTATCAAAGACAAGAACAGAACACCACCCATCTCCAATCTCTCAGGCCTGATCCTCAAAGGGAATTTACAAATCACTTTTCACAGCTGAGCCTATGAACTGCACTGCATCAACCTCCCAGATACAGAAAGTCATTGACTCAATATAGACATTGGAATGCTGACCATACTGAACCACAAAGAATCAAGCTGTTTCTGGATGCCCTCCTTCAGCTGTCTTACCAGTGCCTGCACATCTGGTGATAGCAGCTTACCCCAGCCAGGAACATTGATCACCTGTAAGTTCTCCATTTGGCTCTGACATTCCCTCACTACAGGGATCACCTGGCTAAGGAGGGAATTGCCATTGCTGACGGTCTCAGTGGCCTCAAGGAGGGGCTTGAGGACCACCAAGATCTGGGAGATGATTTCCCACTCAGCTCTGTTAAGGGGGCCACTGATCCCAATCTCCCCAAGCAAGGCCATCTCATGAATGACCTACTGTTGCTCCAACAGCCTTTCAAGAATCAAGTATGTGAAGTTCCAATGAGTCTCCACATCCTGCATGATTTTGTGCTGTGGGCTGTTCAGCTCTGTCTGTTTGTCCTTCAGCATCTTGCCCCTCTTGATGCCCCAATGGAAGTAGCCTGCCACTTTCCTGCATTTCAAAAAGAGCTTCCTGGTGGTGCAGCCCTGTACCCCCTCCCCCCACAAGGCATCCCTGACAATGAGGTGGAACAAAGTTGGCATCACGGACTGCCTTGACCACATTGGCCCCATTGTTGGTGACCATGAACATACGAGTGAACTTACCCTACCCATCAAGCCACCCCTGCATCGAGCTGTTCATGGCCCCCATGATCTCTGTTGCCATGTGGGACTCATCCATCACCTTGGCTTGAAGGAGAGCCCACGGATGGCCTGACTGGTTGCACCAGTGCCCTGTGAGGGAGAGGTAGGCATGACCTCCACCCTAGCTGCTCCAGATGTCTAAGGTGAAGTGTAAGGCCACCTGTAGATCTTCCTTTCACAGCTTTTCCCTCAAGTACTCCCTGCATGCCTCAAATAGGGAGGGCACCACCGTCCTGCTGAAGGCTGTGCATGTGAGCACTTTACCAAGGCCATGATGAGGCCATGAGTACCATGAGCCACCTGAACCCTCGCCACTCAGCTAAGGACAAGGGCTGGCCATCAACAGCATCTTCCCAGTGCTCTGGTTGAGCTTGCTCATCTTTGCAACATGTCTCCTCTTTCTGTCTGCCTTCCCCTCACTGTCCCAGGGTGGCCTGCCTCTGCTTTGTGGGGACAGGGGCTTTGGAGCAAGAGGGGGACTTCCCTTTGGGCACACCCACTGGTGCCAGGCAAGGAGGAGCAAAGGCAAGGGGGTGGTGCCTGTGGAAATGCATCAGCCTCCCCACGGTGTTCATGTGTTTTCTTTCCTTGCCCCAGCTGGTTTTGGCTCAGCAGTGAAGGCAGATATCATATGTGGAATCATTTGCCAGCTCAGAATGATTGCATACCACACTACCCACTTGCTTCTGGGGTGCACATGCCCACTTGCATGTGTGACTGCTGTCTTTTCCTCTTCTCAGCAGGCAGAGGCACAGGAACAGGAGGCATGTACTCAGCTGAGCCACTTGCCTCTGCACCCTCTACCTCAGCCTCCTCTGAGGAGACCTGGCTGTAGGGGAAAATTGATATGTGTGAAGCACAAAGTCAGATGATTCCTGCTCCTTTCCTAGAATTTCCTCTGCTAGGACACTCAGATCTATCTCCAGCTCTTCCTCTGGCACTGGAAAGTTCAGCATAGGAAGCAAAATGGGGGTGGTGAAGACTGTCATGCTAGTGCTGCTGCTTGTTGTCATAGTGGTGGTGGTGGGGTGTTATGGCTGGTGCTTTTGGAAGAGATACAGACTCAGGGACAGGCTGTGGCATGGGCACTGCTCCCCTCTCCCTGCTGCCTATAGAACTAGTGGAAGCCTCATATCTGCTTGTTGCAGCAAAGAGGCTGCATTTCAGCTTGGTGAGGGGAACTTACAGCTCTCCCTCTAATCCCTCTTCCACTCCTCCTTGAAAGCTTACCAGCTGTCTTTTCAGCATGCTTCGTGGTGGGTTTCATAGTGTTTGTCTTTGCCTTGGTGTGCTGGAAAATCTGTCTCTTCTTCTGTAATGGTATCTGCTTTATATAATATGTAGATAAGATAATTCTATGTATGTATTTATGTAATAATTAAAATAAAAATATATAAATGCATGTATGTGTTTTCCTATATAATTCTATATTACATTATAATATGCAATATAATTATGCCGTGCTTCCCTGCACAGTGACTGGAATGCACACTCTGAGAGAAAGTACAGATTTGAAAAGAATAAAAATAGACTAACAAAAACAAGAGGAGAATTGTAGGGGAGAACTAAATTGAAATAAATCAATTAATATAATAATAAAATAAAAGGGTATAGAAAGAAAGCAAAAGGGATTGCTGAAACCCACTTGCTAGCAAGTAGGAAATGAATGGCTGCCTTTGTTGTCTGATGCTGCCGAGCTGCTGGAAGACAGCTCAGTAACTGATCCCAAAGCAGAAAGCAGCCCCGTTCAAACAATGCTTTTTATGCTGTTTTTCCATCCCTCCCCCAGAGAACCAGGATTGGAAGGGACCTCAGGGAAGGATGACATTCACTGGCAAGCTACACCGCCAGTATCAGAGCAGTCCTTCCCCCCTCCTTCCCCTCTCTCTCCTTACTTTCTGTCTCCCTGCAGGCAAGCCGAGCGTCTGCTTCAAAACTCGAAATGTTTTAAAACTTTCTAAACATTTCAACTGCCCCTCGTTTCATTTTGAGGGGTTGCTCATTTCATTTTCATCTCATTTTCAAGTCCTTCACTTCATTTCCATTTCACTGTTTTGAATACAAAATGAGTCAAAACAGCACTGAAACAAAACAGTAGGCAAAATTTCATACAGCCCTAGTAAAATTCCTTCCTGCCCATAAATATGAGAGGTAGTCAAATCCCCTAGTTAGGAATCTCCAGCAGGCACAGTGTCACATCCCATGCAATATCCCCAGCATTAGCTGCAGCCAACACCCAATGCTTTTAAAGGAGGGAACCCTCCCCCCACCTTCCAGCAACAAGTAGGCAAAAAACCTCCTCTCTGCTCCCCTATGGCAGTAAGCAAAGCCCCAAAGCATGGGAAACAGCCATAAAAGATTATAATGAAACATAGGCATAATTACTCCTAGATCATTCCTGATGAGTGCTTACTCAACCTCTTCTTGAACACCTCCAATGGTGGAGATTCCACAACTTCCCTAAGTAGTCTAATCCACTGCCTCATTGTTCCAACTGTGAAGAAGTTTTTCTTGATATCCAATCTGATGTCAGCAATGAGTTCAATACACAGGACCCATGGATACTTTAACTCTCAGAACATGGTGACAGTCAAAGCTTTCCCACTGATTGCTAATATAAAGTTCAGGGCACTGTTTTGTGTAGTGTCTGTGCACCTGTATTAGAGTGCGAACACAATCAGAAAGCCACATGGAAGAGAGAGGTACTAAGTGTAGTCTTGAGAATTAACTTCCACTTACAGGGTGGAGTGAACCCCGTAACTATTTTTCAGTGCTTGTTAGGGCACTGTTTTCAGAGGTGAGTGTGGGTGGGAGTCCCCTTCCCAGGTGTGTACTCTAACTACTAGGCTACATACAAAAAGTAAGCAGAACCATCACACATTACACAAAAACAGTGCCCAAACCTTATATTTGCAATCACTGGAAAATTTCAATCAATGGGAAAGCTTTGACTGAGTATGACTTAGCTGCCAATCAGCCTAGCATGAAGCCTTGAGTAGTGTCTCCCATTATCTCCATCTGTCTCAGTTCATATTGAAGTTTAATTGCTTGTTCCATTTAACCTGAATAAGAGATACCTGGCATGCCCATCAGCTTTTATAGGATCTGTAATCAAAGGATCTGAATATGGAGGATTAGGCCACCAAGGCATATTATGTTATTTATATTGTTATAGTCCTCAGGTTCAGGATCTCTCTAATCCTGTAACTAGTGGTGATTGCAAAGAAAGTGACAGCATTGAATTATTCTACATATGCCCCATTTCTAATACTTTTCCTATATAGTTACCTGACACTGTAGGAGACAGGATGCCAAGCTAGATGCACTTTTCATCTGACCCAGAATGGCAGCTCTTATGTACTTATAGGAAGATGTACTAGCACGAAAGGGAGCAAGCTGTTAACCACATGTCAGCTGTCCTGAGCTAACTGTCAATTTATATATTCTTACCCATAGTAAAGGAAAACTAAACCATGGTAGCTTAGACCTAGTATATATTCATCAGAATTATTTTATACTTTTATACTGTCCACACCCAAGAGCAGCTATCGATTCTCTAGAATTGCAGTACATTTAAAAATCTGGGCCCAAGTGCCATCTTTAAAAAAAAATTATAACTTTAATTATATTTAAGTAGAACATTCTTAATCAAGCATAAGCATTTGCAAGGTCAGAGCCTTACTGTGAACATGTGGGCTACATCTACACTGCCTCCTTGCTGAACCTAGAACCACTGCCAAGAAACACATCCCACCCATTCACTCACACCCATGCTCAAACCCAACAATTAGGCAGCAGAAATGGATTACAAGTGAACATCAACCCCGCCAACAGGGTATAGCACTTAGTGCTGTTGTCAGTGCTAGTATTCTTTTCCCATCTTGCCCCTCTGGTTGCCTACTAAAATGGAAACATTTTACTTGGGATGTATTCCTTTCTCGCTGAAAGGTTTATCAGGAAAAGGTAGCATAACAATTAATCCAATAAGTAATTTAAATCTTATCAGAAAGTGCCATTTTATCTACTTAACTGTTCTAGGAAGATAATACCCACATTATCAACATCAAGACAACTAAAGTGTTAATACAGCACTTTTTTCATGACAGTTATATGTTATATAGCCATTGAAAGCAAGTGTCAGTTCTGCTAAATCAATTCTAACATTAAAAGGTAAGGAATTTTGAAGGTTTTTTAACTACTGAATGCAGGTCCAAGTTTTGTTTCAATTCATGCTTATATAAGTATCAATGCCTTCCAATATAGCAATGTCTACACTGCCCTTCTACTGAGCCTTAAATGTTCTCTGTACCCACACCTGGCAATTAGGCAGAATAGATGATCTTGAGTTCACATTCCAGCACCATTCTTAGGCTGTGCATTGGGGCCAATGGCTTCTGTGTTATACCAATTTCACATCACTAGAACTCCACAAGCTACTTGGGAATTGGAAGTTAAAAACAAAGGTAATGAAGAGAAGAAAAGCCCAATGTCCGCTTCTCTCTTTGTTACGCAGTATCCAGGCCTGTTACACAGGAGTAGTGTTTACCATTGGGTTTCCTTATTAATTAGAGATTTGATTCTACTTTTGTTAAGGCTTCAGACATAGTCAGGGTGGAGATGTGCTTACAGCTTTGGTCATTTGCTGCTTGGTTTCTCTCCTTAATGGTTCTCCCTATTCCTTCAATCATTTTTTTATGAACAGAAGGCTGAATAACTGCAGGTACTGAGTATTTGTGTGAGGTGCTCAAATCTCTCATTTCCCAGTGATTTCTGAAGGACTTGTAGGAACTCAGGACATGACAAGGAATCTCAGGACCGTGCAGAAACAAGCCCAGAGTGCCTACTGTGAACAAGCCTATACGGCCATGTTTCTTCTTCCAGCTCATTCTCAGGAACAATGATGCTTACAAGGCATTAGTTAAATACTAACAACTAGAAAGAGGGGGAAAATGCAATAGTGTCATTGGCAAATGTCTCTTTTTGTAAGGACAGGAATAATCAGACAGCAAGCTTATGTCCTTGTAAGTAAATAGAATTGAATTAAAGATACCTGGCTCCATCATCCATTTCTCTGCCAAACAAAAATTACCTACACAACCCCAATTATTATGCTATTATACTTAGTCAGTCTGTATAAATTGTTATGGATGGGTCAAGGATTTTTTGGGGGGTGACATCATTTATTGGACAATCTACACCGTCAGGAAAGATGGTCAGTACCAGCCTTCAAACCCAAAGTACCCTTCTTCACATCACAGCATCTTCACATCAGAAGAAGTGCACTTTGTGCTCAAGTTTGTCTAAAAGCTCTCCCTATCAGGATGGAGGCATAAGCAGTCTTGTGGAGTGTGGGATTAGCCAAGCACCTGAGCCTGCAAGGACAGCCAGGTCAGGGGTCTAGGCTGCACCACAGGGATCAAAAACAAGCAATCAGATTCACATTCTGATTGAAAATGATATCTATGCTGACAGCCCACATGAGACCAAAGGTCAAGAGCCAAGGAGTCCAGACACACAACAGGATAAGTAGAGGCATAGTACTGGGATCCACAGCTGAACTGCTGCAGAGTATGAGGCACTGAGCAGCCAAAGCCCAGCTAAAGGGCCTGGACTTATGTATATGAATCAGCTGTCTGCAGTCAATTAGCTCAGTGCTTCCAGCTGGTGCTACTCTGGAGCTGGGTGCCCCTGCTGAGAGGGCAGATGGCCTTCTAACATGGCAAGCCATGCAGTTGATCCAATAAAAGAGATCATCCCTTCCCTGCCCCTCCCCACAATTTCCTTGCCTCCCACATATTTCCCAAACTATCATAGTTACAACATCACTCTAATACTGCGTAAATAGTTATTTTAAAACATTTTAAAATTATTGTAAATTAATTCAATACTTTTAAGTAATTTTGGTTTTCACCTTTCTTGTCTCACACACTTGTTAAATTTTGTTTTAACAAAGAATGTAAGCATATTGGTCAGGGATAATGTTTTTCTACAGTAGTCATCTTTTCAACAGGCTTCTTTTGGTTCAAAAGATTCTGCCAGGTGCAAAACTGTCAAAACATCTCATTTTGACATTTTGAAACAGAAGGTTTTGTTTTTCAACTTGAACTATTTCTTCAATTTCTAATTCATTTATATTCCAAGTGTTTAAAAATAAACTGGGCATAATCTAAAGCAAACATTTCAAAATTATTTAAACAAAATATTTTCATTTAATAGACCCAATTCTACTTCCTCCTTTTTTTTCTTAAGGATTTTAGTTTGCAAAAGTTGTGGGGGTTTCAATTTTTTGTCCTTTTTCAGAATGAACACTTCAGAATCTCAAAAAGTTTTATAGGATAGGCCAACAATTCCTATTCCACCCTGCTCAGAATGACCTATGCTTTGTATGTGAGTGCAAAATCACTGACACAAGAAAGATCCAGTCTTAGCTAAACCTGAGCCTTACTCTATCTGAATAACAAGTTGAAACAATGATAATAAGCCAGTTTATTTACATGTTTTATGTGTAATGGAGTTACATTAAGGCTGAGTATTGCCTTATATTGGGAAGCTGATTTTCATGTTGTATGTTGAAGAGAGAAAGAAAGTTTCTTAGTACAGGGCTGTACATTGCTTGAAAGTCTGCAAACTTTGGGACACTTAAGGGATGCTTCACATTTAGACAACAACTGAACAGAACTTTCAGGATCTACATGCTAAATATAGATTGCATTTAGGTGTCTAAGCCCAATAACTCTAGGATTCTCCCTGGCAATTGTATGCTTAGGTTTTTCAGACATCTACCCCTCTATTTAGTGTTATAGTTACTACTGAAGAATGGGATTTCTATTTCACTATTCCATTACTTAGATCTGAGACAGAGAGATTCCAGGCTGCTGCTTTACTCTCCACATTCTCAAAATATAAACCAGTAGAAACAACATGCATTGTATCCCTCAAATAAAAATGGCAAATCAATTACCTGGTATCTGTAGAAGCACCCAGAAAAGAGGACATATGACATGGCTGCAAAGATGGTGTTGCCAGCAGGGTAATCAGCTACTAATCTCAGGTGTCTGTACATGAATGCAAGGAGCCAGGGAAACAAGCAGGAGGAATTGGATGTCCTCGCACATTCACGGAAAAATGACGTGATTGGAATAACAGAGGCAGTGGGATGATTACACATGACTGGAACACTGCCAGCGATGGGTATAAATGGTTCAGGAAAGACAGGGGAGAAGAGGAAGGAGAGTTGAACTTCATGTAAAACAGCCGTATTATTGCTCAGACCTCCAGCATGAAACTGGGGATAGGCCTGTCGAAAGTCTTTAGGTGAGGGTCACAACAACAAGGGTCATGCTGTGGTAGATGTCTTTTACGGACCACCACACCAGGAGGATGTGTTGAATGAGGCTTACTCCAAACAGCTAGCAGAAATTTTCTGATCACAGGCCTTAGTTCTCATGGGGGACTTCAATCACCCTAGCCTCTGCTGGGAGGGCAATACAGCACTGCACAGGAAATCCAGGCAGTTTTTGGAGAGTATTGAGGAAGACTTCCTTGTGCAAATGTTGGAGCAGCCAACTAGGGGCGGTGCTCTTCTTCATCTGTTACTCACAAACAGGGATGAATTGGTGGGGAATGTAGTAGTGGATGGTAATTTGGGCAACAGCAACCACAAGATGATTGAGTTCAAGATCCTGTGAAAAGGAAGTAAGAAGAGCAACAGAGTACAGACTCCGGAATTCAGGGTCCCTACTCACTTGGGGAATTGATAGGCAGGATCCCATGGGAGGCCTCCTCCTGAAGAGGAGAGGAGTCTAAGACACCCGGCAGTACTTTTAAAGAAACCTTTATGAGAGCACAGGAACGAAACATCACAACGCACAGGAAGGCTAGTATGTATGGCAGAAGACCAGTAAGTATGGTAGAAGGCCAGCTTGGCTTAGTAGGGTACTTTCCAGTGAGCTAAAACACAAAAAGAAAGCTTATAAGTGGAAACTTAGACAAGCAACTAGAGAGAAATATAAGAGTATTAGCCAAATGCCCATCAAGAGTAATGCGGGGGAGGGGTGAGGATGGAGCGCCGCCACCCAAAGCCCTGTACTGCTGCTGCTCTGCCTCTGGCCCCATGGGCCTCTCCCTTACCCCTTGCTGACCTACTCTGACCCTTCAGTCTCTACCATCATGAGGGGGCAGACAGGGACAGAGCCCTGTGTCTGGCCACACCGCCACTTCTTGTCCAGCCCTATTACTTCCCACTCCCCTTCACTACATCAGATCCAGGCCCATTGCTCCCCCCCCCACCCCTGCCCCCTTTTCTCCTCCGCCTCCAAGGAGCAGGGCTGGGAAGGGGGTGAGGGCAACCCACTCTGGCCCCTCAGTCCCCGCTGTCATGGCAGTGCTTTTGTCTATGCACAACACTCTGATTGGTTGTTTCAGTAAGCATTGTGATTGGCTGCTGAGGCAACTATCAGAGTGCAAATAAAGTGTTATGGACAGGCAGGCAAATAGATGAAGGTTTTGATAACATTAGGATTACTTGGGCTTGTAGGGGTGAAATTAGGAAGACCAAAGCACAATTGGAATTGCAGGTAGTAAGGAGTTTGAAGGGTAACAAGCCAGGTTTCTAAAAGTCTGTCAGCAACAAAAGGAGGATCAGAAAAAGTGTTGGTCCTTTACTAAAGTAGGTGGGGGAGGCAACCTAGTGACAGAGGATGTAGAAAAGGTTGAAGTGCTCAATGTCTTCTTTACCTCAGTCTTCACAGGCAAGGTCAGTTTCCAGACTACTGCACCGGGCAGCACAGTTTGAGAAGGAGGTGAGCAGGCAACGGTGACAAAAGAACAGGTTAGGGACTATTTAGAAAACCTGGATCCATGGGGCTGGATAATAAGGTACTGAAGGAGTGGGCCAATGTGATTGCAGAGGTGCTGGACATCATCTTTGAAAATGCACGGCAATCAAGAGAGGTCCCAGATGACTGGAAAAGGGCAAATATAGTACCTACATTTAAGGAAAGGAAGAAGGAAGATCCAGGGAACTACAGACCTGTCAGCAAAGAAGGCTAATGGCATACTGAGCTGCATTATAGGAGCCTTGCCAGCACATCAAGGTAAGTGATTCTTCTCTTTTATTTATATGTGAGGCCACATTGGGATCACTGTGTCCAGTTTTGGGCCCTGCACTACAGAAGGAATGTGGACAAATTAGAGACAGTCCAGTGGAGAGCAACAAAAATGATTAGGGAACTGCAGCACATGACTTTGGATGAGAGGCTGAGGAAACTAGGCTTATTTAGTCTGGAGAAGAGAAGACTGAGGAGGGATTTAATAGCAGCCTTCAAGTACCTGAAGGGGGTTTGAAAGAGGATGGAGCTGGACTGTTTTCAGTGGTGGCAGATGACAGAACAAGGAGCAATGGTCTCAAGTTACAGCAAGAAAAGTTTAGGTTAGATATTAGGAAAAACTCTCTCACTAGGAGGGTAGCAAAACACTAAACAAGTTACCCAGTGAGGTTGTGGAGTCTCTACCCTTGGAGATTTTTAAGGCCTGGCTAGACAAAGCCTTGGCTGGGATGATATAGTTGTAGATGATCCTGCTTTGAGGTAGATCATCTCCTGAGGTCCCTTCCAATGCTAATTTTCTATTATTATATGATTCTATGACTTCAGAAGGCTATAGACCGAGGGTGGATAGAGATCACATTCTCGGTTGGAGAAAAGGGGACTGGACTTTGGTTTTGAATAATAAGAAGCGAGTTGGAACAGAGACATCTCGGTGAATCTGAATATCCAGAGTTCAGGGTCTTTCACAGAAATATCTCAGGTTTTGGAAATCCTCCATTGAAAAAAAAAATGGTGTGGGGGAGGAATCAACTTGGTTTTTGCAAAATCTAGTCAGATGCAACAGTCAGAGTTTTGTTTTGCAAAACC
The DNA here is from genome assembly GCA_030014935.1 of Caiman crocodilus. Lineage (NCBI taxonomy): Eukaryota > Metazoa > Chordata > Crocodylia > Alligatoridae > Caiman > Caiman crocodilus. The sequence goes on from JAGPOW010000290.1 coordinate 19,952,183, forward strand.
AGAGATGAACCAAATCTGAGTTCAGTCCTGTACAAATCCCTTATATTTGAAGAAAAAGTGGAGCTTAATTTTATTACAAGGAATATTGCTTAAAATGCGGCGCTCTGCATTCAAATACTGGCACAAAGAATAATGTCAGAAATGATTGCATGTCTAAATAAATTATCTAAATGAGAAATTCCAGTGAGCCATTTGAACACTCCAGGTTAAAACAAATACTGCACTGCTGAAGCTGAATCCATAAATGAATTGCCATGAAGCTTTTTAGAAATGTTATGTTATACCTATCACTGTTTCGATATCTGCCAAGCTGTGAATTGTTCTTATGTCTCTCAGTGAGGGCTGCCATTTTAATGTTACTTCCTCAGCAGGAAGTCCAGTCTGCTATCCATGGTTTGTGACAAAGAAAACGTTACAGTAATCAGTAGACAAATTCATGAGGAAAAAAAAATCAACAGATGAATACTTTTTGTTTTAAAGTAAGTATTATTAGTTATCCAGTATTATTGTGGTTGCTTTTATTTTACCTGTGGGATAGCCTGTCAAGTCTTTTCAATAATAAACAAGCAAGAAACCAAATGAAAGATTTCTTTTACTCCCTTCCTGACAAACTGCAGGCCTTAACTTTTTTTTCTTCCTGACTTTCCATTGGGTGGTATGAAATAATATGTAGTTAAAAGACAAACCAATCATTCCATAAATTGGCAGAGTATATGATACATTAACAGAACGTATTGCATTCTGACTGAGAAATGAGCAGCCTTCCCCATTGGTTGTGGTAACATAAGGAGTGAATGAAATGCAAATATACACTACAGGTTGATGGTACCTCACATTTTGCTAGGTCCGTAAAAGAACATGGGGGCATTTGGCACATGACTCCAGCATTTAGGTACCCTTGGCATTCACAAATTAATTGTTGCCGCACCCTGTAGGTTCATAGTCTCATAGTTTCATAGATGTTAGGGGCTGGAAGGGACCTTCATCAGGTCCAGCTCCCATGCACTTGGGCGGGAAAGACTATTGGGGTCAGATGACCGCAGAAAGATGGGCATTAAGACGCTTTCTATAAATCAGGCATTTCAGTGCCCAGTGGTACAGTGCCTAAGTCTCCTTGTTGGAGACATGGGTTTCAGCCCACTGTGATTTACTCTCTGAGTAAGATTTTTTTTCCCCACCTCCTTTGACTGTGTGGATGCAGAGATCTGGTTAAAGCAGAGCTTTGGCTATCTTAAAAGTACCTGTGGGCACTTAACCATTTATTTACATCCAGAACTCCCTGCTCCTCGTGCCAAATTATTCTGCTCCTTCCACTGTTTCTGGTGTTGAACGCTAGCTCAGCTGTCCTTTGCCTGATTGCTGACCAGTGACTACAGAGTATGTGACTCTGTTTGCTGAGTAGTCAGGCTCTTTGCTGCTAGATCAGATTTACTTGCTTTGCTTGCTGACTGGCCACACTGTTCCCAGTGCTGTCTCAGCTCACTTTTTTCTCCCTGCTGACTCTTGCTGAACCCTGTTGAACTCCCATCAAAACTTTAGCCTCAGCAGCAGAAAGTGAAAGATCCCAAAGAAATGTTATGTTTCTTTGCATTCATATTTCTGACAAGTTATGCAAACAATGTAAATTAGGTGCTACCTGTGGGCTGTGGGAAGCTGCCAAAGTGTCCTCCCTTGTCATAATATTTGCATGACCCTGATCTAAGAGGAATAGGAGGAAAATTTAGGTCCATCTATTATTCATTTTGTATCATGGACAAACTGAAATTGCATCAGAACATTATGACTGCATTGACAAGTACATGAGAGATTTTCTAACATTCAGTTTCAAAGAAAAAACCCTTCAGAGTTGAATAATTTATCGCATATGACACAAGTTCAGTAATTTATAAGCTGAAATGCCTAAGTAGATAATGTAAATATTAGCTGAAAATGCACACTTAGAGAATCAAAGAATGTGCTTCCCTTACAGAAGAACTCTTTTTGTGGCAAACAATGATATTTTTCAATATTAAAGTAAATTGGCAGAGAAGGGCTAAAACCATCCCAACAAACAGTTATAAATTCATTTGCTGCTGCATCTGCCTTCATTACAGTTACAGGAGATGTCATGAAAAAGTCAACAGCTACCACAATCTCTCTGATTTGAAGTACAGAGATAAAGTGTGATAATTTTGTGTATTGCTGTAATACCTATTAACGAATACTTTGAATTCTGATCGCTCTACCAGTACAGACAGCAGAAATTGTAGTCACTGTCTGTCCAGATATAGTAACCATAATGCTTGAACATTAATGTCACAGTGTTGTAGAATGAAGCCTCTGAAGTTGCAAATGCTGATACCAGAGGCATAACAATATGGCAGCTATTATAACAACAGGGGAGCAGTGACTTCCAGCTGCTGGCACAACGGTATGGCTGAACTAGCAGTGGTTCTCCCCACCAAGTCAATGCCTGGAAAGGCTCCAATCAACCACCCTACTTACCCTACTGGGTGATACCAGCAATACTGATGCTACTGCACAGCATCAACCTTACACAAAATTTTAATAATACTGTAATTTGAGTGAGGGATAGGGTTGACCTTTGCTCATTCCGGGGGGGGGGGGGGTAGGAGTTCTGCTTTCTTGAGGGGTTGCTTATTTCTTCTTAGCCAGCTATAGATAAATTTTGCATCCTGATGCCACTAAAAGAAGAAATAAAGAAGAAAAAGTAACATAATCAGGTTACACATGCTTCATGTAAATATACTAAGTTCTATATTTAAGGAGTATCATAGTAAACATCTGTATATTAAACCAGCGCACCGGAAATATCGTAACTATGTTATTCTACTGTTGCACTACTTTGTTACCTTAACAGCAACCAAGATATATAGAATGTATATATTTGCATGAAACTTTTATCAGATTGGGGTCTCTAAGAGTTATCTTGCATCTGGTACTATTCAGTCCAATGAAACTGGATAATTCATCACTCCAAAGGATCAGTAGCTACTGACTGATTATCAGTAAATATTATTTTTAACTTTTTGTGTGATGTATTTTGCATGTCATGTTAAGATACAGTAATTAACAATTTAGGACACCTTTCATAAAAAAATAAAATAAAATAATTCCAGCTACAAATTGTACTAGTTCTCATTTCCATATACATAGTTGGATCTAAGATTTTGTAAGAGGATGTGGGAGCAGTACCACATAAGTGGCTGCTTCCCCACCCCACCTGCTTTCAGCCTCCACCACTCCCAATAGGATGGGTAGACCATGTGCAGGAGCACATCCAGAGTTCTATTTTCTTAAGTCCCTGAATGAGTTGGGAATCTGCGTCCTCCCTCCACTGTCAGTGCCAAGAAATCAGAATGAGACATGAGTCAACAATGTGATTCTGTTTTGCAAAAGAAATCATCATAACAGGATATATAAACAGGAGTATCATTCATGAAACATGTGAAGTAACATTTTTCCACTCTGATCAGCACTCTACTGCCAGGTTTTGCAGATTACACTTCAAGCAGGATGTAAAACAATTAGAGCAGAAAAATAGAATTACTGACTGTCTAAAAAAAAGCATGACCTATGAGAAAAGATTGAAAGAATTGGGTTTGTTTAGTCCAGAGAAAAGAAGACTGAGGGGAGACATGACAACAGTTTTAAAATACTTCAAAAGTTGCTGCAGAAGATAATAAATAGTTTGTCATGTCACTGAAGATAGGACAAAGAAAGATAGGGCTTAATCTTAAAATGAGAGAGAAATTTAGTTTATAAATGAGGGGAGCCTTTCTAACAGTAAACATACTTAAGCACGGGAATAGATTGCCTAAGGAGGATGTGGAAACTCTATCACCTAGAGCTTTTAAGAACTAGTTAGAAAAACATCTGCCAGAAATAGTTCAGCACAGTTGATACTACTTTGAGACAGAGAGACTGACCTTTAAAATTCCCTTCAGCTCTGTTTTCTATGACCTCTACATTTACCAAAATGACATTCATAAAACATGTGGCGTCTCCAACAGCAGAGTTCAAACATCTTTAAATTTTTCCAATTAAAGAGCAATTTCAAGGGACTAAGATGTCCAGTTTGTCTTTCCATTGGAGAGTGTTAACAGCACTTACATTCAAGTGTTTGGGGTTTGTTTTTTTCGTGAGGCATAGCAGCAGAACACAAGTATGCACCAGGTCATGAATGATTGCTGGGGATCTCAGAGCTCTTGTAACTGATCATTATTTGAGCAAGAGTGGTTATAAATAGACTGAAATTCAGTTGCACTGTAGAGGCAAAGCCATGTCTGGAGCCGCATGGATAGGTATGTGCAGAGGTGGTTTTACTCAACAGTTCTCAGGTGTTATATGAAGTTGCAGTGAACCAAGTTCAGCTTCTCAAATGAGCATTATCCTGCTCTGAGTACATACATAATGTGACTTTAAGCCTGCATCACAAAGCCAAAAACAAAGGGTATTTGGGGATAATATT
>JAGPOW010000290.1:19966550-19982011 GCA_030014935.1 Caiman crocodilus
ACTTCACAGTTAGGGTGACTAGGATGTGGAACCAGCTTCCTAGGGAAGTTGTTCTTGCTCCTACCTTGGGCATCTTTAAGAGTAGATTAGATAGGTACTCGGCTGTGACCCTGGTACTCATTCCTGCCGTTGGCGGGGGGTCAGATTAGATGGCCTGCTCTAGGCCCCTTCTGACCCTAGATACTATGATACTATGATAGACTTGCCAGCTCCTACTCACATCCCTTCTTGAATGCCTTCTGGCAGCAGCTCTGAGTAGTGCAGGCAACAAAAGTACTAGCCCTGAACCTGCCACAGCTCTCAGAATGTGCTAATTTTAACAATGCCATACCTTTCTTAACCATTAACAGGTGCTAACTGTAATGTATAAGCACTATGGGTTTTACTTAAGGATACTAACCCTGTACAAAATTTAAATTCTCATAGATACATTAACTAAAGATTAGTTAAATATATATATTTTACTACAGCTACCAAAACTTTTATTCTTAGGTTAGAAATGAAAATGCAGTACAGTAAAAACACATATAACGTCTCAGTCCTCTTTGAGAATCTTAGACATCACTTGCAACTAATTTATTCAGAAAAAATAAAAAACCAGAGGCTTCTTCTGCCACCATCCATTTATCAAAGAAACACATCCCCATGATCTTTACTGTTGTAAAATGAGGTAAATATCAATCAATTTCCACTTGTAGAAAAGTGTATCCGGCAAGAACATCAATCCACATCCACTTAGGATTTTTAAAGGTCTGAAGATCAATGATTAAACACTTACTTACAGATATACAGAGAAAGGTAAAACAAAAACCCTCAAATATGAACTTGAAATATTCATTCAACCCACAGAATTTATATACATAATTCTATATGTGACCTACAGTATTTATCTGAATTGCAGTCTGATGTTAGACAACTTGCATAGGTTTTGCAAAAAAACTATAGCTGCTATGAATCTTGTCATTTAAAGAAAAAAACGTGATGCTACATACTGAATATTGATGGCCTAGTCAAATACAGTTGTAATACACCAAAATGGCTCTACATATCTTTTTAATATATGCAATGCATTGGGCTGTAGGCTGGTTTATGTTTTCTGTCCCCTGAAGTCTCCTTCTTTTTATTATTAAAGGATGAAGTGAACAGATCATAGTTTTGTAGCTGTAAAAAAAAATAACAAAAGAAATAAGTGAAAAACAAGTTTTAAATAAAACCAGCAAACTCAAAGGTCGTGAGATCTCTGTTATCACTAACAGTGCATTCTTACATTGTGAGGGTGAGCTCCAAGTCACTCTTGGATACTGGGCTCAGGTAAACATCTAAATGCAGAAGTTTACTTTGTCAGGGGCATAAATCTGTCAAAACTAGAATGCCAGAACTGTGCTATACCAAACACAGCTAGGCTTGCTGTCATCAACTGACCTTACTGAAGAGTCCATAAAGTATCTATTGAGTAAAAATGTTGTCAAAGCCACCTACTCTTGAGCAATATTCATGGTTCTAAGTGAAGTTTTGAAGACTATTTAGAGCATCTAGGGTCCAATACTGCTTCTATTAAAGTCAATGTCAAAATTCACATTGACTTCAAAGAGAACAGGAGCCCATGGTGTATTAACCAGAATAAAGGAGTTCAAGTATAACTGAAAATTTGCTCAGGGACTTTGTTCCTGAGTCACTGTTGCCTTGCACTCTGCATTAGTCTTATGCAAAGTGCATTTAAAGTGGCTCCAAACAAACATTTTTATAATTTCTCCCCCCCTACCCACTATTTGGCTACCTATGCTATATTTTATTAGACAAGTAAAGATAACTTTTTTCTATTCCATTTGTTATAGCGCAGAATTGCGTGGATGGGCACAGAAAAATAATAATTAATAAATACTGGCCTTTTCCCAAATGGTAAGCAAATGTTGTTTTTTTCTGAAGCCATATCTATTTTCCCATTAGAGAGACAAAGATGTGGGAGATAGTTAGTACATTATGAAATTGAAAGAGTGATTTTTCTTAGTTCCAGTTTGGATTGGTGTGGTTTTTTTAATTGTAAAATACTTCAAAATATTGCAAATGGAGGTTTTTCTGCAATGTCCCGATTTGAGATAAATAAGCATAGAATGAAAGCAAAGATGAAATACTGACCACTGAATATGTTACCACTTTATATTATCTCTGCAGAATATATTTATGATAAGAAAGCTAGGGGAGATTGGTATTCCCCAACAGAAATCCGCTTGATAAAAATGTCATTATTCAGTTACAAACATTACTACAATAATACTTATGGCAAGCCCACTCTTGCAGTGCCACCGGTAGTGTGCCCTGCCCACCTGGGTGTCGTAGTGAGCCTTATTTCTGCCATGACTTGATGTTATCTAATGTTGAGATTAGTTGGAAGTGCTGCTCAATGCTTTCCTTTGGCCCCAGGAGGCTCAGGCAGTAGGCTCCACCTACTGTGAAGCTCCGCCACCCTTATACTTCACCCCTTTCCACTCAGGTGGTCCCTTCTGGTCTCAGTGATGTCTGCAATGGGCTTCTGGTGCCACTTGTTCTCCTGACACATCTGCCTGCATAGTCCCCTGTGGGAGCATACTGAGGCCTTCTTGGCCAACAAATGCACAACTTAATGTAGTTAAATGTGCTCATTTAAATCAGGGCACCAATAGTACCCACACTGAACACTTTACTTCAGTGTTCTGCATGCAGTGAGGCATGCTTCACCTGGCCCTCACTGACTTCCCCTTTATGGGCATTCAACAGTGCCCTGCCACAAAGATTCACACAGCAACCAGGACACTTGCAGCCTGGCCTGGCAAACTGCCCCCATGAGGGTGTGCTTGTATTGCTTCAGCTGCAGGGAGGATTTTAGGTTGCACTTGTAGTGTGCCTTTTTTTGTCCCTCCCCAGTGCCACTGCTGAGGAGTTCCTTTCATCCTGGGAGGCCTTTGGAGCTGGACCATTCCATGGGCCCTCTTCTGGTTGTGTGGTCTGGCCAATTCCCCAGCAAACCAGCCACCTGGATGAGGTCAGGCCAATGCTCAGGATCTCAATATCATGCTGTTCGACAAGAGAGTGTGGTGTACAATTGCACATGCACACACTCAAAATTAATTAGGTGCATACACATACATTAGGTGCATACACCCACACACTACCAACTCAGGCACACCCACACATCCAAATTACCAGCCTAGGCATATACACACCTATTACCAATTCAAACTCATACACATTGAAAATTAGACAACAATCAGTTGTCACTACCCACACACTCAGTACACATACATGGATCACTAATTCATGTAGCACACACATGATGACATACATATATATTCACACACACACACATACATACACACACACCAGTTCACACACATACCAGCCACCTACACATACACACAGATGAGTTCCTAACTTGGATGGTATGGTGTGTGTATGTGTGTGCTTGGGATGCTTGGGATACCTGGGGGAAGGTTAAGGTGAGGAGTGAAAGTTGTCAGAACCGGGATTATAACTGGTAGACTAGAGAGAATCTGGCTGAGGAACTGAAGCTTGGGGTTACTTTAGGTTAACTGATGTTAATTGATTAAAGGACACCGCCCAAAGCCTGCAGAACAGGGAAGTAAAACTGGTGAGAAGCTGGCACAGAGGCTGGGACCAAAGCCGGAACTATGGGGGAGCCAAAAGGTACATGGGGAGAGGAAAATTGGAACTCGGGCTGCAGGGAAACTAGAGAGGGTATGGAGAGAACTGGGAGCTGGCTCAGGGAACTACAGATGCTGGAGAAGGACTGCCAGGGAGCTCAGGGAACTACGGGGGGAGAGGCTGCTGGTGCTGGAACCTGGAGAAGGGCTCCAGCTTCTGGAAAAACTGTGGAGCAGCCCAGAGGAGCTAAGGGGAAGTCATGGCAGGCCAGAGGGCTGCAGGGAGAGGAGGTAGCTACAGAGGGTGCAGGGAAAGCTGGAGAACAGAGAAAGAGGCAGGAAAGGTCGAGAAGAGAAGGCAGAGAGAGATAGGGAGGAGGGAAAGAAGGCAGGAGGCAGAAAGGAGCAGTGCCAGGAGGCTAAAAGTGGCAGAAATGGTGGGAAGAGCTGCAGAAAGACACGGGAAGGAGGTGGTGGACAGCGGGAGCAGGGCTGGGAGGCTAAAGGTGGCCGAAATGGCAGGAAGGGCTGCAGAAAGACATGGGAAGGAGGTGGTAGACGGTGGGAGTGGGGCCGGGAGGCTAAAAGGCAACAGAAATGGTGGGGAGGGCTGAAAAGTGGCAGAAAAGGGGAGACAGAAGTGAGAGGAGATCGGGAAATGAGGGTGGGGTGAAGCTGAACCCGAGAGAAAGAGACTGGAATTTAAGATAGAGAAGGGACCAGGGTTCAGTAAAACACTACCCAACTCAGGGTTGCAAATGACAGTGGTTTTATTGAACACAGAAGATTGTGACACAATATCTTATTGGTTCCTTTGCACCCACACACACAATAGCAATAGGGGTTAAATAGGCTTGGTGTTGGGGCTGAAGTCCAGGAGGGGAGAGAGAAAGAGAGAATCCAAATTATAGGAGGTCTCCTTCACCTTGGTGTTGTCCAGAGTAGGTAGTCAGCAGAGCCTCTGGGGTAGATAGGTGGTGTGATGTGGAGCTGGTTTGGTCTGGATGGAAAATGGCATTCCCACTGGGTTTGTCATCACTGCCTGATTTTATAGGGGTAGACCTTCTATGACCCCCAGTTGCAGGGGGCATACCCAGGCAAGGGTCAGTCCCTGGTGCACTGAGCATGTGCATTCCAGGTCAGGACATGCAGTTTTAGGTGTCTGTAGTGGTGGGTTGGGTGGCTTCTGCAGCAGTCTTTGTCTTCCAAATCTTGAGCCAGGGAGGGTCAATGCAGGGTGATGGTTGGGTCATTGAGTTGATGGTTCAGTTGTTCAGAGGGAGTTATTTTTAGACCTATTACCATTGTCTCTCAGGCACCCTCATTCATCCCCATTCATTCAAGAAACCTATTTATATAGGAGGGCTGAGTATGAGTCACACAGTTACAACAGAGTTACCAAAGGGTATGCCTGGATAGGGGACACAAGATGGAGATTTGACAAACAAAATGGAAACTTGACATGACTTATGCTAACTTACGTATGTAGACCTAAATCATATAGTATCAGTAAAATGGTAATATAGAACAGTAAAAATCAACATAAACATAATAATTATACAATATAAAACAGTGGCTATCCATAACAGGGCACTTATTTTAAAAGAAGGAGAAAAAATAAACAAAACAAAAACAACTTGCTACCAGAATAAAATGCTAAAGCTTATTCTATATCTTAGCTCATTTCTCCTTAATATAGGGAATAGAGAGGGAAAGAAAAAGCCAGAAATAGTTGGGGAAGGGAATGCATATATATATATATATATATATATATATATGAAGAAAAACTGGGGCTTATGTTACATATGTTTTATTTTGCTTTATACATCTCCACACATTTTCACTATCCATTTAGATGACATTTGCTTTTCTTTGAATCCTACTGGTCTTTTGACCTCAGTGATATTGCATAGCAGTGACTTCCACAGACAAGTTGCATTGTTCAAAAAACATTTTTTGCTAGTTTTAATTTGTTGCCTACAATTTTATTGACTAACCCCTTATACTTGTATTAGCAGAAAAAAGTAGAGAAAAGCAATGTTTTACCTTTTCTTTATCATTTTAAGTTAATACTACTTATTCATATCCTAGCTAACTTAAGTACCCCCCAACTTCTCAATCCTTCTTCACAAAAAAATATCCATCCCTCCAGTAAGTTTCATCACGGAATTCAGGCTGCATCCTCCGTATGCCTACTATATCTATATTTATATCTTGGCATCATAATATTGTCTATAATACTTTCTATCTTATTCCTTAAACATTTACAAGTTCTACCTTTTTCATCATTCCTACTGCACATTTAGTCAATAGTTATTAAGTTTTCCACAAGGATGTCCAGATGTTTTTCCTGAGCAGTTACAGTAAATTTTAAATCCAGCAATTTGTATTGTTCTGGCAAACATGGCCAAAAGAAAAAAAAAAGTCAGCTGGTGGGTTTACTTCCCCATTCCACTTCGCAGCCCTCCAATTCATAAAGTACAGGTGCTGCTAATTTGTCACAAATCATTCTTGGAAATGGTAACTGTGATGGGGCACCAAGTCTGCCCCATTACAGAACTTCAGAGGAGTAAAGGAAAACGGACAAATTACTTTAGCAACCAGCCCCAGGAGGAAAAGGGGTGGGGCTACCTGGATGGGGGAGAGAAAGAGGGGGATAAAAACATAAACAAAGAGCAGCACGTGCTGAGGGAGAGGGGAAAGAGTGCCAGTGCTGAGAGTGGCAGAAGATGACGAGAAGGATTTAAAGGGGAAGCAACCCAGATTTAGCTGGAAAACAAAAGAAAACAACCTAGAAGAAACAGGGAGAGACTATGAGAGAAATGGGAGTGTAAGAAGGGTCCTGGAGGGAGACTTACCTAGGAAGCTGAAGTGAGTTAACGGAGAATTTTGAGTTGGTGCATCTGATAGCTGAAGACATTGAGTAATATCCCAGAGACTTAAAATTAAGAGAAAGGAATGAGAGTGGATGAAAATTAACAGAGAAGAGAACCCCACCATTTTGACATCAGTAGTAAATACAAGGTGCCATAGGATTGCTATTTGCTTGGGACCCATGTGGAGCAGAACGGGGCAAGTAACCAAGAAATTGAGAGCTTTCAAAGAGAGAGGGAACTAAATATATATAGGACATTATTTATTTAAGAGAGACATAATAGTTGTGCAGAAGGGTTATTTTTGTTGAACTGCAGACACAATATCTTCCTCATCTCATAGGGCTGTGTTTATTTCCGTACCTTATACCATCAAAGTCCAAGTCAAGTACAAGAAATAAAGGAAATTAACCAGTTCATATTAAAACAAGAGGTTTACTTTGTGATTTATTTTGCAGGCATAACTTAACTTTCACAGTAACCCTGGTCAGACTGCCCAATGTCCTCTCTTTGCCTTTCTCCAGGCCTCCAGTTCATGAATTTGCAGTTCTTTTACTACTTAAAGCAAAGCTCTTCTTATTCTCTTCTTACTATGCATAGTTGGAGGCATCACATGCAGAGTGGTTTTGTGTGTGGTTATGGCCTTTTTCCAAGTTTCTGTGTTTTCTTTCTATTTGCCGTCAGCCTTGGGAACACTGTTGCTATGTAGGGAAGCACATGCATCACTAGGCTCAGAGGAAGCAAATGAGCATTCCGGTCTCAGCCCAAAATTACACTTTTTCGACCAGTGGGAGGCACTCTGTATATCATCATTAATGGAGCAAAATATGACACAGAGGGGAATAAATGAGAGAATTAATTTTCTACAATTCCAACAATCTAGTGAATTTTTATATATTACTGTGTTCATTACTAAGTGGATATTTGAGAAGAAGATATGGACATAGATAGTAAATGTTGCAAAAATAAGAAATCAATTGAGTAATGTCCATATGGATTACATCATGAGAACTGTGGGATGTAAAATGGAGGGATTAAGTGCCATATGCATTGTGGATGGAGATCCCATCTGGGTGTTTGTTTGTTTTTTTAATTTAAGAAAACTGGAAATTTTATTATATCTGTTTTTAGAATTGTTCAGATTACACAGATCTTAAATTTGATTGAATTATTTTCATTTCTATTGCCACTTCATTATGGGCACACACAGTATATTCCAGTTAGAGGTTAGTGGTTTCTGTTAAAAACTGATACATTTATATTACCTTGGCATATTAAGTTAAGGTTACACTGACAGTTAACCCAAAACCTATAGTGAGGGAATGCCTCAGGGAGTGAAAAATGATTCAGAGGCATACTTTTTCTCTGTCTTTTCCTCAAAGAGGAAATTAGTTCACTAGTGTTCTATATACTATTCTATACTATAATTACTTTCTTAATAATACCAAATTAGCTGTGCCAGCAAGTGTGTTGGAGTCTTCACCTGTCTGCCTGAAATGATGAGTTGCAGCTCCATCCTCTGCAATCTAGGTATTTCATGTAGGGGAATAAACAGCCACCTCACATACATGCAAGGGATGAAATGCAATATTTGTCTCAGTAAGAGCAGAGGTTTCTTTGTCCCTTAAATTTCAAGTGTACCTTTATATGCTAGATCTTATTTAATGTATTGCTTCATACTGGAGTTTCACAATTATTTATATACAAAGCCCTGCTTCTATATAGGCTGTCAACATATGGAATTTAACATGGATCTTTGGATATTAACAAATGTATGGCTATTCCTTGAACTAGAAGATCCAGACCTTCTGGTTCATCACACGCTATAGCTGTGTCCATGTGAGTGTGGATGTTTGTTTCCCTGGGGACAAGAAGCAGTGGGACACCTTGTGCTGCTGCTTCTTATATCCAGGGAATGCCCATGTCCCATGCCCTCTGGCAAACAGTAGGTTACCCCGAGTGGGGTAGAGGGAGGCTGGGGCCAGCCCAGTGCTGGCGCCAACAGCCTTACCTGGGGTTTTGGGGGCCTCCTGGGGCTGTAGCAGTGGCAATCGTATCACTTGGAGCCTGGCTGGCAGCCAGAGCATGGCTGTGGTTGTCCAGGCTCCAATTTTGGACAGCACACACTGCCCCCACATGCGCAGCTCCGCTACACTTTTTTTTTGCATGGTTTTCTTGACCCAGGATCAACCCCCCACCGCAACACATGCTGCTACCTTGCAGCACAAAGAACAGCTAAATGTGCAGTATGTGGTGCTGCAGATGTGTCTGTGGTGCTACATACTATACAGCTGCACTTCTCTGGATGCAGTCTTTGACACCACCACTGGGAGACTAAGCCCCACATAGAGCCAACAAGAATTACTGTCAGGGCTTAGCCCTGATTAAGGCTACATGCTTAGTGGCCTACATGCCTTCCCAGCCCAGACCACTGATCATGCAATCACTTGCCTAGAATTTGCTGTGGTGAGGTCCAACTGTCTCCTGCCAAAACTTGATGTTCTGGAGATGTTACTGATCCGAAGATGTTAGTCTCTATCACAGCTGGCCAGTGGCAACCTGGAAAGAGATTTCTTCTGGGGCTGCAACCTCCCCTACATCCCATCCTAGCACCACCCAGATGTTATACCACTGATTATGCTTGTAGGTATTATTGAGTGGTGTCTCTTTTTCTTTCTTCTTTTGTTATAGGCTTGCTAGTGTCTTGCTCATAAGTCTCAATAGAATGAAAAGGAGCGGACTACCAGACTTCCTCTCAGTCTCAGGTAAGTCTCACAGGTTGTCTTTGGAGAGCCTTATGTACCCCACTTTCTCAGTGTGACATGCCCTCTAGCAGTTCAAAGCAAACCAATAAACCAAAAGAAAAAAAAAATCTCGTCTGGGATTTTTGCTCCCTTGAGCTGGGTGCTATCTGACCCCCAACCAGTTTTTCGCCCGCTGGGTCATCTCCCCTTCTCTGGAACTTAGCCAAAGCCTGTGGCTCACTGTAGTTCCCTTTTTTCTCATCTTTTGGTGTTGAGGTCCTGCCTGTCTGGCTTCCTCACCCTACTGGCCTACTCAGGGCATGGGCAACAAAAAAACAAAACAAAACAAAAGAAAGAATGAAAGCAGCTGGCACCTTAATTAGGACACAATCACTTTACCTGTAGCCAGCCCATCTCTTGTAGAGCTCCACTGCCATTTGCACTACTTTCCCCCCCAGCTTCCTCATAACCGGTCTGTCTCCCAGCTTGACAGAACTCAGCTGAGCTCTTAAGCCAGCTCACAGTCAGCTCCCTAGGCCTGGGAGAGTCCTGCTGAATGTTTTGGGCCTTGGGACACACTTCTTCCCTCCTCGGCTGCCCATTCTCCTCTTTACCATCTTCTGGTGCACGCGCCATTCTCCTGCCACTCTGGGACCCCTCTTGCCAAACAGAGCAGCTGCTTTGGAACCGTGGCTCCCAGGGTGTTCTCTTTTCCTTCGGTGGTACTGTCTTTCTCCCAGCTGGCTCGTCTTCCCATATGGTGATTTTTATCACCATAGGTGATAACATTTTTCTGTTCTCCTCCTTCACAATTACATATAATTGTGTCCATTTTCAAATGTCTAATCTCTTATTTCTCTAGTTTCAGTCAATCAATTAGCAAGTATGTATGAACAAATACTAATAATCAGAAAATCTTTGGCAAAAAAAAACTTGAAATATTTAACCTTCAGAGAAAGACTGGAAGTCTGTGCAGAGTTTTCAGATCCAAAGATGTTCATATTTATTCTAGATATTGCACATCAGTTAATTACTTTTATATTTATTTGGAATAATCCTAGCTTTTTCTTTGTATAAGTGCAAGAAGGTTTCTTTACACATATGCAAACTATACATCATTCACTATTTCTAAAAAGAAACAGTGACAACCCAAAGGCATTATAAAATAGAGTTACAATCCTTAGTTTGAATTACAGATGACCTGGTTCCTGACAGCTCAAGGGCAAGAAGAATTTTTTTCTCTATATCACTTCAGTGATAAATTGGAGTAAAGAGTAATAAGAAATTTCAGAGCCCATGGAATTTGGCACCCTGATAACTTCAAGTACAGCCAGAAACGTTGGTAGGAGAAATGTCTTCTGACATATATCTAGAAAGAAAGTTTAGCATTGCTCACCATTAAAGTCATAGAAGCAATATTATTTTATATAATCACAGCTCCAAGAATACTGATTTGGTAGTAAAGATACAGCAAAGCTTGACAAAGTAGAATTTTTACTTCACAAGAAACTCATGGTTCCTATTCCATTGAGGAAGTAATGGGATAGTAGACTGTAAAGATACACATATAAGAATAGGAGGAAGGGAAATATCACTTTTAGTTGAGTTTACTATTATATGCTTATTTTTATCTTTCTTACAGTGCCTGAACACCAGCATCTCATTTGCTTTTGCCCAATTATAAGAAACTCATATCAATTTGAAATATTTCTCACATTCAAATCTGAAACTAAAAGAAATCCCTTTTCAGTTATTTCCAATAATTATAGTACATGCTGCTCTCATTTATATATGGATTTAGTGCACATAGCATTCATGGTCTCAGACCCCTCCCCCATCAATCAAGTCCTGACAACATATCTTATCTATGGCTCCAGTCATGACCAGCAACTCCCTAGGGCAGAGCCTTCCTTCCACCCATGTACGATCAGGGCCTATGGGCTAAGTACAGACAGTCAAAAAACCTAGGCTGAATCAATTCAGTCTTTTTAGGTTAGTCTAAGACACACAGACTAAATTGAAACAGAAGTGAACAGACATTTTTGATTCATGTAGCCAATGCAGTGACTCAGGCCATAAGCCAGAGGAGCCAGAGCATCGCTCTTTGGCTGTGTGTTCACTTCATCTTCCTGCTGCCCCCAAGTTCTCTGGGATCTGCAGCCAAGAATTACAGCATCAGGACTCTGCAGGGTTGTTCATCACTTCCTCTCCCTGCTTCCAGGTGCCTCTGGGATTTGTAGTCCACAGTTGCAGACAGCAATAAGTTTGAACTGGGAA
The DNA here is from genome assembly GCA_030014935.1 of Caiman crocodilus. Classification (NCBI taxonomy): domain Eukaryota; kingdom Metazoa; phylum Chordata; order Crocodylia; family Alligatoridae; genus Caiman; species Caiman crocodilus. Next base: position 19,978,083 of record JAGPOW010000290.1, read on the forward strand.
AGGGGTGTTTAAACACCCCCTAGGCCCAGCCCCCAGGCAGGGTTTGTAGGGAGGAGGCAGTACCCCCATAGACTGGGCTGCATCCCCAACTGGCTTTGTCCACTCCCACCCCATTGTCAGCCAGCTTTCACTGCTTCAGCTAAGAAGCAGAGGGGCGGGGCCAACCCTGCTCTCTGAAGCACATGGCACAGCCCATCCCAGGGCTGCAAAGCATGGTGGGATGCCATGGGATTGTGATTTAACTTGAACAAAGAAGGGTTCTGGGGCAGAAGTTTCATAAACTGGTTTGACCCAAATCAGTTAAGCCTGATACTATATTCAACCAGCTTTATCTTAAACCAGTTTCATTCATTTTGAAACTGGTTTATGGGCCCTAAGCTTCTGTTCTGTTACAGGCTTAAACCAGTTTCTGATCACTTAAAAGTGTTTATGTGCAACTTCTGTCCTTAGCTATGGTCAACAAGAAGATTTCTGTTGACATCATTGGGCTTTGGAGGCAGCCCTTAGTTTATCTTCTAGATTATACGTAAAAATAATTATACAAAACACCCTAATGTGATGTTGTATCTCCATACCTGAATCACATCAAAATGTCCTGAAATTGTTTATGTCCTTTTTGTTTCACTTATACTCCCCAATAAATTATCTCCTATATTTATTATCTTTTGTATTACATGACTTCACTTGAGCTTCCTGATCCTGCATTTTGGACACATTGGGAGATATATCTTTTTTTTATTGTTTTACACTTCCTTTAATGCAATGTAATATATTGTTATCAACTGTATTTGTGACAGCAATAACCTGATGTAGTATCCAGGTCTTGAACATGGACTTCAAAGATGTGTTCTATATAACAAGCATCTTCTATATAAGTATCAGATATTGTGTTTTCTATTCCATTCCTCTACTACTACAATATAGTATTTTTGCTTTTTGACAGTTTCTATCAGTCTTGGTTTTTGGGGGTTTTTTTAATGTACCCTAAATTTTGTTCCTGATCAGTATACTGGATGACAGTTCCACTTAGCATATATCCCCTAGCCTGGTTCCTTACTCCTGATTGAATTTACTTCAAAAAAAGTTCCCTCAGTGAGAAAGGACCACTTAAAGCACCTTTAAATTATCTGAAAAGCTAGGAACAGACATTACACATAAAGTGGTTTAAGTGATCAGAAACTGGTTTAAACTTGTAACAGAATGTAAGTTCAGTCATGAACACTGCATGCCCCTGGAAGCTGGGGGAGGGGGCAAGGTGAACGCCTGCAGGCAGTGGTGGCAGCATGGTGGTGGCAAGTGGGGAGGTCCCACAGGCAGCCATGATGGTGTTGGTGGTGGGGGCAGCCCAGCCAGGGAGCTCCTGCAAGTGCCTGCAGCAGTGACGGTGGGGGGAGGTTGGCGAGAGCTGACTGGCAGTCACCGACCATCCACAGACACCACCAGCAGCATCAATAGTGACCATTTCCAATCGGGGACTGCCTACAGACACTGCTGATGGTGTTGGTGGCGAGGGATGTGGAGGTGAACGGCGATCACCTGCAGGCACCATCAGTGGTGCTTTTTGCAGGGGGAACACCGCCAAGCTCAGGGGGTGCATGTGCACCTCCTATGAGTTGCCAGTGAATTTAGTTTCAAATAAACCAGTTTCAAATGGCTGAAACTGGTTTAAGATAAACCTGGTTGAATGTAGTGTCAGACTTAACTGATTTGGGTGAAACCAGTTTATGCAACATCTTTCCCAGACCCCTATCTGGTTTAAGTTAAACCAGAGTCCCTCAACATCCCAGATGCTTTGCAGGCCTGGGCTGGGTTGGGATGAGCTGTCTGCTCCAGAGAACAGGCTGGCCCTGCCCCTCTCCTCCCTAGCCAGAGCTCTGGAGGAGACTGCAGGCAAGGCAGGGTCTGCTTGGCTTCCTTCACTGCTTGCTGCTAAACAGGGATTCCCACTCCCTCTCTCCCAACTCCCACAGCATGGACCCCAGGCCCATGCACCCTAGGCATATGGTATGCTAGGTAATGCTGAGAGGTGTCTGTTTGTGCATGTCTCCCATTTCACTGGGAGAGGCAGACAGAACGGTGTCTGAGTAAGGCTTTTTAGAACTAATCAACAGGTCAGCTGCTAATATCCACTTTTCCTTCCTTGGAAAAATATATTTTTTAATGAATTTGAAGTAGTAAGAGGAGCTTTTGTTTTGCTGATGGGCTAAAAACACTGTTTTTATCAGCCCTCTCCCTCCCTGCCCCCCACCTTGGTGGTTTGCACCTGGTTTGTGGACAGGTTTGCAGACAGGGAGAGGGAGACTGAAAAACTCAGTATCCTCAATAGATACATACACTGCACACCTCCTTTTTGCTTCAGAGTGCTAGCCCAGGGCTAGGATCTGGCAACATTCCTGCCCCTTGAGCAGTGAGCCTGAGACAAAAGCCTGAGACAGTGCAGTGGGGGTTTACACCCATCCCTCATCAGAGCCTCCTGCTGGGGCCTGTCCCCCCCACTCCCCTCAACTCAGCACTTTGAAAGGAAAGGGAGGACTGCTCTAGCACCCCATCCCACCCCCAGCTTTTAGTATGAGCCACTGCAGGCATATGCCTGTATTTCTGGAATGAAAAGGAAATGTCTATCTACCTCCAAATCAGTTTAGGCTTTGCAAAGATTGCATCAGTTCAGGATTTTGAATGTCTGTCCCTAGCCAAAATGGACTGATATTTACAGCTGGGCAGAATATTTTTAATGGACCATTTCCCTTGAGCTAGAAGAAGAATGAAATGTCTGTCTAAGTCTATCCCAACCATACAGATAGTCCAATAAAAGATATCACCCACAAAACTCACCTTCAATGGACAACTTATGTATCCCGAAATATAGGTTTGATGAAAAAAGTATTTGTAAATGTTACTTACATGTTACAAATAATTATGAACAAAAACTGGGAAAAGTCAAAATAACTTTTTGTTTGGATATTTGGCTTTATATTGAGGAAGAGTGGGGAAAAAAATCCTCATATGAAACAAACCATGGAGTCCTACACAAAACAACTTTTCTATTTTTCCTTTGTAGTAAGAAAAAGCAGAAGACATTTTTGAGGGGTTGGCCCAAAACAAATTTTCCCTCAACATTTCAGCCCACATATTAAACCCCAAAAGGAGTTATTCTTTCTGCCCTCCCAGAATCATAACAATATACCCATATTACAGGATCCCTCCTCCATCTATTTCCTGCAACAACAACAAAACTGATTTTTTTCCAGCTTTTGTTTATAGTTCTATAAGTATGCTTTTGGAATACATATTTTCACTATAATATTAATAACAATGTATTCCCAATTAAAGGAAGTTTCATCATTTGTCTGGTTGTTAGTGACAAATCTAAGAGAAGATGCATAGTATGTTTGTGGATTTCCTTTTCCCATTTTCTTTTATAACTATATTTAATTCCTCTTCTTTATTTATGCTTTTCTTTTTCTAATTGTTTATATATCTGGGAGATGCCTACTGTAAACTATCCCTTTAACTCTTGTGCTTATTTTGTTATGATAAAAATTCGAATCAAATTTCATATCTTCATTCCAGTAATTCAGTACTTCTTCAAAGAGCATCAAAGTGCTCTTTGATCAAATAGAAAATGATCAAAGACTAACTTGTTAGGGGAAAGAACATGTAGCTGGGATTCTATTTTTTCCCATTTTCATCTTGGCTTCATGCTTTGATTATGTATTTTATTGTATAAGAAAGTTTGATAATGCAGTAATGTAAAATAAAAGTTGAGGAGCTATAGAAACATAAACAATGTAGAAATGTTTGATTATTCTTTGGCAGACAAGGTTTCTTGAGTGAATTTGATATCTTTTATTAGACCAACCCAAATGGTTGGAGAATAGTTATTAAGCAAGCTTTCTGGTTCAAAAACCCTTTGTCAGGCTAAGGAAGCT
>JAGPOW010000290.1:19982111-20000618 GCA_030014935.1 Caiman crocodilus
GAGGTGGCAATCCCGGGTGTTCTCTTCAGTACAGATGCGGTGGTATCTGAGGGCTTGGCTGTATATCACAGCTTTTTTGGTGTGTTTAGGGTGATTGCTAGTTCTGTGCAGATATGTATGTTGGTCTCTGGGTTTCTTGTATACTGTGGTCTGTATTTTACCCTTTGGATACTGATCATTGTGTCTAGAAAGGAGTTGGTGCTGGAGTATTCTAAAGAAAGTCGGATTGAGGGATGGTGACTGTTGAATTTCTGGTGGAACTCAATCAGAGATTGCAGGTTCTCACTCCAAATGATGAAGATGCCATTGATGTATCTTAGGTATAGTAAGGGTTTGATGGTGCAGTTCTTGAGGAAGTCTTCTTCCAGGTTGCTCATAAAAAGGTTGGCATATTGTGGGGCCATTTTAGTGCCCATAGTTGTTCCCATCATCTAGAGGAAGTGTTATTAAAAGTGAAATTGTTGTGTGTGAGGATGAAGTGTATAAGCTCAGTAATATCTTTGGGTCTGTATTCTGGGTTGTAATCTTCTTCCTGTAGACATGTAAGGCAGGCATAGATGCCATCCTGGTGTGGGATGTTGGTATATAGGCTGGTAACGTCCATGGTGGCAAGGAGTGTATTGCTGGGAAGGTGATCTATGTTTTTAAGTTTCCATAGCAAGTCTGTAGTGTCTTGGTCTTGGATTATTCTTTGATTTTCTGTAGGTTTATCATTAGGGAAATATTGCTGGAGGTATAACTAGAATATCACCATAACCTAACTTCCAAGCAATACCTAGAGTTTCTAGCTCATTTTAAATGGATGGTAAGAAGATGTAGACTGAAGGTTGAATACTGCTCATGTTCCACATAATAATGTAATGAGGACTTAGATATTTTAAACATGGCTTCCTAAATAATGACAGGCCCATGCAATTAGCAAGAATTAACTATTAGTTTTTTGTTCTCTGACATTTTTAATAAACCACATTTTCTTTCAACAACTAGGCACCTAAACAAACAGTTCAGTGGAGTGGTCAAGTAGTTAGAGCAGCAGTGGGCATCCACCAAAAAGCAGAAGTAGATTCTAAAGACGCAAATTTATTCCCTGGGTGAAAAACATCTAAACTTCACATCTTCTCTCAGTCACCCCTCTGCTTACACTTCTATACTGAGCTTCAAAACATTCAGGAGATAAACACTTGCCTGCATGATTATGCTGACACACAGCTTTTCCCAACATCATATTCTTTTTAAATTAGCAGATCAAATACATTTTCACACAAGAATCATTACAGGATTGGCTGAGATCTCTTGTTCGGAGATTTTCTTTTCAATTAGTTTTGTATGCCAAGGAAATTCCAGAAGACAAGCAAATGACCTGAGTAACAACAGGTGAATTACTTTGACATTATTTGTAATCAAAATAATGGAAGAACTGGAAAAAAAAACTATTAATACAAAAAATTAGAAGATTGCAGTAGAATTAATGTGAAAATAGAATTAATATGAAAAATAGATTTTTATTAAAAAAAACAAACAAGTTTTATTCCTGGATGAGATAATTACCTTTATTAATACAGCTAAGTGTGCAGATGTAACAGAATATTGTCAAACATTTGACCTCATGATATTCTGATCTAAAAGCCAGTTACATCATTTACTAAACAGATTAAAACTGGCCAAGGAATCTTCAAAAGTAATAGTCAATGGAGAAATTATCACTGAACATTGTGTTACTGGAAGGGTTTCAGGGGGATCAGGATCAGCTCTGATGCTATTAAACATTTTTTTCAATGATGTATAAAAATTACTGTTAATTAAATCAGTGAATGATGGAGGAACTGAAAAATAGTAAATAATGCTTGGGATGGGTCAGTCATACAGAGTGCTTCATATCCTGGACCCATTCAAATAAAATGTGTTTTAATATGGGCAAATGTGAAGTTATACTTCTTATATCGAGAAATACAAGCCATTTCTATAGAATGAGATCTGTAATCTTGAAATCAGCATTTCTGAAAAAGAGTTAGGGTTTTATACCAGATAAGTAACTCATTATAAGCTCCACAGTGTGTGTTACAGCAAAAAAAGGACGAATGAGTTTCTTAGATGTAAACAGGGGAACAATCAAAAGAAGTGATGTGATTTTACAGAAGCAGGGAGGTGATTGGCAAAGTGAATGTTGTATACACTCCTAGGATCACATTTTAAAATAGATATTCATAAACTGGAGAGGGTACAAAAAAGGTCTACATTAAATTATTCACACACATACTGTCTCTTACAGTAAGAGATTTATATGGCTTTATCTGACTGAAAAATGGATGACAGGTGATGATTGCAGCATATAAGCATCTTTACACAAAAAATAGTGGTGTGACCTCAAATCTGGGAAGTTACAAAAAATAGTTATAATATAATTACTTGGTAAACAGCAAGAGAAGGAAAAGATGATGACTAGCAGCCAGCATGGACTTTAAGAAGAAATCATAGCAAGAGGAAAATAACCCTGGTTTCTTTCTTTGGCAAGGTAACCAGGTTGGAAGATGAAGGATATGTATTGAACATAATATACCTAAATTTTACTAAGGATTTTATTTTATTAGTCCCATGTGATATTCTTGTACATATACTAGAGAAATGTGGACGAGGCAGAATTACTCTTATCTGGATGGAAAGGTTTGCAGGTAACAAAACTGGGAGGAATTGCAAACATTTTGAAGAACAGGAGTAGAATTCCAAAGAATCTTGATGGATTAGAGAACTGGAAAACAAAATGAAAATCAACAAAGACAAATGTAAGATGCTACAGCTAAGGAAGAAAAATCAAGTGTACAAATGGGAAACAATTGAATGGGAAGTACAATTGCTGAGAAGTATGTGAGTTCAGTGGATTACAGATCTGACATGAAGCAGTAATAAGATGCAGTTTCAAAAAAAGAAAAGAAAAGAAAATGTAATTTTGGGCTGTATTAACAGAAGCTTTTTATGTTAGAACCAGGAGGTGACAGTATGGTAGGGGAAGTTGGGGGAGGGCACAATAGCAGTTTTCAATGATTTGAAAGGCTGTCATAAAGAAGAGGGAGAGGAACTTCTCTCTTGCTATGGAGGGCAAAGCATGAAACCAAGGGTCTAAAATGCAACAAAGCAGGTGTAGATTCATTGTCAGAGAAAGTGTCCAATTGTAAGAAGAGATGTGTAATGGAATGAATTGCTTTGTGACATTGTGGAATGTCCTTCACTGGTGGTTTTCAAGTAGAGGTGGAGTAGCCTCTAGGATGGACTGGCTGGGATGGTTTAGGAGTACACCATAAAATTGTGCAAGGGGTTGAATTAGATGAGCTTTGAGAGCTCTTCCAACCTTGTAATTCTGCCCACTGGAGGTCAGACTAGATGGTTGATGGTTTATTCTGGCTTTAAAAGCTCCATCATGTGATCATACACACTGGGCATGTCTATATATGACACTACATTGCCATAGCAATGAACTATGGCGATGTAGTATCTGTAGGCAAAAACCATGATGCTGCCGCTATGTCACCGTAGCAATATGCTCCCTTGTTATAGTGTGTTGCTATGGCAACATAGTGGCGAAAAATAACCATGCACCACCGGCATGGCATAGTATGGGCTGTTATTGTACCATCATTTAGCACTTCCAAGAGGAAATAATGACAGAGCAGTAAAAATGGTGCCATAGGAGCACATGTAGGTTTGCCCACTGTTACACATGTACTCTAGCTACAAGGGGTGGATGTTATCCATAAAAAGCCTATGCAGGTAAGAAAACAGAATATCCAGGAGTGTGCAGACAGTAAGACTGAAAAACAAAGACTGACAAAGCAACAGGACCTGATAATATACCAGTGGAAGTTTAGAAAGTCTTAGGAGAAAAAGGAACCAATATACTGTTTGGAGCTGCCTAAAGTGATATTTACAACAAAGAAGATGCCAAATGAATGGAGATAGAGTTGTGTTGGCACCAATATTCAAGCAGAAAGTTGATGTCTAGGATTGTGGCAACTATTGGAAAGTCAAATTGATGTCTCACACTTGGAAAACATGGGAAGGAGTGGTGGAGAATTGGGTGAGGCCTGAGGTGGTCACTGGGGAAGGCTAGTGTGGATTCATGCAGGGGGGAAAAGTACCATGGATCTGGTTTTATGTAATAAGGGAGATGGTGGAAAAGTACAGGAAAGGTTGTAAAGCAATCCATTTAATTTTTATTAACATGGAGAAAGCCAATGATCTTATAGCCAAGGAGGAAATACCAGAGTGCCTGAGAGTTAAGGAGGTGCTGGAGAAGAGAACCATCAAGGACATGGATTGGAAATGTACAACAAAAATGAGGAGCAGTTCAGGAGAGACAAAGAGTTTTGAGATGAAAGTGGGTGTACATTAAGGGTTAGTTTTCAGACCATTCCTGTTTGCGGTCAAGATGGATGTGTTTACTGAACAAATAAGGAGACTGGCCTTGAATATTATGTTTGCAAATGACAGTCATTTGTACTGAGAGTCTAGAAGAATTTCCAGCTGGATTGAGCCAATGGACAGAAGTGTTAGAGGGAAGAGGAAAGAAAATTAGTTGATCCAAAACAGAATATATACACTGATTTCTCTGAGGTACCTGATGTTAGAAATGTGATAATTGATGAGAAAAATCTTTGAAAAGTTGACAAGTTCAAGTATATAGTGTCAACCATTCAGCAGAATGCAGAGTTAGATGAAGAGTTGAACCACTGAATAAGAGCAGAGTGGACAAACTGGAAATTAGCAACAGGAATATTATGCGACAGGAGGGTATCAGTGAAGCTGAAGGGGAAAGCCTACAAGGCATGTCCAGTACTATTGTATGGAGCAGAGACACGGCCCCTAAAGAAACTTTAATCAAGGAGACTAAACAAGACAGAGATGAGAATGCTCTGATGGATGTGTGAAGTGACGAAGATGGATACAGTGCAGAATACTTACTTTGAAGGATCAATGAAGATAGTGGAGGCATCTAAGAAAGCATAAGAGAAAAGACTGGCAAGATATGGGCATGTTCCATGGAGTCTAGAAAAAATATGTGGGGAAAGAAGTTACCAGAATGGCACTATCAGGGAAAAGGGGGAAAAGGAAGACTGAGCATGAGATGGAGAAATATAGTGAAGAAGGACATGAGAAAGAAGGAGTTGAAAAAAAGCCAGACTTATGACCAAAGCCAGTGGAGAGCCAGGATCTGCAACAGCAACCATATTTAGATGGGACAAGTGATGGAAGAAAAAGAAGATGTAGACAGTAAGTATTTTTTTAGACACAGACTATTAGCAGGCAAATATTGTGGCCATCCTGAGATGGTCAAGTAGGCTTTACAGCAGCTGCACAACACAGGAACATAAAAATATAAATATACATGCATGTGGCTTAAGATAGATCAGAAGTAGTGCTTATGAGAAGACCTTGAGGAGGAGAAACCTATAAAGATCAATTATCAGCTAACTTTTCTACAGAATTCTCCATATTCTTTAACTGAAGATGATTTTATTAAATACTAGTTGCAGTTATTTAAGAACTGCTTTAGAACAACCATGAGTAGACTATGATTTCTGAGATCTTCTAAAAAAAATGGACAAATTGTGACTTTGATCATGTAGTTACCTAAAACCTTGTGTGGAGTGATAATTCTTTGCTTTCTGACAATATTTTTTCCACTTAGTGCTTTAGTGAAGAATTAAAAGACTTATACAAGTTGTCTACTTACTTATTCCTTGACACAGCCCAATTCTAGATGATTGAAGATTTGTTCTACAGTTTTCTGCATTACAAATGCAAAGAAGATAGAAAGGGATGTGAAGGAGATGAAAATGATGGCCTCCTGAATTTTTTTCCAAATGTGGACCCAACAATATAGCAAATTATATTATCCCTCCTAATCCACAATTCAAGCCTCTGTGTACATAAAATCTATTGTCTAGTGCCCTCAGTGGTTTTCAAAGATGTTATTTACAGATTTTTCTGGATGACAGCAACCTCACTATAACTTTTGCTGGACTTCAGTTCATTAGTCTGTTCCTCCCGGTGGTAATTTTATTGTGTCTCCAACCTATGTTCAAACTCCCACTGCTACAATTAGATCTGAAATTTAGAGCCACCATATTGTAAAGTTATGCTACCTACTACCTGCTACCCAAGGGTAATTTAACCATTAATTACTGGAGCCATAAATAACTTTCCTCCCTTTCCAGTGGGACACCCCCCCCCACACACACACACACACATCAGAGCTCGCAAGCTGACTTTCCATTCATTCACTGGACACTTGCTTGATCACAAGCCTGAATGCTCCCATTAAGAACCGGCCATTACATTTAAAATGTAAATATCTATTCTATAGTGTCAAAATAAAAATCAAGTTTGGAAACTTGGAATGCCAGAATGAATGGAAGCTATTGAAATATACTATTAAGAACAAGATCTCCTTCATTCTCAAAGGTTTCATTTTGTTGCATTTGTTTAGTCTTGGGAAGCCTGAGCTATAGAGCCTCAGAGAAGAAAAACAGGAAGACTGCTTTTTTCTAACTCTAGGCTGGAGGGAGGCACCTATCTTCAATCAGGATTCACAGCTCTAACTCCTCTTCTGGCTCACATCCATCCTTTCAGAAACCAAAGAGGAGTCAGTCATTTCTTTTAAAACACAGGCAGAGCAGGTAGCATCTCCCCTGCTATCTAATAATGGTAGCAAAGTCCCTTGAGATATGTAAGACCCAACTTCAAATCCTTCTTGCCTGAACAAATTTGAATCAAAATCTACCATGTTCGGGTACATAAAAGTGTTACACTTAGATTGACCTAACCAGGGTTAGGTTGTTCTAAATGCTCAACTGTGCAGGCATTCAGGAGATTTAATGCAGCCAAAAAATGACACTCCTGATCTAAGTTAGTGTACCTTAGGAGATGCACTTACTTAGATCAATATTGGGTTCAACCAATCTAGGAAAGGATTGTAAAGGCCCAATTTCCTGGATGCCTGTACATGTTTGCAGTGCAGCCCTGGGGCTGGGAAAGCTCAGCCACTCACCCCAGCCCTAGGGCTGTGCTAATTCTACCCTTGAGATAGGCAACCCCTGCCCTGTGGATTTACCAACCCCCATCCCCACCTCCCCCAGCCAGTCTAAACCTCCCTGCAGACCCACCAATACCCACAATCACACACATCCCTCTCTTAAAGTAAGCCACCTGGACCTGGACCTGGACCTTTACCAATCAAATAAGACCTAGACCAGGTGCAGTGAATGTTTGTTCACAACCATAGAGAATAGCTGTCTGATCACTAGGCTATCATGTATTCTGGGGTAGGACTTTTTCGGTCATTTTCTTTGTATCAATTAGGCAAATATTCAAAGCAAGGGCTGGAACATACATCACCTACAAACCTGGCACATGCAAGGAAACACTACATACAAGCAAGATTTAAACTGTTGTGCAGACACTTGGTGCTGAAATGACCATAGGTATTTTCAACTTAGGTAGGAGTAGGGGTGTTGGGCCTTAGCATTTATATGTCTCTCTAGGCACCCAGAATTCCTGTGTGAATTTAACCCTGATAGGGCAATATTTAGAGCCTGAATGGTAAGCATTTGGATCTGAATAGGGAAAGAAGAATAAGTGTCAAAGAAAAAATTGTAGTGTTTCCCTATCAAACGGTAACATGTAGATAGTTCGTTTCTTACTATTGTATCCCACATCTCTCCGAAAGGTATTCTGTAAAAATATTTTTAAAAGTTTAACTTTTTTATGGCTGTTATTATGTTCCATTTCATTTAATAGAAATAATATTTCTTCCTAATAAGCAGGCTGTAAAAATCAAGGCCAGGTTATTTCACATTGACATTAAGTAGAAAATATACAGAACTCCAAACATCACATTTAAATATCTCCTAAAAATACAATCAAAAAAGTCACCACTATTGCAACTTGCCAAAAGCTGTTGCAGCCATCTTGCTGCAGGGTGATATGTTGCAGGTTCTGAAGTCTTGTTATTTGACGAACTGGAGGTGGCGATGCTAATGACTGAAAATATCAAATTATTAATCCGTTGCAGGTAACCTTAACTCAGACATTGGAACCAAACCCGGAGGAAGAATGCTAATTGCAGAGTCAACTGTTTCTTTATTTTTCAATCATTGCAAGACAATGCAGCTTTCCTCTAGCTGTTTCGTTCTACAGTAGTTTATGCCATTTCAGTGCCTTGAGGTTACTTGGTTCTTGTTTTGTCTTCTTTTATTCGCATACCCTGAAAACCTAGCTTGGCATATGAGACCAACAGAGGCACATAATAAATTGTTTGGATGCTGATAATGTTGCTGCAAACAGGCTAGTAAAGTCACATTAGGTTTGAAGCTTAAGGCATTGGTGTTATTTCCATCATTTTTATGGCACTAACATTAAATTAATCTCCTCCCTCTCTGAGCTATTTCATTTCTTTTTGACAAAGAAAAAATATACAATTTAGGTTTTTAGATGATACATCTCTTAGCCCAAAATTCCTGCTTTGCTAGATCTTACACATGCATACACAAAACAGGACTACATAACTAGTTCAATTAGGCAGCTATTAAGTGGCAGGTTTCAAGACAGTCATTTTGGACTAAGGTGCCTAAAATCTGGTCTATTTATGCACCCAAACGGGTGTTTTTTTGGTTTTCAGGGTTTGTTTTTTTTTGTATCTGGCCATAAGCATGTAATTCCAGAAGAGGATTCTTAGCATCCTAAACTGGAGATATTACATCTCTGCAGCCTGGCTTCCCATTCCCATGCATTGTATAGGGGAGCTTGGCATGTACATTAGGGCTGTGAATCCCAGTAAGCACCAAGGCACCCAAACATAGCCAAAGCAACATCTAGTATGCCTATAAGACAGTGCAAGACAGTGCTCTGCTGTCATAGCCCTGCTAAGGTATTTCATACCCCCTCTATACACTCTGGTTCCCAAACTGGGAGCAATATAGCTACACTAGTGTCAATAATCACTACCTCGGAGCAGACCTTATGAAAACATGCACAGAATTACACTAACACAAATATAATACTTCCAGATCAGAAGCTAGCATGTGCAAAGTTCATGAAATGTATCTCAGGACCATGCAACATCATGCTGGATAAACACAAGCCTAGTGTTGGTATGTCTAAGTCTCTTTGTGACTCTATCCCACAGTTCCTACAGATATAAAAAAGAAACAGAAGTAAAAAGTACTCCATTTATTTACTTACTGCAAAAAATAAGTATTTTTGTTTTTTATATTTTATAAAACCTAATTGTCACTATGATAGATACCTTCTGACGCTGTCTTCCCCAACATTCTCAGAAGCAAGCTAAGGCAATATGATCTATACTAAAGTATTATAAAGTGGATGCATTAGCTGGTTGGATAATCATGCTCAAAACATAGTCATCACTATGTCAGTGTCAAACTGAGAGAAGGGAATAAAAGAAGATACCCAGAGCTCTGTTCTGGGCCCAGTATTCTTTAATATCCTGATTAAACAAAGGCTTGGAGGAGAAAACTGAGTGCACACTTAGTACATTTGTGAATACTGACAATATCTATGGTGTTGCAGACATTTTGGAGAACAAGATTAGGTTTCAAAATGACCTTGATGACTCAGAAAAATGGGCTGCGCTAAATCTGATGAAAGTCAAATAAGGAAAATGCAAAATATTCACTAAAAAGAATTAAAATAGGTAAAAACAAATGGAGAGAAATTGACTAGGCAAAACTGAAGAAAAAGACTTGAGCATTATAATGAATCAGGATGAATATGAGTTAACCTTATAATATTGTTGGAAAAAGTCCTAATAGCATATTTTATTAACTGGACTGCAATTTGGAAGTCAAAGAAATGTTGGAGAAATGGTATAGCCGTCATGCTCCAAGAATTACTTAAGAGGTAATATATTTGTAGGTGATATCTTTTATGAGACCAACAGCATGGTTGGGATTATGTTAGACAAGTATACAAAGGGCCTTGCATTTGAAAGCTTGTCTAACTTTATCCCAAACATACTGTTGGTCCCATAAAAGATATCACCCACTATGAAGGGGAAGAGATGGCAAACAGGGATTTTCCCCTCTGTCCCTTCCCTCGGCAGGAAGAGCGGCACCAGCACCATCACAACAGGCTCCAGTGCAGCAGTTTTGCAGCTGCCTGAGCCTACAGGTTGGGGAAAGAAGGGGGCAGAGCCTGAGAGGAAGAGGGGCCAGGAGAGGATCGACAGGGAGTGCAGAGGAAGTGGTGAGAAATCATCACAGAAGTTAGAGAGCCGGGGGCAGAAGCTCAGAGCAACTCACCGGAAAGATAGGGCCGCAGATGCACTCCGGGGACATGGGGTGTAAGCAACCAGCCAGCACATAGCTGGAGGGAGCTACTAATGGCAGGGAGTAGACCCGCCATAGAAGGGTAGGGCTGGGAAGAGGTGCATGGCTTATCCAAATAGCTGAGTCCGCTGTGTACCCCAGCAAAGTGTGGGTAGGATGGGAGGACAGAGAAACCCATCAGAGAGCAGTGGAAGAGCCTGGGGTCCTACTGGAACTGGCAGCATTGAGACTCTGAAGTACCTCTCAGGGATGAGTGGGGACAGGAGCCAGGAAGCAACACGAGACCAGACAAGGCGACACCAGGCAGCGACCCTTTGGTTGACCAGAGACTGGAGAAAGACCAGCTAGCAGGGAGTGATTCTCCTGAAGGGGGAAGAACCTAGAGCCAAGGCAGTATCGAGGCCAGAGGCTGATGTGTAAAGAAGACACCTAGGACAACTGTACTCTCAAGGTCCAAAGGGAAAAGCAAGGTGCAAACAAGCCATAGAGTCTAGCTCATCATAAATATGGGTTATCTAAGACCATATCCCAGAGGAGGCTGGATGTTAGATCTTTAAGTTATTTTCCTCAGTTAATGTTTAAATAACATTGTTAATGCTAATCCATGATGAGCCTAGTCACAAGGATGTTGGAGTCGAGATGTAGGACGGCTAAAGAAGAGCCAAAGGCATAAGAGCACCTCTTTCTCCGTCAGTGAAAGGCATGTATGAGAAGCGATCACCCATAAAGGGAGAGCCTCAGAACACCACTGCTCATTTGAGCCAAGGATGTGGTAAGGGTGGGGTAAAGGGGAAGTTGGAGCCCCATGAAGAAATCAGCAGAGTGATAGCTCACTAAACCCGTGAAACTACTGTCTCTCAGCAAGAACATCAAAATGTGGCAAACGAGAACACCTAACGGGACACTCAGGTAATTCCATTTTGGAGATCTCACCCTGACATTGCAAGGGGGTAGGTTACCAGGTAAGAAAGGACTCAAGCCCTATAATACTTACCCACAACACCCACAAAAATACTTGCCTCTCACATAAAGCATAGGAAGTAATTCAGCACTGTATTCACTTTTGGATACCTCATTACAAGAAAGATGAGGAGAAATTAGAAAAGATCCAAAGGAGAGTGCAAACAATGATTAGGGGTTTAAAAACATGACATATGGGGAAAAGTTGAAAAAATCTGGGATTAGCTGATCCCATGGGCCAGGTACAGACATTACACTTTTACCCATATAAGTGATTGGAAAACAGTCTGCACCTGTAACAGAACAGAAGTTCAACACTCATAGACTGGTTTAAGAATGGCAGAACCCGGTTCAAGATTTGTCTCCCCGCCCACCAAAGGGTGTGTTCTGTTTGCTGCTGATCTAAATAACAGCGCTTACAGAAAACAAAGTCACTTAGATCAGTTCCTCTTTGGGCTTTTTGAAGATGTGCGCCTAGCCAGAAAGAACAAATTCAGCCATGATGCAAAATTTCCAAAAGGATTCACATTCAAAAGGGATTGTTATAAAGAGGATGGCAAAAAATTGTACCTGTATCCAAAAAAAGGACAGTTACAAGAAGTAATGGGCTTAAATCTCAACAATGGAAATCTATGTTGGATCACTCTGAGGGTGATTAAGTACTTGAGTAGACTGCCCAGAAAGGTAGTGAAGTTTGTTTTTTTTAAATCCATGTTAGAAAAAGATTTTACTGGGGTGGCTTTGAATGATCCTACCTTAATCAGAAGGCTGGATTAGAAGGGCCTTGGGTCCCTTCCAGCCCTTTGTTGCTATATGATGCTATCTTTCCAAGTTACAAAGCTTAAATTGCAGTTTTTGAACATACACGTGTTTGAGTGATTTGACTCCAGACTTTTTTAGTCAATTCAGGGACCAGTTGCAAAGTTTTAATTTGAATTGACTTCTGTATTCAAAATGTTTGCCTTTCATGAAATCTGGAGACGTTCTGTACCATGAATCAGGTCCTGCTGTACTTGATATTTCTTTGGGGAATTTTATTTTGCAATTTGTTTGAGCAGGGTAGTTTTCAGTTTGACCATCTATAGCACTTACAGGCTCTCCTCTCACTTTGTTCTTTTTCATTTGGAGTTTGATTTGGAGAATTTTGTGATGTTACTGCAGCTTTTATCACCAGGAACATGTTCTGCTTTATTTTGTGGTTGTTCTGCTCCTGACATTTGGTGACATTTTCTCTTGTTGTTGACTGTTTTGTATTTCCTTAAAAGAGTAAGCTAGTCTAGTGGAGGTGTTTAATTTGTTTTAGCCAGTCCATAGCATGTCCAGTATATAGACTGCACAAAGCTTTCTGTTCACATTCCTTTCCTACTTCAGCTTTCTTTTCCAATTGCTTTCTACCGCATCTTTGTTTGCTTTATGACCTTTGTCTAAAGCATTTTTTCCCTGAGTAGGAGCTGAAAGTGTTTTTGCTGATACCTGCCACATCTGTATTTTTTCAGAAAGTTATTTTTCTTTATCATTTTTCAGCATTACAACTGAACAGTTTCTTGGGTGTCTACTTGAAAAACATAAGCAAGTGAATCTTCCGTAACAATGTTACTGAAAGTTGATCTCCTTCTTGTTGAATAAAGGTGAAATGGAGTCTTTTTGTTGCTAGCATTGAAATTACTCATCTTTACAGGATAGCAGGTATGCTGACTAGAATCACTGAGATATTTTAAAAACTTGCTCTAAAGGTGAACTAGAAGAATAGACTTTCTCTGACAAAATAGATGTGATTGGACCTACAACTTCATTGCTAATAGTTGGAAATATGGAATGAAACTGAAGACCTTTCAAGCAGAGAGGTATGCTTTATTGTATCATTAGTAGAGACGAAATACCTGCCAACTAGAAACAGCACAGTGACTAACGACTGTAGGGTCATAAACAATTGATATTTATAACACTACATAAGATGGCTGTTAATATCTGAGAGCTTGTCAACAAAAGTAATTATTTAATTGCAACTAAGCTATTAAAAGTAATAAGCTTCAAAAGATAAGTTTTCTGGCTGTAAAATAAACACTTTTCATAATGAGTGTTGGACTGAATCTCCTTTACTAGTGGAACAATGTGAGATAAATAGCATAAAACAAAAATTCCAGCAGGTGATTTAAAAAGTTATCATCTGATTTTTTATCTCCTTCAGCTATTGCTTGAAATAGCCCTTTTTTCAGAGCCAGTGCAGTTTAGCACTGATAAAGAATCAAGGAAAAAAACATCTTTTTTTCTGTGCTGTAGTGGACAGGATTTTGGATGATGTTCTGTATTTGTCAACCAATGGCTGTTAGCAATAAGCACTGCCATGCTTTCAAATTAGACACAGCATGAGATGAATTGGGTAAAAATAGTTGTCTTAGCTGTGAGCCTCATGACACATCAGGTCAGAGAAATAATCAGAGCTGGGTGCAAAACTGCTTTTCAATCACATGAAAATGTTGAGGTCTTGACTATTTTCCCACTCTGCATCATGACAAAACTGACACATTTTGGAGTTTTTCATGAAAACAAGTGAAATTTTCACCTCTAGAAAGCAAAAATCCCGTTGATTAAACAGAATTTGGGAAAACAATATTCCTATCCCTGGTCACACTCAGGCAGAATAAGGACTTGAAGCTGGATCTCTTACTGCACACAGAAGTGCTCTAAGCACTGAAGGCTCAGATAGAAATGACACTCATCATGCTATTGGCCCCATGAAATTGCTCTAAAGTAGCAGTAGGCAAAAATATGGCCTGCGGGCCAGATCTGACCCAGCAGGCCATTCTATCCAGCCCACAGGCCCCCTAAAAATCTAGAAAATATTTATCTGCTCCTGGCTGCCTGTCAAAGATGACAGGAGCCAAGGGCAGTAGTACCTAGAGGGATCTGTCAACAGGATGAAGCAGGTCAGCCCCACCC
Source organism: Caiman crocodilus (assembly GCA_030014935.1). Taxonomy (NCBI): domain Eukaryota; kingdom Metazoa; phylum Chordata; order Crocodylia; family Alligatoridae; genus Caiman; species Caiman crocodilus. The sequence continues at coordinate 19,996,352 of JAGPOW010000290.1, forward strand.
CACCCTCAGCCATTTTCCTGCTTTCCTGCCCCCACAGTGCTCCAGCACCATGCAACTCCTGGCTGCATCACTGGACTGCTAGAGCACGGGATCCATGTTGGTATCCCGAGAGTAGGTGTGTGTGCGTGTGTGTGTACAGAGGGAGGGACTATGTGTATGTGTTGTAGGGTGAATCCCACCCCGAACATTCACATGCACCCCCCCTTGCACTACCTTATACAGACCCTCACACCCACCCTGCTCACACAATCCAACCACCCTCTCCCCACACACAACCCCCCCAAATCCCATACCCACCCATAACCCACATATTCACACATACCCCCACATGCTCCTTCACCCCACATTCACACCTATCCACCCCCAAAGACACACCCACACCTTACATACCCACACACCCACAGCCCCTCACAAAGCTATACTCACCCCTCCATAATATGCAAGAGTAAAACTTCATTTTAAGCTAGTATATACAACCACCCCTACTCACACTACACAGATGCATGTAAACCAGACAAAAATATTTTTTTAAATCAAATTAATGAATGTTTTAGATGTTCACTTTTTAGAATATACTTTGGTATTTTTCTGGTTCTGAGATAGCAAAACCCCTTGCTGAAAGGAGTAGTTCTGGGGGCAAACGGAGGGACTTCTGGTGGCAAGGGTTAGGAGGCAGGACTTCCAGTCACAAAATGGAAACCAGGGGGCAGGGCACATGTCAAGGGATGGGGCTACCCATACAACCCTTGACAGCTTGCCAGAACTTGGTAAGTGGCCCTCTGCCCAAAACAATTGCCTGCCCCAACTCTAAAGCCATGCCCAAACAGAAAAGCACACCTGCAGAGCCCTCTGATTATGCAACAAATTAACCCTCATTGTATGAGGGTTCAAATAAAGCCATTCTTAAGTGTAGCAACTTTATTAATTTCTGTATGCTTTGGCTGCAACAGCAACCCAGCTCAAATTGATGTCTCTGGAGGGAAGGGGGAGAAGGCAGAGAAGGGAGGTCTCTTCTGAGTTTTTCTCAGCCCTGTTGCTGCAGGGGGTGGGCTGGAACCTCTCACTTCTGGGCCAGGGGAAGAGCCAGGGAAAGATGCAGTCCCTACCCCTGGATCAGATCCAAATTGGAGTCAATGCTCCACCCTCCTGATCCAACAGCTAATGCTTGTTGGGTTGGGAGGATTGGTCTAACTCTCAGCGATTTCTATGAATTGCCATGAGTTAGACCTGGGAGCTGCACTTCTGTCTGTAGCTTGAATTATGTATAATCTCACTTTTCTGTGTTATATACTTTGGACCTGGGAAAATTCTCCACTGAAAAATATCATTAAAAGGCATGTTCCTGTGAAATCCTTCAATTTTAAAGAACAGTTGCTTTTGGGGAGGAAAAGCATTTTCAACAGAAAATTGCTAACCAGGTCTAGCTTTAATCACAGCACTTCTGCTTCCAGTTTCACTCCTAGATATAAGCAATTCTCTTCCCAGAAATCCTTTAGTAGTTTTATGTAGTACCCATTAGCATCTTCCCATGATTATTGAAATTTAATATCCAGAAGCAACAAGAGCAAGAATTTTATTTTAGACCAGAGCCACTAGTTGTAAAAATTGCTTTTAACATCTGGGATCCTAGGATTTTAAAGGAGTTGCCACTTAGTTTATCAGCTGTTCTGTGTACAGACCACAGCCCGTGGTTTTCTATAGTTTTTAATACTTGTCATTTCTCCCTTCATGGTATCTCTATTTTTCTTTTTTTCATAGTCTGCATGTGTCACCCAGGCCCCTAATTTAGTAAAGGATTTTATAAGCAAAATTTTACCTTATTTTAAGTCTTGAACATTGCATATATTTGTTAGGTTTTCATGTTGTGGTGGTGACGACTTAATAGTCCCCAAGTGGATAGATCGTATACTGCTAATAATGGCATATTTCAGTATCACTGTTTACTCACAGTGGTTGCAGGGTGAGACCAAAATAGTTTTCTATCGCTCTGTTTACATCAAAGTGTTCCAGGTACATCAGGCATCTCTATGATTTCCCTCTCAATCTGACTGAAATCCAAAAAAATTAATAAAGAATAACAGTAGTTGTTTGAGAGTGTTGTTAGAACTCTAGATGTGAAAATCCTACCTGTATTCAGACTTTATTTATATGGGTAAAATGTGCATCCTGAATGCATCTGTAAAATCTATTATTCAGCAAAGGGTCATCTTCACTAGCCTTGCAAAATGCTTCAGAAAATCACAAAGGTCTAACTATATATACTCAACTGCACATCAGTATTTCCATTTGAACACAACCCTTATACACTACTTTGTAACTAGATTTAGCTGGACACTCTGGGCGGGATGATCCTGCAGTATAAAAGTGTTATAGCATAGATTCCTAAGAAAATCATAAAGCTTCCCAGTGCTGAACATCCATCACCAGAGTGCCCAGCATCCTCTCTTCTTGTTGAATGAAGGCCCTTATGATCCAGGTATGATAATTTGTTTTATGAGACATTTACTTAGGAAAGCCCAATGGATATAAATGCCTCAAAAGACTACAGAAGTTGGGTAAACATGAAAGCAAACACCTGAGGTTTTGGCCCTGCTTTAACCTTTTCTTTTTAATAATTCCAAGAATAAAAGAATCCTTTATATAAAAGGAAAAAAAAACACCTTTTAATTTTTTTTTTTATGTTCCATGAGTTCCCAGGATGGTGCTAGCATTCAGAGAATGACTGCATCCATCTGCACTGGGCTCATCAAATGCATGTTTCCAGCACTAATGGTGCACTACTGAAGCTATTAGCGTAGTACTATACGCACTAGTAACTGTAGTCAGATGCCATTTGATACAGGCAATTGATACTGTAGATGCTGAACAAAAAGTTTGCTTTTGATTTAAACAATAATTGGCAGTAGCATATTATTCCTCATGTATATTGGATGGATTAGCCTTATCATTATAGGCCAGATTGTGGCTTCTTATATATCCTGGTACTGGGGACTAATACAGTCACTTTCTGCTTATGTGGGAAGATAGCAGTCTTCATAGAGCTGCCTCAAAAAAATAACTATAGAGACTGGTAGAGAATTAAAAGAATCCAAGAAAAATAGAGCTGGAAGGGATATCAGGATGTTATCTAGTCTCAACATAGTCCACAAACAGGATAATTTCTGTTGATTATGCAAGCTACTGCTTCTGAAAATTTATGCATCCCTCATTTAGTTGGTCTATAAGAGGGTCTACAGTAAAATATGATCTACAGGCCTGATCCAGCCCACTAGGCAATTTCATCTAGCTTATGGGCAGGTGCCTACCAATTCCCATATCTGGCCCAGACCTGAGCTGCCGCTGCTGTGCTTGCACGGGGTCAAGCCCTACTGTAGCAAAACCCCCAGTTTCTCTCTCTTTTTTTTCATTTATTTATTTTAAAATGCATCCCCTACCCCAATCATTTCTGATTCTTTCTCTCCTTCTCTTTTCCCTATAGATAAGTATAAGTAAGCTAAGATGTAGGATAAGCTTTAAACACTTTTATTTTAGTGGCAAGTTTTTGGTTTTGGATATCCACTGTTGTATATTGTATTATTATTAGTTTTGTATTGATTTTTACTGTTGTATATTGTATTATTATCATTTTCATATTGATTTTTATTGTTTCATGTGGATAGTGTATGGTTTAGGCCTGTGTTTGTAAGTGAACCAAAGTCATGACAAGTTTCCATTTTATATGTCAAGCTTCCATCTTCTGTCTTCTGCCTAGGCATCCCATGTTGCAACTGTATGAGTCACATACCCCTCCCATGTAAATTGGTTCCCTGATGAATGTGTGATTGGAAATGATTGAAATGCAATGGTAGCAGGCCTCTACTGAATGGCCTGTAATGACTGAGCCATCACCTCACATTGATTCACCCAGGAACCACAGACCTCACCCAGGAACAGAGACAAGACCAGCATTTGAAAGACAAAGGACCCTGCAAAACCAGCAACTCTGGAATGCCATTTCCATCTGGACCAAACACCATACCACAACACCTATCTACCCACAGGCCCTGCTGGCGACTCCCCTCTAGACAACACATACTGGACAAGGACCCCTTCCAGCCTGGATAGGTAGATATTACATGCACACCTCCTCCTACAATTTGGAATTTCTCTCTCTATGTCTCTCTCTCTCTCTGTTATGCTTCAGCCCAAGTCTGAATTCGTTGCCCGGCATGCATGAGTGCCAATATATGAATGCCAGTTGGAAGTTTGAAAGGAAAAAAGCTTTTAT
>JAGPOW010000290.1:20007581-20022723 GCA_030014935.1 Caiman crocodilus
AGACTGACAGGCCTGTAGTTCTCCGGGTCCTCTTTCCTCCCCTTCTTAAAGATGGGAACCACATTGGCCACCTTCCAGTCCTCCGGCACTTGTCCAGAACTCCAAGAGAGCTCATATAACCAAGCCAAGGGATCAGCAATCACCCCCGCCAGCTCCCTCAGAACCCTCGGGTGTAGGTCATCCGGGCCTGCCGACTTAAAGACATCCCATTCAGAAGTGGGACAGGTGGGCAAGGCTGGGATCATGGGCCAGGATCTTGGGGCAGTGACAGGATGGGTCCAGTGCCATGGCAGAGCTCTGATCTGCTCCTCACATTCCCCCATGATGGGCATGGAGTCCATGGGGAAGGGCATGCAGAGAGTGGAATGTGGCACTGCCCCTGCCCTGGCCCCATGCTGTCACTACTCCAAGATTCCAGATGAAGCTCCTTGTCTCCCGCTGCCCCATTCTGTCCACCTGGTTGTGAACCCTGCCTGCTCAGGTCCCTGCTGGTCTCCATGGATATTAATGGGGCCAGGGCTGGGGCTAACTCATGATTCACTTGCCTCACACTCCTACCCAGAACTGGTGCCCATTGCTTGCATATGTGGGCAGTGGATCACAATTCTGCTCCATGCTCAACCAAGATGGGGCCAGGGCTGGGATCCAGGGGAGTGGCATCCAGGAGCAGGCATGACAGTGTAATCTAATAACATTTTTATATTTCATCCACCAAATGGCTGTTTCAAGTAAATGCATTTCTGGGAGGAATTCCTTCTGAAACAGGCATTACTTGAACAACACAATGATGAATATATTTGTAAAATAAGGCAGAAGCACATGTATGGCCCCCTCTACATATTACATATATTGTGCAATGAACTGGTTATTTCCACAATTATCTTAAGACCAGGTACACTTGCAAAGTATTTATCATACCATAAAAAGCTCCAACAAGCTATAAAGTTAGATGTCAAAAATATATACTAACTTTATACCTTGCTATTGATCTTTAATTTGCACATATAGCAGGGACTCCCCTTTGGGTGGGAACCCTGTCAGTTGATGGAGCTCCCAGCTGAAGGGTTGCATCATGCCCAGTCAGGAATGGGCATCCTGCAAATGAGGGGATTCTCAGGTCCCAGCAGCACACAGCAGCTAGTGCTGAGACAGCCACACCAGCCCTAGAGGTTCATGATGCCCCCCACAGCTGCTGCAGTCTCTCACCCCAGGGGTTTCACTCACCCTAGAGGCTGGGAGATCATGGCAGTTGTTTCCCACATCTGTGGGGTGGTGGGAGGGAGGATCTGGCCCTGCACATGTCAGATGGGCCTATTTCACAAAAGCAATGGCTACTTTCAAGAGTAATATGTGTGGTATACAGGAAATTTACAATGTATGACCTTACTGACTTTCTATTGAGTGTGTATTATAATTATGCAGTTTATCGGTAAAGATTGTCAACACTCTTATAAGATCTTGTTTTCACTTGTTCATAACCTTGCCACAGGTTGAAGTACTTTCATTGACATTACCTATATTAGGCATCTGCATGCCTACACTTTTTAAAATTTTGGTTAAAATGATTCATCTTGTTTTCAAGGTGATGTTAGGAAAAATACACCACACTCATACTAAAGCTATTTAATGCAGAAGCCTAAGAAATTCCATGCTTTAGAGTAATATAAACTCTAAAACTCTTGGTTCAGAGGTGATACCTTTTATTACTAAATAGCAAACTAAATGGCAACATTAAATAGCAAAAAATAGCCAAAAATTCTTTCTTTGCAAGCTTTTAGGCACATATACCCTTCTTCAGGCTGAGGAGAAATCAAAGGTTCTAAAAGTCCTGGTAGGTAGAAAATAAACTTCATTTTGCACAGGAGAAGTTGAGGCTGGATATATATTTCCCTGGGTCTCAGACTCCTTTTGTGTGAGTTGCTCTGTGATGTTTTAGAATAAGCACTTGCAGTGTCACTGGAGATTGCTCAAACCTCAGCATTATACCTTTTTACCCCATTAAAATTTGCCAAATTTTAGAAGAGTTACAATCAAAGGAAGTTGCAGTTCCCTGACCTTAAACTTTTAAAACTGAAGTCAAACCTGATTCTCAGTAATATAAAGAAACACAAAGATTGGACCCAGATATGAAGCCAAAAGTGCTCTATTACTGAACATATCTGGTGTTTTGAAACAGACCAATCTACAATTCCACCACTATAGATGAGATGAGTAGGTTATCTTTAAACATTTTGGCATCTTTCTTGCATGGCAACTGCAGATGTACAAGAATTCTATGTGCTACGATCTATGCATGAAAAATGTCATTTCTGCAGTTATATATGAAAGCTGTTTATCCAGATACCTAGCAGAATGTGCAAACTTGCAGATGTACAATTTTTGCAGTGCTAAAAAAGAAATATTGGCTAAAAAATTGGCTCTCTACCTTAACAAATAGGAGAGGAATTAAGAAAGGCCCAGTTTTAAATTTCACAGACAATAAAGTATAACTGGTGGAGATAGTGTCGGACAAGGAAATAATCAACAATCAAAACAAGCTAAATAAGGCTATGGTCAAGTATTAAAGGTATAAAGAAAGGGGTAAGAGCTCAATAAATTGTAAAAGAAAGACTGAGAACATAAGATCAAGAGGATAAAAAGGGGGAAGGCCATTTTACAGGTAGGTCAAAAGATCATGGGTTGAAGTTCTCATCTTAAAGTCTACTTATTTATTATAAAATAAAAAAAAAATGTCAAACTAATTCCCTGTACAGAACTTTGAATATCTCAAATGGTAGTGAGAGGATCTTAATTTTTTAAAAATCTTAGACACAGAGATCCTCACTATAAAATAATAGAGGATCAAGTTAATGTCCCTTGAACTTTTCTGGTTGATGGGCTAATAGAAGGAGGCTTTACATAGCAGTGGAAATATACCATGCCCTTTCAACAGACATCCCTCTTGTCCAGTGAAAGGTATATTTTAATTATTGATCAACTTTATGTATATTTCTATTTTTATGAAGACTTATGAATATAGTTAAATATTTTCACTTATACTTGTGCCAATGTTAATATGAGGACAGTATGAATGAATTATTTCATCTTAAGCTTTTTAAAAAATCCATTTCAATTTCAAAGCATGGTAAAAAGTCCATATTATAGCAACATTCATGTGGGTTATTTTGTCTCCCAACAAGTTTAGATCTGCAACACCTTCCCTCTCAAATGACAAGACACAATACATGCATATTACTTACATACTAAGCAGAGTAACTGGTCAAGTGCAATTAAGAAGAACTTGAAAATAATCAAAGTATTGCCTTATAAAGATTCTTTTCTTGGTATTTCAGGACAAGTTCAAGAAAGGAATGTAGTACACAGTCCATCTAAGTATTATTTATATCCTGCCAGTTCATGACAGAAAAACCTCCCCCTCCCCCATTCAAATATTTAATTGCAATGGAATCTTTCACTTTATTTGATATATGAATTACTAACAAAGTAATAAGAAAAAAGTAGGGATGTGCAAAATGGCACTGTTCCATTTCGACTAGAATTTTGAGGTTTTGATGGAATAGTGTTTTGTTTTGAATTTCATTTGAGCCAAAACAGCTGTTCCGTTTCACTTCTTTGAAACAATGAGGCTGTTTGTATGCTGTTTTGACATTTTGCCCATTCACTATAATGGAATTATGGAGGCTCAAAACAGCCTCTCTCATCTGGCAGACAGATTGGGGCCCAACCCCAGGAAGGCTCTGCCAGTCCTCCCAGGGCTGAGGGCCAGTCTGCCTGCCAGATGAGGGAGGGAAGCAGGTGCTGCCACCTGGGACTGGGGAAGGAAACTGAACCTGATTGCACAGTTCTCCCCAGAGCTAGATTGGACTGGGGAAAGGAATTCAACCCAGGTAGGCTGAGTTGCCTTTCCCACCCTGATCATAGAGCTAGGAAGGAAAACTGAGCAATCCAACTCAATTCCCTTCTCCAGCCCAAGAACCAGGAACTGAACCAGGGCTCAGTTCCCTTCCTCTGTGTTGTGATCAGCTTCCCACCCTAGCTGCAGGAGGCGGGGAGAGCCAGGGCTACACTCCCCACCTGGCTGAACCTGCAGCCACTGAGAGCACAGCCCTGGTTCTTCTCTGTCTCCCACCACCTGGCTGCTTTGAAATTCGAAATGTTTCAAAACTTTCTAAACATTTTGATGATCCTCATTTTGTTTCTAGGCTGTTTTGAAGCACTTCATTTCATTTTGATTTAGCTGTTTCAAGCTCAGAATGAGTCAAAACACTGTCAAAATCAAATGGCCAGCAAAATTTCATACAGTTCTAGAAAACAGCAACTTCAGCATAGGCTTTTATGAAAATGTAGTACCCTGGTGCAATAATAAGAGCAGTGTATTCTATACCTTATGCAGTAGAAGTGTTCCCTGAAACAGTTTCTTAGAATAGGACATCCAATATGACCTCACCAAAGTATTCTAAATAGAGAAAGCAACTTTGACATCTACGAATCTGAATCACTTTGCTAAACTGAAATCTTCCCCTTGATTTTTTACTTATGAGATAAAAAATAAAATACTGATGACTGAAATCAAATACATTTTCCTAAGGTAGAAGTCTCAAAGCTAAAAAGGAGGTGTACACCCAATGGAAGGGAGGGACCATCACCAGAGAGGACTATGCCTCCATTGCTTGGGATTGTAGGGGGACAAAAGCCCTCATGACTCACCAAAAGCATATGAGAACATCTCCTAGCTAAAAAGGAGGCGTACATCCAATGGAAAGGAGAGGCCATCACCAGGGAGGACTATATCTTGGTTGCTCAGAGCTGTAGGGGGACAGTCAGGAAAGCCAAGGCAGAGATGGAACTGGAACTAGCAACCCAGATCAAGGATAACAAGAAATCATTTTTTAAATACATAGGGGGTAAAAAAAAAGTAACAAATAATGTGGGGCCTCTGCAGAACATACTAGGAAATCTGGTAGTTTCACTAGATGACAAAGCAGCAGAGGTCATTGAGGAACCCCTGGCACAGCTTTACAAGCACTCATGGTGCTCTAGCAAGGTGCCAGAGGACTGGGAAAGGGCCAATGTGATCCCCATTTTCAAAAAAGGGAGGAGAAGACCCAGGAAATTATGAGTCTGTTAAGCTTACCTTGGTCCTAGGAAAGCTCTTTGAGAAAATTATTGAGGTGCACATCTGCTAGGAGCAAGCAGATGCTTGAGAAGCAGATACAAGGGAGTGTATGCTTAGGGGCAACCAACATGGATTCATTTGAGGCAAGTCCTGTCAGACCAAACTGGTTGCCTTTTATGACCAGGTCACAAAATCCTTGGATGCAGGTGTCATGGTTGATGTAGTCTTTCTGGACTTTAGGAAGCCCTTCAACACTGTTTCTTATCCTATTTTTGGTAAAAAAATTAGGAGATTGTGGTATCAATTCCTTCACAGTCAGATAGGTTGCCAATTGGCTGGAGGGCTGCACCCAGAGAGTGGTGGTGGATGGGTCATTTTTGATCTGGAGGGATGTGGGCATTGGGGTCCCCCAGGGCTCGGTCCTCGGGCCTGCACTGTTCAACATCTTCATCAGCAACTTGCCTGAGGGGGTGAAAAGCACCTTGTTCAAATTTGCAGATGACACTAAGATGTGGAGAGAAGTGAGCATGCTAGAAGGGAGGAACAGGCTGCAATTGGATCTGGACAGATCAGATACAGGGGTGGACAGATCAGAACAGGATAGGATTCAATACTGACAAGTGCAGGGTACTGCACCTAGGGAGAAAGAACCAGCAGCATACCTATAGGCTGGGGGACTCCATTCTCATCAGCACAGAGGCAGAAAAGGATCTCAGAGTCATTACAGACTCCAAGATGAACATGGGCTGCCAATATGACGATGCAGTCAGGAAGGCTAACCACACCTTGTCCTGCATCCACAGATGCATCTCAAGCAGGTCCAAGGAGGTGATCCTCCCCCTCTATATGACATTGGTCATGCCACAGTTGGAGTACTGCATCCAGTTCTGAACGCCACACTTCAGGGGGGATGTGGACAACATCGAGATGGTCCAGAGGAGGGCCATTAATATGGTGAGAGGGCAGCAGGGCAGGCCCTATGAGGAGAGGCTATGGGACCTGAACCTGTTCAGCCTCCACAAGAGAAGGCTGAGAGGGGATCTGGTGGCCATCTACAAACTAAGGGAGACCAGCAGGTAATGGGAGAGTCCCTGTTCTTCCAAGCACTACTGGGAGTAACAAGGGAAAATGGCCATAAGTTGATGGAGAATAGATTCAGGCTAGATATCAGGAAGCACTACTTCACTGTCAGGGCGGCTAGGATCTGGAACCAACTTTCAATGGAAGCGGTGCTGGCTCCTACCCTGGGGGGTCTTTAAAAGGAGGCTAGATGGACACCTTGCTGGGGTTGTTTGACTCCAGCATTCTTCCCTGCCATGGCAGGGAGTTGAACTTGATGATCTGCTCAGGTTCCTTCTGGCCCTACCAACTATGAAACCTCAACTTGGAAATTAGACTATGTTTTTCAGGAATGGATCTGACAAAATAAGGAAAAAAGTACGTTTTGTGAGCATTCATTTGGAGGAAAAAACCCTACAAATTCTCATCAGTGATATCTACTATAGGGTTTTTCACAAATATCCATAAAAGTAGAATGTGGTTAGCAAGACTATTTAAAGAAATAGAAAAATCCTGAATCCTTATACAAATGTTTGCCTGAGTATTTATACTTTGTATATTGGCAAAGCCATTTGGAAAACTTTATGTGGGTTTGTCAAGGAACCAATGCAACTTTATAAGAGATGACAATAACACACTATGAACAGCAACTACTTGAAAACCTGTTGCCCTAAAGAAAGTGAGAGAAATTGATTAGCTGAAGCAAATTGTTATATCCCATCTAATGAATTATTTTAGACAACATGTTAATTTGTGCAAATCAAAGTCTGTTTTCAAATAATTCATGAATAGGAAAAAAACTGACAGAATTCATTCAATAAACCACTAACTGCAAATACTTCACCGACTTCCATTCAAGAGCATCTTCCCTGATTTTGTTTTTGAAAATGCTACCTAATGAAGCTTTATGGCTACCACTTTGTGCTGATTAAACACCATAATCCTCTTATTTGTTCAGGTCCCTTGTGCTCCCCTCTTTTTTTAAAAGCAGGGTCCTAATGAAGCTTTTGCTGTGTTGCTAAGTAATTACTACTTACAGTCTGAAATGAAGCTCAGTTCCAAGCCATTTGCATTTATGTGCTGAAACTAAATGATTAATGTGAATTTTTACACGTTTTTAGGTTTAATTTTTCAGCCTAATGAAACCATAAATTTCAAGCTCTCAAAAATCTTCCTCTCTCTTACTTAATTCGGTATGTAATTGAGAACATGCTTTTACTACAAATGGGGAGGCCTATCCAAATTTAAATTAATTTGGTGTTTAGATGAATAGCAGATTAAGCTATACAGATTGTCTAGTATTTACCATGTTAATCTTAGCTTTCAAATTAATAAAGTGAAATGTTAGAATTTCATAATATTAAAAAGACAAGGTTCTTTGGGTAAATCCGATGTGTTTTATTATACCAAATCATATAGTTGGAAGGTTTCCAGTACAAACACCGCTTGTCAGGCTGAGGAAGCATCTGCAGATGGCTTGTGCTCTTCCTGGATGGTGTGGTAAATGTTAAAAAGACAAACAAAGTTCTTTGGGTGAATCTGATATCTTTTATTAGACCAACTCAAATAGTTGGAAAAATTATTAGCAAAATTTTGGGCACAAACACCCTTCAGCAGGCTGAGGAAGCATCTGCAGATGGTCTGTGCTCTTCCTAGATAGAGTAGCAAAGCCTCTACTGTCTTTACACTTCTATCATGGTCAGTTTGGCTAAGTAAAGATATTCAAAAAGCCTGACATGGAATCAATCTAGCCCATGTGGGTTTCTGTAAGCAGCATTATTCAAGTTATTCTATCACACCAGGCACCTGCTGCTGCTTGCTAGGGGTGTGCAAAATGGCCTGCATTCAATTTGGTTCAGCCTGAATTAGGGACAGTGTTTTGATTTGATTCAGATTGCTGTCCTGATTTGATTTGGCCGAATCCAAAGCTGAAAATTCAATGCTAATTCAGAGAGTCAGCAATTTGGCCACAGACACAGATTTAACAGTTTTTTCTACATACCTCAGTGTACCAGGAACAGCAAGTGATAGCTGCAATGGTTGGGCGGATGGAATGTCCCACAGGAGTATGGTGGGGGCACATGCTTGGCGGCAAACCCAGAAGTGGACCAGAAGTACTTCCAGTACACTTCTGGGTCCACTGTCAAGCATGCAGGGGACACCTCCACACCCTCTCTGGCTTGACAATCAGCCATGGGGGGCCCAGGTGCCAGATTCAGGAGGTACCAGTCACTGAGCCAGGGAAGCCCCATATGATCCCTGGTGGACTCAGAAGTGGACTAGAAGAGCTACTGGTCCACTTCCAAGTCTGCTGCAGAGTGCACTGAGGACTCCCCCACACTCCTGTGGGACACTCCATCTGCCCCAACATTGCAACATTCACGAGCCACCTGGAACCTTGAGGTATGTAGAATAAAACATTTAAAGCTGTGTCTATGTCTAAATCGTCGAATCTTTCCAAATCTCTCTGAACTGATTCAGAGGGTTCCAACTCAATTTGGAGAGATTAAAGGGTCTCCTGATTTGATTAAAAAATTTAGCCACCAAATTGGGCTGAATCTTTGCCAACTCAAATCAGCAACTGAAGCTTTGCACAGCCCTATTGCTTGCCATATGCAAGAATTCCAAGGGACCTGACCATTCCTCTGCAGAGCACCCTTCCACCCCTCCTCCTATGGACACTTTATAAAGATAAAAAAAAACAAAACCTGAGCTACAGATGCTCCCTTTCCCCCCACCTCATGCTGCCTCTGGATGACAGCTGGCTGGAGGCAGAAGGCATGGTGAGAGTCTGGAGGCAAAGCTGGCTAGGTGCTTGGTTGGAGCAGCTGAGCATGGGCCAGCTGCTATCATGCCTTCCTGTGAGGGGAAATTGAGGGTCCACAAAACAGTATGGGATGCCAGCAGGCAGTGATCTAACTTACAGGATCTGATATAGATGTTAACTACTGAACTAACCTAAATCAGTTAACCCTGGATGATATTGATCCAGGACTATCTTAGACCAGGTTACACCATTTTTAAAACAGTCTATGCGCACTGAACTTCAGTTCTGTTTTGGGTGTAGACCAGTTTCAAATCACTTATACTGATTTATGTGAAATGTCTGTACCTCTGTGTTTATTGTGAAGTGTGACGTCCGTAGACCTCACTCGGTGATGCCCCTTGTGGGTAGTCCCTCCCCCTCATCTCACCTGCCACGACTTTGATGGAATGGGTTGTTTAAAGGAGGGGTTCAATGGAGATCTTATTACCGGAGGAGTCTTCCCGCCAAGGGGTACTCATGGTTGCGAAGTCCGATGTTCCACGGGGCTCTGCCACCACTAAACCCCGTCCACTCGCCAACCGGTCACTTGATGGTTTGCTGGGACCACAATGATGGACACAGGTCTGTCAGCCAGTCGGTGCTTGCCGCTTCCTGGGTCTGGCTCCCAGTCTGCATGCCCTCCAATCCGGCCGTATTCCACACAATTGCGGGACTTGTTCCCTTCTTGGCTTTAGAAATAATACTCTTCTGCCCCAGAGAAGCTTCCTCAGGGAGAGTATGGATCCGGACAATCCCCGGAGGCCAAACCCTCCACAACGTCCCGGTTGCCTGACTCAGCTGCTGGGCTGAGTGAGTGCTGCCCGCCTGTGAGGCAGCCTCCAGGGGAGCTGTAGCAACACAAGCGTGCTGCCTGCCTGCTCCCTTCCCTCCTATCCTTCTTGATTTACCAACTTCCATGTAGTTCCTCAAGTTAAAACTGTCTTACAAGGTCACCCTTGAAAATGTAAGGTTTAGGACATTTTATAGTGTGACATCTGACATCTACAAAACTCTCAGTCATCTGCAGATTAATAAAATGAGCACAGTTTCCTTCTCCATCCAAAATGGACTAGAATTTAGTTCTTTCCCCTTTTTTCTGACTATGAGATTGGCCAAAAATGTAAGAAGGATGCACACTTGCTGTACAACCAGAGACATATAGCAGTAATGTGAGTGTCTACAGCTTGGGGCTGTTCTTTCAGTTTCAGTGAGCTAGTGTTAGTCATCTGATATACAGCCTGCTACCCCAGCACAAGAACTCACAAGTTCATTTGAAGACATTAAAAGTTGGCACCTTGAAATAGCTACATGTATTCAAACATTCCCTTTTAAAAATTTCTAAATCATTCCCCCATATAACCCTCCCATCTGGTGTAACATTGTATGTTACTTCACTTGTGCCCCACTAAAAGTAAAAATACCACATCATATTCTTCGCTTAGGCAAATCAGTACAGTTCCATTAACAGCAACAGACTGTGCCAGTTTACCCCAGCTGAGAACATGCCACATCATTCATGCCTGTTATTATGAGAGTTGCTCTTTGATTTAGTGCTATAAACATTTTTAAATTGTTATCCCTATACATGCTGTATGACTGATTAGTTTGAACGCCTCATAAAATAATTAAAAAATAATTCATTAAAGCCTTTTTCTAACTCTTCATTTGTAATGAATATTCCCTCAAGAGTACTTGAACAACACAAAGAAAGAAACAATAAAAGCATATTTTACATTTTGAACCCTATAGAAATAATATAGTTGGAAATAACTGGCATTGGATGCCATTGATTCAATCTAATTCAGGACCTCACACATTTCATCAATGATTCTAAAACTTAGTAATGAATTTATTAACTACTGAGACTACAGTTTATATTATGGAAGCATGTGACTCAGAAAGACAGGCTGAATATGAAAATCTACTGCCACTCCAAGAGTGCTGTAAATATTGTTTCTCTTTATCCAAAATACATAAAATAATTAGTCATAATTCCTACATTTAGGACTCCCTGTATTCTTTCTGTATTGGATCTGTTCTTAAGTATTCAGCATAATGAGCAAACTCGCCACTTACTTACACTGGTGATAAACCATGGTATGGCTGTTTCTGAATACGGAGCTAGATTTGCAAATTCTAACTCAAATTAAGTAAAGCATCAAAGCACATGTAAAAATTCACCTGTACTCCTCAGAGAACTTAAGTATTGAAAGGGATAAAACACTAAATCAGGGCCATGTGACTTATGGTACATATTACAGATAAAAATCAACACTGCCATTAAGATCAAATTGTGTCCTAATGTTTATCTCGATAAGAAATCAGTGAAAATTCTCTCAAAGTAAATTAACTAACTTTAGAGTTTCTCCTTTTTGATGAAAATACGTATTTTTTCACAAAGGCAGTTTTGGAAGTTTCCCCCAAAACTAAAAGGCTGTTTCTGGAGCAAAATTTTATATTTTAATAAGTAAAACATGGATGATATGGAACTAGTGACATTTCAGAAGGAATGTATGGTGTTCCCTCTCACATATAAGTAAGGAAATATCTTAAATTTAATTCAATTAAATTAGGTAATAATATTTAATTTAGCCATAAATCACATTAATATGAGCTATATGAGCAATATGTAATAATAGTCATTTTTCAGTGTTTTGTTCCTAATGAACACAATCTAAAGTCATTATTTTGGGGCTTAGCCAGTTTGAATTCTGGTTAGTATGTAGCCTGGTCTGCTCCTGGGAAAGGATAAATGATTTATAAGTCAGTGAATGTGAGAAGAGTGTTATTAATTTTTTAGGTAACTCCAAAAAGTGAAATTTATTCATTTTTAAATAATACTTATATTAGGAGCATTACTTACTACCTTAGATGTTATAACTTTATATGTTCCAAAAATCTTCACTTGCATTGAAATAACCCAAAGATAATCATTCGATCAAGCTAAAAGAAGAGACAGTTCTGATAAGAGTATGCGGTTATCACTAGGTTAGTCCACATGTGATTAATGAGCACGAATAAACTCTGGAGCATATTACTCTTGAGTATATTTGTATGCAGTATGTGAAACCCTGCTGGAGTAGCCTGGGCTGGTAGGGCACCCATACTGCAGCAATCTCATGCTTGAGCCAGCTGGGTCAGCATCTACCCATGCACTGCTGTGCACAACCCCCACCCCCCTTTGCAGCAGGGAAATACTTGTATTTTACAAGTATTGCCCTGCTGTAGAGTTTATTAGCTTTATGCTCCCTAATAGGGGTGCATGTGTAGACTGAGAAGTTTATTGTGCAGTTAATTACTCAACTGCACAGTAAATGTCTCATGTAGATGCATCCACTGACATACAGATTTTGCCACACATAGAACTTTCATTTTTCTTAATCTTACAGAGGTCTTCCCCTGTGTGTCCTGTGCTGCCCCCCTCCCTCCTCCCCCCATTTGGTTTCTATGGTGCTCTCAAAATACAGGGAGTTTTCAATACATCGTTTTAATATAGTAGAATTCATTCTTCCTTGTTGCAGCAAGGACAGTTTATATAACTGTTCTTCTGGTACTGCTCCTGTCTGGGAAGTCCCCTGTGGTTCAGTGGTAGAATCCTTGTCTGCTATACAAGAGACCTGGACATTTATACAAATACAGTGATGGAGGCACCAGCTGTCTGGATTCAGTCTGGCCTTTGAATTCTGTCTCAGTGGCCCAAAGTGGAGATGGAAGTTCTGAGCAGCCTTTGCTCCTCTAAAACTCCTGCATAGGCATATGCATTGAAGATCTGGGTGACCTCCCATGCATACAGCATGATCTGGAGGATCAACAGTTGCCAAACTGTTCCTATCTTTTGTGGAGTTTCTGTGAGGTTTTTAATAAGACTCCTTGGTGTTTTAAGTTATGATGTCTCTACAAATGACACTATAAATTAATGTTTTGGGGACAATTCCAAACCCCACTTTTCCCCCACAAACAAAACTGGCTCAGAATGTTTTGAAAATAAGTTAGACAAGCTTTCAAGGCTTCAAGACCCAGCTATACCATTGGTCCAACAAAAGAAACAGATAAAAAGCCATTGCTTCTTATGTATTTCCAAGACCATCACAACTACAATACCTCTCAAACCCTACTCTGTGAAAATAAATGCAATATAAGCCAAGAAAAATCCTGTAGATGGAAAACTTGGCATTAAAGGTAAATACAAAATTTGGGCAATTAATAATTAAGGTCCCATACAAATCTTTTTCTCTTCTACGGCACATGTATTCTTTATGATTTAGTGTCGAATTCCATTTTAATGCAAGTTTCTCACACTTTCAAGCTGAATGAACTTAGTTGTATTTAATTATTAGAGAATCATGTACCATAACACAAGGAATGTGGTATGCTATAGACAACTCTGGTTACATCTAAGACAAGTAACGGTTCTTATATCCTCTTTAAAATGTTCAATTCACACGTGCAAGGCCATTATAATCTCTGGGCATTTATAGACATACTCTGAGTCAGGGGCAGGGGGTTGCTTTAATTAGCAAGCTACACTACTTAAAGGTGCCCAAGTCTTATGTGTATCAGCATCTCTGCACCAAAAAATGGTGGTGGGGCACTTTGAACCAAAGATCATTGAACAAGCTTTAGTTTAAAGCACCCTGCCACCATTTTTAGGTGCAAAGACACTGATACACATGATGCAGGAGCATGGGCAACTGGTGCCTCTCAAGTCTGGAAGGGACACCAAATCACCAAAGGGGGGGTGGTGCAGGGTCCCCCAGCAGCCGATAACCAAACTGGGGTGAAACCAGAAGTGCACTTCTGCCAGCACTTCTGGTTTCTCAGCTGGTAATTCCAGGGGGTGCACAGCCAATCTCAGGGGGTGCACGTGCAGCTGCGTGCACCTCCTACGTGTCACCAATGAGCAGGAGGCTGCTGAAGCATGTTCATTTCCATGCTCCAGCAGTCTCAATTGATCGAGTCTGATCCAATGCACTGGATTTACAACACATCAGAGCAGCCTTACACTAAGTCTATAGGATCCCTCTGAGTTCTAGACTGAAACACCACCTTGACATTTCAGTTCTCAATTATTCATATTCTATTGTAGGATGCATTTATCCATCTGCTATTTAATTATTTAAGTAAATGTTTAAACTGTGTAAAAGAAATAGAAAACTGAAAAGTTATTTCTCATAGATGAGGATGTGTAGTTGTGCTCAATATGAGTGAATGTTACAGGCTCATTAAATGTTATATAACTACAATATGCATTTTAATCACTTAAAAAAAAAGTCCTTTTCCAGATGCCTCAACAACATGTATTGCAAAATGATGCTCTAAGGGACATATACAGGTTTTGCTTCAGTGATCTAGTCCCCTGCAGTCAGAGTTAGATTGGAAATTCACCAAGCTCTCCTGGTTCTGTTATTACAATGTTTTCCCTGTATGTTTAAATAGTTTCATCCATAATGGACCAATTCCTTTTCTGGTAGCATGCATCCAAGGGATTTGCATGATACAAATATTTCAAGATTGCTGTTTTCTTGTGTCTCTTTCAAAATGTGCCTCACCCTCAGTTCTCAGTACAATGCACACAGAAACCCAGAATGAGAACAAAATTCTAGGAGCGCAGCCATGAGTAAATCCTTACAGCTGAATGCCATTTTAAATGCCATACAGTGCAGTTTCAGATGCCAAACACACCATCTTAAATTAACAAAGATTTTTAGTTTCAAATTAGGCAAAAAGCTGGCCATTACTTTCTGAAGAAACTCTTGAGAAAAACAAAGAAATTTTAGTCAGCAAGATAAAAACAATAAACTATGGAAAACAAATGCTACATTTACCTTCCAATCAGGATAGGCCCAAATTCTGTAAAAAACTTATGTTTATGCTTATCTCTGCACATTTTGAGAACTGTCTCTGATTTCAATCCAACTTTCAATGCTTTGGGAGTACTCAAAGTGCAAAAAGTTAAGCATGCATATACATATTTAAGCATCGTGGA
Source organism: Caiman crocodilus (assembly GCA_030014935.1). NCBI lineage: Eukaryota > Metazoa > Chordata > Crocodylia > Alligatoridae > Caiman > Caiman crocodilus. Next base: position 20,022,549 of record JAGPOW010000290.1, read on the forward strand.
GATCACGATTATTGACAATGGTATTGCTCAAAGTAGGGAACACTGAACGTAGGTGTGTTTGCAGGACTTGGACAAAAACTAGATAACTATTAAATTCTTCTACCTCAAACAATTAAAAATTATATTTGTCATCTTTTGAAGATAATACTTGCTTCCATATTAATATCAGATGTTT
>JAGPOW010000290.1:20024266-20046824 GCA_030014935.1 Caiman crocodilus
GATGGAGGTGAGACTGACTGGCCTATAGTTGCCTGGGTCCTCCTTCCTTCCCTTCTTGAAAATGGGGACCACATTGGCCCTTTTCCAGTCCTCCAGGACGTGGTCTGTGTGCCATGAGTGTTCAAATGTTCCCGCCAGTGGCTGCGCAATGCTGTCAGCCAATGCCTTCAGTACCCTCGGACGGAACTCTTCCAGGCTTGCTGACTTAAATGCATCCAGTTCCTCCAAGTGCCCATGCACCATCTCAAGGTCTATGCTTGGTAGTCTGGTACCCTGCTGCTGCCTCTCTACAATCCCAGTGAAAGCCTTGTCTTGCCCCTCACTTAGGAACACTGAGGCAAAGAACTCATTGAGGAGTTCAGCCTTGTTCCCTCTGTCCGTCACCAATTGCTTCTGCCCATTTAGTAGGGGTCCTATTCCACCCTGGGCCTTCCTTTTATTCTCTATATATCTAAAGAACAATTTTTTGTTATCCTTAACTTGGGATGCCATCCTCAGCTCCATGGTAGCTTTGGCCTGTCTAACTGCCTCCCTACAAGAGTATACTCCTCTTTAGTATCTCTCCTCGTTTCCACTTTTTATATACCCCTCTTTTAGCCCGCAGACTGCTCTGAATTTCTCTGGTCAGACAAAGAAGCTTCTTGGCCCCTTTCCCTCTTTTTCCCCGCATCAGGATCGTCACCCTCTGTGCCCGAAGGATCATTTCCTTAAGGCACAGCCACCCTTCCTGGGCTCCCAGCTCTTTAAAACTCTTACTCTGCAGTGTGTCCTTGACTAAATGCCTGAGTTCATTGAAGTCAGCTTTCCTAAAGTCAAGCACTTTCACCCTACTAGTTACCTTACCCACTCGACGTCTTATGGTTAATTCTATTATTTGGTGATCACTGTCCCCCAGATGACCACCGATCTGTAGGTCTCCTACCATGTCATCCCCCATTGCCAATACCAGGTCCAGTAAGGTATTCCCCCTAGTGGGACCATGTACCTCCTGCATCAGATGGAGGCCCTGTACACAGGATAGGAACCTGCGTGAACGGTGGAACTTTGCTGTCTGCGTCTCCCAGCAGATGTCTCTCCAGGTCTGCCTCCAGCCCCCTGCTTCTCCCCCTGCTTGTCTGCAGCCTCTGAGGATCAGGGGAAGGAGCAGGGGGCTGGAGACAGCCATGGAGGCATTCCCCTGCTGTCTCCAGCCTCAGGAGAGCAGGGGACAGCAGAGAAATGTCTCTGGGGCTAGCTCTAGTCCCCTACTCATTCCCCTACTATCCTCAAGTACCTGAAGTCCCTTCTCCCCTCTTCCAGTCCCCCCCAACTTACCTAGCAAAAGTTGGGTCCAGGTCGCTGCAGCTTGCACCGCTGCCTGCCCAGCAGGGGTAGGCAGCGTACTTCAGGAGCGGAGAAAGGGCCAATCATAGAGATGCTCTGGCACTCTGCCAGAGAGTCTCTGGATGACTGACCTTCCGGTTGCTTCAGGGCACAGCCTGGGACCATGCCCTGACCTTTTTTTTCCCCCTAGGTTTTTGTTTGACCCCTGGCAAGGGTTCTAATTTTCTCCCCATGCTGCATGTTTGCAGTGTAGGAAACATTTTTTCAAATGGGTTTGAGACGGGGCAAGAGGCACGTGCCCACTCATTTGGTTGTGCCACATGTGTCTACATATTTGTTTAACACATAGCCCTAATCCTGACTGGAGTTTGTGAAATTTAAATACTCATTCCAATTAATCTTTAAATGTATACATAGAAGGGGTTTTTTTTAAGTAATAAAAGCCTAAACAAACATCTGAATATGTTAACATTATCCATGTAATTAAAAAAAACAAAGATATTGAAATAATTACAGAATATTTCACAGCAGTTTTTTACTTTTGCACTTCATGACAAAGAAAAAGCAGATACCAAATGACAGATAATCACTTATCTGTTCCTCTTGATTTTTCTCTCATTGAGAAACAGGAATAAAGAGAGAAAAGTGTAAACTGTATCACAGTAACAGTGGTAGAGCAAGTAGACTGCTACCTGCTACCTCTTAGTATTTGTAGATATTTTGTTGAATTTAACAATTCTCAACTTGCTATTTTCCCGAAAGAATGAAACAACTACAGCCCAAGACACATAGCTGATAGCAAAAAAGACATCAAGGCACTGTATTTCTTTTCATTTGTTATTTAATAAATAGGGGACACAAGGTAGGTATGCTAAGTATTTTGTCTCTTTTCCCTCTGGGTTTGAATTTTGTTTTTGTTTTCTGGCAGTAGGCCTTTTTTGCTTTGTTTTGTTTTGTTTTAGGTAGATATAATAGAGGAAAAATACAGATGATACAGACTGCTCTGCAGGATATTTTCCTTTCTATTTAGCTGTTTTCTTATATATAACAAAATAAAGTACAAAAAGGCATGCTACTTTTATTCCCTTTGTATATTCTGCTTTGAGAGAGTATTCGTCAAAGAAAGTAGAAAAAACACACTTCATCTCTTTCCTTTTACCTTCTGTTTCCATTATTTTAAAATAAGTTTTAAAGCCCTACTATTTCTGAAATTCAGCAGAGGCAAGGCTCCCACTGACTTCAACAGTAGCATGACTGGGCACGATTTATTTTTTGAACTATTTCATTTAAAAAATCTATATTTTGTTTAGGATCACATGTAAAGATGCTGTAAAAAAATATTTTTTCTGATGTTGATATGTATATTACCTTATTATCCAGATTCATACTGATGGTAAAGCCACAACTGATAGAGTTCTGCCTCTGGGAAAATTAGATATCATGAAGACTATGAAGTGGTGAATAATAGTTTTACTGTATCAAATACCTATAAACAAGGGTAAACTAAATGTTATTTTTATAAAATAAGGGACTGTAAAAACACTAAAATGCTAATGAGAAAATGATGGGGGGGTGGGGAACTCCCCCAATTTTAGCAGGAGTAAAGTTTACTTTTTTACAATAAAAGTAAATGATTTTGCACTTCTGACAAGGAACGGAGCTTTTAAAAGCATTAAGAAAATTGATGAGGAATGGCAATAAGATACCAAAACTGGAAATCAGGAGATCTGGCTCTGCTGAAGGTTTTTTGGTGTGAGAATGAGAATTCTCACAGGGCTCCTCCAAGGTGCAAAGTATTGGTACTAGGCATCTTGTTTTGGCCTATGGAGAAAAAGAGGACATTTTAAAGCCAAGAATGGACAGCTTTCTCTTCTTTAATTTTGCATTGAGTCTAGAGTGTACCAGGAGAATGTACTGAAGCAGAAAATGAGCACTTAGGCAGTGACATTTTCAAAAATCTGTTACTCCTATCTCATGCATGTTTTTGTTCTGCTTACTAATACTTGTTGGAAATCTTCTGACAGAACAAATTTCTGTGGGATTGGCTGAATCAGCAGAATTGAAACTTCCATGGGCACTTGTTGGTTCATGAAACTTTCCAATGAAGACTGACTTGTTTCCTGCCAGCATCCCACTTCCCCCTGCCCACTTCTCCAGGCTCTGTAACTCTTCTGTCCCCACATCACCACAAGCTCAAAGGTATCATCCCTGGTAATATGCTGAGGAGCCTGGCCTTCCCAAGCTCCTCAGAGCTTCCATTGCAAACTACTGCAAAACAGAGGTTACTAAGGCTTCCAAGGTCCACAGGCTCCCAGTTTCTGCAGTCTTTTGGGCTCTTAAAATCTTACCAGTCCCATGACACTTCACAAAGTGTGCTATGAAGTTTACCAGCTTCCACTTCATGGATTAATTTCTAGGTTCACTTAACCCATTCCCCTGATACACAGCCTAATGAGAGATCCAGCACAGCTTCCAGGCTTGTCATCTTTTCATACTTAATCATTCCTCACCTATTCAGGCAACCCACTTGTCTCATCCCCTCATTGCTAGGAGGACCTGGACAGTCAGTCCTGAAACTGTGTAAGTTCTGCCTATCTGATTCTCTTCACTCTCAGGCATCCAGGCAGACAAGGAGCCAGAAAGCTGAAATAAGCCATTTCCATTTTCTCTAAATGCAAATACTGTCCTGTGGGGAGTTTTTTGGCTTTGTTCCAAGCTGCAATGATAAAGGTTTTGAAAATGTAAATTATCCACCACTCCAGAAAGAACATCTACGTCCTAATCTCAGAATAAGTACCTAAACAACTAGAAAAATGAGAGAAAAGTTCTTTAAACATTAAGAGGTACTGACCCTTTATATACATGAGGCATCTCCAAGCAACCAAGGACAGAATTTAGCCTATGGTCTTAATTACTGCTTTAGAATTTTTTAATGAAAAAGATGAGATAAAACAAGCCATTATAAATTTTAAACCCCCAGGTTCATATGTGTGTGAAGCTTTTAAACACTTTCTTGCTCAAAAATTGAAACTTTTCATTAAAGACCTTCAATCTAATACAACCTCAGGAGGAATATTGTAGAAGGAATTACTAACTGAACCCCAAGCCAAACTGAGACCCATTTCTTTGGCCCAATTAACTCTCTGGATCTCTTTATATTACTTGCAAAGATGTAGTCAAAAGACCTGTACAGTATTTTTATGCAAATAAAAGTCATCTAGCATAGCTGGGGGTGAGATTTGGCCCAGGTGTTCTAGACATAAAGAAAAACACTTTTTCTTTTCTACACTTCGATAGATATGATCTGAATACTGAATGGGTACCAAACAAAATGTATTGTCCAGCATACCATGGTTATCAGTAGTTTGCCCAGATGGTAAATGGAAAATATTTAAGGTGTGCAACCTATCGCACTTGTCAGTAAGGCAGGTGTTCCCACTTTAGGTGTGGTTTAGTTTAGCGTTTAGATGTAAGGCCAAACTAGGGCTAGGTGTCAAATCTGAGTTTTATGTAAGGCTTCATTTGGCCAATTACTACAATTTGGATATGGACTAACAGATCTGCCTAGGAGTCAATAATTAAGTTTTATTTTCTGCTTAATATTTCTATCTGTTTTCACAACAGATAATATTTGTATGAGTGTGCATAACAGCCAAATTCAGCTCTCTTTCTTATGAGGAGTAAACATAGGGTCATTTTGTTTCTGATTGCAACTCATCATCACTGTCAAAGATTGAAATATACTTCTATTTTTAACTAAAAAGAAAGTTTTTACAAGATGAATCAAGCTGTTTTTATTACTTGATTATAACAAACAGTTAATGGAAGGTGGCAGGGAGACCATGGTGTCAAACTATTGAAAGGCACAGACAGAAATTACATTTGTTGCATAATCAGCCCCTTGGAAGTGCTCAACTAGAAGAGCATGATTACAGTGTCTTCCATTCGCAGGACGATTTAACCCTCATTATATGAGGGTTTAAATTAAGGTGCTCCAAAGTGGAGTGCCTTCATTAACTTCTGTTTGCTCTGTCAGCTGGGCTGCAGCAGCCCAGCTCCACCCCAGTGCTGCCTCAGGATATGAGAAGAAGAAGGCTGGATAGGAAGGTCCATTCTGGGGTTTGCCCAGCTAGGCTGGAGGTGGTTGGGTGGGTGGATTGGAGACCACCCACCAAAGTAAGGAGCTCCAATCCACTTGTCCCCCAAACCAGCGCAGCTGGACAAATCCCAGAACAGAACTCCTTCCCCTGCCTTTCTCCCTCCCATCCTGAAACAGCACCAGGGATGGGAGAAGGAAGGTGGGGCTAGGGAAACGGCTTGCAGACAGGCAGCCTGTCTTGGTGGATCAGCTCCAAATTGTAGCTTGATCCCCTACCCTCCCAACCCAACAGCTAACATCTGTTGGGTCAGGAGTGAGTCTCTCATGGCACTTTTTGTGAAGTTCCATGAGTTAGATTGAGGCGTTGCACTTCTCTTTACACCTAAAGACTAAGTCAATACATTTCAAAATATGAAATAATGAAATGAAGAGCTGCTGTAAATTTGCACACTTGGCCAATATTTGCAGCATCACTTCACTATTATGATCAGAAAGAAATGTTTAAAAATGGAGCAGGCCTTTGGAGTACCTGCCAGTTTATGATAGTAGTGTTAACAAAGCATCTTCCTAAAATCACTAAAACTATTTAAGGGGACTTATGGATTTATTTCACATTTTGCTACTAAGCCCCATAAGCCCTGCAAGTAAGTAAATCTTGCATCATTGTTAAGAGTGGCATAACTTGCATATTTTCTGCTGTCTCAATCTCCTTTGCCATGTTTCAATTCTAGACTTCCTGCTTATACAACATTGCTATTTGAATTATACCAAACTGTAAATACTACTGGCCAGCTTCAACACATGAAATAAGAAAGGACTAATTTGATCAAGTTAATTGCTGACATCTAAGCTTCTGGCAAAAAAGGGGAAAAAAGTTTGTTTTACTCTATCCTAGCCATACAGTTGATACATAAAAGATATCACCCTAAGAAATCCTTGCCTCTTGCAGAGGACTCTAAAAATTCTACTTACAAGAGGGCTTATTTTTTTCCCTTTTCTTTTTAATTTTATCCCAAAGAAGTCAGTCAGACAATACAAAAGTTAGGTACCTCCTTCATTAGACTTCTTTTGCAGATCAGAAAATAAATTGTATTTACTCAAGTCCAAGATGGTGATTTCCTCCTCCTTACCCCGGTTAACATGGGGGAAAAAAACTCATCTTGGATTTGAGTACAAGACAGCAGGGATCAGCTGTGAGGGGAAGAGGCAACAGGAGGGGCAGACAGCAGCAGGGGCAGGAAAGGAAACAGGCATCACTGCTGGGCAGGCGTTGGGTCATGTAAACACAGAAGAAGCAGGCAGCAGAGGGACAAAAAGTGGAGGGGGGGGCTACAAGAGGCAAGGGTCAGGCCACTTGACTGCCCTCTACAGCCTTCCCCACTGCCTGCTGCCTACCTTTTGTCCCCTTACTCTCTCCCCCACCACCTGCTCTGCTGACATTGCTTTTTCCACTGTAACAGTGCAGAAAACTAAATTTAAACCATGCCCTCCATTAATTAGATTCTATACATGGAAAATTATATCAAATGTATGCATTTTCCGGGTACAGGACCTAATTTTGGGAGGGGCATCATAAAACCAGGCTTCTTGGATTCTGGTAAATATGTTAGAAGAACTTGGGGAGATTGAGGGAAAAGTTTTCAGCAGTCATGGCTATTGGAGAACCATACTGAAACTGATTCATAGTGTCTTAACTCTGGTCCAGAACCAGACTTCAATGAAGTGACGTTACTTTGTGCCATCGAATATCTGTTTTTCAGTGTCCAGCCTGAAAGGAATTGTAATAAATTTAGCCCATACTTTTGTATTAAGAATGTATTAAGCTTTCGTGTATTTCACATATGGCCTTTTTTTTTTTTTTATAAACTTCAGTCCAAAAGGTAATCAGAATCTGTTTTTTATTTCATAATACCTGACAATTTGGAGGGAATGGGGGGGGGGGGGAATAACATTCCATTAGCGTGTCTGCATGTACATTAGAAGATCTCAGAGCAGTTTACTCCTGAGTAAATTACTCGTGAGTAAATGCTCCAGGGCAGGCATCCACACATGCAGGGAAGCAGGAACAGATTTGCTGCTAATGGCATCAAATTGCTCCCACTTCCTGAAGCCTTGCAATGGGCCCCTGCCACCACTAGGGGGATCTATAGGCTCCCCCTGGATGCAACCCCAGGCACTGGCAGGGAGCACTTGTTCAGGAGACCGCTGTCTCCTGACCAGGGCTGGGACTTTGCACCCTGGCCCTGCAGGGCTGCCTGCTGCCAGGGCAGGAAACTGCTGCCTGCTGCCTGAATGGGGGCAGGGGACTTAGAAACAACTGCAGGGAAGGAGCAAGTTCCAGGCTCCTACCCTGGTCTCTGGCAAATCAGGTCAGGGGGTTGGGACCTACCCCACTCCTGCAGCTCTTCCCAAGCCCTGTGCCTTGATCATCTGATCATATTTGAAAGCTGGCACTGGGAGATAAGGATCTTCTACTGCTGGCCTTGCAGTAGAGATAAAGGTTTCCCATCCCCCCACTCCCTGATCCCAATTTCAGTCTCAGACTGGGTGGGACTGGAGCTCCCTGCTGCAGGGGCTGGGGGACATCCCCACCTTGGCTCCAGTGGTGCAGCCCGCTCTGGCAGCAGGCAGCTCCCAGGGTATGAAGCAATCTCCAACGTCTGGGTGGCAAACTGACTGGAAGCAGATTTGCTCCTAGTCAGACATCTATCTGAGCACTACTGTGCAGTAACTAATTGCAAGTAAATTTGCTACTTGCATTTGCAGGTAGCAAATTAACTTGTAATTAGTGAAGTTTACTGCACAGTAAGCATGTTCACATGTAGATGCACATGTTTTCTGTGCAGTAAACTAAGCTACTGCACAGTAAACATCTCATGTAGATGCACCCAGTGAGTCCATCTACATGTGGTGCTTTAATGTGTATTGGCCTACTTTAATGTGCATCAATGCATCACAAAAAACTTACGTGTTTCACTAATCTGCATTAAAATAGGCTACTGTGCCTTTTTCTAGTACCTTACCCTGGAGGCACTAAATTTAATGCTCATTTCTGAAAGAATATTAATGAACATGTAGACATGCCCAGCAATCTGCTATTTGACTGCAATTTTTTTATTTCACAGACACTAATATCAAGCAAATCTCAGGAAGTTCTGCATTTGAGATGTTGCTAGCAACTAAATTGTTGGTTTCTTCTAGAAGCAACTTCAAACTTCAGGATATTTCCAGTCTTTAATGGTAAGTGTTACCTTTTTCATAATATGACATTGACTGTTGCTTGGCAGATCAGAGCTTTCATGAAGAAAGATTGTCTAGTGTGATGTGACATGCACTGGAACAATCATGTGACAGATATAATCTTGAGAGTCTTCTTTCCTACACACATCAATCTGCTCTACCTAATGTCATAAAATTGTGAGGTAGTCTTTTTAAAAAAAAATGTTTAAAAACCTCACTGTAACCAGGGCCAAGAATGTTATGAATGATGTCGTGTGGAAACAATTTGGAACACCAGAAGCAGTCCATCCACAATATATTGTTCTTGTTCTGAGTCTCTTCAGGTGTGTGTACTGTTGGCTCCACTTCTGTGGGGAACTTTGATACAAGATTTACAAAATACTGATTACTTCAGCATGATGCTCCCGCAGCAGGAAGTTGGATGTACTATTACCAAAGTCCCTGGAAGAGAAAGTAGGAATATTTTATTTTTATTTGTATATTACATATATTATGTTGCTGTATTTTTCTAAGTTAATGATTGCATTTCCATTTTTGATAATGTTTTCCTTATTTATACAGGCTTCTAGCCCTTCTGAACAGGGAATTTCTTCCTTTCACAGGTACCCAAAAAAGGTACATTCAATTTTCCCAGGTTTCTCAAGCTTAAGTCAGTTTCATTACTTGCCAAGGTGGGCCCTAGATATACTCAATCATATTACTTTTGCTGCCATAAATTGTCTAGAAGAAGGGTAATAGATGTAAGGACTGTCTGTAAAATCTGCATTGATTTAGAGTGATGCAAGGGTTTTTTAAGGTGATATCTTTTATTAGACCAGCTGTGTAGCTGGGATAAAGTTAGACAAGTTTTTAAATGTGAGACATTCTGTATCAGGCTGATTTGGCTCTAAAGGCCAAATTCAGATTTCTCAAAAGAAAGTGTAATAAATGGGGACAATGTACGTATTATTTATTTTAGGATCACAAATTAGAGTGTTGAATAATCATCATAATTATGGGCCTTGATATTTCTCATTGTGCCATTCTCACCGCATAAAGATGCAATAAAATAGCTCTAAATGGACAGCTGACAACTCCCATGGCATTAAAAAATCTCCAAGAGGTGGATAGGTGGTCTTGTTGTTTCTATTCTATTTTCTTTTGTACAAATTGGAATGGATGTTGCAGGGAGGGGAACTGAGGCCAATGAGGAGAGGGCACACTGGTGTGATACTCCTGACTTATGTACTGACACTTTGGCAACTATTACAAGATAGGGTAATTTATGGCCAACAGAACCCAAGCTCAAGGAAGCATTAAGCCTACATTGTTCATATTCCCATGCCAACATGATGTATGGAATTAAAATGGATACCTCTGAGTATATCTGAGGTTTCTAATACAAGCAGCATGTTTTGCACAATGAAATTTAATGTATTGGCTTAAAAAAAAAATATTTAGAACTTTACAAAACTACCATTATTTAAGATGTTTAAGGTAAACTGTGCTTTCAAAAAATGTAGTGCACATAAAGAAGAATTAGGATGATGATAAACACCTAATATGAATGCAGAAAGAGAGGTGGCACTAAATAACTCAGATTAATCTAGAGAAAGGGGTTATTTTCCCAGTATATTTTTGATATACAGTAATGTATCATATTACCCAATTATCCTAGGCAGGGAGGTTGCTATTTCCTACCTTGTCTAAGATGACTAGAATTAAAGAGTATCACCTGAAATTACTGCTTTAAAAATTGAATTGTATATTATTTTGCATGGAGCCTGTCTTAGCTTTTACAAACTGTTAATCTTCTACTGAATGTTTTCACATATGATACACAATTATTATTTACAAGCAAATGTGAATTCATTAGCTAGCTGTAACTGATAGTTATTATGCATGAATTGCTTGCTGTCCCTGAGGACTGAAATGAAAATGAGATACTGCATCTCAAAATGCCTTCTTAAAGAAAACATTAGAAGTCAATAGTACAACAAAATAGTTGGTAAATTGACACTACTGTATAATGAAACGTGTCCCACCTACTCTGAACTATGTCCTGCCAGACTTGAACTGGCTGTTACAGGTTCTCCACTCAAAAATTGCTAGTCCAGTAGGCCTGTCATAAAGAAGAAGATTGTCTGGTTGTTGGGTTTTTTTGTTTGTTTGTGTGTGTTTTGGGTTTGGTTTGGGGTTTTTTTTGCCAGTGATTGATGACTCAGAACGTTCCTTCCAGTCCTATTCTCTCTCAGAGATGCAGTAATTTGACAATGTTTTTGACTGCAAGATACCTGAAGAGTCAGATTACTTTTGATGGGGAGAGCAGAGGCATGAATCAAACATCAAACACTCATTCTTTTCAATCTAGAAATGTGCATTTAGACAGACTCCCGATTCATGACAACGGTCTAAAGCTTTGCTTTGCATTCCAACACGGAACAAAACTCTCTCTCAAAATCTTGAAAGTTCTTCCAAAACCAATTTTTTTATCTTCCAACCAGCACATGTAATAAATGGGTGGGTGCATTATGACTCAGCACAGTATCAATAGCAGAAGACACAGCTCCACAGCTGGCAATAAAATGACTATCAGTGATATAGCACAGCAGTTTAGAGTTGAATGTGCATGAAAAAATGAACACCTGAAGAGGCAATCTTTTCCTCATAGGCTTAGCAGTCTGAAACATCTTCTGATAGCCTTAGGCATCAGGGTTGGTTTATACATCTGGAAGATTCCATTATATTTTTCTACTTACATTGCCTCAAATTTCACTTATAGGCAACAAATGAGTATACCAAGCCATTAAATGCAGTAGGAACCTTGAAACTCAGGTTTCTCATCTGCTAGGAAAAGGGAATAGAGAAACCTTTATAGGCCTTCTTTTTAGAAACTAACTAAGGGTTTTAAGATATCAGGAGGCTGTTTTCAAGACTCAGCAAATATGCAAATCATAACTGGGCCTAGCAAACTGTCATTTTGGCCTTTAGCTTCATATCTCCTCTGCCACAAAAGTACAGAACAATGACATTAACAATAAAAGACAGTCTCTCACTTTTTTCCCCAAAGATTTGTATTTCTGGGGCCTTAGCTATTTTCCTTAATATTCTTTCTTTACATTTTATATCCTCAAAACACTATAGACATTCACACAACAATTTATTCTCACAACAACCTTGTACGATGCACATGTTTTTGCTCCATTTTATTGATCATCAAATAAAGAGAAATCTTGTGTGACTTCCCCAGATCCACAAAAAGATATAAAAATACCTTATTCATAGCTCTATAATTAATTCATGCACCCGCACTGATTTTCAGCAGTAGTCTATTCCAAAGCCTATTCATTCATTGTTAAGAATATTTTCCCAATATGTAACCTGAATGTTTCAATTTTTAACTTCAGGTCATTACCTCCTCTTTTAGTATTCTTCAAATAAGGTGAATAGCCCTTCCTATTCCTTCCTTGATACTATTTCCCTGCAGCTATTTGTGTAGTGTTATTCTGGTCTCTATAATAACCTTTCTTCCCTACTATGTAAATTGAGTCCTTTCTTTGAGTAAATCATATCTATCAAAACTTGAAGAAGTCTAGTTGCCATTTCTTTAATTGTTTTCAGGTTTCCAATGTCATTAGAAAGATGTGATGACCAGAACTGTACAAAGACTTTTAATAAATAAGGTTGGAACAGATCTATAAATTCAAATTGACACAAATGTGACAATCTTACTGGATTAATAACACCTTCAAGAAAAGGGCCTCTCCACCAGGGAAAAGAAAAAAAGAAAACCTGACATCTTGGAAGCTGGAAATAATGACCAAAATTCTGTCCTCTATTATGTGCAGTTTCCATTAAAGTTAATAGATAAATTCTGAACTTAGACTTTATGAAAGCCCATCAGAGTTCCTGGAGTTAAAACTGGTATAAAGTGCATGGTGAGGTACCATGAGATTTTCAGGTGGAGACCTGACAAAAAAACAATTTCCTTCTTCATTTGTTTGAAAAACAGTAACCTTTCCCTTGTTTACTAATACCTGTATTAATAAAGCTTGAAAGCAAGAACCTTGCCTGTGTACTGATCCACAAATAATGTAAATGGAGAAACCAACTGTTCCATGAAATAAAACTATCTTGTGTCAGCAATATTCACAAATGGCTACCGCTCTTGTTTTCCAATGAAGCAATGATATAATTCTGTTTTGCCTCATGCTCACCTTCTCCCTCATGCTCATTCTTGATGTAAAACTGTCAAGGGAAGTTTAGAGAAATATTTTTCATGTTTTGTTTATTTTGCAGGAATAGTGCCAAACCAAAACCAGCTCCTACAAATTACTACATGTTCTGAACATCAATACTGCTTATAATAATTATCATGGAAAGCTATTAATTTGGCACCTGCTAAGTTAAAACCTCATCAGATTATGTCCTTACCCAAGTCTGCAATGACCATAATAAATTAATCCTTTCACATCAGTTATGCATTTTAATAATAGATCTGTAAGGAAGATGAACTGGTTATTTCTAGATCTCCCTGGAAAAAAAATAGTCAAAAGAGAGGCGTGTCTGAGGTAAAGCATATTTTTATTAGTCATGCAAAAAAAGTTCTGAAGGGCATGAGAGTGTATACATATCGCTCCCTGAGATGCTTTCATACAACTGGCAAAACTGCCCACCTACCTACTCCCAGCCCATATGCACTAAATCCAGAAATGTGACAGTGAAGCTACCATGAGGATACCTCCATACCACCACTGCCAAAATCTCTGGGTATGGACAGGTGCTCAATTCAGGAAAATTTTCAGTAGTAGAAAACATGGCAAGAGGGCAAAGCATACAAGTATTTCAGGCTTCTGGTTGGAAAATAACAAAGTCATCTCAGTGGTAAGTTGTCCAGTCTGGGAATGATAGAGAGCTACTCCTTCTCTTCTCCCACATCATGGCAGACAGGCTGTCTCCATGTGGAGGTAGCTATGCTGTTTCTACTCCTTGTATAGACTGGGACTACCCTAATCCTGAATCTGGGATGGGCCAAATACAGGAGATTGTCCCTGTCTCATACATAGCTCCAGGTCAGGCAAAGATGTGAATGGAACAAGAGGCAAAAGCAGCAGCTGGAGTCGGGGCAGGAGGTTGCTGTGGGTCTGAATATGGTCCCAACCCAGGCTCAGGACCAGAGTCTGAGCTGCAGCAGTCATCTGCTGCCCCTTTCCCCACCCCCTTTCCCAGCTTTGTTTAAAAATATAAGATGAGGGGATTTTTCCCACCATGCTGATTGGGGGAGGACGGACCTCATCTTATATTTGACTCAATATGGTACCCATCTTTACATGAAATAGCCAGGTTTCCTCTGCAAACAAATCCCTGAATTGTTGTACATTCCCTTTTTGTACTGAAAGAAAAACTTGTTTCATAGCTGCAACAGGCAACCCTTTAGGGTAGTTTTTGTCTCATTTCTGATCTGTAGAAGTAGTTTGCCAAAATTGTGGATGGGTGGTAAGAGGTACTTCTGGGTGCTTCTCACAAGAGCACCATGAAACAATACAGATATTCCCTAAATGGCTTATGATTCCAAGTTCCATTTTAAAAAAGCAAGTTAGGCATATAAAAAACTGCATGTCAGAAAGATACTTCACTCTACTTTGCCCTTTTTGTAAATGCTATCTGCTATGCTGTAACATACTGCGCACATTCATTTTAAACGTCAAATACTTAACTTAGGTGGACTTGGTAGCCGTGTTGGTCTGAGACAAGAAGACATACAAAAAACTGGAACTCTTGGTTCCAAAATTATACCTTTTATTAGACCAACTGGGAAATCACAAGAAAATTGTCCTTTTCTGCAAGCTTTTGGGATCAAAGTCCCTTCGTCAGACTTTGGACTTAATTTGTCCAAAATAAAAGGTATAATTTTGGAACCAGGAGTTCTAGTTTTTTGTTTGTCTTCTTGTCTCTGACCAACACAGCTACCAAGTACAAACCTGAAACATGGAAGATGCCAAATTTTAGCTGATTTGGATTTTAAACTTCATTGCAGAACAATAAGAAAGTTTGTTTTTTTTTACCTCCTTGCCTGCCATCTGACACCTCCAGGGCAGGAATTTAACCTGCTCTACATGTCAAGGAGCTACTCAACACAGCTCAAAGACACTCTCATGGACCCAGAGGGACAGCCTTCCATCCTCAGCTCCCTCTGTGCAAAACTGAAGTTTATTTCCTACCTAAGGGGACTTTTTATCATCTATACTTTTCCCAGAGCCTGCCAAAGGGACTTTGATCCCGAAAGCTTGCAGAAAAGGACAATTTATTGTGATTTCCCAGTTGGTCTAATAAAAGGTATCATTTTGGAACCAAGAGTTCTAGTTTTTTGTATGTCAGATATATAACTTGACATTTACATGAGCAGTACAGAGAGGGACATTTCATACAAAAATGTTAGTTCAAAGATCCTTATCTTTCCCCTGACTGTTCAACTGTTCTTTTAAATTATTCCGCATTAACAATTTAATTTATATTAAAAATGCATTTAAGTAATATTATTTAGGTTACAAAGTAGAGCCCTTGACCAACCCTATGCCTCAAACTTGTGGAGTTTGAGTCAATGGCATCCTACAAGCAGTTTCACTGTTACTCTTGTCACGTTGAATTTTGGGGATGGCATCCAATACCTAGATTACAATAACATGAAAGAAACAGGCTTACAAATGGTCAACTTAAATGGTTTTATTGAACCCAGCAGTTACAAACAGTTTTAAACAATAGCAACACTGCTGACAGGAGTGCTGAGATACAATTAAATCCTGTCTTTCACAGACAATAAAATACAAAAAGCTTTGATCTTTCTTTTTTCTTCCTGAATTTTACGAAGTTGGCAGTTTCACCCTAATATTAAGCTTTAGTCTATAACTTATTCCTTTTGCCATAAAAAGCCATGTTTATTCAACAATTTTATATTAATTTTAGATACAAATGAATTGCAGGAACATAAAGTACACCTGACATGCATCTCTGGGTTCCCTGAACAGTTTCACATTCTGAATGTTCCTACTCATGTTACCCCTCCAGCTACAAGAGCCAAAGCTATAACATTCTTATCAACCTTTATTCACGTAGACACCCAGTGTGTGAAAGTTGATGTCACCCCATTAATTTCGTTGCACCTATACCAGTTATCACCAAATGATAGTCTACTGCATTAT
Source organism: Caiman crocodilus (assembly GCA_030014935.1). Taxonomy (NCBI): domain Eukaryota; kingdom Metazoa; phylum Chordata; order Crocodylia; family Alligatoridae; genus Caiman; species Caiman crocodilus. The sequence goes on from JAGPOW010000290.1 coordinate 20,040,107, forward strand.
CCTACATTTCCTTCCTGGTTAACTCCTAATGCAGTGGTTCCCAACTTTTTAGACTTAAGGCACCCCTAATTAGATTTGAGGCACTCCTTGGAAAATGCCATCTTTTAACTTTCACTCATTTCTTGACTACAGAAAAATAGCAGAACAATCCTCCTGTTGCAAAGAACTCAGAAAGACCACAACAGGTCAGAATATTTTCAACACTTTGGATTCCTATTTGAAGTCTTTGGGTTTAGCTTGTGAATCACGTGCAGGCATGTACGCACCTAACAGAAATAATATTTTCTGGCAATCTTTTTATGGCACTTGTAAAAGGATCTCATTGCACTCCAGAGGTTGTGCCATCCTGGTTGAGAGTCCTTGGGCTGGGGAGCCTTGTGTCATTACTGCTGGTTACTAACAACAACTACAGATAGTTTTACATTGGAATGTATGGTCTATATGATAATTTAGAAACACTATTAAAATAGAAATTTAAAAACTAAATATCTCCTTTCACAGGATTTATTATCTGGCTTCCATGAAAGTTCATCATGTTTGACTTCTTAGCTTCTCAGTCCAGAAATACAAAAATAAACAGATGGCAAATAAATTCTGAAGGTTCTTTGAAATACAACTATTACATCCAAAAAGAATCATTTCTCAAGGTCACCTATGTCATAAAATGTTGGAGAGGAAGAAGAAAGGACTTCAGGGGACCTATAGGCAACTTCTCTTGGTTCGGCTGCCCAGTTATTTATGTATTTGTTTGCTTGCTAAAGGCTAGCATGTTATGATTAAGTCGATCATCTTTTGGACTATGATAGTTTCTCTGGTTCTGTACTGCTTCATTTAAGAGGTGAGGTATTTGCAGATTTTTCCTCTTTTTTAGAGATGAGTATTGATGTATATTTTGACATCTGGCAGAGTCTTTATGTTAGAGACACTGGGTACAATATTCAAAAGTTTCAAAAGTCATATCCACAAAAGGATTTAGACACCATAATGGTAAGTATTGCAAACCTTTAATTTTTATGCCTAGCTACCATAATGAAATCCATAGTCCTACTTTAGGTGCTTCTTGTATGATTTGTGGAGTGAGTCAGATTCCTCAGAACCACAAAAATTGGCACACTGAATGGGGAATCACAATACTATATAGAATACTGAAATACTCATTATACCAAACTGGGAGGGGGGAAGAATGTGGTCAGAGGGAGGAAAGAAAATTATTGTACTACCTAATGATTAGATCATCCACTTGTAAGAGGAGACCTGGATGCTTTTCCCTGCTTTAAGAACAATTTATATATTTTAGCAAATGACTATTTACTGTGAAATACACAAATTGTTCTTGAAGCTGCAGCCTGCTGGTGGGGCAGTTTCCATACAGATGTGGGTCTGAATCTTCTCAGGCAGTGAAGGAATTATACCCCGGGCTCTCACACCACACGGGAGTACTCTAAACATTGAATGAGTGGAGAAAAAAGCAGCATTGTTTCTAGTATGTGCTTGTGTTGTGGTTTAAAAGAAAACCATTTTTGTATTTTGGGTGGAACCCAGTCCAGGACTTGTGGCACTCAGGAATAGCATTGTTATTCTTACTTTTCAGGTCTACCAAATAGAGTGAAAGGAATTAATAGAAGAAAATGTGAGAGAGACAGAAGGGAAAAAAAAGCAGAGACTCCATGGGCAACAGAAGTCAAAAAAGGCTAACCAGAAGCCTGAAATACTTGTATGCTTGCCCTCTTGCCATGTTTTCTAGCACTGAAAATCCTGGAGTTAAATTACAGCTTATGTTACAGGTTACAACCAGTTACTACTAGACATCAGGATGAGACTTCATGAATAAAAAAGCAGGCTATTCCATACCTATCTACCAAAGGATTCTTACACCTTCCTGTAAACCAGGGATCAGCAACATTGTGCAGTAGTGGGACACTTTAACAGAGCTTAGCTTAAACTTATTTCATGGGCTGCTTCTAACCTGGCCTGTGCCACTGCCATTGCTGCACAGACACAGTCACAACTTATCCCACCCTACAGTAGTGCTGCTACAGCCACTTCTCACCCACCAATGTGAAGCCCCCTACCACAGAAACGCTGCCAAAGGCCCCTAGCTCCATGAGCTGGATCCACCCCCTGGTCCATAGGCTACTAAACCCTGCTGTAAACCATAAGGCATTGTCCATATGATCAGGAAAAGATGCTAGGTTCTAGTGTGATCTATTGTAGTACTTCCCATTTTCCCTCCCAGAAAGAAGAAAAATATTAAGTGAGTGGAGGATACAACGTGTATTTTGAACTTAAATAATCAATAAATGGCAACATTAGCACTTTCAAACACCCTACAACTTGAAACTCCAATCTTACTGACATTTCATTGTTTTTTGCAGATTGTTAGATTGAAATATTTATGTAGGACCTTCATTTCACCTTCATTGATACTTTTGAGAGTTTTCACACCTGCCACATTATGTTTCTTTGCCTTGTCTCCACTTTGAAGCAATCTTTTCCTAGTAATTCCTGAAGTAGCCTGCTGCCTGGTTAAGGAAATTGTAATGCATCATGCATACTTTATGGCACATACTCATCTATGCATAGCAGATATTGGGTGTTCCATTGCTTTTTATGGCAATATAGCCATTGAATGAAAAACAAAGAGATATTTTTCAGTGGGGAAAGAAAACATTTATGACCTTCATTTCAAAACTTGTATCCTAATAAATATGAAATATAGAAAAATAAACTGTCATGAATTCCACACTCATTTGCTGATATTATGGTATTTCTGTGATATACAAGGCTAACCAGCCTGTTGATGATACAATTTCTAAAGTCCTCACAACTGTATGCTTTTTGTATATGCTGAATCACTTTAATAAAATGTAAATTTAAGGTCTAGTTCACTCATTTGCTGGTACATTATTACAGTGTTTCTCATATTCCCATTATAGTACTGTATCTCATATGCCACTATAATATTCAATGCGCATCAGTATATCTTAGCTGTTTTGCAAGTATTTATGATTTTTTTCTGTTTATATTGTTAAAGATCGTTTCTGCAGTAAAAAGTACAAAACAGAATAAGACCAAACACTCTAAATTTCCCAATGTTCTACACAATCACCTTGATATTTTTTTTCAGTGATTGTAAAATATTAAGTCAAAGTAGCTGCATTTTGATGATTAAAGATTTATCAATGAGTGCTGATCACATTTGCAAAGAATTGTGCAGCACATTAACTTTAATGAAGATCATACTGTTAAAATCCATTGGGTACTATATGCTGTATTGTGGTTATAATGTATACCAGAACTTATTCCTCCTGAATTACAGCTTATCTTTTAAAAATAACAGGAAGGACGTATTATTGCCTAGTAAGACATATTTTATCCTCTAATTTTTTTAAAAAGTGTCATCTTTAATGTACTCACAAAGAAATAGAAACGACTGAAAGAAAATGACCATGTGACTATTCCATACAGATTCTATTGGAAACAAAAGTAAAACTTTCCTACTTTCTCTTGGACTATAATCACAAGCTGTCTTGCATTAACATTTAAATGGGAACAGCTTCAACGTTTTAGTGCTGTTTCTCTGAATACTGGTAAGTGGTCAGAGCGTTGTTTCTTAATGGAATGCTGTAAAGCTTTGATTTTAAAAATACCAGTATAGACCACTGAGAAGATACTTTTCATTTTTAAAAATGTCAATGGTGGTGAAAAGATGCAATTGAACATTTGTAATTTTATATAAAGTTACATAAAACCATTTACATATAACATTATATAAAACAATCTCCCCAAGTTGGAATTCCTTATACAAGTTGACAATCCAGAAAGACTTTTGATTTCTTTTCCTGACTCTTCTTCTTTCAAGTTGGCAAATAAATCTGGAGCTATAGGTATGTTAAATGTTACTCCAAATCTCTACTGATTTTTAATAAAAGTTGTAATTAGACATTAAAATTTGGTAATACATTTTCATATAAGGACCCTGGTCGAAGTAATGGGCTTAATGTGCTGCTGCTTTTTATTTATTTTTTTAAACGTGTCAGCACCCTTATATAACTGCATTAGAAGAGTAGAACATCTCCAAAGACTGACATCTATTACATCTATCACACAGCTAGGATCTGTGAAGAGAGTTATGTTTAGCAGACTTAACTCTTTTTAAAAGTATAGTGTAGTTTACAAGGGGTTCCTAGAATATTTTAGTACACTTTTTTCTTTTCTGACCTTCCCTCTTCTGCCCCATTTTTTGTTCCTGTTTATTAGATCATATTTATGACAGATAGTTCATAGTTCATATATAGTTGCTGTGTATATTTTTTCATTTTTGTATTTCATTTAAAAATAAATTTTAAAAGATTATAGTACTTTCTTTAATAGCATGTAAATTGGATGATATAAAATATTGATGCTTCACATTCAAGATTTTCTTTTCTATGAGGTACATAGGGAATACTCACCTTCTTCTGATCACATGTTCTCTTCTAATCCTCATAAACCATCCATTTAACCTAGGTCATTGACTATCGAGGACTTAAAAAAACTACATTAATATCCCTGACATTTCTGCTGATGTTAGGTTCACTTCCTTCATTCTGCTGTAATGGTGAGTATGCACTGGTGTCTCAATTCATTAGCTACTATACTTTGGAACTAATACATCAGGTATGTCGCATCAGCTACTAGCATCTATATTTTATGCTCCACATTAAATGCTAGTTCATACAAAGATATACTTTGTCTGATTAAAATTAGGATGTATCATCATAATGTCATTTATTTTATTATACTTTATAATATATTATAAATATATATTATATTTATATTATACTTTATACTATATAATTTATTTTATTATACAGTATAGCAGGTTTTTATTTAATCTTGTGGGGATTTATCATTGGTTATACTCCCAAAATTATACTATGTTAGAAATGTATTCATCACTATCCAATGTCAGCAATTGGTATTTTAGAATCCATTTGAAAAGATCTCACGCTTGCTGACGATGGATCAGCAACTATCCCCTCTTTCCTCAGGTAATCTCTCTCTATGCTCACCCTCCTCATGTCTTCGATGTTTAAAAATACAAAAAAAGGAAAAAAAATAATGAGAAGTGAGATCTTTAGTGTTACTTAGTGTTAGGGGTAATGGTAGGAATAGGATTAACCATGAGAAATCATTTTCCAATGTCTTTGGAAGTAATGTTTCACCTTAACATAAGAAGTGCATTGCAATTTTGCATTAATTATTATTTAGTTATGATGAAGTGCTACTACATCCATTTTTTTAAAAATATCTATATGATAGTAATTTACCAAGAATATGTTAACACAAGTGTTTAATGGAAATGGAGGTAGTTCTGTTTAAAAAATCCTTAATGTATAGGCAGTCCTTGACTCACAACTTTTTGAGTTACAACAAATGGCACTTACAACGTTTATAAATTGCCATCCTGTTTTGATGTTCTGCCATGAGTTTCGACTTTACAGTACTTGGTGATACAGCTGTGTCCAGATGGTGTCTGTTGTGGTGGAAAGAGGGAAGGGGCATGGCAGGGGGGCAGATCAATGCCCTGGTGGTAAGGGAGGGAGTGAGGCTGGGGCTGGGACAGGGCCTGGGGCAAGCGCTGCCCAGCTGGGGTGGGGTGGGCTTGGGGCAGAGCTGTGGTTCATCTGGGGGGGCACAGGGAGAGAGGGGGGTAGCTCCCACCACTGCACGCGACTGGTCTGAGAGCTGCTGTCCTGGGAGCCTATGGAGTGGCTCCAGCTGCTGCTCCCTCCTGTCATCCAGAAGAGCATGGGGAGGCTGTGTGCCCCCAGATCTGCACAGGGTGTAGTGGGTGGGGCCAGGGTTGCACTGGGCTGTGCTCTGAGCAGCTGGCAGGGTGGGGTAGGCGTGGGATGGAGCCACTGCACTGCCTCCGGATGAGTGGTGCACAGTAGCGAGAGTTGCCTCCCCCTCCCCATGCTCCCTGGATAAACCACAACTCCGTCCTGCAGGCACCTCACCCCAGCTGGGCAAGCAGCAGGGGGGCATGTGATCAGCTGCAGTTCTGGGGGTTTTTTGTTCAATGTTGCATATTATTTGTAGCCCAACCTGAGCTCTACTGATGACACTCAGCAAGAGAGTCTAGTTGTTAGTCTCCTCACAGGACATACTCTGAATTGGACCACACCCTTGGTGGAGTACAATAGTCAGGTCCTCCAAGATTGGGAAGCATTCCTCAAGGAATTTATGGCTATGTTTGGTGATCCCCACCTGACGCAGACAGTGGAGATCACACTATGGCTCCTGCATCAAGGGGAAGATTCTGTCACAGCTTATGCTTCCCTCTTTCACTGCTACGCGGCAGACACTCAGAGGAATGAGGCAACCCAATTATTTCTGCTAGGGTGCAGGAGGAGATTAAGGATGAACTGGCTTGGATGGAATTCTACACATTTATGGATCTGGCTGTCTGGACTGACCACTGCTTCTGGGAATGCAAAGAGGGGTAAAAAATACATTTTGATTCCTCCTCTCACTCTGCTATGATTGCTCCCAAGCCAATCTTAGTGGACAGAGGGCTTCAGTACCCCATACCAGAGGTGTGCAGATTGCATTGTAGGCGGTGACTCGACATCACCTAAGAGGCCAAACCCTCGTAGTGAAATCAAACCCCTTGTAGTAACGCCTGAAGCCAGCTTCATACCATATAAGGAATAGCATAAAAACAAAGAAT
>JAGPOW010000290.1:20050017-20065343 GCA_030014935.1 Caiman crocodilus
GAGGGGCAGCCGGGGGCCGCCCCAGGCATCACACCGACCCCCGGGAGCCCCACCCAGCCAGCACCCCCAACCAGGGTGGGGGAGGTGGACAGGGGGCCCTCCAGGGGCCTGGTCTGGGTGGCAGCCTCAGAGGTGCACGGGGGGGCAGCACCAGGAAAGAGGGAGGGGGAGGTGCCAGGCCCCTGGCAGTAGCACTGCGTGTACTCACCATGTTCCTAGTATAAGTAGTCTTTGCGCTGTTGTCTCTCTTCCCTTCCTCCTGCTCTCCACCTGCGCAAACGCCGGCGCAAACGCCGGCGCGCGCTCTGTTCGCGCGCAGCTCGGAAGCGCGGCTCCCAGCCGGGTCAGCTATAAGCAATCCAGGAGGCTCCCCTTCGGACCAACTCCAGCTGCCGGCACAACCCCACTCACCACTTCGCTGCCGCTGTTGCTGCTGCTGCTGCTCCTTTGCTCTTTGCTCTGCAAGGGCTCACATGTGACCGAGACCACACATGAACCCTCTCTGGAGTCTTATAGTCCCCCTGCTCTGCTCCTAACTGCCAAGCAGTGACTCAGACCCTAGCTTGTTAATTTCAGTTGGTTAGGTTTTGAAAAATCCCGCGGTGCTTCAGCTGCCAATCAGCAGTCCCGGCTAACCGGAAGTGCCTGCTGGCAGCCTAGTCTTTGAGGCTCCTGAGTAGGAGAGGGGGGAGTGCGGGGCTCTAGCCCAGCAACCCACCTGGTCAAGCAGAAATCACTCCCCGGAGCTTCCTCCAAGGGTGCTCCTCGGCCCCTCCTGCCCTCTTGCTGGCTCCCTGTTCGCGCGCGGCTCCCAGCCGGGTCAGCTATAAGCAATCCGGGAGGCTCCCCTCCGGACCAACTCCAGCTGCTGGCACAACCACACTCACCACTTCGCTGCCGCTGTTGCTGCTGCTGCTTCTCAGCTGCTGCTCCTTTCTGACAGACCTTCAGGTCTTGAAGAGATTTGGTGTTGGGAGTCCTTCGTATTACTTCTGGCTGTTTTCAGTGTTTTGAAGCATGGCAGATGTTCAAAATATATCTGTCTAGTCATCACCAGCTCTTTGCATGACTCAAGTGATGCGGACATCCATTCAATCACAGGCTTTAACAATAACATAGTAAAATAGGTGCAGTGCTTAGAGTGAGGGTGTCTACATACGTTCTTGTATTTGTCACTCTGTCTGAAGATGGTATTTGTGATGAGAAAACCATGCTCCATGAATTTACTCATTAGGATCAGCTTTCTCTACTCCTTCCTTCCCAATAGTACCACTCCAGAGCTCCAGAGTTCCAGGTCACAAATGACTAGCACTGAAATCACTGAGGGTTCTCTTTGTTCTCCTGGCAAGTATTAGAATGTGCTCACTGTTCCTTGTAGAACAGTAAAACTGTTTCTTGTCATCAGCAGCAGCATCAAGTGTTGGGGCATATGCACTGATAATGCACTGATAATACTGGTTGTTGCTGAGCTTAAGACAAAGGATCATAAGATGTTTGTTAATGCCCACAGAGAGTTCCATAAATTGATTATTGAGCTTATTCTTCATGGCAAAGCTGATACCATGAACTCATCTATCCTGGGCTGGACTCTCCTTCCAGAAGAAGGTGTAGCCTCCACACTGGTCCCTTAGCTGACTATTATCTGGTCATTTTGATGTCACTCAGAGCTGCAGTGTCAGTGTTGTACTTCACTAGCTCCCAGGAGATAATGGCAGGTCTTCTTTCTTGTTGTTTGTTGTTTTGGATATCCATTAAGGTGCAAAAATTCCAAATTGTGAAAATCATTTTCTTATAATGTATTTGACCGCAGAGAGTGCAATCCCATCGGACATGGCTATCCAGTCAGAAGCAGATAAGACAGCCTAGGTTTAGGGCATCTTTTCTAGACCCATCCCCATGTACAGTGAGCAGAAGGTATCCTGAATAAGACTGCTCATTCATGGTAGTAGCTGGTGAATTGAACTCATCTCATCCCAGGTGTTAGACAACCATCAGGCTCCTCTCACCTGTGTGCAGATTTGTGGCTGGATTCACTAGTCCTGTCTCCAGCACCACTGGTCCATAACACAGGCCTTTTAGAGTTTGGTACAGGACAGAGTTCTGTTTCCTGTGGTAGAAACCTGAATGTCACTGTGTAATTTGATGAAACTGGTGTGTAGTAACAGCAACCACACAATCTTGACATGGAGGACATATAAGCCCAGCAGCAAGGGAGAACCTAGATGACAGAATACCTCCATTTTGTTGAATCCTGCTTCTTTCTTTATAGACATTAATATCCTGACATTTTCTTTCATGTGATCAATGGTTGAGGACTTGGGGTTGGACCTTGGTTTCTCTGGAAAATTTCCTTCAAGCTGATCACCATGGGTGACCATGCCAGGAGACTCCAGCCAACATAGTTTTGAGGTTCATTAGGACACAAAAGCCTCCCCACCATTACAATGTCTCAGTCCATGGAGAGAAGGAGTAGTGGCATTACCTTGAAGGAGTATGGCACAAGACACAAGTCCTCACAAACCATAAGAATTTAAAGTATTTCCATAAGGCAAAAGCTCTCAGTAAGAAGCATCTGTGCTGGGCACTTGTTCTCCCATTTTGACTTCCAATGTATGTATCAAACTGGGCCCAGAAATGGAAAGGAAGATGCCCTATCCCAAAAGACAGAACATGACACCAAGCTCATGCAGGTACCAGCTGACTCCATCCCTATTCTGAAGCCACACAGTGTCATTGGTGCCACAGAACCAATAGACTTGCTAACCTTGCTCTGAACTGCAACCTAAGAGGCACTTTTTTGCCAAGGAGCAGGCCACCCGCTCTTGACAGCACTACCAAGTATGGTAGGGGGTCATATTCACTGGGACCTATGGTCATCTGATTCTTCTGGTGGCCATGCCTGCATGAGAGTCTGAGATTTCACGTGTCCCTGAAATATTTTCACCCACACTAAAAGACCTATACAGAAACCTTTTGGGCTCCTCCAGTCTCTTCCAGTTCTCTTCTGACCCTAGTCTGCTATTTCACTAGAGTTTATTTTAGAGATGCCTGAATCTAAAGGATACTGTGTAATTGTTATAGTAACGGATCAGTTAAACAAAATGGCTGACTTTATCCCATGCACAGGTCTGCCCTCCCCCAAAGACGCTGCCCAATTATGGGTAGATCATGTGCTTTGCCTTCATGGTCTCACATAGTCTCTAACTGCAGGCCCCAGTTCATTTCCCAATTTGGATGCAAGGCCCTACACCTCCTGGGGATCCATGCCCTGCTCTCATCTGCATACCACCCACAAAAAATGGTTAAATTGAGAGAAATCAGATTGCGATGGCATCAGAGGTACCACTCTAGAATTTCCAGCAAAACAACTGGGTTCCTCTGCTCACATTTGCAGATTTGCCTATGACTCTATGCACTCCTCAACTGGACAGAGCTCATTCATTCCTAATTATGGGTTCCACCTTCAGCTACACCCTGCCCTATTTTTTACCTCTGATAATTCTGTGGCTCTGGAATGGGTACAAAATGTGCAGAAGGTTAAAAAAAAACAACCCCAAAAACAACCCCCTCCTACCAAGAGTCATTTAGAAAAGGAAAAAGAAGCTTACAAACGACATCAAGACCAACATTGTCAGCAGAAGCCTGCTTGCTCAGTAGGACTAAAAGTATGTCTGCCCTAACATAAACTGGATCACATTGTTCCCTATGATATCACCCAATAAATCAATTTGGTCACCTTTGAATTGCAGCTTCTGCCAGCACTGGAAAACCATCAGGTATTTCATGCATCACTGTTTCAGCCTTACATGAAAAACTCACTCTCTTATCGATTTCAACCTCATCCATCACACATAATGGCTTATAGGCAAGAAGAATATTTAGTCCACGATATTCTAGACTCAAAGTAAATGTGAGGAAATCTATATTACTTAGTGGACTGGGAGGGTTCTGGGCCATAGGAAGGCACATAGGAGCTCATGGAAAACATCCATGCCCTTGATATGGTGCAAAAATTCAATGATCATCCAGTAAAGCCTGAATCAATGCCCCTTAGAAGGGGACGCTGAGGGCAGGGGTAATGTCAAGCAGTAGCCCTAAGCCTAGGACTTTGTCCTGCTTAGCAAAGCTGCTCATGGATTTGACCTGCTCATCCAGGTCTCCTACTTGCTCAGTAGCATGTTCAGGCAGACTCAGGTGGCCTCCACCCACTCTTTGCCACCAGAATGCTCACCCAAAGTCTGCTGACTCTTCAACCCTTCCAGTAAAAACCCCTGACCCAGAAGAAGAAGTGTCTAGGCAACAGTCTTCAACCTTGTGCATAGGTTGCTACACCATTGGTTTGTGCTTGATCTGCCTACTGGCTCTGACAGATTTTCCAAACTCCTAGCCTGGCCTGCCCATCGATGCTGAGTTATGACTGAACCAGCTCTTGCTTGATCTCATGGATACCTGACTTGGGTAGCCTCTTGACCTCATGCTCTGCTTGGCCCTCCAGATTTCTGGCTTGCTTCTCCAGACCAATCTCCTGCCTTTTGGCTTCCTAGTTTCTGTATACTTAGACTCTGCACACTCCCTTCAAACCTTGGCAGCTTCTCCTGACCCAGCCTGGCACAACACCTTTGTCCACTCCTTGCCACTTGCCCCTGATATCTGTTTCCCTGCCACCTGTACCCCCTGCCAGGTTCTTTCTCCCTCCTGCCACTTGTCCCCCTCTAGTGCCAGCCCCACCCCCCCCACCTACCTTTGCAGCTGCTCTGTTTAGTCTCCTCCAGGTGCATGGAGCACCCAAAAGAGCCAGGCTGTATCAGCAGCTCTGGCTCCAGGCTCCACCTTCCAGCCGAGCCACTCAGGGTCAGAGCCAGAGGCTTAGCATTTCCCCCTGCCGCTGCATGCGCCCTTTCCCCATGATCCCCCTGCTGTTGTGTGTGTCCCTTTCCCTGTACCTGGGCACTGTGTGCCCATTCCCTGAACACCCATTACTCCATGCTTCCCTTCCACACTCTCTTCACCTACACTTCTCCCACCATCCTTTCCCCTGTGCTCCTTCTGCTTCCTGGTACTGTGTTCCTTTCCCATGTTACCCCAGCACCACATGCCCTTTCCCCCGTGCTCCCCCCTATATATTTTGTATCCTCTTTATCTGTGTTCCCCACATTCCTCTGTTGTTATATGGGTATTTTTTTGTTATAGTTAATCTTATGTGTGGTATTTGGATTTAATTTTTTTTTACTTTTTTTGATATTGAAAGTAATCTCTCTAGACAAGGAATGTCAGTGCCCATAGCCCTGTAAGGCAATAGTCACAGGCTTTTGAAAGAAGAGGGGGCTGTGAAGAAATCCTCCTCAGTCTGCCTCACCTCTGTATTGGGACAGCCCAACACACTTTGTTTTTTTTCCCCCCCACTGCCTGGTTTTGGTCCACCTATTCACCTAGGCAACAGAGCCTGGTCACCTAGGAGACTGAACTGAAAAAAATCCTAAGAGAGAGGGAAGCTTGGTCTTCCTTTTCCTGGAGCAGGCATTTGGGGAAGGGGACAGGCAGTCATTGTGGAGACTCAGAGAAGCTTAGACCTCTGGAGAGAAGCTCTAGATTATTTCTCTGTGAGTAGACTTGGAAACTTAGCCAGGATATTAGGATTAAGTGATTTTAGATGTGTATTAAAAAGGTCTCTGAACCCAAATTTGATGAAAGGCTCAATTTATTCTATACTGCTCAAGGTGTTTTGTTATTCTCTTAAAATTCCTTTGTTCTCTATCCTCCCCCATTTTCTTCTTCTTTGATTAATAAAAAACTATCTGGTTCAGCATGCCTAGCTGTGAATGCCTGAGGGGAGAGGGGTCAGAAACATGTTTTTCTCCTAGTAGTGCTCAGGTGTTTATTAACTAATTCAGTCCTATCTGAGACTATCTTGAGAGGCTCCAGGCTATAAGGAGCACCCAGAAATATTTGCAAGGGGCAAAGCACCCCCAAGGTTGGCTGGGTCTGTGTAACCTGGACTGTACAGAGCCCTAACCAAGACCAGTGCCTGAGTGGTGACAGCATTACCCCAGGCTTGTAGGAGATCTCCTGGAAGGGGAGCAGCCAGATGTAGGTGCCCTAGGGGAGATTCCTGAAGCATGGTTTTGAGCCAGGCACAGTGAGGTGGGTGGCTAAGTGAAATTGCGCCCTGTGCTGTCCCACCACAACTTATTTATTTCCTTACAATACTATATACATAGATGAAATCATATCAGTTTTCAGCTCTTATCAAGAATCACATGCATGGGCAAGACAACGTATTTCATTTCTCATCAAGAATCACATGCATGGACTCAGAATCCACCCTCACACTACCCATAGATTCAGACTCCATCAACAATTCCATAAATATTTGTAAACTTTATTGTTTAATATATGATAATACCTAACACTGACATTCTCATTAAGTTTCAAAATTAACATAATATGTAAAACAAGTAGCCATTCTTTCAGTCTGCCTGACCTCAGCAAGAAAACACTCTTATTACAGTGAGGTTTTTCTTCACAAACTCTAAAAATGAAAACTTACATTTTGTCCATGTTGAGTATATGTACACTTCAGCTGCTGCTGCTGGGATTGAGGCTCAGCTTACCCTGGTAAGCTTGAAGCTAGATAGGTATTACTGTTAGGGTGCCTATAGAAATGCAGGGGGGCTGTTCCAACATGCTATAGTTACAATACATCATAACAGACTAAATTAGTCAAGTCTGCTGGAACATGCTAATTAGTGTGCCTCTAGCAGTTTCTGCATCTGTGGCATCAGCATCCTCGTACTTCAAAATGGTGGGAGGGGCTTTTTAACTAAAGCTCTACGAGCTTCAGTTAAAGTGCCCCCACTGCCACTTTGAAGTGAAAGGATGCTGATACACACTGTGGGCACTTTTATTAGAGTGGCTCTTGGAGTTCCCCTTCCCCCCCACCACACACACACTTGAAGAACATGTAAAAACACCCTTAGTGTAGCTGATACAGCATGGAATTTAGAATTTGGAATAGGCTCTAAGAAGTAGGGAAAATATTTAGGCAGCTAGCTTACATTAAATCTTGCAATTGGACTGGTACTGATATATAAACTGGCTTATTTATTCCAGTGACTACAGTCTAGTCTTACTCATTGAAGTGATTACCAGAGGAATTTTGGATTTGCACACCACTAGTGCTGCTTGTAAAATTGCAGGCCATACCCCTAGTCTCATGAAGCATTGCAAAGAGTAATCAAATGTGCCCTAAGGGAGAATGAAGATTCCTTCAATTAAGGGAAATCCTGAGCCAGTCCAAGCCCAGACTGTACATTAAATTCTGGATGGAGAGAAAGGAGTCAAACTTTCCCCATCATTCACTTCTCTTAGAACCCCAAGGCTTGTCCTTTCCCAGACCATCTGTCACAGGGCACTTAGGTAGCCCTGTGCCTGCAGAGGAATGGAATTGCCAGAGAGGGTGCCCTAGCAGCAATTAGGCTGTGCAGCTGCGGGTTGCCCTGGAAACTGATGAAGGTCAGCTGACCCAAGAGGGTCAGGGCTTGGCTCTTATAAAGCCCAGAGCCAGAGTCAGGCTGGCAGTCCTCTGCTGACAGCTGGAGGAGCAGGAGCTCTGAGAGGGACAATGTGAGTGTAACTCACAAGAGCTCCAGAGGCTGGAGCAATGATGTTGTGGCCTAGCCAAGAGGTTTTTGTTGTGGTGGCCGGGTGCCTTATGTTTATGTGATAGCCAGAGACTTGTGTTTCTGTTCTGTTGTTGTTGTGACCGGTGGTTTGGACGAGACTGTAGGGGTGGAGGAGGCCTCAGGGGCGACCCACAGTAGCCTGGGGCCCTAGCGCCCAGGAAGGGGCATGATTTGGGGGTGACCCACAGTAGCGTGGGGCCCCTAGCGCCCAGGGATGGGCATGATTTGGCACCCGTAGGGGTGCAGGATTCATAGGCACCAGTGATGGTGCAGCAGCACAGGGGTGCATAGACCCCAGCCCCAGAGAGGGAGCATTGGGTATGGAAGCCCCAGAGAGGGGGCGTGGGATAAGGAGCCCAAGTTGGGCAGAGCAGAGGTAGCCGAGAGAGGGGGCAGATCTAAGAAGGGCAAGCCCCAAGAAGGGGGCAGCTTGGAGGAGCCCTAGAAGGAGGGCCATTTTAATGAGCAGCCCAAGTGCGGGCATTGGGAGTCCCCGACAGGGGGGCTGCATTTCTTTTGAAGGCCCAAGTTGGGCATAGTCAGTCCCAGGAGAGGGGGGACGATTGAAAAGCCCAAGAGGGTCACTAGTTGAAAAGCCTGCAGACGGTGGGGTGATGAGCCCTAGAGGCCTGAGAGGGGCCACATGGGAAGCCCAAGTTGGGCATAGCCAGTCCCAGGGAGGGGGCTGTTTTAATGTGTAGCCCAAGTTCGGGTGTTGGGAGTCCCTGACAGGGGGCTGCAGGCATTGGAGAGCCCAGGTTGGGCACAGTCAGCCCCAAAGAAGGGGGCAGTATTGAGCACCCCAGGTGGGGGCAGAGAACGGAGAAGCCCTGTGAGGGTGAGGCGAGCCCAGGGAGGGGAGCACCATATCTAGGAGCCCTGTGGGAGTGTGGCAAGCCCAGAGTGGGGAGCGCCGTATGGGGAGCCCAGTGGGGGGCATACAGATTCCAGGTGAGGGACAATTGTGAGATGGCCCAGAGGGAACGACAGAGGGGCCGTGGGATCCACGAGGCTTGGGCTGCGGTATTGAGGAGGAAGGAGCCGCAGACAGCGCCTCCTAGCGGAGGGGGCAGTACAAGGAGAAGGGCAGCCTCCCGCTAATGAACCAATTAAGATCAAAGACGTGGCAGGCAAGCAGGTGGGCGGTTGCCCAGAGACAGGTGCGGAGGTCATATTGAGGGCGGGCCCGGTGCGCCCTGTCACACTATCCAATTTACATTCCCTACTGAGATAATGGAAGAGGGGTATGTGTTTTAATAACCTGTGTGAAGAAATAAAAACAAGCCCATCCAAGTTCACAGGGAGGGAAGAATCACTGAAGCAACTAGAACCAACAATGCGGAGCAACAGGGGACTAGCCTGGTTCATGAGCAGCTGGTCAATCAAGCTCGGGGCAGCCTGAGGGGCTTCAATAATTTAAGGAAGAACCATGAATGCTGGAGCAGTGGGGAAGGCAGGAAACACTGGCAGGAAGATGTGCTAGAGGAACTGGCAGTCAGAATCACTAGCAGCATCCTGCATGGTTTTGTTTACTTTCAGGGTTTGGGGGGTTTTATTGCTTTAAAGCTCCAGAAGCTCAGGAGAAAGGGGAAATGAGGGATTGCTGCTGGTGATGGATAGGTGGCAAGAGAATCAGGCTTCCTAGAAGCACAGTAGTGGAGGAGGAGGACTACCCCAATGCACTGGGGTATCGCACTAGCAGTAAGCAGGCATCGCTTAGGTCCTCCCTGAACAGATACAGAAACGCCCAAGATGTGGATGGTGGGGGCCTACAGGGCCCACCTGTTTTCTTCTTATTTGAACTAACTTCTTGACAAGGGTTGAGCAGTGAAGTAAGACCCACAACCCCAGGACTGAGCTGTTTCATGACCAGCAGGCTCAGCATGAAGGAGAAAGGACTCTGTTTGACAGGACTTACTACATGGGTCCTGCTCCTTCTTTAAGTTATACACCTCTTTGATTTGCCAAAAAAAAAAAAAAAAAAAAAGACTGAAGACTACCACCCACAGACAACAAGGGTGTAATGGTCATGTTACCAACAGGATGGTGCTAGGATGGGATGTAGGGAAGATTGCAGCCTCAAATAAGATACTACTTTATTAATATTCTTTATTAATAATGTACAGCGGAGGTAAACTATCTCCCAACAATAACTAGTTTGACATCAAGACATGGCAGGAGAGAATCAGGAAACTATGGCTGTGTGTAAAGACTGGGTATGGCATAGTTCCATCAGGCACAAGGTCATCAGGCCCCATGACTCTATCCTATATTGCACTGATACCGTGCCCTACCGTGCATTGGGTACTTGCACTATACCTACTGGTCTTTGAATATTTTTGCCTCAGCTAGGGATAAAATGAACTGCAAATTTTGGATCTAGTTTTAGGCTTGTGACCTGGATTTCTACTTTCTAAAACAATAAATAAATAAATAAATAAATAAATAAAAATCTGGAGATGATTGGGTCTGAGCTCTTTAGCTCAGTCATGTCTCTTATTTCTGTCATTTTAAAATGTAACAAACCCAAACATATCCTCCAACTTGTAAGCCCTAAAAAACATCTTTTCCCAAAACAATAAAACATCCAAATCAATAAAGACATTTTTCAGACAGCTTCAAGACTTTGTTCCAAGAAATCGGTGTCTTTTCAAAGTAAGTAAAATATTTCTACAACCTCTATTAAATGAAATATTCTCTTATAGTGTCACTCAATTTATGAATGAATTAAAGAAACGTATATTACAATTTTTATCCCTGAGAGTGAAATACAGAAAATAGCCATGGTTCCCAAGCAGAACGAGGTCTTCTAAGTGGAAGAATATCCAAAAGCAATGTTACCAACACAGCTGATAACTGTGTTGCAAAGGCGATAACGGCTGAATAGGGAAAGAAATTCCTCCTTTCTCTTTGAACATGGTATCTCTAAAAGTGATGAGTTGCAATAGGAATGTTTATGTTGCTACTGCTTTTGTTTTATAGACAAAATATTTCATTTACAAGGGCTTTCACTCCACCTTTCTTAAGTGCTATCAGCACAAAAACAAAGTCATCCTACATTTCTCAGGAATATGATTAGACATAGTTGCTGATTCAAGTACATGTAAGAATTAAACAATAAAGTGCACATAAAATTCAATATGGTTGCTGATTCAAGCACAAGCAATACCTACCCAATCATTTGATTTACATATGCTTCAGGAATTGCAATTCAAGGGCATTCCATTTTTCAGATTTGCTAACTTTATGTTGATATGCTTTGTCTTCATCTTTACAGGAAGCAATGTATTTAAAATACTGTCTAGCTATAAAACACTGTCAAAGCAGGATTTAGTCATTAATTAGTCTTTATAGTACATGAGTGGATTTTTTTTCCCATTAATTCCTTACAAAAAGAAAATGCAAACATCTCATCTTCAAATCAAACATTGTATATTTTTTGGATAATACAAAGGGACTCAATTTAATAACAGCAAAAGCTACTTCTTAAAAGATATTTCTAACCATATCACTCCCAGTCTTTCATCCTTTCCTTCCTTCCTTCCTGTGTTTTTTAAAATCTTATCTTTCAATTTTCTTTCATTTACTTCAACAAGAGTTTTGTCTGGATATGCATTAAACCAGGGGTGGGCAAAATATGTCCCACAGGCCAGACCCAAACCACCCAGCATTTTAATCCAGCCCATGGCACCCACCAATGAATTGTACCCCATCCAGACCTTCCGCCCATGATGGTGGAAGCAAGGCACATACACCTGCCCCCAACATACCCTATTATGCCTCACAACCACTCTCAGGGGAGGAAGGACCTGGCCCTGCTAGCACCGGGGCAGGGCAGCTGTTGCTGCAGGCTTCCCTGGCATCCCACTCCCTTTGCACAGCAAGTAAAGAATGGAGGGAGGTGCTACACAGGAGGGAACCCCCTGGCATGGGAGGAAAGCTGCTTTTTCCACTGCAGCCAGCTCCAGTGTCTGGGGCTTCCTTCCCATGCCATGTGGAGAGCATGGGGAGAGCCAGAAATAGAGATGACCCTGTGGGGGCTGCATTCCTCACTGCAATGTGCAGCATTGGCTACAGTCTAGCACCAGAACCCCTACTTGCTGCTGTGTCATGGCGGCAGTGTGGGGAAGTCCCCACTCCTCTCCATCTTCCCTCACACCGCACAAATGCCATACACCGAGACACAAACACACATAACCATCCTGTGGTATTGCCTGCATTGACTGCAGGAAAGAACAGGGCGCTCTAGAAACCAGTATCTTCCAGAGTCACACATCCATACCCCACAAATGCCACACAATCCCCCAACATATCCTATGCCCCCCACACACAGCCACATCCTGTCACAAACCCTGCAAACCCCACCACACCCCACCACACACACCTCCATCCTCCCTACACACACCCCCATCCTCCCCACCATACACACACATGCACAACCCCACACCCCACCATACATACACACCCCTACATATAAATATAATAACCCCTACAATACAAAAGATTAAGAATTTATTTTTGAATTATTATGCAGTCACCTCTATGTATAGTACACAAACAAAAATCATGACAAAAATAATTGCAATCAAATTAAACTATGTTCTAGTAGGTGTTTGACTCGTAGTGTATGATTTGTTTTTTTCTACTTCTAAGATGGCATGCCCCCATCCCAAAAGGAGTATTTCTAGGGGACAAGGGGAGAGACTTCTAGTGGGAAAGGTCAGGGTTGAGGGTCCTAGGACAGTGACCAAGAGGTGGGGCAACTGTCAAGGGGTGGGGGTACCCATGTAACCCTCAACAGCTCACCAAACCTCATTAAGCAGCCCTCCAGCCAAAATAATTGCCCAACCCTGGATTAAAACCACAGTAATCATTTTTGATGAAATAGTTACATTCTCAGGAAATGAAAAGCCTTATCTTCATGTGTTTTTTGCTTGTTAGTTATACAACGTAGGCCACATAGAGAATTAAATTAACTACATAGTTTACTATCCTTATGGAAAAGCCTATGGATTTTGTTAGAAATTAAAGTGCATTTTATCCAAATATAAGAGATCTATTCAAAGTATTCTGAAGAACTACAGAATCTGTTGGAAAATGGTAGCCTTTTCACAAGTTTTGATAAAGTTCTATAGAAAACATAATTTTCTATTAAATTATATACAGTAGTCCAAGGTAACTGCATAGAACATTAAAACAACCTTTCCATATGATTGCAGATAACTTTTGTTGCAATTTGACCACATTTTGCTCACAAAGTATGTTTTCATACCATGTTCAGTATATTTACTATTTCAGATACTTTTGGACCTCAAAATCCATGTTCAGTATTAAAAGAAGGATGAAAATGTTAAGATTTTATAGCTCTTGAATTCTTTTTTTTCATCAAATACATAATAACAGACATTGCAAAACAGTTTTAGAATCAGCGCATAGGGATGGCTAATTAAATAACAAACCCATGATAAATCCATTTCCAGAGAAAGATATGTTTAAAGCCATTGCTGAAATGAAAGCAGAGATATGTACCAGACATTGTCAGAAATAGTCTGTTTACTGAAGACAGTAATCATATCCGGAGGAAAATGACCTAAAACAGGTATTGGAAATTATGTGGCAAACTGAACACTGCACTAAGAAACTGTCTGCTCAGCACTTGCTAGCTAAGTGCTCTTTTGCATTATACTGCTGAAATGGATTCTTTGCTTTTGGCACATGAAAAATTACCATTTTAGAATTCATGGTCAGTATTAACAAAGACCCGGAATGAATAAAGTAAACCAACATTTTAGCCTTAATGGCAAAATTTCCCTTAAGTAAAAGCTGGGAATACTTTTCTTGAATAGTGGATACCTCTAAAGATGCCACAACCCAGGGGCAAGTGATATTTGACACCTTTTGAAAAATGAGAAAATGTCTTGAAGACTTTATTTGGTACGTAAAAGCACCCTCCCCGCCACCCTTTTTAAATTGTTGCTTTTTTCTTTTTTTACTACAGTGAGTAAAACTTTCCTGTCATATATGGTAACATAATAGGTTGTGGACTAACAGCTTACACCCAGAAATTTTGTAACAGAGATGGAAGACTGGGAAAAATGAGGAATACATGTGGAGTTGTTTCAAAAACTGCATATTTTTTCTGAAGGTCTCTAACCTGACTTGTGCATTTGTGCATTCATTGGCAGTGTGACAGGTGGTAATTATGCTTAATACTTTCTGACAGGTTGAAAGATTAAAGTTACAAGTACCACTTTTTTTCTTTACTGCCTGGGTTTAACAATCTTACACCTTTCCAAGCAAATATTTGAAATATATGACAGGAGCTCTTATATGTATGTGCACAAGGAGATGGAAAATGAATGCAACACTGGACATGCCATTTTTACCTTTTCACTCAGAACAGTTGCTGAGTTTGTTCTGAATGCAGGGATTTTCAAATTCTATTCCACTTATTAGGCATGTTAGGGGACTAAGACATCTAACTGTAACTCTGTCCCAGTCTGTTCAAGTGTCTGAAATGTTAAAATAAAAGGTACGTGAGTTCACCTCTTCCTCATTGAGCTTTTGCAACTCAGCCGTTAGGGTCAGATGATGGTGTATTACAAAAGTGTATGCATTAATGGACTAACTTAGGTGCCCTAAGGTAGAATAGAATCTGGCCCTTTATTTTTCACTTGGGCATTAAATTTAATTTTTTTTTATTTTGAAGGACATAGGTTGAATTGGCCAGTACAACCACAGCCTGTCAAAAACATTCATATATCTGCATCTACAGTGTATAGGCAACGCCAAAGGTCAATCCTGACCTTTCTGCGGTCTTTGACAAAAAAAAATAGTTTTTATGGAATCAAGATTTCACTGAAGTTGCTGATGAATCCAATGTCACTGACCATACTCCTGGGCAAGAGAAAAGATGGTGACTCAAAATCAGTAAAACACGAGGAAACTGTATATTGTTGAAATACTTTATGCTATAAACACAGAGGAAAAAAAACACTGCAAAATCACTACCTTGGATCCACATGAATTATGTGTGAGGACTGGTTTCAGTCCATTTGTGCACAATGACAAGTGGCATTGTTTCTTGCTACTTGTTTGGAAACTTATTCCATTCCAAAGCCCTGGTGCCACAACAAACAAAATACGTAGTACTAGGCAGGTCCACGGTGTTCCTTCCAGGTTAGCAAATATAACTGCTGGATTATGTCAGAATTAATACAATTAGTGTGTCTTATAGCCATTGGCTACCAGATCAACCAGTATTTTTTATTATTTGCATGCAACTGTTAGATTTATTGTGCAAAAAACCCCCAATAACATATGACATAAAGATAATGTCAAAGTGAATGCTACTTATGATTCCAGATAAAACATATAGTTATTAAATAAAATATTAATAGAAGAAAGGATGATTCTAACCATTTCTGATAATATTATATATACTTAATGCTATACATATACACACACACAAATTGATATGTATTTCTGTTCCCTGCAGGGCCAGAAACCTACTGAGGAGCCCCCCCGACCCAGATCCCGAAGAGTGACTCGTCGGTGGCAGCAAGTTCCCCCTGGACCTAGGGCAGCCTGTGCAGCTGCAGAGCCTGTGCCTGAGGTGCCGCTTGGGAACAGGTATGCAGCCCT
>JAGPOW010000290.1:20065443-20094232 GCA_030014935.1 Caiman crocodilus
CTAGGGAAGTTGTTCTTGCTCCTACCTTGGGTGTCTTCAAGAGTAGATTAGATAGGTACTTGGCTGGGGTCCTGTGACCCCGGCACTTGTTTCCTGCCAGGGGGTCAGACTAGATGGCCTGCTCTAGGCCCCTTCTGACCCTAGTTACTATGAAACTATGAAACGCATATATATAATATAATATACACACACATATATACATACATTCATGCATATACACACACACAAGAAAAATATTGTGGCTCAACTAAAATTACTCCTTTTGAGCCTGAAAAACAGTTCAATACCTCCACATATGAGGATCTTCTTGTTGCCAGAAAGACTGATTCTCAATCAATAAATACAGACATTTCTTAATAAAATAAAGTTTTAGGGCTTTCAGTGCAATTCAAAATTAACACCTTCAGCCCCCAATTAGCACAACCAATAATGACTATCCACAGCTCAGATGCTTTCTTCCAATATTCCACTTACGCTTTGCCTTAATAGCTAATGACACAAGTATATCCATTTTTGCCTCTACTATGCTCTTCTAGTGTATTAATAGCCAAAAGATGATCTGGAAAGAGATTCAAATCAGTAATAGTAGAGTCTTCCTTTGGAAATACAATGGAGAACCAGGAAGGAGTGACACTTCTTACAATGGAGGGGAACATGGGTATACCTTTTCTCTTGTAGAGTTTTACCTTACTTATGAAAAATGTTCCATTCCATTGTGCTGAGGATGAAACTGGAAAGGACTTTTCTTTCCTTTTAAATCTTCCCATTTCCTTTTCTTTCATATTCCACCTCCACTCACAAAAGCCAAGGCTGACATAGAAAGAGGTAAAAATAAAAAGAAACTAAAGATTTAAGTTATATATGAGGCTTAAATGTTTCTTTCAGCCATACCAGTAGTTAATTTTTACGAATTTGACTCACATAGAACAGTTATAAAGCCACTCACCCCATCTTTCCTCACCATAAGAAGTGATTTACATTCATAGAGAAGATGCTATCACAAAGACCCCAAAGTACTTTACAAACTGCCTGCATGCCATATAAGAATCATAGCCATCACCAGTAAATTACTGAGAGGTGTGGAGTGAGCTGCAGAGACTGTAGTCATTTCAAACACTAGTTTAGAATACAAATTGAAGAACATGATTACAACCTGTGAAACTGATCCATGGGATAACCCCAAAGCCCTAAGTTTCTCTCTGCTGTCCTGCTGCTTGCATCAAGGAACAAACCAAGTTTGCCTTAGGATAACTACTTATCCCCACAAGCCACAGCTCTGCTGTCCTGATACCAGAATTTACAGCTGAGACAGGGGAATCTCTATCAGCTCTAGCTAGATTTTGTTTGGGGTATGAAAAATAAGTTAGGTCCCACCTTCCACAGAACGCATAACCCGGAATATCACTTGTCAAGAGATCACTCCAATCAGCAAGGAGACAAAATAATGAAAAGATTTAGTAGAGAGGGGGGAAGAATTATACCGTAAGTTTTGCAATAGAATAAAGACGACAAGTAAAGTTTCTTACCCTCTCACCTGACCACCACCTAATCCAGCAAGGGTTTTCAGAGATCACTGACTCCTGAGAACCTGGACTCCTCCAAGGCCTGAGAACATCTGAAGACCAGGCTCATCTCACAGATAACCCAAAACACCTTCAAATTAGCACATCTCCATTCCCCCCACTCCCAACCATCAGCACAGTTCCAGGTCCTCTTGAATCTCAGAATCCTGTAGAAATGTCTTTCCTGCCAGGGACAACTGACCTTTCTCTTGCTAGTAGGTCATTTTACTCAGATGCCTTTGCCATTGTGTGGTTGTTTTTCCCATTATATGCAAACAATGACTTATGGGCCACTGGTGGGATGGACACCCTCTCTCTGCAATTGGGAACAGCAATAGTCCTTGGCTTAATAACGCAAGGATGTATCCCTCAGTTCCTTTGATTAAACCTTGCCAAAAATTATATAGACATACAAAAAGTATAACATAATCTATACAATGATAAAACTGAGATAAATCAATATATCATAACACTGGCTATTCAGCAAGTCCATACATTCCATGACAGTAAAACAAACAATCTGCATGACATCCCATAACCCCACCCCACTCTCCCCATGATTTGGTGAGGCTTGTGACATGACCAGTTGAAGCTGATGGAGAAATTAGGTAGTGAGTGTGATGGCCCAGTAGGGGGAACTTCTTCGCTGAGCCACCTGCCTCACTGCACCCAACTAAAAACCAACCTCCGAGTGCCTTTCCTGGGGCACCTCACATTTGGCCAGCCCTCTTCCTGGAGCATACCTGCAAGCCTGGGGTACCGCTGCACCACCTAGACTCAGGTCTTTGTCTGGGCCCTATGCCACCCAGGAAATACAGGCCCTGTAGACCTTGGGATTTTGGGATGCTTCTATTAGTCTGAAGCATTCACCAGCAGCCTCCTATGCAGGAGGAAAGTAAAATCGCCGAGCCCATCTTAGTGGGTCCCTTCCCTCTTAAGCACACACAGCGAGGCATGCTAGAACAGATAGATTTATTGATCAAAGAGGGATAGGGTGAGGGAGGAATACCAATAGAAAAATATAGAAAGAAAACCAACATTGAGCTAATCTGAGTGGCTTGTCAGCCTTTTGATACACGGCTAGATTACAGTCAACTAAGTTCCTAGTCAAGTGTCTGGTAAATTACTCACTTCCACATCCTGGGTATGAGAGAGAGAGAGCTGTGGAGGTCCACATTCCTGTGTATGTGTTCTAAAATATCCAACCTCCACCTTCCTGGTGAGATCTTCTTAAATAGCCCTCCTTACCTCACCACCTGGGCCCAGTCAGGGATAGGGGTTATTTGAGGCCAGCCAATCAATATGAAAAAAATCAGAGTTACCTATTGGAGTGAAATGGGCTTAAACCTAGCTCCCATGTTGGGTGGTCACATATGCAGCAACCTGGTTGCCAAGGTTGCCAGCCAACCAGGTTGACAGACATGTGAGAAGACAAAGAAAGAGAAAAGGCGAGGGGGACCTGAGAGAAAAGGCTGGAAGGGGATTCTTTTACAGTGACAACTACCCAAACTGAAATTTGAACAGAGTGCTAAAAACCATGATTTTACAAAACAATCCAAGATCTTTTGGTGATTTTATATGTAAGGTAAAAATGGAAACAGCTGAATGCTATGGGCATGTCTTAAGTACTGCGTCAAATGGAAGACTAACAACTTTCAGAGATCACTAATAATAACTTCAGCTATTATTTGAATTTCCCTCAAAAATCTTCCATCTATTTATCAACCATGAGTCACCCACCTTAGAAGATTAGAACTGGCAAAATCACACTTCAGGGTTGTACAATTGCAAATAACAAATCAGTTTTCAGATGGCCGACAACATTATCCTCTTTGCATTTAGCACAATTCTGGGTTGTCACAATGGTAAGCGGTCATGTATAAATACAGAATCAACACACGGCTCAGGCATTTTATAAACAGTGTAATAGGTATGAATCTGCTACATACATAAATTCTGATTTAAAAGCCTTGAACATTTTGTGTAAAATCCATTATTCCTACATTTAGTACATATCTAAGTATTTGCAGGTTTTACTTTCAGTAGCCAACATTTTCAAAATCAGATGTCTAAAATGAATATACTTATTTAGGCACCTTAATAAGTGTGCCCTTATTTTCAGAAATGCTTTCCACTTCTAAGTATCACTATAACTTCAGTGAGAGTTAGGATTACTTAAATTTCTAGAATACAAGCCACTATATATCAGACATTTAAACTTTGATTTCAAGCCTGAATAGGAACTGTGAGGTTTGAACATTTTGGCCAACATAAACAATGAAAATATAGTATTTGATTTTATACATCTGTTTCATTAATATACAATTAATTAAGCTAATTTTGAAGCTAATACAAATTAGCTGTGAAGCTAATAAAAATTAATGTGTGAAAAGTTTATAGATGATTGTAGCCACCGGGCGTCAAACATCTTACCTAAGACCTCTTTGCCCCGAGGTTTTGTAGATATTCGGCTGGCCATCGCAGGAAGCCTTGGGGCAGGTCTCTTTCCGCTCCGGGGTCCGCCCCTTCTCGCCTGCCATGACTTCGATCTTCCAGTGGGTGGAGCTTCCCTCCAGGCGGCTGTTCCCTCTGGCTAACTGCAGTCGGGATCTTCTGCGAGGCTCCTCCACCCCTTTCACCTCACCCTTACCCTGCCCGGCGGTTCCAGGTGTTCTTGCTGCTGCTCTCTGTGGCCGCCACCAACGTGGAAGGCCTTCCTCCTGCCTACTCTCACCCCGCAGCCCCTTCTTACCCGGGGTACCACAAACAAAGGAACGCTCTAACAACTTAAACACTGCTATTCATCTAATGGGGTCTTGGCCTCTACGCCAAGCCACTACCCACAGCTCTGCTCACTAGCCCTCACCCTGCGGGCTGGCTACCCACCGCTCTTTATCTTACTCCCCTGGGAGAGACACCCTTTCCGGGTTCTACCTGCCGTAGACCTCTTTCTCCGGCTGCCACCAGTCTGGACGTTCTCTCTCCGGGCGGTCCCAAGGTTCCCTTCTCCCACCTGGGTCTGTCTTGGGTCGCAGTCCTCCCTCTGGGCCTTCTCCGGTCCACAGGTCCCTCCACACGCCTGCAGCTCACTCCCCGCTTTCCCCGGCACACCCATTCTGGTTACGCCGCTCCCCGACCTTTGTCCCGGAGGCTCTTCACAGCCCCTGGGTGGCTCTCGGGGCTCTTCACAGCCCCTGGGTGGCTCGTCTGCTGCTGGTCTTGATTCTCGGGGTCCTCCGGTCCCTCTCCCCCGGCCAGCGCACGTGCCGGCAGCCAGCTCTGGTATCCTGCGTCCTCCAGGCTTGCTCTTTAGCCTGGAGCACGCGTCAGCAGCCGGATCCGGCGAGTCGCGTCTCCCAGACTCAATTCCCTGCTCGGAGCCTGCTCCACCCGCTCCGCAACTCCAGCCGCTTCTGCGCAGCCTTTGCCCAGCAGCCACGTGCTTCCCCTGGCCCCTGCCACGGCCTCTTCCTTTATTCTTTATTCCTTTATTCCAGCCGGTGCCTCGGGCTGATGTCACTCGCCGTCTGCAGGTGTTTCCCGCCGTCGTTCCAGCTGTATGCGGGGTTCTCCGATGATCCTGAGGTGAGTAGCCGCCATTTTTCTTTCCTTTCTTTTTCCCCTCTGCCGCTCACCTCTACCTCCGCGGCTCCTTTGGGGAGCTTCAGAGTGCCCCCAGGACTTGTCCCCCTGTGACAATGATTTTCCCTGTTAGCCAAAGCCACTCTCTTAACAGAAAGATTGGAACTGGCCATGAAATTCTGCTATTAGGATTATTTATGCAAATGACGATTTTAGGCAACGAAGGACAGGGACAGACAGTACACTTTTTTTAAGTGATTGGAAATTGGTCTATACCCATAACAGAACAGGAGTCCAACACACAAATTGGTTTGAAAATAGTGGAACATGATCTAGATCCCCCCTAGAAAGTCAAATGTGTGTTCTGTTTGCTACTGTTCTAAACTATGCTGCTTATAGAAAAAAGCATAACTTAGATCAGAGGTGGGCAATTATTTTTGGTGGAAGGCCGCTTACCATTTTGGCAGGCTGTCAAGGGACAAATGGGTTCCCCACTCCTTGACAAGTAACCCGCCCCCTGTCATCATCTTAGGACCAATGTCTCATGGCCAGCACTGGTGGGGCCCAGAGTGGGACACAGGCCAGCAAGGGTCTGTGGAGCCAGGTTGGCCTGCACCAGCAGGGAGGGGAGAGCTAGCCTGTCTCCACAGAACCCCTGCCAGCTGGGACCCCGCACTCCTGCCACTCTGCTCTGGGCCCCACCTGCACTGGCCCCAGGACACTGGTGCAGGCCCCATGCTCCTGCTGGCTCCCCACCCACTCACTCCCAGTGTCCCCCAGCCCTGTGGTACAGGCGGGGGGCAGTGCTCAGCCGCAAGCCCCTGCTCACCAGCAGGGAAGCTGGTGCTGAGCTTGGGAAAAAGTGGCCCCTCACCCGCCCTATGACCAGTGTTGCCTGCTGCAGGCTCTCACAGCCCACACAGGGCTGTCCAGAGCAGGCACAGGCAGCCCCAGGCAGGCTGCGAACAGCTGCAGTGCAGGGTGTTGGCCCTGGGGAGGGTGAGGGGCCCCTTTTCCTCATGCTCAGCACCAGCTTGTAATCCTTTCCACTGCCAACCTGGTAGTGGGGCTGGATTACAAGGTGGTACTGAGCATGGGGGGGAGGAGAAAGCAGCTCCTCCCCACCCCATGCCGGCACCCCATGCTGCAGCTGCTCACAGCCTGTCTGGGACTGCCTGTGCCTGCTCCGGACAGCCCTGGACAGGCTACAAGCAACTGCAGTGCAGGGCACCTGCCATGGGGTGAGCTAGGGGCTGCTTTTCTCTGTGCAGGGAAGGAGCCCAGGGAAAAGCTGAACATGGGGGAGAAGCGCCCCTCCCCCCCGCCAGGTACCCCATGCTGCAGGCACTCACAACCTGCGTGGGGCTGTCTGAAGAGGGCACAGGCAGCCCCACACAGGCTGCAAGCAGCTGCATGGGTGGGGAGAGGTCGCTTCCCCACCATGTTCCTTCCTTGCCCAGGGTCCCTCCACCACTTACCTGAGCAGCTCCCAGCCCAGAAAGCACAGCTGGGGCTCCCAGCTGGGGGGGTGAGGCCAGGCAGACCCCACTGTTGTGGGAGCCCACCGGACTTCCCCTGGGTCCTGCTGCCCTTGGTTTCTGTCATTTTTGACAGGAACCAAAGGCAGAGAAATATTAATTTTCTACATTTCTTTAAGGGCCCCACAGGCTGGACAGAATGTCCTCGTGGTCCAGATTTGGCCCACGGGCCGTATTTTGGCCACCCCAACTTAGATTGATTCTGCCTTAGGCTTTTTGAATGTCTGTACTTAGCCTAACGGTCAAAGTTTGGTTCTGTAACCAGTTGCAGTTTTACATAGATTATGAGAAATACAGAAATAAGATGACAGACTGAACATGTAGAGGGTGTATCGCTTAAAGGCTGAGTGTAGATTTTTTATATAATCCTTCAATGGGAGATTCTTCTTAGAAAGGAGAGCTCGATTTAATAATCTGTTCTTTAAAGTCAAACTGGCAGATATTTATGTAGCCACCCTAATTCATAAAGTTGTGCATAATGACAAAACAGACCAGAAAGTAAAAGAAGAAATGTTTGCCGATATCTCCACTAAACCTAACTATAGATATGAGATTCTCAGGAGGTAATATGAAGCAAAATGAAATGTGAGCTTCAACTGTTGGAATTTTCTAAATCAGAAGATGGAAGTGAGGAGGGGTCTTCAAAAAAGAAGCAGCGAGATGTTCTGCCCACTAAATCCTAGATTTAGGGAAGTACAAGAATGTATGCAACATCCACAGCAGAAATCTTTCCTCTTCTGCTCCGCTACTTTGTCACTGGTTGCTTGCGTTTACTGGAGAGATGATTCCTATAGAAAGGATGCTTTCAGGGATTCTCCTGACTTGGGCTATTCCCTAGAATCTTTCTGAGAGTATTGGTTTCTATGGCCTGAACTTATGGTGACTGGATAACAAAGCTGTCACTAACTTGAGCGGACAAGTAGCAGGCACAGCACAGAACTGGCAGTATTATAAATTACAGCAATATCAGAATAATTGTTTCTGCTGCTGGCTTTAGTAATATATAACACAAACTATCCATTATGCATGTAAACATTATTTATTTGATATTTCCTTAAAATTAATCTTCATTGAATCCTAGATTTGATATGGTAGTTCACAGTATGGTAGCTACTATATATCTACCATTTCTATTTCTCTTTCACATTGTCACACTTACCCACACATTGCACTGAGTTAATCTACAACATCATTCCAACAACATCATTCTCTCTCTGGAATTTTTCTATCATGATGTTTTTCTGAAAAAAATGTTTCTAAAACTGAGTCATCTAAGTCTGCTACATTCATGTAATTTAGAGTACAAACCTATTAGTGAAGTTTGGAGAACATTATTTTGATTTGTAATCCAAAATTTCCTAACCAGATTTCCAGAATTGCTCAGCATTAGTCAAACTCTGCTCTTACAGATATCAAAAGTAACACTCCAACTGAGTTCAATCAAAGCAAAATGTATTTTATAATCCTATTGTAGCTGTATTAACCAGTCTCCATCACCAGACACACATTTTTCCTACTCCATCTGCTTTTTTACAAGCTTTTTTTCACAGGTCTCTTCTCTAAACTATATCCAGTTAATGTAGATACTCTTTCATTTTGCATGTCCAAATTCTCAACTTGTCTAGACTATTGTGCACAGTAAACAGGCCATTTCAGTATTGTTAACTGAAGTATCTTAATTATAGTATCATCATGGTACTAACCCATTAACAAAGCAACTAAAGGTAATTAGCAACCAGCATTCACTTGTGACTTTTGACTAAAGCAGATTCATGATAGGGTAAGTGATATAAAAAGGAAAAACTTGAGGGCTCCCTCAATCTTATCTGCTCAAAATAATTTATTAGTGAATACTTGATCTATGAGAGGTAAAACTCAATCTTAGATTGAAGTCTTTTGTTTATGTTAAATAATGCTAATTAATCCCTTCAGGTAGAAAGGATTAGCCCTGATATTGATTCCTGCACCACAATAAACATTCATCTTACCAACCTAGGAACTTTTACTATTGAAATATGCCTTAAGTAACTTGAATTCTCTCTTTTCCACTCAGAGTGATGTTAAAGCCAATTCAGTATCCTCCTCATAAATCTTTTTTTTTTCTCCCAGTACTCTTACATTTAGATAGGTTCAAATATAATCTGCAACAACTAATCTCACTGGGCATTTAAACACATGCTCTGGGAGTGGGGAGGTGGACCTTTAATTAGAGTGGCTCTGAAAGCTGCTCTAATTAAAGCATCTGCAATGTTGCATGTATCAGTATCCCCACACTGAAAAATGGCAGTGGAGGCACTTTAACTAAAGCTCATTGAACAAGCTTTAGTTAAAGTGCCCCTAGTGACATTTTTCAGTGAGGGAATTCTGATGTATGTGATGCTGGAGTCTGCTGGAGTGCACTAATTACCATGCTCCAACACACTCAATTATCTGAATCTATTCCACTGTGCTGTAATTACAGCAAATCAGAGCAGTCTCACTGCATGTCTATAGGTGCCATAGTCACTATAGACTCATACTTCAGTTTTAGGTCAACATTCTCAATGAAGCTGAAGGAAGAATCAATCAAATTCAAGCGACTCTAATTTTAAACAGTTCAATTTAGATACTTATGTCTGAAAATGTTAGACTTACTGTAAGGAAGAGTATTTTTTATAATTACAGTAAAAGTCTCATATGTACTCTATACTAATCTTTGTTTCATTGCACAACTGCCATTATGTAAAGCACTTTACACTGAGAATAATAATTAGAATGTGATTTTATGCAACTGAAATGCATTCATAAGACATTTTCTGTTTGGAATAAATGTACTTTAAATGGGTTTAATTTTGAAATGGCAGTTAGAAAATATCTTCTGTTTAGAATAGCTGCAGTTTAAATATGATTTTCTAGTAAAAAATCTGCAGTTCTAAATCTCACTTTATCCAGCATACTGCAACTTGAATTAAGTTTGTTATACAGCACTCCTGCTATTTACTATAAAATCCTATTCACAATAACTAGTCAGGGTGTGAAGTGATATGAATCACCCTGTTTATAGACCTGGAAATAAAAAAGAAAGAAATAAAGTGAGAGCTCTAGAAGCATCAGTCACTGACAGAACTGGTCTCAGCAATTGTGGATGAACTTCCTAAATAATTTTCTGAAGCTACAAACAAACTTAAGTCATTTTTTCCTCAGCATCAACTGAAAGATTTGGGATAATATTAATACAGTGATCCTTTGAGATATATCCCAAACAAAACAGCCTCGTTATCTTGCAGGAAAATTTCATGCTATAGAAGTAAAAGAGCCAAGGCTGTGTTTACTGTAAGATTTTTTTTCCTAAACCCCACTCATGTAGGCAAGGCCAAAGACTGTGATTTATACCACTTAATGTTTTCAAGAGCAAATCTCCAGACAAAATTTTTCAAGACTTATCCTTATAAAACAATTAAAGCTGAAATATCCTTTATATATTTCAACTCCCCGCCAGACTTTGACATCTACAGCTATGTGCTTTTGGAGATTTTAATCAGTGACAATAGAATCACATGGTTACCTTCTGTTCACTGTAATTACTGCCATGTCAAACACATGGTCCAGTCTTAAGTTGTGATCTTTAGGGGAAGATGGGCAGATGTGATGGGCAGATGTTATACTTGTACCTAGATCAACCTAACTAGAAAAAGGTGAACTAAATTAGATTGGGAATGGGTTAGCCTGATCTAACAAATACTTGTATACGTTCAGAGTGCAGCCCTGGGGAAAGTCCAGCTGCTGGCTCTAGCCCCTGGCCTGCACTCTTTCTACCCCAAGCCTCTACCCCCAGTTGTACATCACTGCCCCCCATCCATGGACCCACCAATTCCCTCCTTTCAGACCTGCCATCCCTCCTGATCCTTCTTCCCCTGGATCAGTAGCCCCCACTGCACCTGCTAGCCTCTTCTCTATCCCAGCCTCCCCTCTCCCACATCCTGACTCACTAAAATCAGATTCCCAGCACAGCTCCTAATCCCAACAAACATCTGCACAAGTGCAACCCAAGTGGTCATGGAGCTTATTGTAAGCCACAAGATCATAAATCGGATACCACAAGCACGTACAGGTAGGCAAGTCTAGGCTCAGAATCTGGCATGCCCGGGATATTGTCTTATAGGTGTTTCAATCTTTACAAGATACGGTACTTTTTAAAAAAGATGCCATGAACAAGCACAAAATGACAACATGCTTTGTAGAGGCTGCATATGCACTGTTAGCCGTCCTGAAATTCATTCTGTGGTCTTCCAAAACCATATGGTAATAATTAGTTCCAGCTACATCCCTACATCTTTTTTCTAACTAACATCATGATAACAGTGATCAAACAACACCAGAATAGAATGACATTATAGTTTCCTTTCTGAAAACTGGAGAATATTTTACATATTCCTACACTGAATGTGTCTATTTTGGCAGATGAACTGTTTGGGTCCCTGGCAGACATTATGTTTATTAAATGATTAACAAGATAACTGTATGATTGATTTGTCACAGGCCAGTTGGGCACTGTGAGTATATTAATTTAGTTGCAGACTGACTGAGCACTGCAACTTTATTAGCCACTGGGCTTTTTGGTTCAGGCTTGAGGAGGAGAAGTTGGGAAGGAAAGCAATGACAAGTTTTACTTATAAAAAGAATAAATTTTACTTATAGCAACAAAATATATAGTTTATATATATAACAGTTAGTAAAAAAGTTAAGCTAATAAACAGAGAACATAACAATACAAATTAAAATTGGCAGTAATTATAAAACAGATAGAGATATTAACTAAGAGCTTCCTACTTGGTTAGAAACTTATTGATAGTTTCTCAGTTAAAAACACATCAAGTTGATTTAGCGAAGTCAGGCATTTCTGATTTACGCTTTCAGGAGAGCTGGAGGAGAGGTCCTTCAGTCAGGATCTGCTCTTCATTCACACACAGAATAAGAGAGATCTAGGGGAATGGAACAGCAATGCCTCTTTTGTGCTGTCCTTCCTGAGGGTTACTTAGTGTGCATGTTCTTTTATATCTTGTTTATGCTAACTTTTTAGTTATATAGCCATTTATAATGTTACTCTATAGCTGTTATCCTATGAGGTTAAAAGGTGTTAGAAATCATTACAATAAGTTACTGCCCAAGCTTGGGTTTACACAATAAACAAATCACATCACATTACTTTGGGGTCTGAAATTAACATGTTCCCACTCAAGTTCAACTCACTATATTAATTATACCTTGTGATTAGGTCATTTATTTTTTTTTTCCTAACTCTGAGCAAAAAATTATAAAAATTAGTTAGGTTTGCAGTTTATTTCTTCAGTTCTGCTTTTTAAAGTTCAAGCTGTCTGAAAAAAAGAGTAAATATATACATTATATATATATATTCTTGTAGGTTATACTCTAGACAGACAGGAAAGTGTTCCATAAGCTACTCCAGATATCTTCAAAAAGCAGATTTCTTTGTTATAACCTGCTCATTAACCCTTCTAGTTCTAACTATCACATTGATTGCAATATCCTATTACTTTCAGCCAATTTAGGGCACAATACAGTGGTAAACCAGCCACAGAGGTGTCTGGTTTCCATCACAGCATAAATTAAACATAAGGATATGTCCTGGACCTGGGATTGCTCTCTGCCCAATTCCAATTACAAACTTGGAGGTCTATGACACAACTACCCTCCTTTCCTTTGACAAGCATGTAGGAAATTTAAAAGGGCACCATGGACCTTTAAACAGCATACACAGCTGAGCAGGAAGTTCCTGGATCCCCAGCTGCATGTCCCAGTGGTCAAGTAACTGGGATCTAAGGAATTGTGTGTGTGGCATGGCAAGGCATGCAAGTTTATGAACCTGTCCTAAAATGTATTTAGTTCTCATGTATGTAATAATAATGCTGCTGCTTACAGCAATTGTTTCTTACCTTAGATACAGATATTTCTTTGATGTTGTGGCAGTTCCTGTGATCCTAAATCTGACTGAGCCTTTGTTTATTGCTGCTTTGATTTATACATCTCTTTACACATCAGTTATTCTCCTGTGACTCACATCAGTTTCTAATAGTGCAGGGATACTGGTATTCAGTTTTTTCCATGAATAAAACTGGTAACTCAGGCTTCGTTGGTCGCTTTCTACAGTTAAACATTATACAGTATGGAACAGATTCTAAAATCACAGCCTTTTCCCATTGACACGTTGTTTTCATCAACCTGTTGGATTGGGAAGAATGAAGATGAGTGGTTACATGGTTAGCTAGAAATACGCTGCAAACTTTTTTCAACTCATGCCAACTAAATTAGGCCCACTGTTAGACATTACTGTAGAAAAGTGACCATCTTTAGCTAACAATCATGTGCAATTCCTTGTTTAGCATAGCATTTTCTAGTAAAGTATGTCAGGGTAGTGAGAATAATAATCTAGGATAACTGTCATGCATTTATTCTCCCAACCATGAGTGAGTCACATACTTCTGTGAAGTTCTCTCCTTTATGAAACTTGACTAACTGATTTACTTACCCACACACAAAATTGTCAAGGTCAAACTGTAAACAAGTACAGTATATATGCAAACAAAAAGACATGCCATGTTCTATGTAAGAATTAACTCTATAGTTAAGACCAGACAGTTAAAAACCCTGAGGCTAAAATAATTCAATATTTGCAGGTTGGTCTACTCTGCAGAGATTAAACTGAGAAGCAAGTGAACACACATCCACTTTTTATTCAGGGAATGCAGCCACATGCCTGAAGTGGCTCACACCAGAAGCCGGGGGGGCAAGGGCGCAGAAGGGTGTGGCTAGCCCTGCTCTCTGGAGCACACAGCACAGCCCATCCCAGAGTTGTAAAGCATCCTGGGATGCTGGAGAACTGGTTTAACTTGAACCAGGAAGGGGTCTGGAACAGAAATTTCATAAACCAATTTGACCTAAATCAGTTAAGTCTGATACTAAATTCAACCAGGTTTATCTTAAACACGTTTCAGCCATGTTGAAATTGGTTTATATCCACTGAACTTCTATTCTGTTACTGGTTTAAACCAGTTTCTGCTCACTATAACCAGGTTGTGTGTAACTTCTGTCCTTAGGGTAAAGCTCGACAGCAGCTGCGTAACTAGTGGTCATTCTTAATCCTGACCAGATAAGTCAAGTTTGGTGATAAGCCATTAGTACTATACTGCCTGTGTAAAAGACAGATACTTTCTTCTGTAGACAAATCAAGAACATTTTGAGACAGGTAAAATGAAGTTCAATCTATGAGCAAAAGTAGGAGAAAGCAAAATTCTCCATTGTCATCATCTTTCAAAACTTGGAAATGTAAATAGCCAACACAAAAATTCATACCCTAGGCAGCCTGCATTTTAATAGACAAGCATGGTACAGAGTCATGGTCTGAAGCTATCTGCATTAGTAAAAAGGGAAGAGATTGAAAAAGGAGGAAAAATATTTTAATCAAATATTGTCCTTGAATTGTTTCTCATTGTGCTATAAAAATCCAAAAGAAGACCTGCACTGTGTGGATATTTATATGATAAGTACATTCTTTTTGCATACAGAAAATATATTTTCAGGATCCTTGTGTCAGCAGGACTACAGGGTTAATTGAATGGTTTGGAAAGAAAATGAAACTTCCTGAATGCTGTTTTCACACAGTTATGGGGTTATGGAGAATCATTCAGCAGTACAGAATTGGATTTGTTATCTATCTTAGTTCTGAGATAAGTGTATTTTCTCCTTTCCCAGGGACAACAGATGCAGGGAATTGATTTCAGTTAATTGATTAACTATGCACTGCTTAAATACTAATTTGAAATGCTATTAAAGGGATAGATAGGTTTTTGCTAGCACTTGGCACACAGGTGTCTATTCACCCTGTGTTTGTGTTTCTCTCTATTTACATATTGGCCTTGTACACCCCAAAAAAAGTTAAAACAAAG
Source organism: Caiman crocodilus (assembly GCA_030014935.1). NCBI lineage: Eukaryota > Metazoa > Chordata > Crocodylia > Alligatoridae > Caiman > Caiman crocodilus. The sequence continues at coordinate 20,080,069 of JAGPOW010000290.1, forward strand.
ACTGAATGGATAAATGATACAGATCAAAATGTGCAAGAACATGGAAATGCATTTGTTAATCTGTGTATACACTTAATCAGGTCATCTGTGCACATCCCAGTAAGCAGATTTCTAGGAAGGTATAAGACCCACATAAGTATATAATCATTGGAAACACGGTACTAAATATGGCTTGGAGCAGACAAGGACACACAGGACATCCAATCTTAACATGCTACAAAATAAAGGATTGATTCAAGTGGTGGATGGCAGGTACATAAAGTTACCAGAAAAGCCATTTTGAATAAAACAACACCACAGTTGAACTAGCATAGAGCAGAACCACTGCCAGAAACAGAACCACTGGCATGGATGTCATAGCAGAACCTCTGGCACAGCTGTTTGAGTACTCGTGGTGCTCAGGTTAGGTCCCAGAGGACTAGAAAAGGGCCAATGTGGTCCCTATTTTCAAGAAGGGGAGCAATGAGGATTCAAGTAATTATAAGCCAGTCAGTCTTGTCTCCATCCTTGGAAAGGTCTTTGAAAAGATTATGAAGGATCATATTTGTGGGAGTCAAGCCAGTCTGACCATCTGGTTTCGTCTTATGACAGGGTTACAAAATGCTTAGACGCAGGAGTAGAGGTGGGTGTTGTTGTCCTGGATTTTAGAAGGGCCTTCAATACAGTATCTTATCCCATTCTCATAAATAAATTAAGAGACTGTGACATAGTTGTTTACACGGTCTGGTGGGTGGCAAATTGGCTTAGTAGTCACACCCAGAGAGTGGCAGTAGATGGGTCAATATCAACCTGGAACGCAGTGGGGTCCTGCAAGTTTCAGGCCTTGGACTTGTACTCTTCAATATCTTCATCAATGACTTGGATGTGAGTGTGAAGCGTACTCTGTTCAAGTTTGTGGATGATACTAAATTGTGGGGTGAAGTGTGCACTCTGGAGGGTAGGGAACAGTTGCAGGCAGATCTGGACAGGTTAGAAAAGAGGGCACTACACAGTAGGATACAGTACAGCAAGGACAAGTGCAGAGTGCTGCACCTAGGGCACAAAAACATCCAGCACACCTACTGGCTGGGAAGTGACCTATCAGCGGCATGGAAGCAGAAAGGGATCTCAGAGTCATAGTGGACTCCAAGATGAACATGAGCCATCAGTGTGACGAAATCATCAGCAAAGCTAACTGCACTTTATCATGCATTAGCAGATGCATGACAAATAGATTCTAGATGATATTTCCCCTCTATGCAGCATTGGCCAGACTGCAGCTGGAGTACTATGTCCAGTTTTGGGCACCATGCTTCAAGATGTTGATAGACTCAAGAAGATCCAGAGAAGGGCCACTCATATGGTTAGGGGCTTACAGAACAAGCCCTGTGAGGAGAGACTGAGGGACCTGGACCTCTTCAGTCTCTGCAAGAGAAGGCTGAGAAGGTGATCTTGTGGCCACCTACAAATACATTGCGGGGGGCGGGGGCAGCAAGGGATCAGAGATGCTCTGTTCACCAGGGCACCTCTTGGGATAACAAGGAACAATGGTCACAAACTGACAGAGAGCAAAATTAGGCTAGATATCCAGAAAAACTTCTTCATGCTAGGGATGGTCAAAATTTGGATTGGGTTTCCAGGGGAGGTAGTGCTCTCCCCTATCTTGGGATTCTTTAAGAGAAGTCTGAATAGGCATCTGGCTGGGGTCATCTGACCCCAGCACTCTTTCCTGCTGAGGCAGGGGGCAGACTCAATGATCTGCTGAGGTTCCTTCCGACCCTACCATCTATGAATCTATTACCCCCAGGAGCAAACTAAGGGAAACAGGCCCAGTGTTAATTGTATGATGGTGCATTAGGAATTTCAGGTTTTGACATGGCACAGCCTGTCTAGCAAAAGCATCCTATAAAGCATGAAAACTTGGATACTGGACAATGGAATTATACTAATCAGCAACAGACCACTATGTTCAATACACCAAAGTTGGGAAGAACAACACATACACCTACTCAGTATAGTATGACAGGAATGTTAACTAGAGACATTATTAGCCCCTGTCGTCAGAGTGTCTGGCCAAACATTTAAATTATCACACCTGCCTCTGGTCCCTGCCTAATGCAACTAACCCAGTTTTCTGTAACCAGACTGGCTGCCAAAAGTGCCACTCATCCCTTTTAAGAATACAAGCATACCTTCAGCCTCAGGCTGCAGGCATGCCTTGACACAGCCTCTGTCTGTTCTAGCAAGACTTGTGTCCGCTCCTTTTCTGCTTTTCCTGACTTTAGCCCTGGGTCTTCCCTGGAATTTGGCACCAGCTATCTGACCCCTGGTTTCTGATCTTGCTTGCTTCTCAGACTACATCTCTTGAATTTCCCCTCTCAGCTCTCCTGGAACTTGGTCCATGTATTCTTAGCCTCTCCAACACAGACCTGGCACTGGTTATTTGTGCTTTGGCTTTGCTAGCTCCCTAGTTGCTTCTAGTGGTGCACCAGCGGCCTGGCCATCCATGTCCTGACCAAACCCTCATGCCTGTTGAACAGCAGTCTCATATCCCCCTCAGAAACAGCCTCCTGTTATTTCAGTTACATTCTAAATCTATCTCTGTTGTTGAATGGTGCAAGAGGAGACTTTTAAAAATAATTTCTTTTTCCTTATAATGTCCAGTGTCTTGGAGCTACATGCAGGCTGAGCACGTCAAGTGCACTGTGTTGCCTGTAATGACTGGTGCTATAGGACAGCATGACAGCTGTGTACTGAAACATTTTATACCTTTTCATTCCCTTGTGAATTGCAGGAGATAATTGGTGAGAGAAAGGCAGGGAGAGTTTTCTGTTTCTACCTGCCTGCAGCAGTAATCCCATTGATTGGTTCTGTATGGGATTCAAAATCAATACAAATATTATTTAAAGAATATGAAAATATTTCCCTAGACAGCTGGAAAACATCACTTGGATGATCTTTGTTTTGTTTTTAAATAAATCATGTCATTGAAATTAAAAAAATTCAAATTGTTAGGAGCTGATACGCTGCTCCCAACATTATTACTAACATTTCTCTAACAAGCTCTAACATGAAAACTAAAGGACAGAATATAAAAGGTAAGATTTGCCACATGCCTTCTTTGGTGGCAATAAGCAACCCACTGTTCAGACATATTTCATATGTTCCACAAAGTATCAAATGTGTTTCTTCTTTCCATGTCTTTGTCTGCTTTAAAGCCTCCTCTCCAAAGAATCCTCATTAACAGATAAATTATATCCTGGCCCAAAGAGAAGAATAGCAGGTAATTAAGAATGTGCAACATTCACTTGATCTTTGAAACTTATAACACTGGGTCCATCTACACATGTCCCTATAGATCCTTTGTTACTGCACCGTAATTTAGTACTTCCTTTTGGAAGTACTGAATGATGCCACAGTAACAGTATATGCTGTGCTGTACACACCACACACTGTTATTTTTAGCTGCCACATTGCCCTTAGCAATGCACCAGAACAGGGGGGCACATTGCTACAGCAATGTAGCTGTGGCATCGCAGTTTGTGACTGCTGACATTACGTCACTGTAGTGCATTGCTATGACGTCACAGTATCACATGTAGATAAGCTTACTATAGCATTATAATGAAATAAGCCTGACCTACTCTTAAAGCACCTTGTCATCATTTTTCATACTAACATGTAATTATGTTTCCAGAGCCCAGTTTCCTATAGTATGTGGAATTATTGTGACAAGGACTAAGATGCTCCCTTTTTCTTACAATAAAGCAATGGAAAGGCTTGTTTAGATTTAAACTACAGTGCACAAGAGCCTGAATCTGAAGGTTCAGTTCAATATTTCTAATACCCACCAGTCCAGTGCCATGTCAGAATCAAAGCACAGTGCCTTAATTATGCTATTATCCCTATACAATCAACTTGGGAAAATTTGGTTATTCTAGCAATCACTGCTGGCCCAGACCAATAGTTTAGGTTCTTCAGACCAGACGTCTACAATGTTTTCTGGCAGGGTGGCCACAACGCCCAGATTGAGTCCAAAAAGGGTGAATACTAGGAGGAAGGCATCACACACAGTACCCAAATGTGGCATGGCCTGGGTAAAGCCCCACTCTGCCAAAGCCCTGTTGGCACTAGATTTAAGATCTAGATACCTTGTTCTGGATGGACCCAAAACCCTCAGAACAACCATGACCTTTTCATTCACTAAAAGCAAATTTTACTGATACACAGTGATAGCAGATAATAATAAAGCAAACATTTTTACATCTACCAGTCCCAGGGCTGTCATCTGGTACACTTAGCCAGTATGTGACCTCACCCTGAGGTTATCTCTTGAATGTCAGGTGTCAACATCCTGGAGGTTGGAGGCCACGGCCCACCCCACCTCCCCCAGTGGGGTGGGTGAGACAGGCTGGTGGTATTCCCTCCATCCTTGGTGGCTTTGGATTCTCCTCTCAGGGACCCTTTTCTGCTCCCCCTGCTGATGACTTTACATCTTTAGGCATTGCTGTTTGGTATTCCTGTGGTTATACCCTCCACATTCTGTCCTGTCAGCATATTGCTTTGTTTCACAAACCCATCACATACATCCTAATTTGGTTCTTTCCAGTTTCTCCTAATTTGGTCCTTCTCCCAAATCCAGAAATCCTAAGGGCCCTGCAGTTGTCTCTTATCCCATGTTATGGAACTTCTCACAGTCTCTTATCTCATGTTATGACATATTGTGGTGCATGTTATCAATTTCCCAGCCTGTGTCTGCTTGCTGCTTGCCTGTGTCAGACACAGTGGGCCTTAAAGGCACAAAAAGGCTTTTTAGACATCAATTAACCCTTGCCATTGCCCAGGATTTAATGCATATCTACTTTGCCTATACGCCACCAAAAGCAGACCTCTAAATACCATTTTCTAGCCATGAAGTCCCAGGGGCCCAACTGCAGTGTGGCACAGCCCTCCTCCATCACAGCTCCAGTACCAGACAGCAGTGCAGGCAAGCTTCCCCCACACCACTTCCGTCACTAATGCCTCAGGGTAACAAGTCAGGATCCCAGGGATGGCCATGAGGCCCCCTGGTGGCTTCATGACCATGCCCTGCTCCACCCCTGGGCACCTTCATGTCTCACCTGCCACCCCTTGATGGAATAATGATAAATAGGGAGGATGTTCATGGACCTTTGCATAGCCCCAATTCCACTGAACCCCTGCTAGGGTCCCTGGCACTCTACCAGTCCTCACTAGTCCCTAGGCCCCTGGCTCGGCCTCTATAGTCCCAGGCCCTTCACTGGGCTGCTACAGTCAACTGTGCCCAGCCAGTCACCCAAAACCTTAAGGGTTAATTGCATGGCTCCCAATCCTCCCCTTTACCACACCCCATGGCTCACGAGTGTTAAAAGGATGTTGTACCCTCTGTTGGGACTTTGTCATCCTCCGTCTCTACCCCTTTAATCTAGCTAGGCCTTCTAGCATGCATCCACTGAATCAGACCAGATCTGAGATGCTAGCTTTCATTTGTCCTTCTGTCACTAGGCCCAAGGCCCCTGTCTACCAGGCCTCAGGCTCCAGTGTGGCTGCACCCTGCACTATCTTCCCACTATGGGATCAAAACTCACTGGAGCCTTGAGACTGCCTCTGGCAGGGCTTAATGCAGTTATGTGCCTCTGGGTCACTAATAAAGCCTTCAAACCTCCAGTATAAACTCAAGCCTCTGGGCTATAACATAAATAACACTGAAAATTTCCTCCTGCCCCTTCAAGAGTGTAGGCCTTCACTCGCTATTCCAGCATCCTGGGCTCCGTTGTCCCTGCAGCCAGCAAAACAGGTAGTCAGACACCCCTGGGTGTCTTGCTATTCTGAGCAGGACTTCCTTCCCCTGCAGCTGCCTGAGAGAACATGCTGAGCCAGCCTCAGCCTTAGGCTCATTGGCTCCCAGGGCCTTGCCTGCATCCGGTACCACAAGCAGGTCCCTACTAATTGCTCCATTAACCTGTTGCCCTGGTGACCTGCAGCTGCAGTGCTCCCTGGTTAAGCCTAGCCTGTGGCCTAGCCTGCAGTGCTCCATGGTTAAGCTGTTTCTTCCCTTAAAGGAACAGAGAGCCTCAGGCTCTCTGTTACACTAAGGCGCTTGACTGTAGCATATCTCAGGGAGAGTGCCATACTGCCAAATGCCACGAAAATCACAGCTTTGTGGCAGGATCTAAATCAATAAATCAGATAGTGCATGCTATTTTTCAAAGGCATAGCAGGGCATCTTCTTGCCCTAGGCATGGTGATGCATGAAGCAGTGCTGGCCACTGCCATGGCAGTGAAGGTGGCCCAGCCAGGTGCCAGCAGCAGCAGCTGCTGTTTTTGTGCCCCCCACAGCCCTCCAAAGGCAGTGTCCAAGGCTACTTCCCCTTAGTCACACTACTACTATTTTGCCGCCCCTGGTGATTACCTTACTAATGTTGTCTTATTAGGCATAAAGCATATAAGGATTCACGTTTAGGGCCTGGCCTGTGTTTTGAGAGCAGGTGATTTTTAACAATGAAAGAAGAGCATGTGAGGGGAAAGGGTTTCTGAGTAGCAGCACTTAGTAGTTAATCACTGATGATACTTAGGTATCGCTATTTTCTATACCTTGGTGCACTACTCCACAAGATGTCATCACAGTTCCAATATCCTTGTCTTCTCATGTCACTGTCATTTAGATAGGTACTTGGCTGAGGTCCTGTGACCCCAGCACTCATTCCTGCCATTGGCGGGGGGTCAGACTAGATGGCCTGCTCTAGGCCCCTTCTGACCTAGATACTATGATACTATGATTGTCACCAATTCATCACTGATTTCATCTATGTATTAGAGATTATTTCAGCTATTACTGACACATTCGGCTGTCATTATCTTCAGTTAAGTAGCACTCTAGGATCTACTCTGATCCCACCAACTAGGATGAATACCTTTAGGATCTAGAGTAGAGATTCCTAAAATTATAATATAATCCCAAAACTGTAGCCACCCAAATCAGCAAAGCCAGACTCAGACCTCACTCTGATCTGCTACAATACCAACTCCAAGACAAGGACCACAGAATCCCTCTAGTTTCACCTACAACTTCCAGCTTAATATTGAAGTTGTATTACCTAAGACCTCCAATCCCTCCTGGAAAAGGATGACTATCTCAAGGTTGATGACTGTCACAATATATGGGGACAAACCTGTCCCTGGTTTACAGACAGCCTGCCAATCTCAAATAGCATCTCTGAGACAATAGATTAACAAACTCTCATCCTCACTGAGACACCAGGCCTTGCAACTCACCAAAATGCCTGCTATGTCTCCACACCAATACAGACCACATTCTTACCAGACCTGATAATAAGGAGCACACCATCCAAGGTTCATTCACTTGCAACTCTACTACCATCATATATACCAGTGGTTTTCAACCCATGGGTCATAACCCAAAAGTGGGTTGCAAGAACATTTTAAAGGGTTGAGAGCAAGTGGCAGGAAAAACGTGCGAAATCATAGGTTTCCCCTTTACAGGCTAGCAGCTTCCAGCCTGCAAGGGGCTACTTGGGATGTGGCTAGCCTGTAGTCAGTCATGGTTGTGGTAGCAGCCCCAGGAGCCAGATGAAGGTAAGTGTGGGAGGAGCGGGGGCTTGGGTTGCAGGGGTGGGCAGTGTGTGCTGCACCCTACCGCTCTCTGCCCCAGCCCAGCAGCTGACACTAGATAAGTGTGGGGCTCTGCTGAACCCGCTAGGCTTCAGCACCTCCCACCCCTAGCCCAAACCAGCCTGCTGGCCCCATACCACTGCAGCTCAGTAACGCTGCTTGGCCATGGGTTCTCTATGGGGATGCAGCAGGGGCATGTCCTCCCAGCAGCCGTGGTTGCTAGCAAGCTGCACAGTCTCAACACTTCCCACAAGGGTTGCAGTTTGGCTGCCCTGCTGTGCAGGCACTGTGCCACTCCCACTGGCTGCAGAGAGGCTAGCTCAGACAGGCTGCTCATCACAGGGCCTGATTCCCACTCCCTGGCTGTCAGCCCAGCTCCAGTTAGCACTCAGTAATGTCCAGACCAGGGTACACTGCAGGGGCCCACTCACCACTTTCTCCTGGCAGCAGTAGTTTTAGTTCTGGACTGCACAATGCCAGCGGGGTCTGCCCTATGCCACCTGCTGCTTTGTGCCTAGGTCCTGAGGGTATCTGCAGCAGCCTAGAGCAGCGAGTTCCAGCCAGGGGCACCCTTGGGTGCCCTGAGGTGTGAGGAGATGAGCAGATCAAATAAGTCAAAAAGTGCAGGCACTGACGATGATCTGCCATCCCCAGGGCTGGGCCGTTTTGCAAGCAGCTAGGTACTGACTTCTATAGTTATGGGGCCACAGACCCTTGAGTCCAGTGAGAGACACCCGGAGTCCAGAAAGGCTGAGAACCACTGGCTTAGAGACACAGGCTATTTGCCAAGTTAGGCTGAAGTCAGAGAGCTGTTCTCAGTTGTGTTAGTCTGAAGTCAAGCAGAAAGCAGCATGGATTTGCACCTCAGATATATGCACTTTGCCTAGTTTATAAGGTGCAAATTTACTCTGCTTTCTACCTCACATCAGACGTATGTACGTACGTATGTCGGGGGGGCAAGTGCCTGCTGGCACTGGGGGAAGGTGGGTGGGCACCAAGGCTGTGGCAGGGCAGGGGACTTGGGGTTGGGCACCATCAGGGTCAAGGGGGTGTGGGTTGAGTCAAACTAGCAATCTTTGCAAATAGGTCCTGGTACAAAAAGAGTTGAGAACCACTGACATACACCATCACCTTCTTACACTGCCCCTCTGCTGTCTGCAAGGAATAGAATGGTTGATCTCTACATGTAAGAGTAAGCTGATATTGATCTTATATCAACTGCAGAAAGACACAAAAGTCTGTGGAAGAAAATTTCAACCTCTGTGGACACTCCATCACTGACCTCAGGATTGCTGTTTGTGGGGGTGAGGGGGAAGAGGGAGGGAGTTAAAAATCAGTTTGAATGGGAAGCTGCAGAACAAGAAATGATCTACAAACTGGACAGTGTTAAGTATGGTTTAAACAGGACTATGATTCTTATCTCATTACCTGAATTAGCTTTTGTGACCTCCTTTGTTCCCATGGGTTTTCTGCTTGTTTGCTTCTCTATCCTAGCACTGTCCCCCTTCCCTCTCCCATTTTCGCTCTCTCCACTCTCTTGTCCTTTGTATTTTAACTTCTCTCTCCTTCTTATACTCTGCTTTCTTCATGTCCTTTCATAACATCTGATGAAATGAACTTGTTTTCATGAAAGCCTGTGCTCTAGATATATGGCTTACTTAGCCTATCAAGATGCATATATACCCTTCCTTCCAACTGACTTGAGATTAACACAGGTAATTATCTCTCTCACTCTCTTTTATTTTTTACACACACACACACACACACACACACACACACACACACGGTACTGAAGATGAAGGGTACCAAACTCCAAGAAATAACACAAAGGATATTAAACCAAAGACATGGAAAATAGTTAAAATATTTTTTTTCAAAGCAAGCCTTATATAAAATTTGGTGATTTCACTCAAGTCAATAGGGTTTCACCAATTACATCTGAATTTGGCCTTTTTATGTTAAAGAATGTTTCCATTCTGGAAGGTTCCCATTAAAAATGGTACCTTTAACGTGGTTTAAAAAATTAAAATAAAAACAATGGTATTGCCGCCTGAATAAAATTCGACTGTGTACAAAGGACAGATTCAAGCAAAAGTCCTACTAAAGTATATAAAGTAGAAGTGCAGAATGCTAGAATGGGGCCCATGAACCAAGTTAAGTCATCCTTACCACAAAAAAATATGTTCTTGTTCCTTTTTACATGTTAAGCCTGTATAATCAACACAACAAAGATAGAGTGAGATTAATGCTGCTACTTCTCCTCTACTCTCAACAGAGGGTACATCTACATGTGCCCCCAACTGTGCAGTTGTTACTTAAAGCAAGTACTAAATGACTGCACAGTAGCCACCGTTACTGGACAGTCTCAGTGCCACACAGGTTGTTGCCGACCCTACTGAACAGCAGAAACAAGCTAATGTGCAGTAGCATTGGCATCATGGTTCATGCCTGCTGATGTCACCATAGCAGCAAGCTATGGTAGCATAGCTTGTTGCTATGGCAAGATAGCATCTCATGTAGACATACCCAGAAAATATTTACTTTGCTATACAATCAAGAAAGAGATTTATGTAACTATAACAAGAACACAATTTGAAGAAATAGGTTGACACAGTCAGTATGAAGGGCTAAATCTAGCCTGTATAACTTTAATTACCAGTGACTCAGTGTATATAAAAAGAAAAAACTGTCTGGCTTCCAGACAACAGATTAAGTTTACAGTATTAGCATTAGGTAAAGTATCTTTCTTCTGACTTATCAGATCTGAAACAGTAATAGTTGAGAAGTGGAAAGCCTTAGGCTTTTGCTCAATTCTTCAAAGCAATCCCCACTTTAAATGATGGAATTCAGCACAGATACTAGATATTTTTCCATTAATATACAGCTACTGCTGTCACCATATGAGCCTCCAGTTTCCTCCCAAATTCACCTAATCATGACAACAGTCAAAACAGAACTAGGAGATTGATATACTAATGCTATGCTAGTGATAATGCCCTACAATATCAAACAGTAAGAAGCAATAGAAATGATCACAATACACAGTTCAACATCTAACAGTGAAAAAAATGAAATTGTTAAAACCTTTAATAACTTTCCTATTAGAAATACTAAGATGCATACCTATAAATGATGAATAGCTAATTACAAGGAGCCAAGTATTTCTTTGGGTGATATTTTTCATTGGATTATGCAGTTGGTCCAATAAAAGATATTACCCAGAGAAATCAGTATCTCTTGCATAATCCCTGGACCATCGTGGCTACAACACCCTAATGCTATACAAATAAGAAATAATTTATGTTTCATTGCTTCCTCCATTGACAGTTATAAGCTGGTAAGGTGTACAATATTATTTCATCAAATAGCAGCCATAACTACATTAAATTTCCTTCTAGATGTATGTAAGTAAATCACAGAATCATAGAAAATTATGATTGGAAGGAACTTCAGGAAAACCTCATCCAACCCTCTGCTCAAAGCAGGACACATCCCCTACTAGATCATCCCAGCCAAACCCTTGTCTAGCCAGGTCTTAAAAACCTCTACGGATGGAGCTTCCACAACCTCTCTGGGTTACCTGTTCCGGTGTTTTACTATCTTCCTACCTCTAATAATAAAGTTTTTCCTCATATCTAACCTAGACTTCTCTTGCTGCAACTTGAGATCATTGCTCCTTTTTCTGTCATCTGCCACCCCTGAGAACAGTCTAGCTCCATCCTCTTTTGAACCACTTTTCAGGTAGTTGAAAGCTGCTATTAAATCCCCCCTCAGTCTTCTCTTCTGCAGGCTAAATAAGCCCAGTTCCCTCAGCTTCTTCTCATAAGTCATGTCCCCCAACTGTCTTACCATTTTCAATGGTCCTCTGTTGGACTATCTCCAATCTGTCCACATCCTTTCTGTACTGGGAAGCCCAAAACTGGACACATGTTATCTTTTTATCTGCTACTTATATATGTAATGCCGTGCTTACTTGCATACCACACACACCCTTTTCCCCAAAATCAGTTGTCACCTCCACCCCCAGGCCACATCCTTGCAAATTGTAGTGTATGTCTTAAGCTTATTTTTGTTCACTGGAAGAGAAGAAAACGTAGTTGCTGCTGCCAGATGGCTGCTGTACTTCTCCCCATCAGCCCGGGAGCGGAGGGCACAGAGAGACAGTATTATCTCTCTCAAAGCCACAGCAGCAGCAATCAGCCATGACTGGAAAAAAATGTTTTTTTTCATTCTCCTTTCCCAAAGCAGGGTGTATATCTTATTTAGGGGCATACAGTATGTGAGAAAAACAGTATTCTTGCCAATTGAAAAAAAACACCCAACAAACTTAACCTGCTGTCATGTAATTCCCAGTTCTCTCCTGCTACTTGTTTGGGCCAGACAGATCAAAGCTGAGTGTCGCATGTTCAGATGTGTTGTCCCTGTGGCCCACTTCACTGCAATAAAATGTGTTTTGGCAACAGGAGATATCATTTAAATCTACAGGCCACATCTGGTTTGTAAGACACACTTTAGCCAACCAGTTTAATAGTACTGGCATGCTTGTCTACAGTTATTACAATACTATTATATTCCTCTCCACAGGGATGAAACATTTAATAAGAATGTGCTTTTTTTTTTTAGACACCTCCTTCCTGTCAAAAAACACACAATAAAATCAATGACTGAAAACTGTTGATCAAACCAAAATCAAAATGTTGATAGCACCATTACCTATAATATAATCTCCAGATTTCCTTCTTTAACAGAACAAAAGTCATATTTGTGGGGGATATTTGTGACATTTAAGAGCTAGTTACATACGTTCTTGGTCAGTATTCTCCAAGTTTCTAGTATTTAGTGAGTCTCTAAAAATGATATACTTGTGTTTACAGTATATCTGTCATGGTTTGAGGAAGTCATTTGGATTATACCAAATACATTTTTTTGGATAAACTTTGGGTAAGGGGTATTTTAGGGACTTTTGTTTTGTTTTTTTAATAAAAAACATAGCAGAAAGAAGATAATAGGTAATGAGGTCAACAGCAAAAATGCAGATAGAGTTATCCCAAATCTTTTTCACAAAATAATAAAAGGTCTGAACCCATTAAAATTAATCATAAAAATCTAATGACTCTTTCTTACACATGTATATATTTATGTATGTATTTACAAATACAGTTTCAAAGTGTCTTTAATCTTTAAAAAAAAAGATGGCAACACAAGTATAAGACGAGACAAAACTAAATTCATAGATGAAGGGCAGTGCTGCTGTAACACAGACGTTACATTCTGCTTTTCACGCTAATTAAATCCAGAAAGCAATAACAGGTTGTTTGTCTCTCAAGCAAATATATTCTCTGTCCTATAATCCATGAGTCTCCTTCTCTAGCTAGTCATTGGTCCATGTAGCTATGTTATAAGAAATTCACAACTTCCCACTCAGGTCAATGATATTGACAGCTTATGTTTACTTAAGGGGCAAATTATCAATTATCAGCTTCAGTAAGTTTGTCAGCCTTAGCTTCAGTACCAGAAGTGGTTCACAAAAACAGAAGTAGTAGTACTCTGAGGTCAGACAATTATACAGAGCTAGTCTATGGGGAGGGCAGGAAAAGGCAACTCTAGAAATGAGCAATGGTGCGTGTAGTTCTGATGCACCAGAAGAAAGGGAAAGCTTGAAAATAAAGATGTGTAATGAAGAATTTTCAATCATAAACTCACAATTACTTTGCTCATATGGTAATTATCAAAGCTATCTGTATAACTCTCCCTACCTCAGACACATTTTCTCTGCCCACTGAAGTGGACATAATGCTAATCTTTTTACATTATTTTAATAATCAATACAACAGATTACAATGTCACCTACAAGTGCATCATAGACCTTTAGAATCACCAACTAAATGCTTCAACTCATCTATACATCACTGAGGCAATAGCAATAGAAATACTGGCTAGATAGGTGATTGCCATTAGTTTGAACATTTTCAGGTTTTCCGTTAGCTGTGATTTGAACAGTCATCTTTAAGGAGCATGAAGATATTGAGCAAAGCTGGTTTACCAACACTTAGTTGAGGGGGTTCAGCTTTATATTTGAGGGGGTTTTTTTGGGACAACTCAAAGTATAAAGCTAAAGACAACTAACCACATATCTGCATTTCTCACTGTGGCACTTTAACAGTATTAATGAAATGTTATTATGATGTTTGCTTCAAATAATCTCCTTTAGGTGTGCATGTATATATAACATTTACTCTCACACACACACGCACGTCATCTCATATATATATGTGTGTGTGTGTGTGTGTATATATATATATAAAAGAACGGGGGGGTGTAGGTATGTGTGTGTGTGTGTGTGTGTGTGTGTGTGTGTGTGTGTACACACACATACACATATCTCCATAGACACACACACACACAGACCTCTCTCTCTCTCCAAACACACACACACATCATAGTATCATAATATCTAGGGTCAGAAGGGGCCTAGAGCAGGCCATCTAGTCTGACCCCCCGCCAATGGCAGGAACGAGTGCCAGGGTCACAGGAC
>JAGPOW010000290.1:20094332-20126951 GCA_030014935.1 Caiman crocodilus
CACACACACACACACACATAAACCCGTGCTCTAGATATATATATCTTAGTTAGTTAGTCTATAAAGGTGCATTAACTACCCTGCCTTCTGACTGACTTCAGAAGGAAATATATATTTCCTAGAGATGGTATGAGACTGGGTATGCTAGGATATACCTGAACAGTTCCAAACATCAAGCATTCCATTGAAGAATGTAAATCTGCAACCTCCTTCAATACACGACAAAATTTGAGCAATAAAAAGTGCATTAAGACATTGCCTGAGAGAAGAAAAACAAGAGAGGTCTTATTGGGCAGAAGTAAAAGCATGTTTCCTTTGAAATTAGTCTGAAAAAATTCTTATGTGTAAGTGGTCTGGATTTAGGGGCCTCTGATTTTTCCCTATTACTTTAATTCCATACTGTTTATATATATATTCCTCTCACCACCATGACTACTACTACTTCAGCTGTATGGGATGTGAAGTACCTGATATTGTTTTTCTACCCTGATTTCTTTGTTTTCTTTTGTTCACTTTTCAATCCTGATGAAAATATTGAGCTGCGGACTCTCAACCAAAAGTTAGCCTAATGGTTATCAGCCAGCAAGTTCATAAACTTTGATGGAGATTACAATCTATAAACTTGCAACTCTAAAAAATATTCTGCTGAAATACAATTCATTAAAATGTATGAAATAACCGAAGAAATACATTTCCTACATATTTCTTCTTTACAACCAAGACATAGGATGCTGCCATATGTAAAAAGACCTAGAATAAACAGAATAATAAAATACAAGATAGGTTTGTGTTCTGATTAGACATTGATGATGTAATCATATCATTATAATCAGCAAGGATCTGCCCACAAATCCCATGGAAGAGATGGAACATCATTCTCAATGACTGTTTTAATGGGAAGGTAATTTATTTTCTGGATTTGGTCTTATCCTTAGCTTCTTATAACCAAAACCATTGACATTCAATGTTATATTTTACCCTGTGGGTATGTTGTTATTTGTCAAAAAAGTAGAAAGGATGTTATCTTGGGGATTACAAAAGCCAAACTGTTTGACCTGAAAGGGTTGTGGTGACTTCTGGCCCTATTTGTCTTCCACTTGCCTCAGAAAACAGTATAAATAATAAATACAACTTCATAACTAGAGGTCTTTGCAGGTGCTTTGCAAGGCAAAGAATGTGAAGCCTGCACCTGAAAGCTAATAAATCAAGAAATAGTTTATGCAGTAAAGCTGCAGCAGAAGCATGACTGGTAGATTGCTATGACACATTGAACTAAGCAAGGAGAAATAATTGTGTCCCTTTTTTTTTATTCCTTCTATACTAGCAGAAATACAAGTGTTTACAACCCTTTTAGCAAAACAGTCCTTTAAAAAGATGGAGGTTTCCACCTCTATTGCACACTCTGTGTACAGCATGTCCATGTAGATTTCTCTGATGGTAAGAAGTTATGTGATTTAGAATCTATTCTGTAAATCAATGGTTTTCAAAAGTAAGATGTGCAACTTCAGAGAAGCAGAGATCTCTGTCAGTTGCACATTTTATGTATTCTGTTTTGAAATCCCAGGATACTTCATTAAGCTAAGGATCTTTGTGAAT
The DNA here is from genome assembly GCA_030014935.1 of Caiman crocodilus. Classification (NCBI taxonomy): domain Eukaryota; kingdom Metazoa; phylum Chordata; order Crocodylia; family Alligatoridae; genus Caiman; species Caiman crocodilus. Next base: position 20,095,929 of record JAGPOW010000290.1, read on the forward strand.
CTCAACCAATTTGCAGGCTATCATGTTATCCTCACACGGGATTAGGTATAAAAACCTAAAACCTGTCCATTGGCTCCTGTGGAACATAATCAGGTTGGAGGTATTTTAGTGTAATACCAACAGCAAACACAGGTTTTATATTAAATGTTATTGCTCTTGAGAATAGAGTGCATTACTTTTGTTCCAAACTGTTCTGATCCTCAATTTCAAATCTGAAGCTTGACTGCCTCAAAGTCCTAATACTCTAGTAGATATTTTAAGGGCTCTAAGGATTTGTAAAAATGAATTTAAAAAACCCACTAAAAACCCAGAGTTGTAGAAATAGTTCTCTTAGGATCAAACTCTAGTTAAATACTTTTTATGTTGAAAATGTGTTTCATTGTCAAAGTCACTGCTGCTTGATAGTCTCCTAGTATTTAGGCAGTTGTTCAACAAGTTCATTAGCATGAATCTTATTTTAATCTCTTGAGGATTACCATTGCCTTCAATCATAAATTTAATTGCATCTTGAGAAAACTGTTCCGGTGATTCTATATTTTTTCAGTATTTAAGAGTTCTGGGGATATCTACATGGTAAACTCACTGTGATAGATGGCAGTACTCTCATAGAAACTGTACTATTTTAGGCAGGTTAGGAATAATATAGCTATGTCTGCATAGCACTTCAGGCAAACAAATTGCTGCTTAGTGACAATGCCAGTTAGCCTTGGCCTCATGCTAATTAACACACTTGCAGGGGTACCCTGAATGTGGCTATTCTGTATCTGATTAAGGAGGCATCCTCTTTCAGGGCACTGCTGCCTGGCACAGTACATTTATCTAAAAGACTGACTTTTATTTCAGTAGAATTATTCCAGTGTTTAAAGTTCAACAGCGGGTTCTAGAATAGGGAGGGCCTTTGTTACTGTAGACAGACTTTTCTACATATTCCAGTGAGATCAGTAGCAAATGATGGAAGAGCTTGTGATTGTTATCACTTTCCTTTCAGTTAAATGTAATTTTACTAGAGTAGTGATAGAGTGATGTTTTAATACAGTGTTTTTAATAGAGCAGTGGCAACATCCTCTGTTTATGAAACTGATGATTTGTAAAGTCAACATTTGGGGCCAGACCCCAAACAAGACAAAGGTGCCTAAAATGGGACATAGGGGAAATATAAGCATTCCCCCAAGTTGCAATCTTAAAATACCATACTCACCTATTCCTAAACCTGAAAAACTCAAATAACCCTCCCCCAAATTACTGGCTTAGTAGGTAAGTCATGTCCATTCCCAACTTCTTTTTTTAAACAGTGAAAAAACCTCAGCAGAAGGGGTACATACAATAGCTTATAGTACAGGCTGTGTCTTAGGACATTTTGCCAGGAAATAGGAGCTGAGGACTTTAATGTCCTCAAAGAGAATGTGATCAAATCTCCAAATCTCCGTCTTCCATGTCTTGCATGAGTGCTTTAAACACTAGACTAATGTGTAAAAGGGGAAGTGCTTTAAGCACTAGACTAATATGTAAAAAGGAAGAGTTAACACAACCCATGCATTAGACAGGAAACCTAAGCACCTAACACAGGATCCTAAACTCAATTGCAGAAACAAGATGCCGAAGAGCTGGTCACTGCAGTGTTCAATATTGTAGTGCAGTAGTTCTCAACCTTTTTTATACAGCACATTGACAGAGCAATGAGCCGGCTGCCTTCCTCCTGGGACTGCCCTGCTGCCCAGCTTTAACACTGCATGTGACTGCCAGCAGTGGAAGCTGCCTGCCCAGGTGGACAGACAGGGGTCCGAGTGGGTGGGCTCATGCCAGACCCGGTAGTCAACCCTTCACAGCCCAATACCAAGGCACAATCTGGTCGTTGGGGGCTCTATTGTAAGGAATTTATACACATGCTCTGGGAGCAGGGCAGTGGCTACTTTAATAAAGGAGGCTCTCAGAGTAGGGGAAGGGCACTTTAATTAGATTGGCTCTCTAGTTAAAGTGCCTGGAGAATGTCTCATGTATCAGAGTTCCCAGACTTAAAAATGGTAGCAAGGACATTTTAACTAAAGCTCACCAAACAAATTAGTTAAAACACTCCCACTGGCATTCTTAAGCACGGAAATGCTGATACACGAGATACTGGAGTCTGCTCGAACTCGGTAATTACCACACTCCAGCAGACTCAATTAATCAATCAATCAGGTCTGCTCTGATGCACTGTAATTACAGTCCATCAGAGCAGCCTTGCTGCTCATGTATAGACACCCATAGTGTCCAGGCCCCATTCTAGATCCTAGTTAACATATGGCATTAGAACTTGATTCTGTACACAGTAGATCTTCCATCACTCAGTCACAGTGAGTTAAAGAAGTGTTATTAATTAGAGCCAGATCCTAAAGCACACCCCTTTTTCTGTGATTTATGTCACAAAAACAAAGAGAAGATAAATTATGTGGCATAAATGACTTTCTAGTAATTTTCTTTGTTGTAAATGATTTTTTAAATCCAAAGCCCCCTTCCTAAATCTTTGCAAGGCAACAACTGCCAGGATGTGGATGGACTTCATATTGTATGTATATCGCTGCCTCTGTTATATTTTAAAAAGGAAAAGGAACCCAGAGATTACTCTCAGCTCACACATGTCATGTGTTAGGGGAGGCCAGGAGTTTTGTCTTTCCAAGCTTACCCCGCTTCCCAGAATCAGAAAATCATACAATATTGAGGAAGTGGCAAGGGTGGGGTGTAGAGGAGGTGGAGCCCCACGAAGAGACTCTTTTGACACATCAAGGGTGCCACTCAGTGGTAGTTGGAAGATATAGTTGTGGAAGATAAAGTCATGGCAGGAGAGAGAAGAACATCCAGGAGCACCTGGATGATAGCATGAGTTCCTTCTACCCTGTCATCACTTGGCAGAAGGACATGAAGCCAGTGGATACCCCAGCCTTACAGCAAGCAATAAAAGGAATTTTCAATATAATTCTATCCTCAAATATATTTAAGAATAGCTCCCAAGTTAGTTTGCAGCATATTATATCTAACCTTAAAAAATGGAGTGCAAAGGATGATTAATTACATATACCAAGATAAGTCCAGCTCTGAACTAGAAGCTTCAAAAGGTAAAGCCAATCCTACAGTGAACAATGAAAATCCTTGTTTAATTGCTTTCATAAAAATGGAGATATTTAAATTAATTAAAGTAAGAGAAGCAAATTGAAGCTGGAAAAGAGTCAGATACTAGTAACTCTTTAATATACAAAATGAGAACAAAGTATAATGGACTCATTTACGTTACTTGTTATCTATTTATTGTTATTTTCAATAACTGAAAATTAATGAATTAAAAAAGAAAGATGAGGACATGCAGCTTAACAAGATTATGAGAATGAAGAATGTAAAATTATGGGCATGCCAAAATTATAAAATATGCAGATTTCTATACTATCAGTATACAGGACCATTCTTTCTTAATAGAATTTTTCCTCTCATTAGTACAGTAAGTGGGTCTACAGAAAATACAATTCTATGGCATGATCCTGTTATTTCATGTTCCTTTTTTCTATTTTCAGTCACTACCTCCTTAGCTTGATGCTTGGATCAGTGTTCTGTCTTTTAATATTCATGTCAATCAAAGGTTTCTCATAGCAAGTGATATCAGTAAAGTTAAATCCATACCACATATTTTGATATTGTTTCTCTATGCAAAAAAAAGCAAAGAATTTTACCAGGAGCTTTTACTTTTTTAATTCTCTTTCCTTTAAGTTCAGTTAGGGAGGGAATAATGTTGACTATGTAGTCTTTTTCAATTCTAGCTCTTATTGTTATTCATTTTTGCTGTAAATTCTTGAGAAACCATTGTGTAACATAAATCCTATGTATACATTTTCATACCAATTGAAGTGAAGCAAGATGGTAAATGTCTCCCTGTGACACACTGAGGAGAGCAGGTTGGGAATTTTCTGACAGAAAATGAAGTTTTGGCAAAATTATAATTTTTCACAGGAAAATTTGGATTCTCCCTAATATTTCTCATTTCATCAGGAAAATCAAAATTAAATATTTAATTTCAGAATAATTCAGCATTAAATTACACCTGCTGTGCTTCCTGGGAGCTGTATTTTGGTTGCCTAATGTCTTCAAGAATTTACCTCCAGAGGATGCATCTACATGTGTGCTTTATGAGGGAGTTGACTAATTATATGTCTAATTTGGTCTGCATGTGTGCTGGTATTAGGGCACAGTACATTAATTAACTTCACTGTTAGATAGTACTGTCTGGGATTACTGTCCTGCAGCGGAATAGTTATGTGCACTGCACACATGCTTAGACTGTGACAAGGGCTGGCTGATACATGAAGGTGATATAGTGTGGGGGCTGCCTGCTGGCTAGCCCCACACTGTAACACCCTTGTGTCCCAGCCAGCCCTTCCTTCCACTGTCCTCTATCAGCACCCAGAGCATGGGGCTGACCCTCCAGTCTATCTCCCTGCCTGGGGCTGTTCTGCCCTGGTCCCAGGTGGATGTGTAAACAGTGTCTGAGAGCAGTTTTCTCTGGCACAAACTGAGCTGGAGTGTATTGTTCCAAGTTAGCTGCCCATGTAGGTATAGCCATAATGTGCAAGGTTCTAAGCCACTCAAGGAGCTATATGATTCATCATGTGCATCTAGATATTAAGTCTTGAAAGAAGACAGCCTAACCCAAAGGAGGTAACTTGAGCAAGAGGCACTGATATAGTTCACTCCTTACAGGCTATATACAGAAATTCAGAGAAGTAGATCATATTAAAAATGGCCACCTAATCTAAGATAAGTCAAGAGAGGGGTCTAGCAGGGACAAGCAGGCTCTGGGGTGACGGGGAGGGGAGTATCAGGGGAGAAAGCAGAGTCTGTGGGGGGCCCTGCAGAATTAGAGTTGGCAACTGGGATCTGCAGGTGATCAGGGAGGCAAGCATAGCAAAGGTTGCAATGTCTCAACTTCCTATGTACCAGAGAAAGATGCTCCAAGAAACTAATGAAGAATTGGCATTATATCAATAACCTCAAAGCCTCAGACTGTGCAACAGTCTTTTAGATGAGCACCTTGCCGGGGTCATCTGACCCCGGTGCTCTTTCCTGCCAAGGCAGGGGGTCAGACTAGATGATCTGCCCAGGTCCCTTCCGACTCTATAAAGTACAAGCATGTGTAACAAAATGGTCAAATGTGGTGTAGAAACATTAAAACAAAAAGGAAGAAGGAAGAAGAAAGAGGGGGCAAGTGGCATATGTGGGGGGAATCAGAGGGGTCCAGGAAGGTTTGGCAAGATCAGGGAGGCTGTGAGGGTCTTTGGAGGGCCTTGGGGGGGTTCTCCCTCATCCCTGGAGAATAGGAGTTATTTTTAGCCCCCCCCAAGCTTCCCCTATTCCCAGACAAACAACTTTTGTCCCCCAGTGAACTTACCCCATTCCTCCTGGCCCTCCCCCCACCCTAACTTAATTCCTCAGCTCCTGCTATTGGTACTCATAAAACTGGTACAGGGAGGCTTGAGGGATGAGAGTTTGCTGGACTCAGGGAGAGGGGAGGCTGACTGGTCCATGGGGAGGGGGTTGTCTCTTTGGCAGGAGCGGGGAGGAGGCCAGGGAGCTAAAAATATCCCAGTGCCAGGGTGCAGGTAAAATAAGCACAGCCCTGAGTCTGGGGCCAGCAGCTGGGCTTTTCCAGCCATGGGGCTGCACTGGGATCTGTTCAGTTCAGAACAGCTGTATTGGTCTAAAATGGCCAACGTAATCTAATTTAGACTACCTCAGATGTAGGGTTAACTTAGATTAGGTTGGCCATTTTTAAACCCATCTAGCTGTCCTAAACTTCTGTTTTATTTGCACTTAGAGTGACCCAACTAGGGATCAAAGTTAGATCAGGTGGTCATTTGTAACATGATCTAACCTCCCCATACATCTATATGCATCCTGTATGTAGTGCTGTATACAGACACTACAGCATTATAGAAAAATATAATTTAAAGTCCAACATATCCAAACCATTTTGATTCAGTTTAACCAACTGCAATATTTTGATGCAGATATTTCCAAAATAAAAAAAAAACTAAAAACAAACAAAGGGAGAAAGAAAATAGCTCTCCTCAAGAAGTATTCTCTAGTTCACTGGATCAAGACCTCAGTTTGTAAAACATGTTGAGATGACAGGAATTATAAAAATATGTTTTTACCTGTTACAGTTTCACATTAAACTAACTACAAAATAGAGAAAAGTGCTATAAAAAAATTCCCCAAGCAGCTTTAACACTAATTCAACTAAAATCAATTATTTTATTCTGGACTTTCACCTGCATAACTGAAAGCGATGGTACAGAGTGTTATACTTGTAAATCAAAGAAGATAAATGCCACAGAACTTCACTGACCCACAGAATTTGCCTTAGGAACGCTAATTGACAAAACTCACTTAAGGACAGATCATGCCTTTCATGTACAGCACTGAATTAGATAGAGCAACAGTGCTCCAGAAACTGCAGCCTGCTCACCTGCCAGCCAAGCTTGCTTTCACCTCATCCTGGTTCCCCCATTATTATTATCCAAACTAATGGATCCAGGAAAGAGGCAAGATGGGTGCACCACCTCCCTGTTCCCTATCCTCAACACACATACACTTAGACTGTGCTACACACATGCAGTTAGCTCTGAACTGACTGCCTGGTCAGCACACTGCCAAAGCAGTGAGTTTTTTATCTCACCAGCTATCTGGGGTGAGGTTTGATTGGAGCCCTTGCATTTTTATGTGGCTCTAGAGCTCAAGGTTCAAGCTTTTATGTTTCTTAGGCTCAATGCTGCTGTTCACCATTTATCTCCCTCCTCTACCCTGCAGATTCAGCAGCTAGAGAAAGGAGAGGATGAGTGGAGGTGGCAGCACTCACTCCTGGGCTCCAGAGCCAAGTGAAAAGGGCTCCATCTGACCTGTCACCTGACCTGTCACAACCCAAATCATGTGAGTGTCCCTGACACAATAGACCACCCCTCCGCATGATTGATATTGAGACCACCCCTCTGTATGATTGGCATTGTTCAAATTTAGTATGTTCAGCCTAATTAAATATTCCTACTTAGAAGTTTGTAATTGGCTACTCTAAAAGTATAAAAGTCTGTTTTCTGCCAGAAAAAATAAAAGTCAGTTTCTGCCTAAATCGGAGCAGAGTACGCTCTGACCACATTGCAGGAAAGACCTCGCAGAGCTCTGAGTACACCGCAAAGAGCTCTGAGCACGTGGCAGGGTGACTTTGGCAGATTGATCACACACCAATGACTCCCCGTCAGCGACCTCCCAATGTACCCCTTCCCTGCACGCTCGTTTTGTGTATGAACTCGTAGCGGTAACCCAAATTGTAACTACACAAGTGAGCCTACAGCCAGCGTCGCGGCCCCTGCAGCATAAGTAAAATCTATTTTAAAACCGGTATGCTGTCCCGCCTCTCCATCGCTAGCCCACCTGACGTCTAAACACCGTTCACCCTCAATCGGCTCTGACTGGTTGGCCGGCTGAGACATCACCAAGAGCTCACATGTGGCTGTGCCAAGTGGAAGTGTGACCATGCCATCACCTCTGGGTCTTCCCCTGAGCTTTCCCTTCATATTATCCAGGCTAATTTTAGAACTCCATTTTGTGCCACATTGCTTCATTGATCATTATAAAAACTAGTAATCGAAAATAACGGTATAGAGAGAGTAGGCTAGATTAAGTGGAGCTGGATTCCTTGATATAATTCAAGGCACTTAATTTTCTTTGTCATAACTTTTGTTCATTACTCTGAGTTTGCATAGGACAGCTTTATTTCTGTATTCATTCAAGGGATGACCCTGCATGTCCCTAGCCGTAAATAGACAATAGGTTCTTCAGGTAAATCTGATATCATTTATTGGACAAACAAAATAATTGGAAGAAAAATTCTTAGCAAATTTTCAGGTTTAAAAACCCTTAATCAAGCTGAGGAAGCATTTGCTGTTGGTGTGTGTTCTTCCCAACTGAAAATAGGAAAAAAGATATCAGATTTACTCAAAGAATCTTGTCTGCCTATGTTCTTAAACCAACATGGCTACAACATATACCCTAGCCCAGGGCTGGCCAAAATACAGCCCGCAGGCCACATACAGCCTGCAAGGCCATTCTAACCAGCCCCCAGGACCCCTAAAAAATTTAGAAAATGAATATTAATCTGCCCTTGGTTCCTGTCAAAAATTACAGGAACCAAGGGCACGACCCAGGGGAAGCCTGGCAGGCTCCCACAACAGCAGGGCCTACCCGGCTCTGGCCCCCCAACCAGAAGTGACATGCCTGCCCCATGCTGGATCCTCAGGTAAAGGAGGGAAAGAGCCAGTCAGGGAAAGAGCCCAGGGAAAAGCTGAGCAGGGGTGGGGGAAGCAGCCCCTTGCCTGCCCCGTGGCTGGTGCCCCGCACTGCAGCTACTCACAGACCACATGGGGCTGCCTGTGTCTGCTCCAGACAGCCCTGCATGAGCTGTGAGCAATTGCAGCAGGGAGTATTGGCCATGGGGTGGGCGAGAGGCCATTTTTCCCCAGCCACGCTCAGCTTTTCCCCAGGCTCCTTCTCAGCACAGAGGAAAGTGGCCCCTCCCTTGCCCCATGGGCAGCACCCCACGCTGCAGCCACTTGCAACCTGCATGGGGCTGTCCTGAGCAGGCACAGGAAGCTTCATGTGGGCTACAAATGGCTGCAGCATGGGGCACTGGCCACAGGGTGGGGGAAAGGCCACTTCCCCCCTCACACACTCAGCTTTTCCTTGGGCTCCTTCCCAGTGCAGGGAAAAGTGGCCCCTCCCCCACTTCCTGGCCAGCACCCCAAGCTGCAGGTGCTAACAGCCCACACGGGGCTACCTGTGACTGCTCCAAACAGCCCTGCATGGGCTGCAAGCAGCTGCAGTGCGGGGAACCAGGCACAGGGTGGGTGAGGGGCCACTTCCTCCCCATACTCAGCACCACTTTGTAACCCAGATGCACTGCCTGTAATGGGACCTGTAATGGCTCCAGGCTTGCCCATCAGGGCTGCACTTGGCAACAGCAGCTGCGGGCCCCTGCCCACTTACCATGTTGGATAGTGCTTGCTACCGCTGCCTCTGGGCTGCCCAGCACGTAAGCTCCGGGCAGACAGCAGCAGCCAACACTGCCTGGCATAGGAAGAGGGGAGGGGGGAACCACAGCTGCTGCCACCAACAGGCGAGCCTGGAGCTGGCATGGAGCCCAGGCTGGCAGTGGGGCTGAGTTAGAAGCTGGTGCTGAGCACGGGTAAAAGTGGCCCTGCACTCATCCCAGGGCCACCACCCTGCACTGTAGCAACTTGCAGCTTACATGGGGCTGCCTGTGCCTGGTCCAGACAGCCCCATGTGGGCTGTGAACACCTGTAGCAGGGAGCATCAGCTTCTTCCCTGGCAGCGAGCAGGGGGTTGGGACTGTGTCCTGCCCCTCACCTGTACCACAGGGCTTGGGGGCACTGGGAGTAAGCTGCTGCAGGAGTCAGTGGGACCATGGGGCCCGTACTTGTGTCCCGGGGCCCAGAGCAGTGTGGAAAGAGTGTGTGGTCAGGCCAAGTCCCCCCTCTCCCTTCTGGTGCAACCCAGCTCAGCTCCACAAACCCCTACCAGCCCGTGTCCTGCTTTGGCTCCACCAGTGCTGGCCCTGGGACACTGGTCCCAAGATGGTGACCGGGGCAGGGCACCTGTCAAGGGGTGGCGCTACCCATGCAGTCCTTGACAGCCTTCCAAAACTGGGTAAGCAGCCCTCCGCCAAAAATATTTGCCCACCCCTACCCTAGCCTTAAGCAAACTCTATCTAAAAAAACAGATAAGTATCTTCCATTTATAAAAAGACTGGCAAGAAAGTAGATAAAAAATGGAAAATGGAATTATTTCAATATGCAAGTTCAACTCTCTTTCTATCCCTCTTACCATAATGTTCTCCTAGAATTTTTTTTTTTCCAGAATGCAAATTGCAGTATGGTAATACCCCATCTGTGGGAAACAATTCCTTCCCAGTTGCACCAATACATTATCATCAAATCAGGAAAGCCATATGAATATTTTTGTATGGCTTATATTTTTGTTTTTACTGTTAGCCAAAAAATATATTACAAACTACTGGATAAACCATGTTGAACAGGGCTACAGTATGTGCTGTACAAATAAGAGTGATTATATTGATGCAGATAAACCACAATAAAGCCATCCTTCTATGAAATGAACATTTTCATATGCACATTTTAGATGAAGGTCACCTTAGTGTTAAACTGTGGTTTTATTGCTCTGTTAAACATTATATGTAGAATCATGTAATAAATCAAGCTGAATACATCCTATAAATAAGGTGGATAATTCTCTGAACTATAAAACCAAAATGTTCTAAAAATTATGTGATTTATTTTTCCATCTTATCATTGAAGCTATAGACTACCAATCTTCCAATGCACAGATCTAAAGGAAGGAGTATGTATCTAATAAATGTTCAATTAATTTTCACCTAGTTAGCTTTCACTTTCCACACTTAATCATTTTAATATTAAAGATCTGAACATCTGAATTCCTGCAGAAATCTATGGTGCAAAATAGTCCTTTTTTATATTTATATTCTGATGACTATGCTGGCAATAAAGCTGGACATATCCATAATAATAGTACTAATATCACAACAACTAGTGGCAAGGGCATCTCCATCCCTAATCTCTGCAGCCCAGGGCAATGGTATATTTATGAGATAATATAGTCACAGTTATTGCAAATTGTTTAGGGTTAAGTACCAATTCTAACATGGCTTCTCTGTGTGTTGTTTGAGACAAGCTCTCTAAAAATCCCTAAGCACAATGACATATTATATAAAGAAAAATTAGTAGAAGTTCATAATGATAAAAACATGTCCTGCATCTCTACTACCCACAATTTCTATTTTAAATAATTATTGAACTCAGTAGACAGATTAGAATATTGTCTGTATATTACTTTGTTATTTGTTATCAAATTACTCAGATTATCCAAAAATCAGTTTTATTGGGTTAATGTGATAAGAGCAAGTTTTAGAGGGGGTTTATTCTTCTTGTGGACATACTGTACAGATCACTCGATCATCCTCTCTCTTGGCACATTGCAGAATCTTGGTTAGCTATGGTTTCACAGAATCCTAATCATTGGTAACAACAAATAAACCTATGCATAAGGCAGAGCAATGTGGCACCTTATAAGCTAATAATCCAGAGATGTGTGCTTCTGCAGGCTACAGCCTATTCAGATGCTACTGATGGACTGGAAGAGAGCAGATGGTAAATAAAAAGGAATAAGATGGTACAGTTGGCCATTTTGTGGCTCAGAGCTTAAATTCTTCCAAAACTAGCCAAAACATCCAAAACTTTTACATCTATAAGGGCCATAAGAGAAAAAGAAGGAAAACAACTCCAAAAGCAGAATGCAAGATAGGACAGCCACAGTGACACAGGCTACACATACAAATTATCATTCAATAAAAAACAGCTATAAAGTTTTCCAGCAATAATTTTATAGCTGGTTAATTTGCATTTGTAGCCAGTCTAAATTAATGGTGCAATTAACCACATAATTGCATAATACATTCAACATGTTGAGAGAGCCTCAAAGCCATAAAGGAAGATAGATATGGTCATTTCTACCGGTGCTAACATGTCTTCCTGCTGTCATAGCTTGGCTGTTTACCGTGATGATGCCATGAAATGGGATATTTTAAGATCTGGTATTGATCCTTGCTTGAGTTCTGCAAATAGGAAAAAGGTTTATTTAATTTTTTTTGTGCATCTGAGCTTGCAAGTCTATGTAGGTAAAAATATTATAAATGTATAGATTTATGTGATATTGCAAGAAAGGAAGGACGGACTTTGACTTTTTAGCTACTTTATTCAGGGGTTCCAGGCACAAAAAGCTGGATCCCTCCAGGGTCCAGGTGCAATATACATAGCAAAGACAAACACATGACCATCAAACCGAAAGCACCATGCCATTACATTCATAACATCACACCTTCACAGTATTACACGTCGGGTGTAAAATGCCATTATATGGTCAGGACACCAAGCCACACAGTCTTGCAGACCAAAGTCCTTCATAAACAAACAATTGCTACCCTGCTCTATCCAGTAATACACATACCAATGTGTATTGGTATTCAACTACCCACACAAAGAAAAAATGCAAAAAGCAGCCTGGTCATGGCCCAGGGTCCAGTGCAAGCTTAGAGTTGCAGACCACCACCGAGTCTGCCTAGTTGCCCAGACAAGTCATGACATCAGAGCATGTATTGAAGACGGCCGTCCTCCATGTGTCACAGTGCCTCCTCAAAGGCCCAGTGCACTTCAAAGGCAGGCACCACCCACCACTGCACAGCATGCTCAAACTCCAGTGAGATGCATACCCACATCAGGAGGCTGAAAAGCCCCAGCACAGCGTTTAAGCTGATCCCAAAAAACCAGTTGCAGTGACTCTTGAAGACAGCCATCTTGACCTGACCCAGCAGAAAGTTGGCCAGGCAGAAGGTACCCCATTCAGCCACCCAGTACAGATAGGAGCACATGGAAGTGTTCTTTGAGACGCTCCTGCCCAGCGCCCGCAGTGGTGGCTTGAGGGTGAGAAAGAGTGGCCACAGGTGGGGACAGTTGAGGAAGATGCGAAAGAGGCTCTCCTCAATGACCCTGTGGCAGAAGGCACAGGCTGTCGAGGTGGCTGGGTCAAAGTGGGATGCAAGTGTACCAGTGGCTAGGATGTTGTGCAGCAACCACCACTGCAGCTCGCCAGTGTTCTTGGTGGTTGGTGGCTTATACAGTCTGTGCCAAGCTGGGTGGACTGGTGGGGAAGCTGGCAGCCCTAGGTGCCTTTGCCACAGTGTATCAGGGCAGCCCACCAGCACCTGGGCATGGCAAATGTGAACCTCCCAGGCATACAGGCTTCTATGGTGCAAGGAAGCAAAGGGGCAACCCATGTCACTGTCAGGAGGCATGGGGGGCATGATCAGAGTTCCAGCTCACTGGCCACAGCCAGAGCGACCAGCAGTGGGGGGGAGGTCTCATTCAGGCATCCATGGCAAAGAAGATCTGGTGCACCCAGAGATGGTCATCCAGAGCAGCTGCTGCCTCCAGTGAGAAGGCAGCCTGGATGTCACACAGGAGGTGGCCCATGCTGCGGACAGAGTACATACCCTGTTGGGCAGTCAGGGCCTTGGGTGAGAGCCAGGCCAACCAAGCAGAGACGGCCCAGGCAGAGGACATGCACCTGGATGAGGGTGGCTGTGAGGCTGACAGAGGCAAGGCTCAGCATGGGATGCCACAGGTCTGGGTTGTGCATCAGGGCTTTTTCAGCAGCTGCAGGAACCACAGGTGCTGGGCCTGGGGCTGGAGGTGGAAGGTGACCTGCCAGGCTCATACCACACTGTGATAGAAGGTCAGAAGCACCACCCAGTTCAGGAGTGTGAGGTCCAGCAGGAAGATCTCCTCGTCAAAGCCAAGGGCCCCCACCCTCTGCAGGAACTGGCACTACTAGAGAAGTAACTAAAGAGCTTGCAGACGGAAGGCAGCCACCATGCTCACCAGGTTGACCAGGCTCTGGCCCCCCTTGGTGACATGTAGGTAAAGGATGGCTTGTGGAAATCAGTAGCACCCAGCCCAGAAGAGATCTACCAGGAGACTCTGGAGTATCTTGAGTATGTCCAGTGGTAGGTTGGGTATGGCACATGGGTGCCATAGGGTCACCACCAGTAGGTTGTTGGCAATGAAGACCTGTCCATGGTAGGAGAGGCTGGGTAGGTGCCAGCACCTGTGTTGTAGACTGGCCTCCACCCTCTCCTGAAGGCCATCCCAGATGCATGCCATGAAGGTTGGTGGCCCCAAGAACACACCCAGAACCTTGAAGCCCTCACAGTGCCAAGTGATGCCTCCTGCCAAAGCAAGGGTTATTGCGCTGGTCCATGTGTCAAGCAGCCAATTGACACAGGCCAAGGAGGCGTGCTCATAGGCTCGCTGGCAGTCTGTCAGGTTCCACACATATTCTTGGGTGTTGAGGAAGATGGTTACATTGCCTGCATATGCTAACATTCTGAGTGGAGGACCAATGGATGGGCCATGGCTGTTAGCATGGCTATGCTGCACAGGTGGTGCCACAGCACATGCAGCAGCAGCTCAATGGCCAGGGCATAGAGCATGCCCAATAGGGCAGCCCTGCCAGGTGCACCTGAGCATGGGGAACAGGGTGCAGAGCATGCTTTTCACCTTAAGCAGGCTGGAGTTGTCTTGGAACAAGTCCCAGAGGGCCCCGGTGAAGAGGAACCCAAAGGCCTCCAGGGTCTGGAAGAAGTAGGCATAGCCCACTCAGTTGAAGGCCTTCTCCTAGTTCAGAGAGATGAGGCCAATGTCCAGGTTGATGATTTCACTGGCTGTGAGTAGGTTGCACAGCAGGAACAAGTTGTCTTGGATGGTTCCACCTGGTATGCAGTAGCTCTGCTTCAGCCCAGTAATGGAGGCTATGATGGTGTGGAGGTGGGTCACCAGTGCCTTGGCCAGAATCTTGTAGTCCGCACGAAGCAGGGAGACCAGCTGCAAGTTCTTAATGCAGCTAAAGTCTCCCTCATTGGGCAGCAGCATAAGCACTGATTGGCAGCAACTGACTAGGATGACTTTGTCAGTGAGGCTCTCCGGAAAATGTTCAGGAGACAGGGGCTAAGGAGAGGCCAGAAGATCTTGTAGAACTCAGTGGGTAACCCGTCAAGGCCTGGGGTTTTGTCAGAGGTAAGGCCCCCATGGAAGCTGCCAGCTCCTCTACCGACAGTCCCCATTCCATCTTGCTGGCTTCCAGGGCATAAAGATGCAGCAGGCCCTTGTTGACTTCTTGCATGGCATCAGGGCAGGATAGCTCAGCTGCAAACAGGTCACAATAGAAGGCAACAATATGGTCATGCACTTCACCTGGGTCTGTGATTACCCTGCCCTCAGGGGTCTTGAGGGGATCTTAGACTTGGTCACTGCCCACCACAGCTCCAGGTCAAACAAGAAGCAGGTTGGAGCATCGGTTTCTGCCAGCAATTGGCAGTGGGCATAGATCTTCACTCCATTGGCTGCACTCTCCACCAAGTTGCATAGGCATTTCCTGCATAACTGGAACCTCTTTTGCAGTGCTGCATTGCTGCCACTGGCCAACAGGGCAGCCTTGAGATCTGCCATGTCTTCCTCCAGCTCTCAGATATGGCATCACAGTTCATTCGTGGTCACCTGGGTGTACTACTGGCAAAAAGCCTGGATCTGTACCTTGCTCACATCCCACCACAGCTTCCAGGAGGAGTAGCTTGGTCCTGTGGCCTCCCAGTCCCACCAAAACTGGGTGAAGCAGTCCCGGAAGTAGGAGTTTTGGAGCAGGCTGATGTTGAAGGACCAATAAGGTGTCTGCATGCAGGCTCTGCTGGGCAGGCTTAGTTCAAAGCAGGCCAGACCATGATGTGACAAGCCCAAGAGAATGATAAGGCTGCTGCACAGGAGAGGCAGATGGTGCTTGGTAACAAAGACAGTTAAAGCAGGTGATGATGAGACCACCAGCACTTGTCTTGATCCAGATGTACTGGTGCACATCAGGATGCAGGGCTGGCCAGATGTCAATGAGATCTTCAGTCTCCAAGGCAGACTGCAGCTTGCAGACTGAGGGCAAGTGAGGCTCAGGCCCCATGTGGTGGAATGAGGCATCAATGGTGTAATTAAAGTCCCCGCCTACAAGAAGAAGGTCATCATCCTTACTAGCATTACCCAGGTGGGCAGCCAAGGTCTCAAAGAAAACGACCCCCTCCTGGCCATCACTGGGTGCACAGATGTTGATGACTAGCAGGTGGTGTGGTCTTAGGGTGATGTGGACAGTAAGCAGATGTCCGGGGACGATCTCCCATGCCATTGCCATGTCAAGCTGCAGCTGTGGCAATAGGAGAGTTGCAACCCTGGTGCTGAGGTTGGTGCCATGGCTCAGGAAAAGTGGCTTTGCCAAGCAGCATGCCAGACTACCTGGTTGAGCCCATCAGAATGTGTCTCTTGGAGGAAGATGGCAGCCAGCCACTTCTGGTGCGGGAGCTCCAGGATGGCCTCCTATTTCACCAGATCACGACACTCATTGAGGTTAACAGTGCCAACGGTTGTGGCTGCCATGGATGTGGGTATGGGAGAGGAAGAGCAAGGCAAGTTGTGGGTAGAATAGTGAGCACCTAAGAGCAGAGTATGCAGCAGAGACAGGTGGGGAAGGCCTATTATGCTCTGCTGTATTCTAGGGACCCTCCCAGATGCCACTCATTTCTTACCCACTGTGGGAGCTTCTCCAGTTGGTAAGCCATCTGCTGGTGCCTAGATCTTGCTGAATAAGTTTGGCCATAGCCCTGGCATCGTTCACAAAAAACATAGGGTCTGCACACCACTGGTTGATGTGCCCATCTATATTCTTCTGTCCTTTGTTCTGCTTTAGCAAAGTCAGGAGACCCCCATAGTCGGGGAGACCTGGTGGTGGATCCACCAACATGGGCTGGACATTTCCAAAAGAAGAGCAATGAGGCCACATGCCAGGTGGGAGCTCACCTGAAAATGTGGTGTCTATACCCTCAATGTCTAGGCAGAGCTTTCTCCTCTCATGATCCAGGTCGAGAACCAGCTCCAGGAGGCAATCTCTGCCTTCTTGAGGGGAGAGAGGTGATCCTGCTCCCGAGGTTGCTTGCAACACTCAGGAAGCTGGGTCTCCATCTCTCTAGCTTCCCCACCCAATCTGGTAGGCTAGGATGCAACCAAGATGTCAACAAACCCCTCTGCTGTCCCTTGGGTCAGGCTTCCAGAAGATAGATATTCTGTATCATCTTCACTGCCACCCAACTCCAGGAGCTGGGAGACAGGTAAGGGGTTGGTGATCCCTGCCATCACTCCCCCCTCCTGCCTCTCCAGCCACATGCAACAGGATCACCAGTGGGACAGCCAGAGTGGGGTCTGGTTCTCCAGTGGGAGCCCCCCTGGCACCAGACCAGGAGGGTCCCTGCAGGAATGGGGTGTCTGGAGAGGCCCTCTTCATCTTCCTATACTTGTTTTTCTTCTGTCTTGTGGTGGACAGCACTAAGAATAAAACAGGCAACTCCCAGCCCAACCCCCAGGGCTGGCCGCCTCAGACTAGGTTGTGGTGGAGAGCAGCCAGGAGGAGGCCTGCACCCTATCATCTGACAGGGCCCTGGCATTAGTCACCAGCTGCCCCAGCTGGGGTGGGTGTGGGGCAAGTGGAGGCATCAGCCTTTCCACCTGGCAAGGCCTCTGCACAAAGCGGGCGTGGGCACCATAGGTGGGATGGGTGGAAGAGAGTAATGGCTAGTAGTCCCAGACCTTCTGCTGGATGCTGGAAACCCCACAACCCCCTCAGATGGAATGGGGTGAAAGGATGTTAGGAAGAGATTCCGGCATCACTGTGAGGGGAGCTGTCCCCCAGAAGTGAATGCACCATCCCTCAGTGCCATTGCAGTCGCTGATGTTCTGGCTGCTTTCTCCAGTGGGCACTGGGCTGCTAGGTGGGAAAAGCTACCACACTGGGAACACATGGTCTCCCCCAAGGAAAAATAAATCACAAACCTCTGCCCATCAATCATGGGGTTCAAGGCATGAGGCAGAGACTAGGGGCCCTCCCTGAGGAGTATGAAGACCATACCATAAGCTAGATCCAAAACAAAAGCACCTCCACTTCAATGCTGCAATACCTAAGTAGCAGGCACATTATCCCAGAATTATGATTCAAATTGTATAAGAACCCAAGTACCTGTCAGTTAATGTAATATGATCAAGTAAGTACTTCCAAAGGGCAATAGAGAAGACCTTGGCACTGAGCAAAGTACACCTAGGGGTAGAGTCAATAGGTCATGCTGCAGACTACATCTATATATGTAAAATGAAGTGTATGTCTGTCTGTATGTATGTTTATAACTCGCTTATAACTCAAGAATGGCTGGTCCTATCTACTTTACACCTTCCAAAATCAATGAATACCAACCAAAGAAAATTATAGGTTGGTTATTTTTCACTTGACCCATTTGGGGGCTTCCAGTGACTATTTAAGTGAACAGTGCTTTTCACATGGACAGTTATATGTTGCTTGCTCCAGACTAGGTAGTTGAAAAACGGTCTATATACTAGGGCTTTGTGAAACAGCACTATTTCATTTTGACACCCGTTTTGCCATTTTGAAGGGACAGCATTTTATTTTGTTGTTCCATTTTGTTTCAAAGCACTGTTCTATTTTGTTTAGTCAAAACTGTTTCAATGTTTCATCCATAGGCTATAATGGGGAATCATAAAAATGCCTAAAACATTATCATTTTTTGCCTGATTCAGATGAAAGTTGCAGGGATCGTAGCCCCTTCTGAGGGCATGAAACCTGCCATGTTTCAAAGACACAGGTGCAGATGTTTCTGGGAAATCGCATGTCAAACTGTTCAAAGCAAAACTCATGACACTTGCTGGCAACAGCAGCATCTTGTCATCCAGCACAAAGATCCAGGGGCTGCAACCATGGAAGGGTGGTGAGGCTGTCCCAGATTCCTCCCAGAGGTGTGGGCCCCTGGATCTCAATGCCATATGACAGGAGGCTTCTGCTGCTGCCTGGAACCAGTGCTAGGCACAGCCCACACCCAGTGCCAGGAAGGCTGGGGCTGCCACTGGCTGCAGGCAGCAGTGACAGCCTTGTGTCATCCTGCATGAAGATTTGGGGGCCTGTGCTCCTTGGAGGAGTCTGGCAGTGCTGAGAGGGTAGGTTGAGCTCTGTGAGGTTCGCAGAGCTGCTCAGAGTGCAGTCCTGCCTCCCCCCACCCCCCACCACTGGGCTGCATTCCAACTGGCTCTGCCAGCCCCATGAAGCTCAGCCCTGTGGCAGGAGGCAGAGTAAAGCCATGGCTCTTCCCTGCCTCCCATCATGAGGTTCAGCTCCATGGGACTGGTAGAGCCGCTTGGAGCACAACCTGGTGGCAGGATGTGGGGGAGAGCCAGGGCTGCGCTCTGCCTCCTGCCACAGGGCTGAGCTCCATGGGGCTGGCAGAGCCACTCAGCACAGCCCAGTGGCAGGAGGTGGGGAAGAGCCAGGGTTGCACTCTGACCAGCTCTGCCAGCCCCATAGAGCTCAGCCTGGTTGGGAAAGTCAACGCTATGCTCCACCTCCCTCCCCTGGGCTGAGCTCCATGGGACTATGAGAGCTGCTTGGAGCACAGCCCTGCCTCTCCCCTGCCTCATGTGACTGGGCTGCTTCAAAACTCAAAACACTTTGAAACTTTCAACATTTTGAGTGTCCTCATTTCATTCTGAAGCTGTTCAAAGCTTTTTGTTTCATTTTGATTTTGCTGTTTCAAGTTCGAACTGCGTCAAAATAGCTTTGAAACAAAACATTCGGCGAAATTTTGCACAGCCCTACTGTATATTGGTGTCAACAGGAAACACCGAAACACAGTTTACAAAGAAGTTCTGCAGTAAAAATAATGCATTTGGATGTTCTCTGAAATGTTGCTTCATGTTAAATATTGAATGTTAAATGAGTTGTACTACATTTTTTAAAAATAAACAATATTTTTTACCTAAATATGTTGTACTAAGTTCTTTGAAAATAAACAAACACTGCAATTACATAAATAATGACCCAGGCAAAGAATGGGCCCTTCCACTAGTTAGTTATAAAACAAGAAATAACCTTGGCCTCAAGAATCAAAACCCTGGGAAGGAAGTGGCCTCTACATTGAATGAATAGAACCATGCTCCTTCTTGTTTGGATGTCTGCCATGATGATGCCATGACATGGGATATTTTATTTTAGCTCTCTGAATCTTGCATGCTTATCTGTTCAGTTGTCCAGCATCAAAAAGAGGGATATTGCCTAGCTGAGGAAGTAAAGACCCAGTATCCAGCCTGGGGGTTGATACCTTCATTTTACCACTTTATTGTGACTGTCATATTTTTGGTGTCAAAACAGTTGCTGAAATGCTCAATGGTCACCTAAGGAAGTGAGGATGTTTAATGTGAGGAATTATTAACCGAACTGAAAATGGAACAGAATTTATCATTATGCCACTTTATCAATCTGTGGTATACCCACACCTTGAATAATGCATGCAATTTTGGTCTGCCCCACACCCCAAAAAAGGCTATAGGAGAACTAGAAAAGGAACAGAGAAGACCATAAAGCATGACTGAGAATATGGAGAGACTTCTGTATGAGCAGAAACTAAATAGGCTAGGACATTTCTGTTTAGAAATGGCAGGAAGAAGAGACAACAGATGTCTAAACAATCAGAACTGGTGGGGAGGAATAATAGAGAGATATTTATTATTCACTTTCACAATATTAGAACTAGGAAGAAGTGCCACACTGTCCTACCTTCTGTAATACTTGAACTGGGGACCTATAATGAAAGTATCAAGATGCAGATTTAAAACAAACAAAAGGAAGTTCTTTTTCACAATCTCTAATTAATTTGTGGAACTCATTGGCCAAGATCCATAGAGGCTGATAGTTTCAAAGGTTCATCAGAGGACTGAATACATTCAGAAATGATAAGTTTATCAGTGTGTATTAAGTATGATAGGTTGGGGTGTACCCTGGATTTTGTCAGATCATGGATTGCTTTTGTAACTTACATGCCTATGTAACCCCTGTTTATGTACCTAGAAAAATTATTTCAATCTGGCCATAAGTGAAACCCAAATTTTAGGTCTCAAAAATGTGCCAAGTAAATTGTCGAAAAATTGAGTATAAAACCTTGAAAAAATAATGTTCACCAACTTCTTTCAGCCTCATGTGTAATATTAATATGTAGCTTCTTGCCTTCTGAGGTCCTGGATTTCATATTATATTTTGAAGGATCATGAAGTTCAGAATTAACTGGTTGATTCATTTATGTTAGATAAGTCATGATAGTAGCCTCTTAGGGATATGCATAATGGGGGCTTGTAGCAGGAGGAACCCAAGGACAAGGAAAAAGAACTTCTCCCAGTCTAGATGAAAGCATTATCTGTAGGCTAGTAAAGATGCTGTCATGAACAGATTGCTCACTCCCCTCCTCCTTTCCCTCTCATTTTGGGGAGATGGTGCTGTACTGCTATGTCTCAGGCTGGCAACTCTCTGGTCGTTGTCTGTATAAAGATATAAGAAAGAAACGGAGATAATTATTTTTCTACTTTACATTATTTTATAAGTGTACAAGAAGCCAGCCAAATTATTGTGATTGTACCCCAACTGAAGTCAGGAACATAATGACTCTTAACTCCCACTATAGCAAAATCAGTCCAAGAGCTGAATTAATTATTGTATATAAAGTAGAGCAGCTGTATCTCATTGTGTGACAGCATTTTAAAATGCTAGTGGCACTGGGTGTGTCTATGCAAGATGCTTTGCTGAATAATAGATTAGTCTACTGCACAGCAAAGCCTCACTGTCTACATGTTCTCACATTTACTAAACAGTAAATTAGTCTACTGGGCAGCTAGCTACTACCTGTTAATACAGGTAGTAAGCAAACTGTGCAGTAAATATTGCTCAGTAACACATGTGTAGATGCTGACTGGGAGCAAATTTGCTCCTGGTCAGCCTAGCCAGCAGAGGGCCACAGGGAACAAGGAGCTCTCTCTCTCTGGTCCTGGTACTGCTCAGTTCAGCTCCCCAGCTCCCCTCTGGAGCTGGGATCTGATCAATGCCAAAACAGAAGACCTCTCTGCCCCCTACTCCGACTCCCAGCACAGAACTGTCTGCTCTGCAGAATGAGCAGGAGCTGGGAATCCAGCTCTTTCCTGTCCCCCAGAACAGCCAACACTGCATGGCATAAAGCTACTCTGGGGGACAGGCAAGGCCTGGATTTCCAGCCCCTGCTCACTCCCCAGAGCAGCTGACAGTATGCCAAGCAGGGCAGCTGCAGATGAGCCTTGTGCCCCCCTGTCCAGCAGGAGGCTTGCCCACAATTGCCCCACACACCAAACAGCTCCCAGCAACCCCTTGCTGTTCATGGAAGCCCTGTGCAAAGAGGGGGACTTGCTGGTAGCTGTGTGTCTGGATGAGTTCAGGACCAGGAGAGTTCTACCCACTGCAGAAGTAGCTCTCTCCCAGCCCATGCATATCAAGTCCCCTCCTAATGTACACAAGGCCAGGAGACAGCTGCCACTGCAGCCAGCAGAGCTCTCCTTGCCCTGTTCCCAATGGGACTGGCCCTGTGCCCCTTGCTAGCCCCCAGGCTAGCACAGGAGGAACCTGGAGCTCCCCCTGCCTGCTGCAGGGGGGCAGAGCAGGGCAGGAGCAAAACTGCTCCCAAGAGGGAGCACGTGTAGATGTGCTCCCAAGGCAGGCTTACTGAGCAGGTAACGTACTTTGAATAAATAGCATGTGTAGACAGACCTACTGAGTATCTTAATATCATTCTGTTTTAGAAATAAGGTCACAAGTGGACAAACTGGGGTCTCTGGGGAAAATGTGTAAGCTAAAACTGCACTAAAATACCACACCCTTTTTGTATCTGAAAGCACATCATGATTGGCAGCCCCTATTTTGAAATTATTACCTTTTGACAGCCTGGCAGCACCTTTAACCGCGTTCTGCACCTTTTAACAGAACTTTCAGTCAGACTGACTATAGTAATTTAGAGTGCATACAATTGCAAACTTCATCTTTAAGCAACACCCCTGAAGTTTGATATGAAGGTGAAAAAAGTGACAGCAAACACTAAAGCTAAAATTTCTTTTCTTTTACAAAAACATATTGATGGCTTGAGAAACAGCTCGTGGCCTAACAGATTAAGTTTAGGATTTTTTTGTATTATTTCCCCATCATTTATACCAAAATAAAAGGAATCTAAATTACTTAAGGCAAATAATCAGTTTTATGCTAGGCTATCCATAAAATAGAGTATTATATGCCACAGTACAGCACAAAAAGACTCAAATTTCCTTTTTCCCAGTAAAGTTCATATTTAGTTGAGAGTATAATAACTGTTTTAATTATTTGTCTAAACTCTACCACGTGGCTTTAAACTTCTCTTTTAGCCTTTCTGACAAATGTAACTTAGGGATTTCAAATATGCTAAAATCTATCCATTCAAAATAAAAGTGGACTTACTCAGAAAATGTTTTCAACCAGTTTCTGCAGGCAAGACAGAATGCTTCTATTACCACCAAATCTCATACTGAAAGCATATCTATAACCAATATAATAGTCCAATGACCATGTTCTGGATTCTCATATTCCCATGAAATCGTGGTCTTCAGGCCCCCTCTAAAATAGTATCCATGTATCCAGTGCAATATAGGATATAAAATCTGTCTGGGGTTTTGTTGTGTTGCTGATTTGTTTTGTTTTTCCTTTGGAGGGGGTACGTGGGAGGGTCATAAGAGAGTGACTATTTCAGACTGACATTGTGCAATCATTTTACTAACCTCTTCTACAAATTTACCAACTCTAAATCTTGGCAGTTTAAGAGGAATGAGGGTTCAGACAGAAAAAAGGATTATGGTTGATTCACATAAGGAGGATAAGAATATCTGTACTTTTACAAAAAGGACAAAATAAAAATATATGCATTTAAAGTAATGATTCCTTTGCACTATTTAACAAATGAAGGCAGTGAAATCTTGTCTTTTGTGCTACATAGTGTACACTACTGAACTCTCAGATCTGTTTTACTTCACTTCTTCACATGGGTTTTAAAAGATGTAATGCCAGAGGGATTGGATAGGTTGAGGGAGTTAGTAATGGGGTATGGAGACATTGATTTCTAGACCATTTGTCCTAGTCAAGTTCAGGTCCATGGTGACTGAAAACCATTACTACACCTAATGGCTCTTTGCTGGTTTATATGGAATGAGATGATGGGCTTGTTCTCTTTAGTGAACTGGTGCCAACATAATAAATACAAGTTTCTAAGGAAAAAGATTGACTGAACTCCTTAAATTCTTATCAACTCTAAGGCATTTCCTTAGAATTTTTTCTGTTGAAATAGCTAATGAATTTGATTATTGGAAGGTAACATTTCATTAAATAAAATAGTTCTGATGTTTTATTACGGTTGTTACATTTATTTATGAATTTAGGAAAGTTTATAAAAGGGTATCAGCATACTCAGTTAAATAAAAATTGCTGGTAAGTAGCATCTTACAAGATTGGGTCCTCATCTCAGCTGGCAATAAACTATGAAAAGCATTTAAATACTGTTCATAATGTTAGAAACCTAGGGCATTTCTAGATGCCACTTTAAAGCAGGTTTAAAGTGAGTTAAATGCCTTTTGCACTGTTTTAATGGCATTGGTGTTCGCATATTCGGTGGTGTATTGCATATCAATTCCAGCCGCTGTAGCACATCAGCGGTGTAATGCACCTTAAATGACTTTGGGACACAGCAAATGAATTTGGGGAGCTGAAAAGTAAAACACCTCTGAGAACCATCTACAACCATGGAAGGAAGCATGGGGCTCTGTACAGCTCAGGGGGCGTGCAAGCAGACCATGCAGGCAGCCTGGCAGCAGTCCAGGAAGGCAGGCTCCACAGAAGGGGGGGGGGGCAGCAAGCCTGATCTTCCTCCCTACCCCAACCCTTGGAGCCTGCCTGCCTGAGCTGCACAGACAGCTGGTGCTTCTCTCCATGGCTGCAGTGTTCCCCAAGACTGCCCAAACCAGGAAGGTGCCACCTTGGGAAGGCTTCTGCTGCCATGGAAGGAAGCACCAGCTCCCTCCTCCCCCTGCAGCTCAGGAACTGCTCTGCCTGCCAGCAGCTCACTCTCCCCTCCCTGCCACAGGAAAGGCAGGTAAGGATCGGGCTCCAATACGGGTGTACACAACACGGGGGTTATTTCATCCTAAACTGAAGCAGCGTTTTTAAAATCCACCACTTCAATTTAGGGAGAATTAAACCCCTGTGTCACGTACAAATGCCTCTAGGGACTTTCATAAAGATAATCATTAATTCTACTGGGCACTTTTGGCAACACTACAGAAATCAACACTACAGTCAATACTTTTGCTTGTATTCTCAGAAGACAGACTAAATAATGATGAATGGGTATAAAGACTAAATTATTCCTTTATTTTTAGGTTTGGTCCTTCTTGACCACAGCTGAGGTTCTGTTGTACTTGTCATTACTGTATTTATTTGGCTACATACAGGAATTCAGCTACCAGCCTGTGCAATCCATCAACTCCTTTGACAAACACAACTTTATTTTTACTATCTCAAAAGAATCCTGGTCCCATTGAAGACTATAGGAGTGTTTAAATTGATTTATTAGATAATAATCTTCCCTTATGATACAAACAATACATGGAAATCTAGCGATGTGCTGAGTAATGCTGGTGAAAATATTCACTGCAAATAATAGAATTCAGCATTGTTTCTCTTTCTCACAAATAACTCGTATCATGATCCAATTTGGATTTCTATGGAAGTATTTGTTATTTAAAAGTTTTACCAAATGATTAGCACAATGATAAGCCTATCTGTCTTCAGCCTGTTCATTTTGACTGCATAGCGTTTGTGGTGGGATCTCAGTCACCTAGAACACAAACATTTTGATCAACAGAATAATGAATGATGACAAGCATACACTCGATAATGCACAAATGCCCTTTCCCACATGTAATACAGGTATTCATATAATCACTAAAACATTCATTGAAACAAAACCTGTCTCATACAAATGTTAAAAAATTGCAAGCAATAAGGACTGTCAGTATGGTCAAGTGTAAGTAGTTAGTCAGAATGCAAATTAAAGTTCATAAATATTGGATTTTTTTTTCTCTGCCTTTATAGGAGAAAAATAACCTGCATGTTAGTTCTTTCTGCCGTCCTCTAACATGTTTCCATTAAATGTTGATCCCTCTAATGCAGGCTAAAATACTTGCCTTTTTAGTTTGAGACTGGGGGAAGGGTTTGCAAAGGAGAAAAAAAAAATAGGCAGCTTGTAACATTTTTAGAAGTGTTCAAATGAAATAAAAGACAGTCACACAAAGAACCTGACTGGGAAGAAAAAATTAGCATTAGAATAGTACCAGCTAGGTTTAGGCCACATGCAACAATACAACCCTTCTGGCCAACAAAACTTCAAAAAAGCTCCATGTAGAGATCCAACTGACACAAACACATCTTCATTCAATCATAGATAAAATATATGGCTTTACAGGATATTAAATGTTTTTTCTGGCTGGCTAAGCACTGGGAATTGTTTCTACAACCATCTCCTTTTAGTAGGATAAGTCACACTGAATATAAACAATTAGAATAGTTACTTTAACCATGTCAGGTAGAGTTCAAGCAGAACCAGGGGTTGTTTAAATGCCCTTTCCATAGGATAACTTCCCCATTAATGATCTGTTGGATTTCCATAGGTGTCCTTCGTCCTTACTCAAAATATCGGAATCACTAAGGACCAGAACTGTATGTATTCTCAATCATACATTATAATAATTTAATACTAGCCTGTTTCCCAAAGTTCATATATTTTCTCAGTGAGGAGGTCATTATTTAATACTTCTTTTAGGGTAGTTCTGAGCCTCTAAATTGATTTTTTTTAATTCATTTTAATAATTCTTTTTTAGACATTTATGTCATAAATTGCCTTAACAATCCTATTCCTTGTTAAGAATTATTATTGTGCCTCTGGCTTCTGAGCTTTATTGCTTATCTCCAGTCTTCTTAGATACTTTTAGCGTTCAATTGGGTCTATTTTTTGGAAGATGGTATTGCATCTAACCTTTTATGGGGTATCTTTTCTTCCATACCATCCTCCAACTGGAAAGTGAAATATTTTCTACTTTCTTTAACATGAGGGAGCTGAAAAATATATATTGCTAAACATGGTAATGGAACAACTTAAGTGAGTAAAGTAAGTGGCATACATTGACAAGAAGCAGAAGAAGAAAACTAGCACTTTCGTTGTCATTTCTGTTTTCAGCTAATAGAATTAGGATTAGAATTATCCTTCTGGGCAGCTGGCACTGAAGTCATAGATTCATAGATGCTAGGGTCAGAAGGGACCTCAACAGATCATCAAGTCCGACCCCCTGCATAGGCAGAAAAGAGTGCTGGGTCTAGATGACCCCAGCTAGATGCCTATCTAACCTCCTCTTGAAGACCTCTAGAATAGGGGAGAGCATCACCTCCCTTGGGGGCCTGTTCCAGACCTTGGCCACTCTAACTGTGAAGAAGTTCTTCCTAATGTCTAGTTTAAATCTGCTCTCTGCTAGCTTGTGGCCATTATTTCTTGTAACCCCCGGGGGTGCCTTGGTGAATAAAACCTCACCAATTCCCCTCTGTGCCCCCGTATTGAACTTATAGGCAGCGACAAGGTCGCCTCACAACCTTCTCTTGTGGAGGCTAAAGGGGTTCAGGTGCCCCAGTCTCTCCTCATAGGGCTTGGCCTGCAAGCCCTTAACCATATGTGTGGCCCTTCTCTGCACCCTCTCCAGGTTATCCACATCCCTCTTGAAGTGTGGTGCCCAAAACTGCATGCAGTACTCCAACCGCGGTCCGACCAGCACCCAACAGAAGTATCACCTCTTTGGATCTATTCGTCATGCATCTGCTGATGCACAATAAAGTGCCATTAGCTTTTCTGATGGCTTCGTCACACGGCCGACTCATGTTTGTCTTGGAGTCAGACTACTGAACTGTGTTATCATTTTATTTCCATACTAATATAATATTTATTTTAGCAAGTCTTATTTTAAAACCTTGGCTCCTTTAAAAGATTGCAGTCTAATGATGAATCAATTTTAAAAGTACCAAATATAATTTCCCTGTAGCCAGCCTTAGAGGTCCACCACTCGAGCACCTGATGCCCCCTGTAGTCTAACCTACCTGTTGGCTCTTTCCTGGCCCCACCTTTACTCCAATCTCTCAGCTGCCATGACTCTATTATCTTTTCGTCTGTTGGGGAGGCATTCCCTGGGAGGCTGGGAGTAGGCTTGCTGGTCCCCTCAGCTGTCAGTTTTCCCTTTGTGGCTAGGTTTGCCACACCTGGGGTCCTTGCTCACCCCGTTCAAGTGCTTCTCTTTTAAGGGAATTCTGTCTCAGGCTGCCAAGCACCTTTTGAGGCTTCAACTGTCACAGTCCCGGCCCCCTTTTACTCTGGCTGCACCCTCACCCTTGGTCAACTCTGCTCCAGTTTCACTCCACCAGTCTCACTCCCTCTAGCTTTGGGATAGCTTCTATTGCTGATAGTGGGGAATGCCACCCAGGAACCCCCACCCATGGCCTCCTCCTACCCTGTAGCCACAGTCTAGTACTCCGACTGAAAAACTCAAAAGAGCAACTTAACCAGTCCTAATTTAAAAACTTAAGCACTGCGTCACAGGCTGGCTCACTTCCATCCCCCCAGTCCCTGAGTACCTCTTATGCTGGCTTGACTCCTTGCTACAGCCAGCTCTCTCCTGTAAACTCCCAGCCCTCCCACAGCCAGAGCCAGACTACCCATTACATAGTCAGGAACTGGGTTTATATGCCCAAGCCTATTCTTCTTCTGGTCATGTGACCAGATATCCTGCATCCAGGGGGCAAGATGCAGCTAACTACAGCACTAACCATCTCGCCTTTACAGTTTTTGGTTCAGTCCACCTGCACAGCTACTACTTGCTGCACTTTCTTGCCCCAAGTTTCCTGCCCTCCCCCACATTCCTAGTATCAAGTGCAGGGGCTCCCCGGTATAATCCTCTGAACCAGGATAGATTTGGAAAGCAATAGTATAATTAGGGTGGGAGAGCAAGACACTAGCCCCTGGCACCAACTGAGAGGGGACACCGGAGTCTCGCCTCTCCTCTTCCCTGAACTTCAATCTAGAGTCTTTGCCACAACAGTAGCAGCCACACTGCAAGGGCTGTATGCAAAATGGTTCCTTCATGCATATGTGGTGGAACTGCCACTCTATACAGGTTTCTGGATAACTACAAGAATAAACATTTACACTGCACCTGGCTTATGGCTTCCCATTTCAACCCACATTTTCCATCTTGGGATATTTCCCAAGATTCCAATAACGTACATCAACACAAATCTCTATGATACCACATCATCTCAGCAGCTGTCAACATAACAATCAGAAAATGGAAATGGACAACACTGCTCAACATAGTAGAATAGATAGAGTATGGTATATATTTATTTCATTTTACATTTATCTAATACAAAAGGACCACAAAAAAGCACAAGTGTACTACAATGTAGAGATACAAGACTACTCAAATACAGGAAGACAACAAGAGACATGGGGCTGTCTTCCTTCTGAGCAAAAGGTAATGGACAGTGTCTGAGGAAAGTCAGTGAAATATTTATATAGATGATAATATTTAATAGCTTTGTGGTAGCCATAACCAGAGGGGTTAAATAAAAAAAACATATACTCTTGGAAGCATCTGGTAATTGTCTAAGCAGTTAAGATTAACTAATGCAAAGCCTGCAAGTTTGCAACCTGCAAGTGGAATTTGTCTATCACAATTTAACCAAAGTGTTGAATCTAACTATTTGCACTGATCGTGGGCCTCATGAGCCTCAAAAATAAGCAGAGCTACAAGATTACCTGATCTAAAATGTTTTTTAAAGGTCAAGCCATAACAAGATCTGACCACCTAATATAATTAGCACATTCCAAGGAATACAGGAATAAGAAACTAAGGGCAGAGTAATACTAATTTCAAACCTTAATGTGGTATAATTTGCTTATTGGGTGAACATGAGTTTGGGCAGTAACCTTTCATGATAATTTCTAACACCTTTTGATCCTATAGGGTAACAGATATAGGGCAAGATTAGCATAAAATAAGATTAGCATAAAATAAGATTAGACAGATTAGCATAAAATAAGGTATAAAGAAGCATGTATGTCAGATGACCAGCATGAAGGACAGCACAGAAGGACCATTGCCATACCAAGCCTGGACCCCGGACTCCCAGTGTGAGTGAGGACCAGATGCTGACCAAGGGCCCTTCCCAGTGACCCCTCAAACAGCATTGATCAGGACACCTGACTTCGCTGGAACAACTTGGCACGCACCTGGCATAGAGGGACTGCCGATAAGTTGCCGACCCCATATGGGAACTCTTTGTCATTCTATCTGTTGTTATCATTCACTATTAGCTCTTTATTACTGTACTATCTGTTTGTCACATTAACCTGTCTGTTAACTGTTGTATGCTAAACTAAAATTGCCTTTACTTCACTCCTGATTTGCCTCCTTGATCTTGAACCCAGCACCTCAAGGCTGATAGACTCACAGTGCCTAGCCAGCCTGTGACACAACTTGTATCCAAAAGTGTGTTTTTATTGTTTTTTAATATATGTTTTGGGTGGGTGTGGTTATATGGTTGTATTAATAAAAATAAAAATGTTTTTTAAAAAATGTGTCCAAAGAAAGGGCTAAATTCATTCATGCTTATGCAGATAAGCCACTTACCTTCAAGATTCCACTGTGTGTTTATAGCACTAAGTGTCATGGAATATCTCAAAACACTGGCAAGAATGAATGGACCAGTGATAATTCTGCCTCGCATGTGTTTTCGACAGGCAAGTAGCCAAGATTTCTGACTTAGGGAAGGGTTGTTGGTATCATAATGAATCTGCATCCTCCCAGAAGTGCTGTTATTCCCGATTTTGCAAAGCTACTGAAATCTTCCTGAAAACCAGAATTAATGGTCAGTGTTGAAATGTGTTCCAATCATGCACTGAGCGTGTTCTTTCGGGTAACAAATCTGTGAGAAAACATTAATGAAAAAAATAGAGCATATGTCTTTGTTATGTGACAGGTTTGACAACAAAGCCTGCGTGTATCTAGGTGGCATTAAGAGCAATGACCAAAATGTAATATCCTGCAATAACCAGACCATTATTTGTATTGCCTTTTAAACTCTTTTACTTGCTTCAGGCTGAACCAATTGTTTTGCCCTGACCTCCATTTCCAGTTATAACAAGCAAAGCTAAGTCATAAACAGAATCCCCACTGATTACAGGGAAGGCTTGATTGTGGATAAACTCCTAAGCTTTCTTTTTTTTTTTTT
>JAGPOW010000290.1:20128868-20157130 GCA_030014935.1 Caiman crocodilus
CCTAGCTGTTATTAATAAACATTATATGGAAGACAGTCAGATACAGCCACTGAATAAACCTCTAAGATACATAAAGAATAAAATTTGCTTTATCTGAATACTCACACTCCATACACTAGGAGCAGCCACAGAGACTAGAACTGTTGAGAACATACCTCAAGGTTGTGTGACTCTGTACCCCTACTTAATTACCATTCTGTTTTAATAGACACCACTACTGAGTAAAAATCTCAGTATTTGCAGGAATATGATCAATTATGATGTTGACTATGCAATGTATGTGACAGCAGGCGGAGAAGTCTGTGCTGACTAACTTGGACTACAGCCCCCAGTGCCTGGGGAAAAGCAATAGGAAAGAGGAAGAGAAAGGAAGGACCAGGGATATGTGTGTTTAGGACACTGCAGAATGGCAGCAGAGTAGATCTCATTGTCAGGGATCAGACAGGCTGAGGACTGAAGCAACTGGACTCAGACTTGCGAACACAAGCAAGCTGCTTTGACCTGGTTTGGAGACACCTCCAGAGTTGTGGGGTAGAACTGAACATGCTGAGTATATATTACCACAGTGTTACTGCATAGTTACCTGTTCCTTCCCTTTGGCCAGTTGGCTCGTGACCTTAACTCCTAGCATTTTCTATATAAAAGTGGGAACCCACCGTTCCTGGGACTTTGGGGTTGGCACAAATTGGTGGCAGTGGTGGTCACAGACCATAAGACACAGAGTAAACTGCAGCAGTGAGTGTATAGATTTTCTTGTTATGTGGGTATTTGATCAGAGAAGATGAGAACCCCAGAGGAAGGAGTACATCCAGTGGCGGGAGGGAGGGAAGGGTACACACTCACCCCATCTAGTGTCTCAAGTCCTATATTCAATCCAGCACCCTATAGTCGGGAGCAACAATAATGAGATGACTAGCATGAACAGTTTGAAGTGGCAACTGAGTTAAATGGACACTGACACTGTGGTAACACACTCAGCACATTAAGTTCCCAATTACACACACACATCTCCAGAGGTACCCCAAACCATCCTTTAGTCCCAAGAGTGCTCCAATGCAGCTTGCATGTCTGTGCCAAGTCTGTACCCAGTTCCTGTGGCCCACAGCCTGGCCGGTCCCTGCCAGCAAGGTCCCCTGCTCCATCATCATTTTGCCCCAATCACATATGTCCTTCTTCTCCTTCCTCTCTCTTCCTCTTTCTCCTTTTTTTTTTTGGCAGTCCTCTGGAGGCTTCTAGGGGTTGTAATCAAATTTACAGTCAGCATAGGCTGCTTTTCCTATTGTCACATGCATCACATTCTCTTTACATTGCAAGTATAGTATCTGGCATTTGCAAATGTGAACATGTTTGCATACAAATCAGTAACTTCACAGCATACAGAACAGGGGTGCCAAACATATGGCCTCTGGACTGCATTTGGACTGTGGAAGTTCTCTATCTGTCCCACTGGACTACCAGAGGTGACCAGAACTTGGGCCCAGGGGTACAAAAGCTCACCATTGGTGGAAAACGTGGTTCACTGGCAATCCTTGGCTTTGTTCACCTACCTTCCTACCACCCCTCCTCCCACTAGCACCTGCATTTATGCCACCATTGCACCCAGACTCTGCATCATACCCACTCACAGTGCTGCCGGATCTTTCACTGCTTCTATTCACAGTGGACCCCATGCTGCTGTTGCAAGACTCCAAGCCGTTGCCATTGCCACTGCAGCTGCCACTGCAACAGCCCTCATGACTTGTGTTGAATCTGGCCCACAAGGAGCCTCACAATCCAGATCCAACCCAAGTGAGTTTGCCACCCCAATATAGAAAGTTATACATGCAAATCACTTTTCCAGTCACACCAAGTCTGATGTGTGTATATCTTACACACATATACACACATTGTAAACACTTTTGAAAATCCAGTTCTGAAATTCAAGTTACGTGAAAACTACACCTCTGGCCTTCTTTGCATTGATGCGATATGCTGTATCAAGGTGTAAAACACTGTACATGAATTCTTCTTTTTGCTACCTTCACAGATAGAGGAGAACAAAGAGATTGTTTCAATTCAGTGCAAAGCTTTAATTTAGCTAAGCCATCTGAGAAACATTCTCAAATGACACACAAACACTTCAAAATAACTTAGTGTCAGTATGGTTACTGCAAATACAGGAAAGGGTAGGTAGCCAAGACAGTTCTGAAGGGTGACCCTTGATGATTCACAATCTACTACCTCTGCAAACAAATACTTTGCTAGAGGGAAGAAATGCATTTTATCTGAAGGGAACTTTTCTGGGGAAAAGAATTAAAAATAAAAAGAGTTATTCACATATACTTTTGGGTGCACCATCCAAACCCACATTTCAAAAATGCCCCATTCCAGCTGGTTTGGGAAAGACTCAGGTTTTAAACAAGCCAGGTTTGCACTAAATACTTGCAATATGTAAGTAGGGCCCTCTTTAGGAATACTAGAGGAAAAGCATGAGAGGAATGTAGATGTCACCTAGGAATCTCCACAAAGACAATTAATTTGAATCCATTTATAACATAAGCAATAAAAAGGATAATTGCAAAGTACATTGAAGGTGTGCCTGTATGGCACAGTGCTGTGTCAAGTGGAGGTGATCATCTTAGCTTAGATGCCAGAAGTCATAGCCCAACCTAGGTTATTTATCTTGTTTAGAAGCAGAGTAAATTAGCTCAGGCAGAGCATTGTACTAAAGTGGCTGTACTTCTTCTGGAACCCAAAGTAGCTTCCATATCTTCACAAGACATGATGCAGTGCTATGTAGACCTTATGGGCAGAATCTTATTTCAATTGATGGCTAAGTACAGGCAGTTAAAAAGCCTGAGGTTGAATTGATTCAGTCTTTTCAGGTTAGTTTAAGCTGCAAAGAGTGAACCAATAAGAAAATGAACAGACATTCACTTTTGATTCAAGAAATGCAGCCACATGCCTGCAGTAGCTCAAGCCAGAAGCTGGGGGGACACTAGAGCATTGCTCGCTGGCACATAGCCAGCATGGCTTATGTGTTTGTTTCCTCTTCCTGCTGCCCCTGAGGTCTCTGGGATTTGCAGTCCACAGTCATACCAACAGAACTCTGCAGGTTGCTCATCACTTCCTCTTCCTGCTTCCAAGTGCCTCTGGGATTTGTAGTCTACAGTCACAGCCAGCACTAAGTAAGCTAGGAGGGCAGAGCAGCTCTGTACTCGAGTGAAAGTGAGTTTAATCCCCCTTCCTGCCCTCAGACCCTAGCTAGGATTTGCCTGAGGGACCCAGCTAGGGAACAGAGGGTTGAGGCCAGCTCTGCTCTTTGAAGCAGACAGCACAGCTCAGCCCAGGGATGCAAAACATGCTGGGACACTGGGTGACTATGATTTAACTTGAACCAGAAAGGGATCTGGGATGTAATTTCCGTAAACCAGCTTCATAGATTCATAAATTAGAGTCGGAAGGGACTACAAAGGATCATCATGTCTGAATCCCTGCCCCAGGCAGGAAACAGTGCTGAGGTCATATAACCCCAGCCAGGTGTCTATCTAGTCTCCTCTTGAAGACCTCCAAGTTAGATGAGAGTACCACCTCCCTTGAGAGCCCATTCTAGATTCTGGCCAGCCTTATTGTGAAAAATTTCTTCCTAATATCTAAACTGAATCTAGTCTCCCCTAGTTTATACCCATTATTCCTAGTTACTCCTAGGGATGTCCTGATAAATAGTGCATCTCCAATTCTCTGTTGTCCTCCCTTGATAAACTTATAGGCGGCTACAAGGTCACCCCTCAGCCATCTCTTGTGAAGGCTGAAAAGATCTAGATCCCTCAACCTCCCCTCATAGGGTCTTGCACAGAAGCCACTAATCATGAGTGGCTTGCCTCAGAACCATCTCCAGATTCTCTGGATCCATCTTGAAGTGTGGTGCCCAAAACTGGACACAGTACTGCAACTGCGGCCTGACCAATGCTGCATAGAAGGGGAGCATCACCTCCTTTGACCTCTTGGTCATGCACCTGCTAATGCATGACAAGGTGCAATTGGCTTTGTTGATGACTTCATTACACTGCTAGCTCATGTTCATCTTGGAGTCAATTGTGACTCCAAGATCCCTTTCAGTCTGTGTGCTGCTGAGGAGGTCATTCTCTAACCTACAGGTGTGCTGGGGATTCCTCCTCCCTAGGTGGAGTACCTTGCATTTGTCTTTGTGTAAATTGCATCCTGTTGTATTCTGCCTATTGATCCAACCTGTCCAGATTGGCCTGCATCTGCTCCCTGCCCTCCCATGTGTTAACTCTGCCCCATGACTTGGTGTTATCTGCGAACGTGAACAGGGTGCTCTTCACACTCTTGTCCAAATCACTGATGAAGATATTAAATAGCACTGGTCCAAGAACTGAATCCTACAGGACACTACTGCCCACCTTCTTCCAAGCTGAAAACAACCCACCCACCACCACTCTCTGGGTGTGGTCCCTAAGCCAGTTGGCCACTCACCTGACTGTGTAAGCATCCACTCCACTGCTTGCTAGCTTCCTTATGAGAACAGTATGCAAAACTGTGTCAAATGCCTTCTTAAAGTATAGGTAGATGACATCTGCCTTGGCTTCTGCATCTAGGCAGTGTGTGTCTGGGTAGTAAAAGGCCATTAGGTGTGTCAGGCAGGATCTACCTTCAACAAACCCGTGCTGGTTTCCTTTCAGGATCATTTCCCCTGCAGGGCCTTCACAAATGTGCTCTTTCATGATTTTTTTCCAGTATTTTTCCAGGGAGAGATAAGACTGACTGGCCTAAAATTACCCAGCTCATCCCTCCTCCCCTACTTAAAAATGGGGATCACATTGGCCCTTTTACAGTCCTCAGGGACTTGACTAGAGCACCACGGGTGCTCAAACAGCTGTGCCAACAGCTGCTCACCTATGACACTGCCAATTCTTTTAGCACCCATGGATGGAGATCATTCGGGCCTGCTGACTTGTACCCATCCAGGCCCTCCAAGTGCTCTTTCACTAAGCCAGCACTAACTGTTGGCAGTCTAGTGCCTCCCAAACATCTATGTTCAAATTGAGTGAATTGTCTTAGCAAGTACTTAGGAATATTGATGTGAAGAACTCATTGAAGAGTTCCACTTTTTTCCCTTTTTCACCAATTGCCCTCATTTGTCCTGCAGGGGCCCTATGCTACTCTGTGCCTTCCTTTTG
This sequence comes from Caiman crocodilus, assembly GCA_030014935.1. Taxonomy (NCBI): domain Eukaryota; kingdom Metazoa; phylum Chordata; order Crocodylia; family Alligatoridae; genus Caiman; species Caiman crocodilus. The sequence continues at coordinate 20,134,049 of JAGPOW010000290.1, forward strand.
CTCACTATGTATCTGTAGAAGGAGGTTTTTTTTCCTTGATTGTTGTAGCCAGCCTAAGCTCCAGTCCTGCCCTGGCCTGTCTGATTCCCTACAATAGCATGCCAGGGAGGTATATTCCTCCTTAGTGGCTGCCCCCTGCTTCCACTGTCTGTAAATCTCTCTTTTTGCCCCCAGTCTTTTCTGGAGTTCCCTGTTCAGCCAAGGGGGATTTTTTTTGTCCCCTTGCCCCCTTTCCTGTGACATGGGATAGTCTCATTTTATGCCACAAGGATCGGTTCCTTGAAAAACTGCCAACCCTCCTGGGCCCCCATTTGCTTGATGCTCTGGAGTTCTGCCACCTCACTAACTAGCCTTCCAAGCTTACTAAAATTGGTCCTTATGAAGTGTAACACTTTAGCCTCACTGGTTACTTTTCCCACCCTTCCCTGGATCATGAATTCACCTAAATGATGGTCACTATTTTCCCAGATTCCTGTGTACTTTCAGGTTACCCACAAGATCATCTCCAGTTGCTAAGACCAGGCTTAGCAAGGCATTACCCCTGGTGGGACCAGACACCTCCTGAGTTAGGTGGAGGTTCTGCATGCAGTCTAAGAACCTACGTGAGTGGTTTGATTTGACCATCTGCTTCTCCCAAGATATGTCCAGGTAATTTAGGTCCCCCTGACCATTGCCTCTCTCACCTGAACAGCCTCTGAGAGCTGCCTGGAGAATACCAGGTCTAACTCATCATCCTGATGATGATGTAGACCCCCACTACTGTAGACCCCCACTACCAAGTCCTTTTCCCCTGAGGCCCCCTGCATCCTAATCCACAATACCACAGTATTCCCCTCCTCTACTCCCACCTTGATGATGGAAGATGTATACTGTTCTTTAACATAGAAAGCTACACCCTTGTCTTTTTCCCCACTCTGTCTCACCTATTTAACCTATATCCCTCAATGCCTACCACCCAGTCTTGAGTAGAATCCCACCATGTTTCCATTAAGCCAACCAGGTCACACTGGATGCTAGCAAGTAAGAGAGTGAGATCCTCCTGTTTATTCCCTGTACTCCTGGCATTTATGTAAAGACACATTAGCCCCATGATGGGTGCCCTTGGTGCCCCTGTGCCTCAATGTCTAGTGTGCCCCTTAAGGCTTACCTGGTTTGATCCGGTGCCTTGTTTGTGGCTCACCAATCCTGGGTTCTCCTTGACCACCTGTTCTCCATCCGCTGTCAAACCTAGCTTAAAGCTCTTCAGAGGTGATCAGCCAACCTGTAGAACAGACGCTTACCTCTAGGAGAGAGATGAAGATTGTCCCATCCCAGGAAGCCTCCTCCCTGGAAGTGCTGATTGTGGCTGTAGAACCCAAAGCTAACCATGAAGACACTATCTCTGAAGCCACTGGTTGACTACCCTGATGCAGGCATCCTGGCGCTGCTGGCTGCTGCCAACTGGAAGGATGGAAGAGAATACCACCTGTGCCCCCAACTTCCTAAACCTGGCCCCCAGTTCATGGAATTCCTTCATGATACAGTCTGGACTACTCCCCTCCTCACTGCCTCTCAGGAGTTAGTCACCCACTACAATAACCCAGCATTTCCTCCTCTGACTGGGCAATAGTCCCCCAGTCTGTGCAGTGGGGTCACCGGGACTATTTCCTCCATGGCCTCCTCTGCTGCATCCTCCAAAGCTGCCAGAACCTTGTACCTGATCCCCAACTGCACTGGGGAAGCAGATACTGGCTCCCACTTCCACAGGTGACAGTCTTCCACTCCTTTGCTGCAGATCCCTCTCATAGGATTTCTCTCACAAGTATCTGAAGCTGTAAAGAATGGAAATTCCCACAGCCTGCTCACTGCCACCTGGAGTTCCCTCACCTGCTCCTCCAAGGCCTGAAGGTGGACACAAGAGGGACAGGTAAGGGGACTCCCACTCCCCCCCTCACGCCCCCGGCTGCAGGGTCCCCACCAGGCTGCCCCTGCAGACAGGGAGGCAGGGTCCCCCACGGGCTTTGTCTGATTGGAGACCTCAGAGGAGCCGTGAGTAGGCAGTGCCACCAGGGCAGGGTCCCCAGCAGCAGCACACCATGTCCTTACCATAGCTACAGAGCTACAAGTCCTCATCACTCTCCTGCTGAAGACTCCTTCCCAGCTACTGCTGCATGCCAACCCTGCATGAACACCTGCGCAAATGCCAGTGCACCCTTACAGAGCACGCTTGTTTGTGCACTCTATTCGCCTGCAGTTCAAGAGCACGGCTCTCTGCTGATTCAGTTAAGAGGGCTCTGGGGGCCTCCCCCTCCAGATCCTCCACAGCTGTGCCAGCTCCTACTCTCCTCTGTCTTCACTTACCTTTTCAGGATCTGCTGCCACCTCCACTGCTGCAAGTACATGGGGCACATGTGCGCTGGGGGAACACATGCACCCTCTCTGAATTCAAGTCCCAACTTGACCTAAATCAGTTAAGTCTGATACTACATTTAACCAGGTTTATCATAAACCAGCTTCAGTCATTTTGAAACTGGTTTATGTGCACTGAACTTCTGTTCTGTTACAGGTTCAAACCAGTTTCTAATCACTTAAACTAGTTTATGTGTAACTTCTGTTCCTAGCATATGTGCCTAAAGGACACATAAGCTACTAATGTGGCACTTACCCAGCCACATAAGTGCTATTTTTGGTACTTACTAACAGCTGGTGATTCAATTCTGGGCACAGCATGGATACACAAGCATCCCACATACCCACTGAACAAGTTCAGTAGGGCTGCACTCCTGCTGGGGAAGTACATGGTACTGTATGCTCACCAAGGTATAAGCATACGATTAAGTCCTTCCAGAAAATGTAGCTGGACAAAAACCCATGACTAACAGGTGTTAGGTAGCTGAGAATAATCCCAAGCTTTAGTCCACTCCCAGGGACTGGAAGATCTTGATCTTAGGCTCTCCCCTCAACCACAAGGGTTTGAACCTGTATATCTTACTAACTGCTAGACCACAGATTAAAGATTATCCAACACACTCTTCAGACCTCCCCTTGAAGCTGGCCACCTGGAGGGTAATATATATGGGGCCAGGAGAAAGATGACAAGCCAGAGGGCACGTCACTGAAAGAAATGAGTGCAGTTCTCATGGAGGTGGGGGTTTTAGTCTGAACACTCACAGCCATTGGGAAAGACACTTTTCCACTGCTCTCTAACATTTTATGCAATGAATATTAAATCCAAAGTATGGTAAGTCAACTTCAATAGAAGGGCTGGATAATGTCTATCTGACCTGGTGATCAGAGCACTGTGCTGGAGAGCAAGACATGACTACCACTTATGCCCAATCCACAGTTTTGTCATACATGGAGTGATGTAACCCTCTACTGATACTCAACATTAGGACAAAGAATCCTTATCCATGCTTGTGCTAGTCATTGCTTTCACTCCACTCTGGTTGAATGCAATCTGCTTTGAAAGATTCTCTGTCTACATTTCTTTAAAGCCTGGTATTGTGGCGCAGGAACTGGACATTCACAAGGAGTATCCTCTGATGTTAGCTCTCCTATTTCTTGGTTTTATTTTTTCATAAGGGTATTCAATAAAGACTTCAAGTGAAGAATTCAAGTGAAGTTGCTTTGAACAGACATGGTCAGCTGGCCTTAGATCCTGTATGTATTCTGAGGACTTTCCATCTGCAGTGCTGCATAAACCAATCATATTGGGCTCTTTGTTATAAGATCTCAGGGTGAGGGTGATGGACCTGTGCAGGCTCCAAGCTACAGTTTCCCCCCTGCTTATGAATCTTTGCAGGATGAGCCTATTCAGCTCCTGAGTCAGCCAGCTTCGGACTCAGAGATGAGTCATCACAAAAAGGTGTTTAGGAGTTCCATACATTAATGGAATTCATCTATAAGAAGTATCTTGGATTAAATGGTACATAAGTGTAGCCGTGCCAATTTCTTTTCCAACACCACACATTTAAACTTCAAGATGGTAAATACATGAGCAAATCTGTCAAGATTAACAGGGAAACATGAGGTCCAATGTTACAGTTCTTATTTTCATTCCCTGACTGTAGACTTTTCAGTTTAACTAGCAGATCACTGGAATTTCAACCTTTAAAAAAGGGAAGACAATACTATGCTTCTCAACCTATTTCAGGCCAATTTAACTCATTTAGCTAGCCAATATGAAGGTTATAAGTGGCAGAAATAGACACAGACATATGTAGTAAAGTGGAAAAGTTTATATGATGTTATTCCTATTGTCCATAAGAACCTATCTATTGAGAAAATCATGATATGATTATCACCAAAATGTCTGATTATCTGATTATGGTATTTTGGCCATGTAAATAAATCTTGCAGTTGGAAGGTGAGACCATACCTTTGCCAGAGGAAGGTGTCACTTACTATAAAAACCTTTTTCTCCTTGTGAATAAGAGAAAATCCAGCTAAACTCTGTTCCAAGTTTTGTGTGCTTACTACAGAAATAGCATAAGATAACATCATGCCTCGGAGAGGAGTAACCCAGGAACCAGAGATTAAGGGTCAGTTCCATAGCTGGAGATCCAAGATCCATGATGAAACAGTTGGCTTATACATACATAGTATCCTCAATGTACAGTTGTCTCAGTCATAAATCCCTTTTTCATAGAGTGGTGATGCAAACAGAAACTCAGCATAATTAAGAGCATAGAGTTTGGGCAGGTTTTCAAGGTTACAAATTCTCTAGGACTTTCAGTAGCAGGGGTAATAGTACTTGGGTTCTAGATGATACCTAAGCTTTTGCTGTTTCTGTTAAGTACATGACAATACTGCATATTGCCGCGTCCACAGCTGCAGTTTTTGCATGCTATAGTAATGGTCCCTTGGAGCCAAACACTGGAGCAAGTTGCCAGCTCCATTACATTTGATAGCATTACTATTTCTATTCTCTTCAGTCTATGAACCAGAAGTACTAATATGCTACTCTTCAGAAGGGATTCTTCTTTTAAAGATTTTCCAGTGACCCTTGACAGTTGAAGCCTTACCAGTCAGCTGATACTATGTAAATCCTTAGAATTACATATGTAAAGGGTCTCCTGGGATTCTTTTGAATGAGTACATGCTTACTATATAATAAATCGATATATTGATATAAACTAGTGTTCCTTTAGCTAAGAATACAATTTAATATACAATAATAAACAACCTGGACACCAATTTAGTATAGTACTGAAGCTGAATTAAAAATATTCTCTTAATTTAAAAAATCCATAATAATAAAGTTAATAAAAGTTCAAGATAAGTAGTTAAGAAGATAATGGCAAACAAATGTACCTGTCAAACTGTATTGAAGTGAAACAGCTGATAGTTACTTCAAGAGCTATCAAAAATTTCAATTTAACACCCAATTTGTTTCACTATAGTAGGTATGAGAATCCAATGATATGAATAAATGGAATATGAAGCAATGTGCATAAGAAACACATAATTATGTTTTTGCTACTGGAAGATTTCTCAGAAAGCACAAGAATAACAAAGTTTTAGAATTATATTTTTCTTAGTAAATTGTTTTTGGGTAGCAGTTGACAAACACTTATTTCTGAGGTCAGACATAACAAACTAAGAACTAATCTTATACATCAAATCTGCCAGCCAAGTTCTTAGATTTTTTCCATTTTCTCAAGTTATAAATAATTGTCCATGCAGTAACTTCTACCCTTTTTCTTGATTTACTTAGCTGTAGTGACTGTTGTTGAAAACCACTTTGGGTCATGACAAACAACAAATAATCCATTTATTTCTTCAGCTCCTTGCCCCCTACCCCACTTCTCTCTCATCATTCAAATTTAGTTAATGACTTTTTGATCTAAGTCTGTGAAAATAGCAACACTATTTACAACCTCAAGTTTATACTGAAGAATATGGAATTATATTGAGTTTAGGTATTATACCAGCATTTGAGATAATATATGTAAACAATCATGGCCTTAATCCAAAGTTCACTAATGCTTTTACAGTCTTTGGGTATAAGCAGACACCATCTTTGGAGTGAAATCAGCTATCCTAGCTGTCATGACTGAGTCCTCGAAAGAGTTAAGTGCCCACAGCACAATAGAGTATGCGAGCAACTAGCCCCACCCCAAGTTGCTTCCAAATATGGGGAGTGATTACGTCACCATTCGGGATGCTATTTGGTGCACAATAATTGGTTGAGCCTTACTATAACAGATTATGTGATTTCCACCCAAGTCAGAGAACTCTGAGGAGAACTCTGAGGAGAGATCCGTGCACACGTCGGAGATCTCTGAGAGTACCTCTGAGACTACTGGAGGCCTGATCACCCTCCAATATCTCCCCATCTTCGTCTTTCCCGACGTACCCTGTACCTTGCTAGCTCGTTGCGTCTACAATTTTCGACTCGCCACGTTACATCCCGTTATCTGTTACATTACCTGTTACGTTACCTGTCTTCTGTTACCTGTACCTGTAACCAAGCAATCATTCACCACCTACGTCAGTGTCATCGGAGGCGTAAGTAAAATCTCTTTTGCAACCGATACGCTGTCCCACCTCTCCATCCACTCGCCTGCCTGGAAGATTTAATTTTGTTAGCTAAACCACTTTCTGAAATCAGCTGGACCGATTTTCAGGACACTAGCACGTGTCTGCAAGTAGAAAGATATGTAGTGAGATACGTATGCTGTGGGAATCACCTGCAGGAAATCTCTGCAGCATGCATCTTCAAGCAGGGGAATCCTTGCTTGCATATATGCTCCCTGACTTGGAACAGATTTCCTGATACATGCCGTGGGAACCACCTACAGGAGAATTCCCAGGCCACACAATAAGCAAAGAGGCATCCTCCTCTGTAAGGCATCACAAACTACCTTTGGTCACAGCAACATTTTTGAGGACTTGGAGTGCAACAAGGGGCTAGGACATCTGTTTGCTTGCAACTTGTACAGCCATAAAAATAAAAGAGAGTGATGTCTGTTTGCACCCTTAAGCCACATCCAAATGTGCAGGCATGTGTGGTTTGTGGTGCCACAGACTGCACCTCTGCCATGTTAAAATGTGCCGTGTGCTGCAAATTTGCAGTGTGGGGGCAACATTTGCTACCAGGAAATCCCAGTAGCAAAAAAAAAAGTGGTGCATAAAAAAGTTGCATAGCACATACAAGAAGAATGTGCACCAACAGAAATGGAGGCTGGATCTTCCTGGGAAATGCCTTGGCTGCTGGCTAGAGCATTTCCACTGCTTTAGATGTCCCCGTGCTTGTCCAGCATGGCAGAAGCCAGGAGTGGGGAAATAGCAGTTGCTCCAAAATGGGGCAATTTGCTCTGCACCAAAACACACATGAAGAAACATACACTGCACCAAAAAGTAGCAGCACAAATTTGTGCCACTACTATTTTGCCACAGCAAGTGCTACTATTTTTGCCTGAGCAATTTTACAGCCAGCACATGTGAGGAAAAAACCCTCACTATGCATCTTCTAACTGATTCCTTATTAGTTCTCTAGGTTTTCCAATCTTTCTTCACTGAAGTCAGTGTGATTTAGAACCTCCTTCTACAGCATTTGGGCATGATAAGCAGTATCACAGCATCCCTTTCACTATTTGCTAACACTGCACAAATTAAGATAAACAACTTGGAGGATAATGGATTGTATTTTAAACTAGACTAACAGAAAAACCACAAAACAGCCCTTTCATAACCACTCTCTCTCTTGTCAATGTGCTAATATCAGAAGTTGGACAACATGAAAATCCTGAGGAGAGTGCTTGCAAAAGCAAATAAGTACGGCATACATTAAGGAATTCTCATGTTCCCTAACTAGCTGTCAGGCACATGGCCCCAATCCCCTGCTGTTACTGTGGACCCTCCCCCATACCCAGCTGTAGGTTTCCAGGAGAGCCCAGTGTGGGTCAACATGACATGACCCCCCACTGTCACCAAACTGACAAGCATGCCATGGTGGCCTCCTCTGGGGCTCTCCTGGAAGACTACAGCTGGGTGCAGAGTAGGGTCTTCAGTGATAGCAGGGAGTTGGGGATGTTGCCTGACACCTTATCAGGGGTGGTCCACCTCCACAGAAGAAAGGATTGGTTCTGAGGGTCCTGATCCTTCCTTCTACGGAGCATTCATTTCCCTGTTGCCCAACACAAGCCTCCCATACTGTCCATCATGTCTTGCCAGAGCTTAGCACCAGCAATGGACAGAAAAAGGCACCAGACAGCCTGGGAGGCTTGCATCGGGCGGCAGGGACAGGAATCCTCCATGGAAAGAAGGATCAGAACCCTCAGAGCTTGGCACCTGCACCTGCACCAGCACTAGCCAGCAAGACACATCCAGCATCCCAGGAAACTTGTGTGGGTGCTTCATCAAAAGATAGATCAGGCTGTCACTGGTGCTGAGCTCCAAGGCGCCTGATCCTTCTTTTTATGCTCTTGTCCCTGCTGCCCATTGTGAGCCTCCATTCCCTCCTCCACCTGCCCTCTCCCCCACCTGCTTGCATCTGTGCTGACTTGGGTCTGCGACAGCCCAGACAAGCTGAGCATCCAGTGAGTGCTAGCACATCTCCCCACCAGGGGAGGCTAGTAGGGGGACTGCAAAGGCCCATGAGATGCTGGCAGGCAGTGACCTAACGTGAATTACTAGGGGATCTGGTATAGAAATTTGATAGACTGATCTAACATAAACTGATTTAGTTTGATATTCTGTCTATCCAGGTCCATCTTAGACCAGGTTCTGCCATTTCTAAATCAGTCTTTGTGCCCTGAACTTCAGTTCTGTTACTGGTTTAGACCAGTTTTCAGTCACTTACACTGGTTTATATGTAATATTTGTACCTGGCCTAAGAATGCAGGAGAGAACAACAAAAGCTTCTGGACAGTAAGCTCCAACTCCTAAGAATGGCTCACACCAATAGCCTACAGCAGACTACAACAAAATATTATAAATTTTATAGTCAGATGGGTTAAGAAGGTTCATAAATTTTAATCAATTACGAAGGTTTAATTGAGGTGTTTTGTTATCAGTTAAATAATTGCTTAGGGTAAACGATTCAGAATAAAAAAATATATACTTTAAAGTGCAATCAATATCTCACTAATGTACAAGTTAAAATCTTGCAAAAGGGAATGAGGGTATTTTAGCAGAAATGAAAACATCTGTGTAATTGTAGGGGTGTACTTAGCAGCTGTGTTGGTCTGAGCCAAAAAGACATCCAAATAACTAAACCTCTTCATTTCAAAATGATACTGTTTTACCATCTTGCACCATCTATACTTTTCCCAGAGCCTAATGAAGGGACTTTGATGCTGAAAGCTTCCAGAAAAGGACAATTTGCTTGCAATTTCCCAGTTGGGCTAATAAAAGGTATCATTTTGGAACCAAGAGTTCTAGTTTTTTGCATGTCTTCTGTGTAATTTTACAAATTCTTACCCTCATTGTAATGAAATGGTACACTGTCTCCATTCTTAAGATTCAGTTTCTAAGGCACTGAAACACAAATGAGTCTTTTCAGCAAAAGAACGTTCTATATATCATTCTTTATATATATATATATATATATATATATATATATATATATTTACTTTTATATGACTTTCTCATAATATGTCAGGACTCAGCATCATATATGTGATCTCACAGACAGGATGTAAAGGTATGGACCATTAACACTCATCCACATTTTTTAAAAAAGCTAAATGTGTAGTATTTTTATTTCTGTCAAATAAGTAAACCTGGTCTGAAATTTTTCATTGAGGGTTATGTTTTGGTTTTTTGTCTGAAAAGAAAATTTGTTAAAATCAAAATGTCCTGAGGAAACATGCCATTTTCAGAAAAAACTTTCATTCAGGCTTCTCAGGTATAAAGGTTTAAAATGTGGTCTTCTGAAAAAGTTGACACTGTCTATTGTGGTAGAAGTAATCTGTAAACCAAGGAGCTATGGGTCTTTACCATGAATATACATTTCTGTCAATCACTTTCAAGCCACATAAAAAGTTAGAAGGGGACCCCCTCCTCCCCGACCCTGCTTGACATGCCCACTTTTTGGTCGTCTTTCTACTGCACTTTTCCATCTATCCTCTCTGAATGTAAATCAACACACACTATTTGCACAATCACCACATATTTAATCAGAACATTGGACAGGATTGTTACTTACATCCATTTTCTGACCATCTTCTATCTGGACATATAAATCACCACCAAATTTCTCCAGGCCTTCTCTAATCAGTGTCTGCCTATGGAGACATAAATAATTTATAGATTCATAGCTGATATAAGAGAAGCCTTAAAGTATTATTAAAAAAATAAATTATAGCCACACTGATTGTCTTTTCCTTATACCACTGTAAATCAAAACGAGCTTCACTTCAGTCAGAGGTACACAGCTTTAAAACTGACACAAGTGAGCAAAGAATCAGGCAAAACAAGTTCTCTCTTTTTTTGTATTAAATTGCCAGTATTTGCCATGACTTGCTCTGGACTTCAAGAAGAAAGGCTTTTCAATAGCAAGTGACACGAAATGCCATAAAAGCAAAAGTGAGGTTGACATATTTTACACTATGAGAATAATTTCTTGCTGCTTATTACACTGCTGTCTATTACAATGTTACCAAGTAAAAAAAGGAAGTATGTAAATATTCAGCTACCCTCATAATAATCCCACTGCTTCAATTCTGGGCCTGAAATTTGTGAAATGGATACGGTTGGACAGGACTTATTTTTCAAAGGCAGGCATCTCTGAGATGGTATGGGTATGTTCATAGAAAACTGAATCTATTCTGCGTTTCTAAGAATCTAGACTAAAAATTACTAGTGATTTGGAATGTTTTGATGAGGCTCACTCAGAAAGTATGGAGCATTCACTCCTTGAAAAAGCAAATCCTCTTCAAGGTGTCCAAACTATACACCCCAAATTCAAGGCATTCCAAACCAGCAGTCACCCTTTAAGGCTGATTTTTAAAAGTAGTTTTCCATTTGAAGAGAAAAATCTTTTTTACATTTTTAAGACGCTGGAGATTATCTTGTTCATCTATTTCAAGTTTACTTATCCCTTTTCTCTCTTAAAAATCTACATATAAAAAGAAAAGCAAATGATCCTTTAAAAAACATACAGGATATGAAAAGATTAACTAAGAAATTGAACGTGTGCTTAAGGGAAGACTAGTTGATGCCGTTGGTCTAATGAAGGTATCATTTTAGAACCAACAGTTCTAGTTTTTTTATGTCTTAAGAGAAGACTAAACATTTCACTCCTGTTTGCAAGTTAAGGTATAGGTTCTCTGTATCTGTGCATCTCTGTGCTGCTTCAGCCAAGATTTGCAACTGAGCTAACATTGACAGGAAGGAACTCCAATGCAGGTATTAAAATAATAAAATAAGTGAAAAAGACACTGACATTGTGAAAAACCTAAGGAAACAACTGTGGCACTACCATGGTAAAAGTTGTTTCCTTTCTGGGATTAGAAACAGTAATGGTAGCAGTGTTTCTGAGAGGAGTAGTAGGAATAAAAACAGTAGCAACAACAATGCCTATATAACTACAGGCTGTCTTCATATAAAGCTTCAAATAAGCCCTCTGTGATGAAGTGTCAAAGATCAGAGGGTGCTCACATTTTAAAATTCCAAGTAATTTCACAGCTCCTAAAAGTAAAACTCAAAAGCATCCAGATCTGGATAAGCTGAGAGCAAAACAATTAAAACCCATACAAACATGCAAGGAAATCAATGGAATAATGACTTCATTTGAACTATTTGCTGAACAGATCAATAAGTCAGTGAATCTTAATGACATTATTTTAATTATAAATCAGGTCAGAGCTGAGAAACAAACTGGAAAGTGACAGCATAATGTGGAACAATGTCAAAGCTGAAATTGTCAGTAAGGCAAAAGGAAAGACCAAACTAAGCTGAACTTTCAAAAAACAAACATAATAAATTATATTCCATGAATTGCATATAATGACCCATGTTTCATTGTATAAGCAGTCAGTTATCTATCATCAACTCAACAGAATCTGAAAATTCTTACTTGATGTGATCAGGTAATCATAAACAAAGACTTCAGCTCAGATTTTATGATTCCTCTATTATCCATGCCAAACTTTTTCTAGTATTACTTTGTCTTGAACCTTAAGTGTATTCATGTAAAAAATCGGGTAGAAATGAAGGATGGTCAGGTAAGTAAAATGGGTCTGGCTTCCAAAGAGTTCTTTCATGAATTTTGGGCACTGTCTTTGCCAAAATTCCCTCACATGTAAAATAAGAATAATATTATTTCTATTCCTTACAGTGTGGCATATACAATATGTATAAAGTATTCAGATGTCATAGGCATTGGGTGCTATACGAGTATACATACATATTCATTTATATACCTCTTTTCACAATGTATTTTATTAACAGAAACCTATCCAATCCCCTGCTACTAGACATTTAGGCAAAAATATTTTAAATCAAGGAAACATCAAGCAAAGTTTTAAGAAACTGACCCTAAATTAGGTGTAACTATTAGGAGAAAACTAAAAACAAATTACTTTTGCTTTCAAGAATACACCATCCTATTTGCTGGGGAGAAATTTATAACACTTTAGTTTCTTAGATGGCTTATCACTTTACTTGGACAATCTGTCAGGTATAATTACTAAGAGATGGTGCTGATGAGACAGAATTTGCTCTTACACTCTTTAAATTGAATTTATCTTGCTTTTCCTTTTGCTTTTAAGACTAGATATATACAGAAATTTGAACATAAGGAAAAGTATAACAACAACCATTATATTTAGAATAACGTGTTTGGTAGTTGTATGCAATGCAGGAAAAATACTTCCTTTCTGTTAAATATTATAATAGGTATATATTTTTCTTAGAGCATCGGAAGGTCAGCAAGAAATTGTGCAAAGCAAACAGCCAAACCCCTAATATCAAATTCCATTGTTATCTGGAAAAATACAGCTACAAAGGAAGTAATAATTTTGTGCTCAGTCCACACTCCTGAAGTCCTCACTCATATTTAGATATAATGGCACGATGAGGAATTCAGCTCAAAGATGAAGTAATGACTCAGAAATGGATCCACTCGGAGGCATTCAATAAAGTCTGGTAAGTTGTACTTGCCTGCTAGAGACACCTCCTTAATTTTTTTCTTAATGCTTAATTTCCTTCTTAATGTTTATACAGAAAGGTCAGAAAATAAGGATCGATAAAGCAGGCAAGAAACAAACCATAAAGACACAATGGTGATCATAAATTTGTACGGTAAAACACAAGAATAAAATAAACATATGCTAATAATGCATGTCCTTGACAAAGTAAACATAGAGAACATATCAAACATTTCTTTATGGACGCACACATTTGAGTAGCACTATGGCTTTATATAACCATTTAAGAGAAGGAGCCAGTCTGCTCTTTATCAAATCTGTCTACAATTTGTAATTTCTAGCATCAGGAGAACAGAGTTGCAGCTAATATTGTTCCCCTCCAATCCCAGCATTAAGCTTTGGCTTTTAGTTTATAGGAGCCTTGCCTCATTAGATGCAGCAGTTTGAACATGTGTAGTGACAAAGCAGGGCCAGAATGAAGAGAAGGACTCTCTCAGTTCTTGCTGAAGACTGCTCTGGAATATTGGATTCTCTCCCTGCCTTTGAACAGAGTTACTATGTGATGCTTGGCAATTCATTTAAAATGCTTTTTAAAGAAGGTAGCATTTGTTAGGTCATCCACATTTTCTGGAGGTTCCTTGTCTTCTCATTTTCTGCATGCCCAACTCAAGACCCCGATCTACTTTGCAAAACTGCTGAGTAATCAGAATTGGAAATGAACTAATTGGAACTACTCTTAAAAGTTTAAAATGCTCTGTAACGCAGGGTGCTTTGGAGGACCAGATTACTAATTATTTCAGCACCCAAAATTAGTAGACCCATTTAACTTTAAATCACTGTGCGTCAGTTTATTGTCTGTAAAATGGAGATAATTATATCCTCTTACCTCACCGAGTCATTGTGAATATGAAGTAATTAATTTACTGTTTGTGAAGCATTCAGATAGTATCATAAAAAAAGTCCATGTGAAAATTAATAGTTCTCTTTTCAGAGCAGGGCTTGGATATATGCAGTAAATAAGTGCTGAGCCCATAAATAACAGCAAATACTGAAGTGTTCATTAAATGAGTACTATCTATCCCGTGCACTGAATAAGATAGGAGCCCTGTGGAAAAACAGCATGTGATGATGTAAAGACAGTATTATAACATAGTCACACAACCAAAATTGACTCTGGTATTTTCTAACTCTTTAGTATTTGCAGTCTAAATGTTATTTTATATAGCAAACAACACAGCAAAGTATAACATAGCAGAGAAATGGCAAAGTTACATGGACATTTCCAATGGATAAAGACTTACCATAACCTGAATCTTTTGTATTAAAAACTGAATGCTAGGAAACCTAATTTTCCCACAAGAAAACACACACAAAAAAATCTCTGACGAAAAGTTACTATCTACTAAGACAGTGATTGTCATCTCAAACTTACTCAGGAAAGAACTGCACATTTTGCAAAGACACATATACTGAAATAAAATGTTTTCTATTTATGGTTTATTTCAAATGACTCTGACAACAAAGAAATTTGAAGTGGTTAAGAAGGGATGAATTAGCTACTCACATGTTTATTTGAGCTGATTATACTATTTATTTACTAAAGACACGTAAAGTTAAATGACTATATAGTGCTGTATCTGAAAAGCCAATTTCATTTTGCTTGTTTGTCAGTTAATACATTTTCAACTACATACACAAGTAGAAGTCAACATTTTAAAATTTTGGTTCCTAAAGTTTGTCATGTGAATGCATTTTTAATAATCATATAGAGTAGCAACCTAATTTCAGAGATGGCTAGCAAAGATGACATACACGTTTGCTTGCAATAATTTTTACAATTACAGTTATTTGAGATTCTTAGGACACTTCCAAACAATCAAGCACATGTGCAAGCAGCACCTCTAATAGGAGCAGCACAACTTTGTGCAAGAGATTTTTGCCTCAGCACATATGCCTGAACAAGCATTTTGGTGTGGGGCAAATTATGCCACTAGGGGCAAACTGACCCTGTCCATCTCCTCCCAGATCTTCAGCCAGGGGGAGCTAGAGTCTGAGGCCAACATTTGTGCTGGCTCCAGTAATGTAAAAACCTGCCCTGGCAAGCATCTCGGGCACTTGAGGCCTGGACAATTGGCATGTGGAGACAGTAGCCCCCTGTGCCAGCTAAACTGCTGCAGCAGCCCTGACCTACAGTGGCCCCTGTACCCTCTACAGCAGTCTAACAGTGGGGGCTGCTGCCTGGCTGTGACCTGCTGCCACCGGTGACAGCATCTGCCCCCTTGGACCTTCAGCCCCATGTCTGCTGGGCTGTTATTTTTTTAATACCTGGTATCAAATTTTGAGTCTGCACTGCAAACATGCAGCATGGGAACATTTTTTTGTTCCCAGTGTGCTCATCTGGATGCACCCTGGAGTTTAAGACCAGAGGAACCATTGTCTCCTGTATATTCGATACTTTTCTCAACACTGTTTTAAAAAATCCACAGGAAATAAAATACTTTTTGTGTTATGAGGTTGATATGAATAGCTGTCTAATAGTTTATTTAAAACTACCCTGGTTTGGTATCATCTAAAAACCCCATTTGGCTAAAACAGCATTATGCTAGACATTGTATGCATAAAAAACAAGACAGAAGCACTTAAAGATGTTCGCTCCCTAAGGCCCACCTCTACATGTCACAGGCATCATACAATTAACTGCTTAATTGTGCAATTACCTTGCGACCAGCTAAACAAGAGAAATGCCTATCATGTCATAAAAAGCTCCAACCAGCTACTAAGTTAGATCTCAGAAATACATACTAATTTTATAGCTGGTTGATACCCAGATTTAATTTGCACATGTATCAGGGTCTCCCCTGTGGATGGGAGCTCTGCAGTTGGCAGCTGCAATCTCTCAGCCCTGGGGTGCCATGCACCCCTGAGGCTGGGAGATCATGACAGCTGACAGGGCTCCTAGCCACAGGGGAGCACCATGTCCAGCCAGGGCTGGGAGTCCCACAATGAAAAGTACTCTCAGCCCCAGCACCTGCTGACTCTGGGTCCACCATGCAGCACCATGCAACTACTGGGATTCAGAGTCCCACAGATACAGATGCTGGATCCCTGCCGAGATCCAGCTCAGCTGCAATCTCCCAGCCCTAGGGGTGCATGGAGACTATGGAGCTGGGAGGCACAGCTGCCATTATCTCACAGCTTTGGGGGTGTATGAAACTTCCAAGACTGGGAAACAGCAGCTGGAGATCCCCCTGAGGGGTCTCCCAGCCACAAAAGTTTGCATCTTGCCTGTGCAGGGGAAGCCTGGGATTGGGTGCCCCCTGCACCAGCAGTAAGGTGCAATGGGAATCTAATTGTGCATTCCCATAATTTTGCCTCTTGCCACGCATTTCTGGCATGGTAGATGGCAAGTTTGTATAGACTGCACATTAGATCCCATCATGCCTTCACTTGCATATGTAGAGGGGCCTTAAAAGACTAGATGAGAGAGAAAGAGTGATAGAGCAAGAGAACAGTAACTTGCCAGAAGTACGGACCTTGTAATTTACAGTTTCTAATTTCTAATATTAATTAAGTCACATGTAATTCAGTAAGATCCGTATACCTTTTGCCCTTTTGTGCATTATATTCATGCATCTAAACACAAACATGTTTGTGTTTAATCCCAAGTTTATAGAGATATTTTCATGACAAGAGTTCTGCCTTTGATGTCAGTAAGATTAGGATCTCATTTTAGCATATTTAGAAACTCTTCTGTAGAGAAACCTGGAATGAATTATTCATTTTATGTTTACAAATAGCATGGTTAAGAATATTTAGAGTTATCATAGTCTTATTCTCTAATTTATATGTAAAAGGCTTATATTTTGTGAAATGTTAGTTAAAACATTACAAAGAAGAATTAGAGCAGGAAGAACTAACTTATTTGCTCCCATTTCCTCCCGCTGTTTTTTTCTGTTGATTTTGATAAGTAGAAAGTGGACAAGATACTACAGGTGACAGCAATTATTCTACCAAATATATCTATTCCAGGTACATATAGGTCAGGTTAACAATTACTTCTTATTTTCAGGGTGTCTATATTATAACCTACTCATTCTGCTGTCTCTAATTTCCATTGCCATCAGAGACCTTTTCTTCCCATACAATTACTGCTACTCTTGTCTCTGACACAAATATAGTTTGATGAATAAGAACTCGCAAACACAGATACCTGATACCGTCTCACGTTTTTAACTTTGTTTTTCCTCTCAACTTACTTCTTAATATTTTCACTTTGCATGGTGGTCAAAATAAGGAACAATAAAACCTGCAACAAACAAGCCCTAAAGAAGCAAGCTGTGCTATTTATTGGACCAGTCTTACAGTAACACAGCTTAAGAACTGAATGCTAAAAATGTTAAATTGTCTGTAACAAAACAAATCAAATTACTAACAGTCGCATTTATCCTGACTGGAAAACTGAAGCCAGATATGTATGCATGTGAATATAAATTATATACATTAGTGTGTTTTTTACTTCACTGGAGGCTTTTGGGGTTTCTTTTCTTTAGATTTGACTTTTTCTACATTTTTTAATTTAGTTCAGGGAGCTCAGTGGAGTTCAAGGCATTATAAAATTCACAAAAATGTTTTTAAAAATGTCAGGTTTTACCTTTAAATTAACTTCATATTTATATTCATGCAGATTTCCTTGAAAAACTTAGCCTATTTATAACAAAAAGGGGGGAGAAGCAGATTTTCTTTCAGAAAGAAATCTGTGGTATGCAAATAATAAAGCAAAGTGGGTCATTTAATGCTACTTGATTTTCCATCAAGAAATACAATAAAGTGCTGGCCAGTGTTTAGGGGCCTGATCCAAGTTCTTAAAGGTAAGAGAAATCTTTCTACTGCTTTTGATGGGAGCATAGTTCAGCCCCAAGTGTTTTCAAGATTAAGCAGCTGCTAGAAACTGCACTGAATACTTGTGTGTCTCACCTAGTGGGTGAGATTTTTCCCTTGTGTAAAGTTGCATAGCTCCAATTTGCTACTTGATGGAAATCTGGTCCAGAATACATTGCAAAATACACTAGAGTAAGTCATGAAAGCCACCCACATAGACATGGTGAAAATAAAAAAGGATATCCATAAGCTGTTATCCTGTCGTCATCTATTAAACTGCTGATACAGACATTTTTCTCCATCTTGCACTACATATTGTTCCATAAGAGATCTAATGGGCAAAGATTATTTAATTAAAAATAAAAAACAAACACATTTAATGCCTCTCTTTAGTCTGCATGTTGCCTGCTTAGGTCCTGATTCTGCAAAAATTTTTGCATATATTTAACTGCATTTCCAATGGAGTTCCCATGATACTGCTAACAGTGCATACAGTTAAGAGTATGTCTAATCAAGATCAGGACCTCAGACATTAATCTTTTTTGAGGCAACAATCTGTCTTCCTAGATCCTATCTATTTGATAAGCAACTAGCATACCTGAGTACTTTATTTAAAAAAAAAAAAAAAGTTTTTTTTCTACAGTTTTATAAAGGAAATCTAATGCATTTCCTTTATTATGCTTGTGAACCAATTTGCACTTAGGACATCTATTGTTAATCCATTTTGAACTGATGACTAGCACACCTTTGGTGGTCACCTACCACCTTACACTAAACCTACCACCTGACACTAGAACTGATCAGAAGAATCGCCAGACAGCTACACCCTATACTTGACAGAGATCCCTGAGAGAAACATCCTCAGTCTCTCCACTCCTGGCCTTCAAAACAACCTTCTAACCTTGCCCAACTCAATAACCAAAGCAAACTCTCCAATACCCAACAAACATCAAGTGGGATACAGCCTTGCATTAGCATGAAATACTTAAGCTGTCAGCACATCTCCACCACCACTATTATCAACACCCCCCACCCCAAAACAAAACCATCAGAATCCATGATTCTTATATATTCCTTGCCTTAAATGTGATATATCTGATCAAAAACACAAAGTGCCATAATGGCAACTACTTGGGTGAAACTAAACAGCAACTGTGAAACAGAATGAACACTCACAGAAAAAATATAAAGGACAGAGATGCACACAAACCATTAGGAGCACATTTCTCACAGAACAACCACTCCCTCTCTGATCTTACTATCCTCATACTTAAAGGAAATCTAACACCTCTAAAAAAAGAACTTAAGATAAAAAATTACCCAGCTGGCCAGACACTAAGAACCAAGGACTAAACATTGATATTCATTTTATGGTACATTATATTTTATCTGACTCAGTAATTCTTTCCACACATGAAAGGTGATAATAACCTTCCTCCCTTTTGATCAGCCTTGATTTCCCAGTAATCACCTTTTTATTTCTGTTAATTGTGTCTGCTACCCCTCGGAATTTATCTCACCCCCCCCCACTGTTCTTTACTATGCTATGCCTAGCTTATTGGGTAGGAACAGACATTCAAAAAGTCTGAGCCTGAATTGATTCAATCTTTGCAGGTTAATCTAACCTGGATAGGCTGAACCATTTTGTAACTGTACAGACATCCCCTCTGGACTGAAGAAATGCAGGCACATGCCCATAGTGGCTCAGACTAGAAACCACGGAGCACTAGAGCAGCCCTCACTCCTTTCTACAGTGCTGATCTTGGGGGGCATGGCCAGGCCCCAGAAGGACATTCTGATAAGGGAAGGGTCCCCTCCCCACCTTGCTGACCAGCAACAGAGCCAGCAGGGAGTTACACAGCACTTACTTACACAGCACAGAGTTACACAGTATTTATTACCCCATAAAGGAAACAAAAGCCTCTCTCACTGGTTCAAGTTCTTCTTTTAGTTTCAAAAAGCCCTGTCTGTCTTACACAGACACCTCTCAGCATTAGCTAGTATACCATATTCTGGTTATGGTCCAGCTGTGGGAGAGGGAATCCCTACTTGAGCGTGGGGGGGGCAGGAGGAAGCTAGGCAGAGTGGTGGGACCAGCCTTGCTCTGGAGCAGAAAGCCCCACTCAGGGCTGCAAAGCATCTAGGATGCTGGGGAACTATAGTTTAAGTTAAACCAGGAAGGGGTCTGGAACAGACATTGCATAAATTGGTTTGACCCAAATCAGTCAAGTCTGATCCTACATTCAACCAGGCTTATCTCAAACTGTTTTCAGCCATTTTTAACTGGTTTATCTGTACTAAACATCTGTTCTGTTACAGACTTAAACCAGTTTTTGATCACTTAAACCAGTTCATGTGTAGGGTCTGTCCCTAGCCATTGTAATTAGGTTTGAGGAAACATGCCTTTCATTCAAAAGCTTGTATAACTTTATTCCAACTACATAGTTGGTCCAATAAAAGATACCACCATAAGAAATCCTCTCCTCTAACACATTTAAATTATTTATGAATTCAGCAGCAATGGCAAACCCTCAATTCCAGGACAATCTCTACCACAGCTTATTGACCTACCATGGTCCTGTAATGACTTAAAAGTCTAATCCTTGAGCCACAGATCTGTCCACTAAGATTACAGGTCTATCTGCAAGGGACAGTTCCAGGAAAGGCTGGGATATATTTCCTCTTTCTTCTTCCTCTCTCTCTTCTCTGCTTTGAGGGCAAGACTCTTTACTTCAAAGCAGGCTGCTCCTTGGTTGCCATTCTGGCATCATTGGAGTTGGTAAGCAGCCAACTCCTCACAGTTCTTTATGTTGACATCCATTTTCTTTCAATGTGTCCTCGTAGCATTTCCTCTGGCTACCAGAAATTCTCAAGCCATACCTAAGGCTTGGGACCAGGAAGCTAGACAACAGGGACTGACAACAGGGGAGCAGTTTGCAGGCAATCGCTGGAGACAAGAGGGAGGAAAGAGGAGAGAAGCCAGGACAGGCACTAGTTCCTGCCCAGAATAGGTAAATGATCCAGCTGCCTGTACCTTTGATTTAGTTAACTATCTGTTTGTTTGGTGTGTGTATGCTGTGAGAAACTGTGAGTGAGTGCTGAGTGGCTGTTGATTGCTGATTGCTGGCTGTGATTTTTGCCTGGGCCTAAGTCAGCCCAGACCCAGAAGGGTATAAAAGGGGATTCCCCAGGTGGCCTGGGATCCAGTGACCAGGGACTGTCAGCAGGGGAGCAGTTTGTAGACCAGTCATGGGCAGGAGAACACGGGATCTTCTGACAGAGACTTCAGGTAAGTGAATGAGGAGGGGGGCTACTATGGTGACAGAGTGCAGCCAGGGCCCATGGCTTGCTGCTGCCTCCTGCCCGGAGCTCCTTTGAGGCCTCCACCTAGACAGGCCCCTTGGATGGGTTAGCAGAGACCTGGTCCCTTATCTGTGGGAGTTGCTCGGTGGGACCTCTGAGGCCTGGGGTAGGCAAGGGAACGTGTGCCCGGATTGAGGCCCTGGAGGGGCAGATGAGGGAACTCCAGGCAGAGGTGAGCAGGCTGCGGGGGATCAGAGCTGTTGAAGAAGAGATTGATGGCTTCTTTCATTCTCTGCAGGACAGGACTCTTGGTGGAGAAGCTGTGAGGGAATGCCCTGAAGCAGATGGTGGTAAGTGGAAGATGGTCACCTCAGAGGCCAGAACTCTCGCCACAGAGACAGCTCCCCCAGTGCAGCTGGGAAACCAATGTGAGGCTATGGCTGCACTGGAGGAGTGCAGTGGGGAAAAATACACTAGAGGGGCCTCCTGCTCACCAAGTGAGCTGAGAACTGGCTAGGTAAGCAGAAGAAGAGACTTCACACATCCTCATTGTGGGTGGCTCTTTGCTGAGAGGAACAGAGGGACAAATCTGTCATACAGATCCCATGGCGCATGAAGTCTGCTGCCTGCCCAGAGCCAGGATTAAGTATGCCATGGTGAGAATTCCTGACCTCATCTGGCCCTCCAATAGCTATCCCATGGTCCTCATCCATGTTGGAACAAATAATGTGGCCAAGAGTAGCCCAGATTGTATCATGAGTACAGGGTTTGGGGACCAGGCTTAGGAAGACTGGGTGCAGGTGGTCTTCTCATTGATCCTCCCAGACACTGATCACAGTAGGCATCACTTCACCTGTGTCAGAGAAGTCAACCCACTGCTCCAGAGTTGGTGCCATTGTGCAGGTTTTGGCTTCCTGGAACACGATCCCCACTTCCATACAAGAGACATCTTAGATGTGATGGGCTTCATCTCTCCATGAAAAGTAAGGAACTTAGGTTGGCAGCAAAAACTAAAGACAACAAAAAGTCCTTCTTCAGGTAAATACAGAACAAAAAGAAGGTGCAGGGCAGCACAGGCCCCCTACAAGACAAACTAGGGCAATTAGTGACAGATAGAAGGGACAAAGCTGAGCTCTTCCATGAGTTTTTTGCCTCTGTATTCCTGAACTCAGATCAGGACAATTCTCCTAATTGGCTCATAGACATGCATAAAAGGGAAACCAGTCCACCAACTCTTAGCACCAACTTAGTGAAGACCTCCAACATCGGGGAGTACTAAGTACGATGAGGGACAGGAGATGGAGAGAGTCTAGAACCTAGAAGCTGCAAGACATGCAGCAGTATACCATATGGCGTAGGGTGGGTAACATAACTGAAAGTGCTAACTTCAGTGTGCTTAAGAGTCTAGTCAATGATGCACTGCGGGATAAGAGCATTGGTGAGACGGGAGTCCAGGGAGGATGATCGTTTCTAAAGGAAGTGATCCTTTGGGCACAGAAGGAGACTATCCCAGTATGAGGGAAAAGGGGGAAAGGAGCTAATAAACTCCCTTGGCTAAACAGGGAAATCCAGGGGAGCCTAATGGCAAAAAAGAAGGCATATCAGTGGTAGAAGCACAGGGAAGCTGAAAAGCCAAAGCAACTACAAAGCTGAGCCTGGCAACACAAATTAAAGACAACAAAAAGGGTTTTTTTAGGTATGTAGGGAGTAAAAGGAAGGTGAAGGTGTGACAGCCAGAACCAAGAGGGTTTAATAAGCAATAATGTGTGCTTCTTGGAGGCATTTGGTATTCTGCCTAAATAGATAATATTAGTTAATATTA
>JAGPOW010000290.1:20162358-20209324 GCA_030014935.1 Caiman crocodilus
GGTACTTGTCTGGGGTCCTGTGACCCCAGCACTTGTTCCTGCCATTGGCAGGGGGTCAGACTAGATGGCCTGCTCTAGGCCCCTTCTGACCCTAGTTACAGATGAAACTATGAAACTATGCCAACTCTCCTACACTTTATATTTAGGAACATGCATATGTAGGCCACTGGATTTATTTATTTGTTGCCAAGGCAATTCAATAAGCAATATATTGTGTTGGTATGAACATTTCATCTTTTTGCATGTACAAGACACAAATAAAAGATTCCTATTTCTATAAATTCTGTTTATTTTCCAGAATACTTTTTTATTGTATGAAGCAGCAATAAAACACAGTATTAAAAATCTCCACATATTCTGAGATTCTGAAATACATCTCCCTATAGTAATAGGAATATAAAGAATAACAAAACTCATCCACCTTAACTCATGTAAACCCTGACAGTAGCAATTTCATGTGTTAATGCTGAAGATTTTATTGAGCTCAAAAACATCAGACACATAGACACCTCAGGTACTGTAAAACTGGAGCATCTCCCTTCCTCAATGGCTATTTTTCCCCGCTAATCAAATAAAGACATTATTAATACCCTACAGCTAGTGAGCAATTCTATCCCAAAGTTAATGCTCTCTTGGCCATCATACCCCTATTTCAATTTTTCAAAAGATGCTGACTAACACAGGAGCAGGAACGAAATCTAGTTCTATTATTTTAGCATAACTCAGTTTTTAAATTGTAAAAATGTCAAGGCTGAGATCTACGCATTTATTTGTCTCTAAAGTTTCATGCATGGCAGCATGTGAATAATAACTGCCCTTATTTTAATCATTATAATATTAGCCAATTTTGTAAGTCTTCATACATTAATAAGCCAAATATTGCCACTGACATCTATAACACTGTCTTGTTGAATCTGTTCTAATGTGCAAATGACTTATTCTTTTATCTGTGATTGGGTCATTACTGGTTACAATGCCTTCCAGGTCAGTTTAAATGAAGAGCGCAACATAATCCCAAAGGCAGACCTATGTCTAATTCACAATTTTATTAAATTTTGGCTCCACATCTGCTGTACTTTTCCTGGGTCAAAAACAAATTATAAAATCCTGATATGATTTTTATTGAGAAAATGAGAAAAAATAGCATACTATCACTTAACTGATAAATGGACCTTTCCATCCAACTTTTTCCACCATGGAACAAATGTCACAGAAAATAGAACATAAAGAGGTGAAACAAAACTTTAGAGTTGAGTGTTCTAGTGATGAACTGGCAATATCTTAGTTATCCCAAGAATAAGCTTCTAGCAGTCCCTAAGCTATCCTCTGGGCTAATCTAAACCAGGTGCACCATTGTCTTGAATACACTTTACGCCAGAATTGTCAAGGGGTTTGAGTTTAGTACTGTAATTAAATTTTCATACTGCATATATCTCTGCATTTGATATTTATCCATTTATTTTCTTCTTTGGAGTTCTCATTTTTTTTTTAACTTGGTGAGGCATTGGCTTGCTGCTGTTCAGTGGCTAGTACTGCCTTTTCCTCTTGGTGGCTCCAGTATCTTAGGACAATTGAAATGATATGTGGAAATTTAGGGCTGATCTAGTTACCCTAGTTAAGGCAGGGTAGATATGTACCTTTATAGACTAATTAAGTAATATATATACATATACAGAGAGAGAGAGAGAGAGCGTGCACAAACTTTCATAAACCCAAGTTCATTTAATTAGATTTTGTAAAAGGATGCAAAGAAAACAGAGTATAAGGAGAGAGCAATTAGAATACAAAAGACAAGGAAGGAGGGAAGAGGGGGAGGGAGAGATAGAGAGAGAGAGACAAGTGGAGGAAAAGAAGCAGAATGAGTAGTAAACCTGTAAGAACAAAGTGGGTCACAGAATATAATCCAGGTAAAGAGATAAAAATCCATAGTCCCTGTTTGAAACTATACTTAACATAGTCCAATTTGTGGATGATTTCTTGTTCCACGGCTTCCCATTCAAAAAAAAAATTTTTTGGAGGGGGGAGGGGCGGGCAGGGGAGTTCTTGCTGAGAGTAGCAGCCCTGAGGTCAGTGATGGAGTGTCCAGTGAGGCTGAACTACTTTTATGTCTTTACAATGCTGATGTCAGATCCGTGTTTGTTTATTCCTACATGGAAAAGTTGCCTTGTCGGTCCAATGTAGACAGCAGAGAGGCACTACTAATCTACGTGTACTTAACGTAGCAGCCTGAAGCCTCTGCCAACATTTAAATGTCTCAATACTCAACTCAGACATATAAGATGATGTGAAAGAAAGATACATATAACCATGGGCAGATCCAGGAGTATGCAGTGGTGCAGTTGCACCCCCTTTAATTTCTGGTCCACCCAAAGTTTAAAAATAATCACATGGCAGTGGGCAACATCATTTCTATTCAGGCAGCAAGTGAAAGAGTCGATTGATTTCATGGCTTATTGTAATCTATCGTATTCCTTCAAAACTTCATTCCTGACCTCCTTTGCTTTTTAATGGACTTCCACTAATCAAACTACCTTTTTTCTGCAATTCTGCTGCTATTAGCTGCTCCTAGTAATGCATTCCTATTTTATAGCCCTGCAGATTACTTAACCCTAACTAAAAACATTAACTCAGGTGTGGAAGTAACTTTCATTAAAGTATTGGATACACTGTCAAAATGCTCAAGAGGGCTAGATTTTGTTTTATGAATCTGTACGTTTAAGTCTAACAATTACAGGAATAATAAATTAATACCACCTGATGATGTTTGGCCTACTTTACTGGATTTTCAATACATGATGTATGATATAGAAAATTAATGCACATTCCAATAAAGATATACTCGTTATTGCTTTGATCTTGAATGGAACAATACAGCCCTAGGCCTCTAGCATATTAGTAAAGCTTCCAGTTTCTTTTTAACTGGAGAATACTGTGTTGTTTTATACATGATGATGCAACACATCATCTGCACTACCCTTTTCATAATCCTAGATCTGCCCATGTATACAGGGGTCATATGCACATTGCCTTCAGTCCCTGCATTGGAGACTAAAGGCTAACAGTTCAGACACAGAAGTATGTACCTGTTTCTAGAGCAGCAAACAATCTGCTTTGAGTACCTGTCATTAGGGCTGTGGGAAGCTTTGGTACTGATTCAATTTGGAGGAGATTCAGCCCAATTTGGTGGTCAAATCTCTGAATCTGAATCAAATCGGGAGTCAAACAAAAAGGTCCGAATCAATTCGAAGCTCTCCGGAACAATATGGAAAAGATTCCGAGAGCTTCAGAGATTCGGGCAGTCCCAATTTGCTGCCGCACGAAGCTAGACCCGGATTCCATGCCAGTATGTAGAGGGCGGGGGAGGTGGAAGGGGGAAAGGACAATGGGGGGAACCCCACCAGGCCCCATCCCCTGCCTGGTCCCCCAGCCCCTCTGAGTGCCCCTGACCCCTGCTCACTCTCTCAGCCCTGTCAATGGCTGCTCCACCCAGCCCAGCATCCCAGCTCTTTAAAAAAAAAAAGAAAGAAAGAAAAGGCCCACACTCACCAGATACTGCTAGGTGGGCAGGTTGATCCCTGCTGTCCCCTAATGCCCCACATTGCATGGAGGGCTCTGCCACAAGCCCCCAATCCCTGCCCACTCTCCCAGTCTCCCACCTCACAGCTGCCCTACCCAGCCCCAACTCCCAGTTTTCTAAAAAAATAAATAAATAAATAAATAAAAATCCCTGCACTCACCAGCTGCTGCAGCAGCCATCAGGGCTTCTAGGGGCTAATGGCAGAGCCCCCCATGCCATGCAGGGCAGTGGGGAGCAGCAGGATCCCCATCTGGCAAGAGCTGATAGCCTTTTTTATTTTTTTTTAAATGCTGGGGCTGGGAGAGTAGGTGGGGGATGGGGGCTTATGGCAGAGCCCCCATGCAGTGCGGGGCAGCAAGGATAGTCCCACCCCCACCTGGCAGGGGCCAGTGAGTGCGGAGCTTTTGGTGGGGGGTGCTGTTTGATTTGGAGATTCAGCTGATTTGGTGGAGGCCCAATTGATTTGAGACAGTGATTTGAATCACTGAATCGAATCACTGTTCCCTGAATCAGTCAGATCCAAAGCAAATACTAGCCACTTTGCATAGGCCTACCTGTCATTTATACCTGTTGGGCACTGAGGTGCATGGTACTACCTAACTTGTACACATTCTTGCTTGATGCCCTATAGAAAATACAGAAGGCTAATAAAAATGTATTTGATCAGACTGAAATAGATTTACATCCACTCCACTGAACTCACAACACATAGTCCATTGTTTTGATATGAATTTCCAAATCTCGTATATCCCTTTTCATCACAGCCGTTCTGAGATTTCTTAGAAGAACAAACAACATAATAAACATAACTTTCTTTGACTTTACTGTTCTATTCTGACTCCATAGACTGGAAATAAAATTCCTTCCTACCATTCATATAACCGAGGCTATCCAACTACCACATACTTTGCCTACACAGCATCTGAATGCATATGCCACAGTCATATTTTCCCCATCACATCTTAGTGTCTCCCAAGCAAATCCTATGAGAAGGAACCAGAAGGGTAGAAAAACTCTCCAAGAAGAACCTGAATGAGACTCTTACAAACCATTCCCTGAAGAGACTAAGGTCAAGGTAAGAACCTTCTGAGATTTCCAGGGGGAAGGGAGCTCCTAAGTCACATCCTCTCAATCTCCTCCCCCTTACAGCAGAGTCGTAGAATGTTAGGGCCTCTAATAAAGAGCATTTATATGGTGGTAATAAAGAGCATTTATATGATCTTTCCATCAAGTCCCAAAAACCTGAAAAGCCCCTTTTAGATATATTCCCTCAGAGGGGCTTCCACAGTGACCAAGGGAATCGGGAGGCTACCACTCAGGCTTTGCATGTCCATTCTCAGTTCAACACAACTGCTGCACATGGATTCCTAGACCACAGCTTTAGTTTTCTTATTGGACCAGGCTCTAAACCATGGCTGTTTAAACCATGATCAGTTCAAATGCAACCTGTGGGCCTCTGGCACCCATTTCTCCCACTGCAACATGTCTGAAGACATCTCAGGTGTTGGAGGGCACAAACCACCAGCACTGCCTACACCCTGACATAATTACCATGGACAGCCGCATGCCACCAGCACAGCCTCCCTGGAGAGGAGGAATCCCAAAGAGGCCACCCCTGCAGCATGTGGCCTTCTAGGGTGTGCGGTCCCCAGCTACAAGTTGAACAGCACTGCTCTGAAGTGCAATGTCAAGCTGAAAAGATCTTGTCTGGAGTTGTAGAGCTCTTTATTTCACCCTTCCAGGTGGCAGCAGCCATCCTCTCCCACCAAGTTTGCACACAATACTTTTTTAAGATATGGTGATTAATAAGGATTTACTTAGCAGTGTATAATATATAGCTTGTCATAAAAATTACATAAGATCATTTCATGGATACCCCAGTGGAAATTAATAGGTTTATCTCTTTCACAAACACTTGGTCATTCTTCGCACATAAGACAAACAGTCTGATTTATTTTTTCTTGGACAGATGAGCTAGAATCTAAACCACCTTCTGTTAGTCAGACTTTTCTCTGGCTCTTACCCAACATAAGGGAAAAGAGGTCCTCCCTCCTGCATCTGGTCTGTTCCACACACTTGCCACCTGTGTACATAGGGGACTACAGGCACTGTTCTTTCCATATGCCACTGTGGGTGCAAGTAGTAATTAACACCATAGTGAAGCAAACTCACTGTGCTCAAGAGAACTGAAAAAAGGTTGTCTCCCTCCAGGCACCAAACAGTTTATGACATAATTGGAACATAGGCAAAAGCATCAGACTCTTATAGTCATATTTATTCTGACTATTACAGATAGGTATAGTTTATGTGTGACAACCTGGTTGAAGGCAGACTAGGGAGGGCTATTTACCTTGTGAGAAGTAGGTAGTGTCAGCAATGCCATTTCTGTGAGAAGCATCTGTAAACACAGGAACCTTGCCAGTTAAGCTTTTGATAGGATACAATGAAACAGCCTATCTACAAGCCAGCTTTGCCATGTCTCTTATTCAGCAAAGCCTTTCCAGGTTTTAGGGTTCCTTGGCCTGTATATTCTCTATCAGATCTCCAGAGGCTAAAATATAACTCCTCTCTTGTGACCTTTCTGCCTGTCAGGCTTCTACCAAAGCGTATACCAGTTTTGACCTACATAGATTCTACTCCATTTAGGGTTCACACACTGATGCATAACTGGGGACGCTGAAGGAGTCATATAGTGGTTCTCCTTGAACACCACATTTATCACACACAGAGCTTAATGTCAGAGAAAGGATTTCTGGGTTACACTAAATACTGGTGCAAGAAACGAGAACAATAAATACATTCTATACATCTTTACCTAGGCCATTTCAATGAGCAAGATGTCATTGAATCTTAGCGAATGAGATTTTTTTTTCCCCCTATGCTTGCATAAAACTCTCCCTTTAATAAGGAGGAACAACCCTAAATGTTCATCTGACTGAAAATCAGGCCAATGTATAGAAAGTCAAATGCAAAGGAAAATTAAAATGAAAGTTCAGCTCCTCTTAGCAACAGCTGAAGAGGAAGGGCTACTAAGAAAGGAGTAATTACCACGAACAGGATGGATCATCAAAATGTGAAACATATGCATTAAAGCAGAATAATAATTGGGTTCTTGAAATCACTTAGTGCATTTCTACATGCCAATAACAAATAATAACATATATTATTTATATTTCAAACTGTAGCAAAGTTACTATATTGTCTATGTTATAGTTTGAAATTTTGTACTATTATTTCCATTGAAAACAACAGCCGAAACAGGAAAAGTGTTCTCTTTTCCCCCTTAAATTCCAAGATGCCTGTCACATTATGTTTTGGAGGAGTTAAAAGATATGACAATTTCATCTCCCTTCAGTATCCTTGTTGCTGGAAGCTAAATGGTTTCAATACTTAATGGTCCTTTTTTTTCTTCCACTGATTGCTGAAGGGGGCATCTAGATGGGTTTTTTCAACAAAAAGACAACATAACTTTAAATCCCTTTTATATTGAACAAACACTAGAGTAATAGAACAATGTTATTTTGTCCATAAAACATATATGGAGTATCTTTCATATCAAAAGCATTTGAGTTTCTTTCCACAAGACTAATTCTTTCTTTCATGCCCTGAAAATTGTAGATAGAAAGACAAATCCAACAGTATTGCTCTTGGGTCACTGTTATATTATCTGCTCTTGATAGTAAATCCAGCAGCAAAGTGAGTTTATTAGATATCGGCTGCTTACAGATGCTAAAAACAACTCCCCACTCCGCCCCACTCCCCCACCCCAGCACTATAATTTAAACTCAGCATGTCCCCACAAAGTGAGTGCCCAGAAAAGGCATTGCATTAATTAGATCCAGTTCTTCCAACATCTGTACCATTTGGGAGTTTTAGCAGGGCTTTTTTGGTGCTTTTATCTAATAGCCTCACTGAAGACACCACTGAAGAGCTGAGTTAAATTAATGTGCTGCTTCTTCCAGTGGAGCACATTATTTAATTTTTTTCCATATTTGTTAGCAGCCATAGTGACCATAAAAATACAGATAACAGGAAAACTCACAGACAATTCTAGCCTACGTCCATGAGTCTCCAGAACCCTAATCTGACTCTAAGGCATTGCTGAATGTGTTTCATCATCCACTGTGCATACCATTAACAAGGCTGAGAAACTGTGATGTGGGACAGAATGTGAGGGAAGAAGGGGGAGCTATTACTGCTTCTGGCAACAGTCAATAAGAATATATCTCAATACCTGTATTTAGGATCAACCCTGAGGGCCGCTCTCAAACAGCCAGAGCCAAGTAGCCCTTTCCTACGTTACTCCATGGCCTAGATCAGGAGTGGGCAAAATGGGGCTCACAGGCCAGATCAGGCCTGCCAAGCATTTCTGTTTGACCCAGAGCTGCTCCTCTACAAGCCAGTGTCTCTCCACCTTCTATGTAGTAGGTGTAGGTGATCACCCCCATCCCCAGCCCAGCCGTGTCTATTCCCCAACCCAAAGGCAGCGGGTGCCAGAGACAAAGCTGAAAGCTCCTGCCCACCAACCCTATGACTATTCACAGAGGAGACAGCCTGGCCCCCAACAAGAGCCAAAGTACAAGTATGGGTCCAACCCAGACACATGCCAAGGACTCGCATTTGGAGTAAGGGTGCTGGGCTGGGCCAGGCCAGACACTGGTAGGGACGTGAGCACCACTAACAGTCTTGCCGTGTGCTATAACTTGCTGCACCATATGCTGAGACCATGGGCACAGAGTCACGGATTACGTGGGCCGAGCCAGGCTCTGGTCAGGACACAAGCACTGCTAACAGTCCCACTTTGTGCCACCACATGCAACTAGTGTGGTGAACCAGGCACATGCCAGGGACTTGCACAAGGAGCTGGGGATTACCCAGACCGGGCCCTGGTAAGGAAACAGGTGCCACTAATTGCCCCACTGTGTGCTGCTACATGCCAAACCATGTAGAGTTGATGGTGATTTAGGCCTGGAACCATGGGTTATGCAGACCAGGACAGGCCCTGGTAGAAATGCAGGCATCATTAATGGACATGCTACATCCCCGCAGGAGGCACGTCACTCCTGCCACAGCTGCTAGCCCGCATGTGTGGCCCTTCTCGTGCCACTTGTACCTGCTAGCACATGTGAAGCGTGCATTGCTGACCCTGTTCACGACTTCCAGGCCACCTGCTATGATTAGCACAACCACAGGTTTTACCAGGCACATGGGTGGCAGCTACAGCAACAACTAGAGCTGTGTGAAACAGCACCATTTTGTTTTGGCTTGCTTTTCCATTTCAGTGGGACAGTGTTTCATTTTGAATTTCATTTCATTTTGACAGCACTGTTCCATTTCATTTTGTCGAAACGCTCGCTGGTCTGACATTTCACCCAAAGGCTATAATGGAGAAGCACAAAACTACCCAGTTACTTTGTCATTCTTTGCCTGATATTAGTCAAGTTAGTCTTATCCTGTAAGCAACTTGAAAACTCCATTTATATCCTTATGCTTGACATAAGTAAATTAACTCTGCATAGCCTTTATGTATGAGTGTGTATAAAAGGGTGAATGGTGAGAGAATGGCATCAAGATGGGAGAAGATTTAACTGTTTATGTAAGCAACAAAGGGCCAAATGTTTACCAGTTAGTAAACTAATTAATGAATGGCTGAAGAATCCCTTTGAGGCCTAGGACGCAAAGATAACAAGAAGAAGAAATGTACCCATCCTGCCAGATGGGTAGCAAAAACACTCCAAGGCTAAGATAAGCTTAAGACAAAAGAAGAACAACCACAAAAACAGAAGCTTGGTTGGGAAAAACCCCAAAGCACTGAAACAAAGGATGCCAATCCCTATAAAAGAACACTTTGAAAATGCCAAGTTGGGTGAGTCCCTTTCTCTACTGCTGTTTCATTGGAGCACAGATGCATCTGTTCACCCTGGTCCAGCTGTTATCTTCAAATCTACTATCTTCAAATCATCATCATCAACTCAATAAGCCTGGGTTGGCCACCCTGGGCTGATATTAAGCAACTATTGCTGGTAACTATATCTGGTGTATGTGTGGATGAAATGGTTGTTTTGTTTATGTGTATGCCCATGTGTAATGATGTGTATGATGATTTGTGTGTGTTTGTATGAATGGTGTGCCTGAACCTCTATGTCTAACTCATGTAATCAATAAATGCGGCACCTTGCCTTATCCCCCTTTATAAAGTCTCACTCATGATTTGAGCAATTGGCAATTTGTATAACAGCTGTCTCAAAGCCTTTCATTTCTTTCAATTTCATCATTTTGAGCTCAAAACGAGTCGAAAAAACTTTGAAATGAAACACCCGGCAAAATTTTGCACAGCCCTAGCAACAACATCCATGTGACTGGTAAGGGAAGGGGCAGAGCAGGGGTGCCCAAAAATGTGCTGAGAGCCTTGTGTGCTTTGGCCCTGGCCACATGGGTGGCCCCGCAAGCAGGGAAGCCAGGGCAGCCTTCTACTGCCAAGCTGTTGGGGGGCCAGGGTTATTCCTTGGCCCTTGGGTGGGCAGTGGAATGTCTTTCACAGTGAAGATGCATCCCAGCCTTGGTGTCTGGGCTGCAGAGGAAGCAGAAGCCTGGGGATGATGGCTCTGAGTGGGACTGCTGGGAAGCAGTGAGGTAACGCTGGAGGGGAGTTCTCCACTTGCCCTTGGTTGCTGCTGCCCCAAAGTTCTGATTGTTCAGGATTATGAATGCACATGAAGGGTGCAGCTGAACAGGGAAGCAAGCATTGAGGGGTCAGGAAGCTCTGCTTTCCCCCCATACCCAGGCTCCATAACCACAGATGCCCCTTTCCTCCAAGAACATGGCCATTCCCTTTGGGAACCTGGCTTCCACAGCATCTTCAAAGCAAAAGACTAGTTCAGATCCCATATCCCTCCAGCCCAGGCTCCTGTGCCCCATAGCAGCAGAGAGCAGAGACTGACAGGGAGACAGAATGGATTCTGACTAATAGGTAAGTGTTATACCGGAGAGTTTAAACAATATTTATATCCCTAATATCACTACTGCACAGGAAAATAAAAATTTTAAAATGAGCCCAAAGAGGAGTAAGGTAGACACTGAATGCTAAGTATTCAACAAATAATGGACTTCTAAATATTTTTTACCCATGTGGGTGGAAAAGCTGTGTGCTTAATTTGCAAAGAAAGTGTGGCAATGTTCAAAGAATACAATTTGAATTGGCATTTTGAGAGCAAGCATGCATCCAAATATGAGAAACTG
Organism: Caiman crocodilus; assembly: GCA_030014935.1. Lineage (NCBI taxonomy): Eukaryota > Metazoa > Chordata > Crocodylia > Alligatoridae > Caiman > Caiman crocodilus. The sequence goes on from JAGPOW010000290.1 coordinate 20,173,175, forward strand.
TCTGCCAAAGAAAAAGCAAAGAAAGCTGAAGATATGGTTGCTCAAATGCTGAAAGAGCAAAGGTTTTTTTTCATAAAACTATAGGCAGAACAGGATGGTATTATGAAAACGAGCTATGTGATTGCACATAAAGTTGCCAAGTACAGCAAACTATTCTTTGAAAGCGAATTTATAAAGGAATGTATGGTAGACTCTGCTGAGATTTTGTGCCCAGATAAGAAAAAGCATTTTGACAACATTTACTTGTCAAGGCAAACTATTGTGAGTCATGTCAAGGATCTCTCTCAGAACCTGGACCTGCAGTTGAAAAGTAAGGTAAACACAATTTCTCATGTTTTGCATTGGCACTCTGAGAGTGTTGTGATCTCAAAGACACAGCCCAGTTGTAAATTTTCATTTGAGGTATTATTGAATATTTTGAGCTCAGAATATTTGGCATCAATGCAGTCAATGAAAGATACTATAATTGGAAAAGATTTATTGGAGGCCATAAATGAATGCATGTAAAAATTAGGAGTGAAATGGAAAAAATTGGCAAGTGTAACCACCAATAGAAGCTCAAATCTGAAAAACATGTTGCATTACTGAAAAGAATTCAAGATCAAATCAAAGAAACAAATCTAAAACAGAAAATTATTTTTCTACATTGTATTATTCATCAAAAAGTCCTGTGAAGAAGAGTTTTAAGACTAAGCACTTTTGTGGACACAGTTAAAAATGTGGTCAACTACATTTAAGCAAGAGGATTAAACCATAGTCCATTTGTAACTCTGCTTAAGGAATATGAATTTGAGCACACAGATGTCCTGTATCATACTAATGTAAAATGACTTAGTTTGGGTCAAGTTACTCCTTTTCTCCTGTCAGCTAGGAAATGAGGAATTCAGCCATTTTCCTACATTGCGGCAAGCTACTGTTTGTGATCTAAACTTGAAAAAATACAAGTCACCATTACTCAACCTGCATGCTGAATTTTCTCATTGATTCAAGGATTCTCAAATGATAGAAAAATGACCTGTCTTTGATCTCCTCACCTTTTGCATTTGATGCTCGATGTGACCTCCAGCTTGAGTTTATTGACAATATGATGCATTGCTTGCAGAGCAATTCAAGCCAGTGCTGCTTCCTAAATGTTATGCCTCTTTCAGTGTCCAGAACTTTCCAAAGATGCCAGGAAGATGCCTGTGTTGTTTGGATCAACATACATATATGTGAGCAGAAATTTTCTGTGCTGAAAATCAGTAAATCAAATCTTAGATCTTCAGTGAGCAACGACTGCCTTGCAACAGTGCTCCACGCTGCCACAATAGAGATGATGCCTGACTTCAATTCTCTGGTTAACAACACACATTGGATGCTTCATTCTTCCCATTGAGCAAGTTAGTTTGTTTTTAACCTAATTTTCATCTACAAAAGTAAAACTTTATTTTGAGCTATTATGCAATTGCCTCTATACACTAGTCAAAAAAAACATAATTCAGGATGAAAATCATTTTTTGAAATAAAATTTAACTATTTTATAGTAGATGTTTGATTTTTAGTATATGATTTGGGTTTTTTATGTATAATTTGATAAACTGCTATCTTCTGAAAGATTATATTCATGCAGCCCTTGATTCAGTTGGTTTGGCACCATTCTTGGGGAGGTCCAATACCCCAGAAACCCCCACCGATTGGTTGAGGGTGATGAAGCAGGTTGTTGTGCCTGTGCCTTGCGGCTTAGGGGGCAGAACTTTTGGGGCCTCAGGGATGGGCCATGCACTATGAGGGTAGGCTCTCTGGAGGGCAGTGCTTCCTCTGGACATTCTGATGTCACGGACCATGTCATGGGAGCAGAGGATTGTGGGACTAATATGGTAGCCAACATGGCAGCAAGGGGGGGGCTGGTTTTGGGGTCGGGTGAGTGGACCTTCTGATGTCATGGACCATGTGATAGGGAAGGATTTCTGGTTCCAAGACTGCAAACCCCACCTCCCAAAAGGAGTACTTCTGGAGCAAGGAGAGGGAATTCTGGTGGCAAAAGTTAGGGGTTAGGTTGGGACTTGTGGTCCCAAGATGGTGGGCAGGGGACAGGGAACCTATCAAAATGCAAGGCTTAACAGTTTGGCAAGAGGTGTACCCTTGCAGCCTTCAGCAAGCCACCAAAACTCATTAAGCAGCCGTCCAGCTGAACTAATTGCCCAACCTGGCCTAAATCCATTCTACCTGGAAGGCACCTAAGTGCCTAATGTAATTTTTGCCTCATGTAATTTTTAAGTATCTAAGAGCATTTATACACATACTTTTCTGTCCTGAAATACACCGGAGACCTGCCACTTCAGAGCAGACTCAATAAATCGAGCCTGCTTTGCACATGAGCTGAGGTAAACTGCGCTGCACCATGTGCAGTTGTGTAAGTGGTAAAATGCATGTCAGCACACAGAAAATGGCATTGGTGCACTTTTGAAATAAAGCATCTCCAGTGTGTTTTAGTTCAACAGCATGCTGCTGCCATTTTCTCAGTGCTGGCGCATATCTTGCTGCTTATACAATAGGAAGTGCCACTTTTCAAAGTGCCTGGCACTGCTGCACTTGCATGTGTAAAAATGCCCCAAGACCTTAAATGTGAATCTATTCTATCCTGCAACAGTCAACATTCTGATAAGGCACATATATTCCTCATGTGTCACCATACTGATTTTAAAAAATGTTCTTTATGTGACTGGATTTGGGTTCAATATGACCACTGATTCCATACAAGATCCCAAACCCCAAGACAAAGGAAAAAACAGAACTAAGAATGGCATGATGCTGGTGCAGCACCTACCTTTTTACTCACTCTTCTAATAATGAAGACAGTTGCCCAGGTAGTGGGAGATTTGAATTCTAGACCCATTACACTCTGGCGGGGTTTGAACCCGTACCTGCTACTTCCTAACTCTGAGCTATAAGGTAGGCAGCTTTTTAAAGCCTCTTCTACTTTGTTGGAAGTTGGACTACTTGGTGAAAGAGAACATAAAGCCATAGGGACATGTACCTGGTGTTTAGGGCACTCATCTGAAAATAGGGAGTATTGTTCTATATATCCATTTTAATCTAATAACTATTTGATGTAAAAATCAATAAATACCACTGGCAGCAGGAACAAGAAGCTGTGGAATTACTGATAAGGTACTTTGCATGCTTATGACCTACAGTGCACAGACAATATCTAAAAAACATACAAAGAACAATAAGCTAGAAGGCAGATTCAAACTCAGCAGAAAGTCTGGAGTCTAGACTGACAGTAAGAGTTGAAATCAGAAGTTTTCAGTGTCTATGGTTAGCTGATATGGGCTTGAAGGGACAAAGACTTATAACGAGCACATTAATGTTTAATACCTACTGGAATTCCTGAAGAACAGACTGCATAGAAAAGCTGACTGTTTCTGGCCATGCTCCCATAACAGATGTAGCACAGGTCTCATTCTCCACAGTTTATGTTACATAGCTGAGTGACTGCAAAACATATGGCATGGAAAAATACTGCTTAGCTGCCTCTACCTCTTTTTTGAAGGTATTGCCTCACATTTCTCTTCAAATGTTGGTCCTTTTTCTCCTTTACACCCTGTGTGAGCATATGGGAGCATATGGCCCATAATTAACACTGAGACTCCCTAAGGTGTAGTTTTTCAAGTTAGTAATGTGCAGCTAAAAATAAAACTCTCGTGATTTCTGGAAGAAAAGTAGTCCAATACTTTATCACTCATAGCAATCTTCCCCAAACAATGTTGATATTGATATCTTCTATATATTCCAAATACCTTTTCTTCAGTTCATTCATTCAGGGCTCAATCTTGAAAATTAATTGAAGTCAATGGAACTGTGAATGCTCAGAATCTTTAATATCAGGCCAGTTTTATTTAATAGTCTACATGTAGAATGAAAAACTTAATTTTAGCTATGCAAATCTGAAAATGTGGGCCAGTTGATCCTATTTTAAATCACCCCCCTTCTCCCCTGCCAGAGTATGCATATGAAAAACCTAGATCTAGATATGTAAATTAGGTAAGTGCATGAACCACTACTCAAACCGTGCAAAATACAGTCTTTAAATTCCTTTTGTGTAATTGTAAACAACTACATCAAAGATTCCAGATTATAAATTGGACTCTCTATAATCCGAATCCTGCACTGTTCTGTACTGACTGCTCAATCAATTTGTCCTAAAACATTCCAGGAAATTAGCTAAAATGTATACATGCACTGATATGCATTGATAATGTACAGTATTCTATAATATATAGTGGTATGTGTGTGTGCATGTGTGGGTGCGCGTGCGTAAGTATATGTGTGCACGCATGTGTGCGTGTGACAAAGAGAGAATCAGACATTTAGGGGGTATAAATATGGCTTACCAAAGAATTTCAAAGATTCTGAAATTTAAGGATTAGGATTTGAGCAGTATCTCAGCTGGATACTAGGAAAGTCTTAAATACATTATCACCTAGAATTACACTACCATAAGATTTAATTCATCATAGGAAGTAAAATGATATTGTTATACTAACATATGTAGCTCATTTTATGTGGATCAAGAGCATTAGGGTCCTGGGATAAAATCTCTTTGTAGAGTGGCAAACTATGCATTTCAAAGTGGTTTCCTGATGTGCTTTTGCTCCTGGGAGAATAAATGATAAAATACATGTCAACAATTTTGATCTATGCAGTTCAAGTAAAAATGACACATGTTAGTAGTACTATACATTTTAGAAAAGTGTCTAAATGTGGGCTTGGTTGCTTCAGTACTTCCTATTTTGTATTTTAATTTGTCACAAAATTCTGATGGAACGTTGGGTTTCAATAAGTAAAACGATGCCTTAACATCCATGACTTAGTGAGTGCATCTACATAAGATGCTTTACTGAGCAGTAAATTAATCTACTACACAATAAAGCATCACTATAACCATCACTTTAACCATGCGCTGAGCTACTGCACAACAAAACAGGCTAATGTGCCTATGTGGGTTAATGGGCTAATGTGTTCAACTACTATCTGCCAATACAGACAGTAGATATACTGTGCATTAGGTAATGTGCAATAGTACACATGTAGACAATGACCAGGAGCAAATTTGCTCCCAGTCAGCCAGACCAGCAGGGAGCCAACCTCCTGTCAGGGGCAAAGCAATGTGGCTAGGAGTGCTTCCGGCCACAGGGCAGGGACATCTCTTTAGCAGTCCCTGGTTGGCCTTTAGACCCCTGGGGCCTGGGACAACTGATACCTACCTCTGACCACTACTCTAGTCTAGTCTGATGGGCACATGCTGGTTGCAGCAGTGCAGAAGAGCCCTGGCCTGACCCCTAGATCTCTGCCAGCTGCTCTCTGGCCCCTGGCTACCATGCCCCCACACTGCAGGCACATACTGTCCCTCAGGCTATTGCATGCAAATGGGAGACAGACCAGGAAAACCGTGTATCCTGGAACAGACTCCTTGTTGAGGAGATGCACATTGCCGTCCTTGAGAGGATGTTGGAGGAACAGTAGAAGCAGGTGCCATGGTGGCCCAAACAGTGAAAGCCATGGAAGAGTACCACTGGGTGCTGGACACCATCCTGGCCCTAACAGTAACCTTCATGCCACACACCACCCAGCCCCACCTGCTGCCTAGCAGCCACTTGCCACCAAGCCACTGGCCCTGGCCCCAGCTTCTACCAGGCAACCACATATGGCCCTAACACTAGGCCCCCCCGTGGGCCTGGGGGGAGGTCCCATGATGCCTGCAGTGGCCAGGCCCCCTTGCCCTTGCTCCCAAGCTGGTTCCTCTGGCAACCAGGCTGCCCACTGCTTATCTGCCAGCCATTTGGTCCCTGAGCAGGAGATGGCTCCTGCTGGGCCCATTCCCATACAGCAGGAAGGCAAGCAAGATTGATAGCACCCACCCTCATCCCTGGCTGAGCCCCCAGGCCACTAGCCCCACTGTGGTGTCCACACCTGGGGTGGTACTGGGCATCTCTCCCCAGGCTTCAGACCATTGGTGCCTCCAGCCCACCATTCCCCCCTGAGAATACACCTACCACACTCTTGTAAACAGTTGCATGGGGAACAGGGTGTTTTATTGGTGGTGGGAATTGGAGTTCAGGGTGAGGGCTGTTGTTGGGCAGAGAGGGTGGAAGGGAATGTGTTGTTGGGGAGGGAAATAAAGCTTATTGACTGGAAACTGCCCAGAGTGTGTGTGGCCTTGGGGGTGCACTGTGGGCCTGGGGTTTGTGGGCAGCCATACAAGCATCCTATTGTGGGGGGAAAGAGGTGGTCTGCAAGTGCCTTGCAGACCTGGTGCCCTGTCCACTGTTGCCTAGCCCACCCAACCTATGAGGGATGGGGGCAGGATTTAAACAGGGGCTGCAATGTATCCTGGGATGCAGGGAGAATGATAACTTGTATCAGGAGGGGATCTGGGACAAAAGTTCCATAGACCAGTTTAAGATAGAGCTGGATGGATGTAGTATAAGACTTAAATGATTCAGGTTATACCAGTTTCAGCCCTTTTGAAACTGGTTTATGTGCACTGCACTGTTGTTCTGTTACATGTTTAAACCAGTTTCTGATCGCTTATGCTGGTTTATATGTAGTGTCTGTCCCTAGTCATCATGTTTAAATTGTGTCCATAAAACTCACAATTTATTTTAAATGGTTGCCTTTCAATTAAAAAGCAAACTAAAGTATACTTAAGTGCTGACAAGTCTTAATTGAGAGTTTCCCTTTAAATTGGTTACTGGTTCAATAGTGGGCCTAGAAAGTGTCTCCATTCTGAATGGATCACTACAGGAACACTCAAATATTTTTTGCCATCCTTTTTAACCTTGCCTTTTCTCTTGGAGGCCTCCTGAAAAGTATTGATTAGCATTCCCCAAATATAAAGTCTTCAATATATCTACAGTATGTGGGGGCCAAGAAATTGGCCGGAATGGGGCCGCTAATGGAGTGGAATTAGGCACAGCACGCATGATGGTTGAAAAAGAAAACTTTACTTACAAAGCTGCGATACAGGGACTTGCGTCAAGGTATGCCGTGTAGGCATGCTTTGAAGAGTTGCAAAACGGAAAAGCAAAACCGTGTGGCACAGTGATGCTGTATGGTACGGGGTACATTGGGAATTCCTCAATGGGGAGTCGTTGCTGGTTGATCAGGCCTCCAATGTGGCTCTGGGATGCACGTAAGGATTTCTCCCAACGAGCATGCAAAGCTCTCCTCCGATTTGGGCGGAAATTTCCCAAGCTTTTTGTACAGCTAGCAAGCCAATTGCTAGCCGCCATGTGTGCATAATTTACATCAGGCCAATTGAAAGCATGCACTCAACGATGCAGCTACAAGCTTTTGGCGGTAGCTGATTTTGCACCAAGGGCTCTTTCCTGCCACAGGGGAAATCCCTGCATCAGGTACTCACGTTGTGCTGAAACACAGCTGTGCCGAGGCACTTTTTAACCATTTAGCTCTGACACAGTATAAGTAGATTATGGATTCTGATCATGAAAATGCCCAACACAGCTCTGCCAATGTACCTCAAAATGATATTCACAAGGACCTTATTTGCCATTAGAAAGGAAATAATCCTCTTTATCCATTCAGTCTAATTTCCTTATTGATACTGTAAACAAGGAAGTCAATTTCTGCCAGTTTTCTCTTAGCAGATCATGACAACCTGTAATGGTTTTAAATGGACCTTCTCATATTTCATCCACTTTAACTAAGGAATTTGGGGGATTTAAAAAGGCTGGAGGTTTGAACTCATGAATGGAAGCACTGTACTGTGTTATCACTTACAGCTTTCTAAGAGGTTGCTTCATTTCAGTCACAAGTGGTGCAATTCTGATATTGTATATCATTAAAGGTTTTCAAGCTAATTGGGATCCTTCAGCTGAAGAGTGAGATAGTCATTAATAAGGGCTGACAAAATGCCAGGGATAAATATAAAAGACCACTTTTGCCTGCAACTCTCGTTGTCTGGACCACATACAATCAAGCACTTTGTAGCTTATTCTCTTTGGAGCCATTATATGCTCTTTGGTTTCTATTTTAAAAGCATAAAGATTTAAATGAGAAATTATACTAAACCAAAATTACTTTCTCTCTCAGGACTCATTCTGCCATAATTTATTTCAATGGGTGATGCAACCACACCAAACCTTTTTAAAATGATGTTTATATTAAAAGTCTATTAATTTAGAGGACACTACCCAGATTTCCCAATGTTTCTAAGGAATAAGGATGTGCATATGGTTCCTAAATCTCAAATTAAGAAAATTTGAATTCCCTGAAAAATCCCTGAAATTGCTTTTTTGTACTATACAGTAAAGCCAACTTCATTACATTGACTGCTGCTGTGGCTATTTGGGACTGCAAGTTGAATGAATTCATAATAAAAGTAATTTTATGTGGATGTGGAGAAACCTGGGAATTATTAAGTGAAGAGTAATGAACACCTTGCCATCAGAAGATGGATGATAAGAAACAGTAGTCAATACCCCATTAGCAAGTCCATTATAACCTTGGAATAGAAACATACTTTATTTTAGAAAGCTAAAACAATGTAAGTGAATTTTAACAGCTGAATAAATGTATGGGCTAATTTATGGTTACAGAAGTTAAATAAATTAGTCATACCACCATTTCTATAGCAAGATTAAGTTAGTAACTCATTATCAGACCCATTATCAAACCCTTCATTACAACTATGTTCACTGTTATGGTTACTGTAATGTCAGCATTTCCATTACAAACTCCTGTTTTAAGGGGTTTGTAACTCAGTCATAACACTGAAACTTTGCACTGAAAGCTGCAGCTCTGTAGCATTTTTTTTTCATCAACAGCTTTTAAAAATGTCAGCTCCTTTAAAAATACAGTAGTGCAAAAATAATAATAATTAACCAACAACTTCTAGGTTAGGCATTTCCTGGCAGGTAAAATCAATCAGGCTCCTAACATAATTGTGCCCTGCCAGGAAATGCCCAACCCATAATTCATACTATTGGTTTTGCAGACTGTCAAGTTAGACAGATATAAAGAAAATTTAAACTGCTTCATTTTTTCTAGATAGAACATGTAAACATTGTTCAGCTAACGTCCATGGGTATATTGTTCAGCATGAAAGTCTAGTTACTTAATGGTTAATACTCAGTGCGTTTTTGTTGTTTGACTAGGCAGGGCCTAATTTTGTTAATATGTTCATTTATATCATTGTAACTCCATTACATGAGTTCTCTCTAATTTACAGCAGTGTCATGACCTAAAGTAAGTCTACTTTAATCTTTACCCTCATCTGGGCCAAAAAGCCTCTGAGCAAAGAGAAAAGTAAAATAATTCAGAACAAGTAGAACTAAATGCATAGTAGAAGCAGAGAAAATGTAATTAGCAAAAGCAACTTCCTGCCACCCTATTTCATATATAACAGTTTGCTCTAAGATTATATCTTCATCATCTGTGTGAAGCTTAAATGCTCTGGCAGGTAGAATATGGATCATTCAGGAAATGAATCTCTCCCTGCTCCCCCAAGTGCTAAACGTGGTGCAGAGCAGCTATACAACCACTCTTTCCTGCTCTATTTGCCTCTGGCCTGGATTAGCAACTGCGGTTGCTTTGTTTCAGCTGTCTTTAGAATTTTTGAATTCACAAGAAAGTTAATTTCATGAGCCCGTCCCTGCAACATCCCAAGATCAGCTTTCTGCATTAACCTATATGAGAGCAGCACAAAGGCCTCTCAAGTCCACATCCTTATAAAAGAAGGTAAGGTGGAACCTTTTAGACTAATTCATTCAAAAAAACATGAGCTTTCAAGTAGGCTCCAACCTACTTCAATAGATGCTACCTACACTGTACCTAGACTTCTGGAGGCCCCAAAGTAAACTTTTAGTATTAGGTCCCTCTTCACCAGAGATAATGATAATAATAACCAGACAATGGGAAAAAAATTACCATTTTCAGGTCCCCTTTCTGTCCGGGTCCCAGGCAGCTGCCTGGTTCGCCCACGCCTGTGTTCGGCCCTGGATGATACAAAACAGCTGACAAAGATGATTCGTACTTCTGATGAAGTATGCAGTAAGCTTATAGATGCTCGGGCATCTTTGAAGGAGTTAGGCTATAAGATTCCACTTCACCCTGCCTTTTGCCTAACTTCAAACTAATACCTTTATAAAGGTAGTTCCTCTATACTTACCTGGCAGGGGAAACACCATGTATCGGGGTCCATGAAGGCAGTTTTCCTTAAGTGTTCCCAAGGATAACTGTTCTTCTGGCATGATTTAGTACCCACCAAGGTGATGGGGGCTTAAAGCCTACTTTACGGAAATAGGAGGCTCCTCCCTAACTCTGCAGCCATAAGGCTGAAGCAGGCGAAACTTGGAGGCATCTGAACCCCAAGCCTCCAGGGTTGGGTCTGCATGTAGGATGCCTTCCAAAAGACTTTAAAAATATCTGAAGCCCCTGGTGGGGGTGGAGCATGTTTGCCAGTCGTAGGGCCACTTACGGTTCTGGACTGATTCATGGATTTGGACTTGATTTGGCTGATTTAACTTGGAACACGAAACATTTCTTTTAAAAAAAAAAATAAAATAAAGTTCATCTATCTCTATCTTTAGAAAAGCTGTTTCAAGATTTCTTGTGGTTCATGGATTTGCTGGTGGCTTCAATTTGGGGTGTCATTTGAGCACTGCATTACTCAGTTAAAGTTCCACCAGAAAGCATTTTTTAACAAAATAAACAGGATATTAGCATTTTTTGTATGCTGCTGGAATTCAAGTCATGGTTTTTAGTCACCCCCGACATGATCTCAGTTGCATGTACAGCCCAAACTAAGGAGGAAGTTTTGCATGGATCTCAGTTGTCACATGACAACTGGCACTCATGACATAGGCATTCAGGAACACAAGCTGTAGTGATTGAATCTGATCTGCAACTACATACTGTAGTGGTATCTCTACATGGTAAAATGACTTATGCTACGTCCAGTATCCATACTGGCACTGCATTTGAATCCTACACTTTGCAGAAAACTGAGCATGATCTGTTGGCATGATTTTTAAATTGGGTATCTTAAAAATGTAGGAAGTATGCTATGCTAATTTGTACAACTATTTTTTGAAAGATGATAATTTATATATGCGCTGTACTGATAGACTGGGAGAATAGCTGTTGGACATACTACTACTTTCCCTCTAAGGGAATTGTAATATTACCCAGCAATTGATAGCATCAGTGAATCAGTTAGCACTGATTACCTAGAAGGAAGATGAAATGCAGTTAAGAAAATGTCATCATGTTATACTAGGACCAACAAAATGCGGTGCTCACCCCATTTTTGGTTTTTCTTTTTTTTTGCAAGCATGCATCCAGACTTTGGGAACACACGGTTTGGGGTAAAACAGCAAAAGGGAATGTAGCTCATGTGGAAGCAATACTAGGAGTTGCAGGGAAGGGAAAGAGAAATGGCAGAAGCAGGGTTTAAGGTGAAGCAAGAGGAAAGGGACTGAGGCAGGAAGATTATTTGGGATGGGTGGTAGGGGACTGGAGAGAATTTGATAGGCTTAGATCAGGAGATGGACATATGATTAAGAATGGAAGAAGAGCACTGAGCAATGTGAAGGGTAGATGGGGGATAAATGACAAAAATGAGGGAGTTAGCAGGCCCTTTGAAATTCTGCCTCTCTGTTTCTGGCAGGATCCAAAGGATGCAACTTCACTGAGGTTCTTCTCCCTGCCACCAGATCAAGCAAACCCTGGGATCTCTGCCCTTCTGAGGGAGTTTGGAACTTGCTCCTTGAACTCCACACCAGATGGAGTCAGGGGATGCAGTTACTCTGCAGGGGCTGAACCCTTCTGCCTCATCTCCCGATTGAGAAAGCAACAGAGCACACTTGCAGTATCTGGACTGCTTGCACCCATGTAATTTGTTTCACTGCCCTATATGTGTTAGTACCTGGGAGCCCGAGTCACAAAGCAGGGGAGGGGCCTGATCTCTCAATTTTGAGACAAGATTTGTGGAGAAGAGGATTCCCTTTCTTCAGGAAATCTATGCTTTTCTCCCAGTCTGACTCCATGTGAGCCAGGGTCAGGAGGCAGGGTCAGGGGCCTATTCTTTTGATAAATCTACAACTCTCCCCAGTTCCCCATGTGATCTGGCATCTAAGCAAACCATGCCCTCTGAGCAGCTAAGAATAGGTATTCCTGGATCAGGCACCAAGCATACAATACTAAGACTAGGGTGAGAAGCTAAGAATAAGTATGGTCAGGACAGTGAGACTTACAATCATGGATTATATGGATGCAGGTTGAGAAAAGCCATGTAGAAGAATAAGTCTTTCACATGTCTTGAGCTACTGTTTCTGACTGTATTCTTCTCCATGGAATATTCTAATTCAGCTAAGAATGTCTTAGTCAGATAAATGGGCAGCTGGTGGGAGTATGAGCTCTGGAAATAAAAGAGGGGATGTTGTAGTAGCAGTGCAGAAAAGAGGGAGATGGACAGGTGCAGATCACTGCTGTGCAGGGGAGATGATAGTGGCTTCAGCTAAAACCTCAAATCCAATCAATCAGTTATAAGTACTTATATGTCCCCTGTTACCATAAAATATGCAAATCTTATAAGTCAATGTATTTATCATAATCACACCCATCTGGAGTGTCACATCTCTGAAATCCCACATCCTAACTACTACTGGATTACCCTTCCTCTTAGGCTACCCCGCCAGTGCATGTCACCCTTTAAAAAAAAACATCCCCACTGTTTCATACTTGTTAGGGGCTGGAAGGGACCTTACAGCTAATCTCAGCTTTCTCTCTCCAGCTCCTCTATAATGATACATGACTGTTTGCTGAGAGCTGGAGAGAGGCAACCAAGCTGTGCTGGACAAGAGGGGTGAAAAGGACAGGATGAAGAAACAATGAAGGAATTTAACATATGCAGCCAGCATATTCTGTGGCAGGCACACTTGTCACAGAGGCAGAAGCAATAGGAGAGGCTGCGGTAAAATGTGCATATGAGAAAAACTATTCTTTTAAACATGAATGGAATTAAATCCCTCAGAATTCTGTTACTACAAAGTTAAGGATGCCGAGTAATGCCTTGTTGCCTTGGAGACTGTGAAGAGGGTTAAATTAAAACCTCTGAAAAGGAGGAATGCAATATTAAGGTATGATAAGTACATAGATACTTGGTTGTAATCATGGGCTGTATTGCCCAAGTCTTCCATCAAATGCAAAATTAGGTGTATTATGAGCACATGGATGTCTATGTCTGGAAGATAGAGATTGTATGGGCCAAAAACTTTCCTGGAGGGACTTTCTTGAAGCAGGAATGGAGATTGTAGTGGGGACATGGGGCCTGGCACAGTTTGTAGCTATAAAATTATGAACACTGAAGTGACAGCTTGTCTTGCGATCAGGCCCCTGAAGCAGTCTACAACCACGCACTGATAGAAGTACATGGCTGCAACATGCTTTAAAAATGCCCAACCACATGACAATCTGAATGCTTATTATATGGGGGCTCACATGAAAGTGCTCCACTTTGGATTAACATCTGTCAACACACGCTGGCAGTAGGGCTTGGTTGAAACAGTCCAGCTGTACACCCAGTGTTGTCTTCAAAATGGGAGGGGGAGAAGGTAATGGAGGGAGTTCTGTGTGGCGTTTGCCCAGCCTATGCTGGAGGGCAGAGTGGGTGGATGGGAGCCTCCCCACCTCAGTGCGACAAACCCACCTCCAATCCACCTGTCAAAACCCATAGGGTAGGCTGGGCAAGCCCTTGACCAAGCTCCCGCTGTCCCTTTCCCTGCTCCCCATTCTGAAGACAGCACCAGAGCTGAGAAGGGGGAGAGGAGGGGTAGGGGGAGAGTGGCTACAGACATGCAGCCACTCCAAACTGGAGCTTAATCCCCAGCCTCCCAGACCCAACGGCCAACATTTTTTGGACCAAAGAGAATGCTGTAACTGATGGAGCTTCCTGCAATGCACCATGAGTTACAGTGGGGAGCTGCACATCTGTCAGCACCCTGAGGGTGTAAATGTAAGTCACCGAATGAAGCAGATCAACTGTGGCAAGATGTCTCCTGCCATAGCTGATTCCCTTCCTGGGCTGAAATATACATCACCTATTCTCCAGCATTGAGCAATATGTTCTCTGTTTACAAAGATACATCTCAAAGATTCAACAGGGTAAAATCTGTAAACAAGGAAAACCAAAATTCCCAACTTACACAGACATGCCCTGGGCAATCTCTGGAAGATTTCCCAGGGTGTGTCTGTAAGAGGGAAAGGCCAGGCAGGTACTCCCGGAACATGTTGGGCCTAACCCTACATGGGAATTCCTAGGGTATGCAGGATCAAGCCCCTCAGATCCCAGGAGCACCTGTCTGAAGTGGCTGAAGAGCACAAGCAGCTCTGGACTGCCTGTGCTCTGCCACCATAAGCCTAACAAACACCTGCCACTATAAAGCTGCACAATTGATAACACCTATATTGTGGCCACAGATTCATGCCACATTTGTGGCATGAAAAGGGGTATGGACATCTGTTTGCTTGGCTTTTGTGCTACCATAAACATTTTTATTGTGGCACAAAGTAACATATGCACCCTAGGAATGCATATAAATCTCTGATAAGTTTCTGCCTGTGATGGACATTCCAGCAGCAGACACCTTAAAGCAGGAAGTAACATCTTTACATACTAATAACTTCTATTAGATTGAAAACAAACAAAATATTGGGAAACCTGTACATTACAGATGCTGACAATCAGTGTTCCCTCTAAGCTGAGCATGTGCGTGGCCATTCACAAGTAAAAACCTTGCTGAGCACAAACTTTTTAAGGCCATGCACCTGCCCAGAGAGGACCTGGGTGCTCAGTGTGGCGGGGGCACATTTACCAAAGGTAAGTTCCTCAACTCCTTATGCAGGGGCAGGCACCAGCTCCTCCCCAAGGTGAAGCGAGGCAGGGGTGGGGACAGCGACAGAGGGGCTGGGGCTGAGAGACTGGGGCTGGGGCAGGCTCTGCTAGCTCCAGAGAACTGCTCCATGGACTGCGCTGGCTCCACAGAACTGATTTGCTCTCCCACATCACCTTGGGCAGCAAGGAGGCACATGGCATCAGGGCTGGGGAGTGGAGCAATTCCCCAGAGCTGGCACAGCCTGCGCAGTAATTCCCCAGAGCCAGAAGAGCTTCATGTGGGGCAGGCAGTAGCTCCTCCCCAAATGGGGGAGGATGGGGGCTAGGAGCTGGTGTGGGCTCCAGGGAACTGCTCCACAGGCTCCACTGGCTTCGGGGAACTGCTCTGTTCCCCAGCCCTGATGCCATGTGCCTCCTCACTCCCCGAGGTGATGCGGGGGAGCGGAGCAGTTCCCTGGAGCCAGCGGAGCCTGCACGAGCCCCAACCCCATCCCTGCCTTGCCTCACCTCGGGGAGCAGCCACTGCCTGCCCTGTGTGGGGCCCTAGCCCCAGTCTCTGTCCTTGTCCCTGTCCCCACCTCCACCCCCGCCTTGCCTTGGGGAAGAGCTGCTGACTGCCCTATATGAGGAGTGAGGAGCTTACCTTTGGTAAGTGTCCCATTCTGGTCCCGGTGCCTCCCTTTCAGTTCTAGCAATTGTATCTGGCCCATGGCTGCCCCACAGCACTCCACTGCACTGTTCTGGGCAGCAGTTAGCATGGAGAAGGGTGGTAGCTGAACCCTGCCCGCTTCCACCTGGACACTTACTTTGGGACACTTACTGGCAGACCATGCCACACCAAAAGGGGTAGGCGGGACTGAAGCAGTGCACTCATGGACTGCTACTCCTTAAAGGGAACATTGCTGACAATGGCAGTATATTATGACATGTGCTATACTTCTATCAAGTGAATCATAAAATCATAGAAAGTTAGGGTTGGAAGGGACTTTGGGAGGTCATGTAGTCCAACCCCCTGCTCAAAGCAGAACCATCCCCAACAAGATTATCCCAACTAAAGCTTTGTCTAGCTTGGTCTTGAAAATATTGAGACTGTTGCTCCTTGTTCTGCCATCTGCCACCACTGCAAACAATCTAGCTCCATCCTCATTTGAACCCCACTTCAGGTACTGGAAGGCTGCTATTAAATCCTCTCTTCTCTTCTCTAGACTAAATAAGCCCAGTTCCCTCTGTCTTTCCTCATCAGTCATGTGTCCCAGCCCCCTCACCATATTTGCTGCCCTCTACTGGACTCTCTCCAATTTGTCCACATCTTTTCTGTAGAGGGGGGCCCAAAACTGTGTTCCAGATGTGGCTTCACCAGTGCTGAATAGAGGGGAATAACGACATCCCTTGACCTGCTAGCAACACACCTATAATGCAGCCCAATATGCTGTTAGCCTTCTTAGTAACAAGGGCACACTGTTGGTGTATATTCAGCTTATTATCCACTATAACCCCCAGGACCTTGTCTGCAGAGCTGCTACCCATCCAGTCAGCCCCAGCCTGTACTGGTACATGGGGTTGTTCTGTCCTAAGAGCAGGACGTTCACTTTGTTGAACCTCATAATTGGGCCTCATTTTGACCCAATCCTCCAATTTGTCTAAGTCACTCTGAAGCCTAGCTCTAACCTACAGCGTATCTACTACTCCCCACTGCTTGGTGTCATCTGCGAAACTGCCGAGGGTGCACTCTGTGCCATCTTCCAGGCCGTTGATGAAGACATTGAACAAAACTGCCCGAGGACCGACACTTGAGGCACTCTATTTCATACTGGCTGCCAGCTAGACATCGAGCCATTGATTATTCCTCTCTGAGCCTGATGCTCCAGGCAGTATTCTATCCACCTAACAGTGCATTCATTCAGTCCATATTTCCTTAGCTTGCCTGTGAGATTGTTATAGGAGACTGTATCAAAAGCCTTGCTAAAATCAAGGTACTACATCCACCAGTCTCCCCACATCCACAGAGTCAGTCACCTCATCAAAGAAGGCAATCAGGTTGGTTAGGCATGACTTGCCCCTGGTGAAGCCATGCTGATTGTTCCTAATCACCTCTTCCTCCTCAAGTGCTTAAAAATGGATTCTTTGAGGATCCGCTTCAAGATTTTTCCAAGGATTGAGTTAAGGTGGACTGGCCTGTAGTTCCTTGGATCCTCCTTCTTCCCTGTCTTAAAAATGGACACAATGTTTGTCCTTTTCCAATCATCCATGACCTCTCCTGATCACCATGAGTTTTCAAAGATGACAGCCAAAGGCTCTGCGATCCCATCAGCCAACTCCCTTAGCACCCCTGGGTGCATCCTATCTGGCCTAATGGACTTGCACACACCCAGCTTTTCTAAGTAGTCTCTAACCTGCTCTTTCAGCACTGAGAGCTGCTCACCTCCTCCCCAAACCATGCTGCCTGGTGTCCAGGGGCTGACCTTGCCTGTGAAGACTGCAGCAAAAAAGGCATTGGGCACATCAGCCTTTTCTGCATCCTCTGTCACAAGGTTGCCTGCCCCATTCAGTAAAGGACCCACACTTTCCCTCATCCTCCTCTTGCTACCAACATACTTGTAGAAACCCTTCTTGTTACCCTTCACATCCCTTGCTAGCTGCAACTCCAATTGCACTTTGGTGTTCCTGATTTCATCTCTTTATGCCCAAGCAATGCTCTCGTGTTCTTCCCTAGTTATTTGTCCAAGTTTCCACTTATAAGCTTTCTTTTTGTGATTTAGTTTCCTGAAGAGATCCCTACTAGGCCAAGCTGGTCTTCTGCCATACTTGTTAGTCTACTTGCACATTGGGATAGTTTGTTCCTGCACTTTTAATAAGGCTTCTTTGAAGCACAGCCAGCTCTCCTGGACTTCTTTGCCACTCAGTGCTTGCTTCTAGTTCTTTTTACCAACCAACCATGAAATAAAGCCATCAAGCTTTTGAGATATAAACCATGTCTATGATTCCCCCCCCCCCCGCCATGTCAGCAACTATACACTCCTATCATTTCAAAGCACCACCATTTTATCATCATACTAGATGACAAAGTGTACAGGAATGAAAAGGATCACTTAAGAATCACATATCATCCCCTTGCCTAACCACGGTAGCACTCTCATACAGACAACTTCAGTGACAACTACAACTCCCTCTATCACCACCATCAACACCTACAGAAATATTTTATGTTCAAATGGTTTAGAAGTTCATTGACAACAATCTTTATTAATGCAATGTTAAGCTTATCTGGTGGAATTTTATGCCCTTCCAGCATACAGAGGTCAGAAAAACAGAAATCATTAAAAATTAAGGCACACGCCACTCCAACCTTAATTTGCCTGCTTGAACAATAGCCTAATATTTCCATAACACACATATATGACTTCTACATAAGTCAAAGTACTCAAAGAAAAGGGCACAAAATCATTTTAGGGCAGAGTCAAATATCTTTTTGCTAAGACAAAACTTGTGCCTATTTATGCTGTACAAACCAGGAACTACCTATACTGGCCTTACACTCAGACAGTGAACCTACTCCACAAAAAGAACAACATCACAGTGGAATATCTTTACCCTTATGCCCAGGATCCCATCTGACACTAAACTTACAGTTACCCATCAATAAATCAGCAGGCTACCTCAATGCTCATTAGACCTGTGCGAACTGGCTAGTATTCATTTCAGATTCAGCCAATTCGGAGAACAGTGAATTGATTTAAGTGATTTGAAACATTTCCCCGAATCAATTTGGCCGAATCCAGTTTGGAGATTCGGCTGCTGCTGAATTGGCCAAATCTCCAAATCACACAGGCCCCATCCCCTACTTGCTCTCAATGGCTGCCCC
Source organism: Caiman crocodilus (assembly GCA_030014935.1). Classification (NCBI taxonomy): domain Eukaryota; kingdom Metazoa; phylum Chordata; order Crocodylia; family Alligatoridae; genus Caiman; species Caiman crocodilus. The sequence continues at coordinate 20,191,936 of JAGPOW010000290.1, forward strand.
ACCCACCCCAGCTCCTGGCTCTTTGGAAAAAAATAAAAACGCCCAACTCACGGGCTACTGCTGGGCAGCAAGAGATCCTCGCTGCCCCTCACTGCCCCATGCCACATGGGGGGGCTCTTCCACAAGCTCCCCAATCCCTGCCCACTCTCCCAGCCCCCTTCCCCCATGACTGCCTCAACCACCCTGGCTCCCAGCCCTTTAAAAACACAACAACAACAAAAAGCCCTAACTCACTGGCTCCTGCTCAGCAGTGGGGTTATCCCTGCTGCTCCCCACTGCCCCATGCTGCATGGGGGAGTCTACATGAGCCCCTGAGGCTGCTGCAGCAGCTGGTGAGTTCGGGGAGGTGGTTGGGGTTTTTTTCTTAAAGAGCCAGACCTGGGGTGAGTAGGGCAGCCATGGGAGTCAGTTGGGGGAGTGTGCGGGGGTTGGGAGGCTCACAGAAGAGCCCCCCAAATAGCATAGGGCATTTGGGGGCAGTGGGGATTGCCCCCCTTCCACCAGGCAGAAGCTGGTGAGTGGGGCTATTTTTAAAGGGCCATGAGCTGGGGTGGCTGGGGGAGCGAGCAGCGGATGGGGCCTGGCAGGGGTCCCCTCTCCACTCCTCCAGCCTCCCCTTCCCAACCCACTACTTACCACTTTGGAGTCTGGGTCCAGCTCCCTGCTGCAGCAGGTGGGGACTGCCCAAATCACCGAAGCTCTCCAAATTTTCTCTGAGTCAATTCAGACAAGAATCAATTTGGACCTTTTAACTGGTCCCCTGATTCAATTCAGTTTCAGAGGTTTGGCCACCAAATCGGACCGAATCGTCTCCGAATCAAAGTAGCACCCAAAGCTTTGCACAGCCCTAGTGCTCATTATTCATATGGGAAGAAAACCACTGTGCATTAGGATTGAAAACCTGCACAACTCAGCATCAAAGGCATGCTAAGTCCTTCAGAATACTTATGCACCTGTGGCAGAAATGCTACCATCTCTGTCTGTCTCCAGAAATCTGTCCTGGGCAGCTTGGGACACTGGGGTCGAAATTCTTAAGGGAGCGGGGATTTTTCTCCCTGCCAATGTGACAAAAGCCTGGTGCCTAGGATGTGGTTCCTCTGGTAACCTGAGTTGGGAGAGAAGCCATTTTACTAGCATGGCCCAAACACCAGGACACAGGGAGAGAGTCTGATCCAACTGAAACATACTCTCTCTCTAAACTTCTGAGCCAGATCTCTACCATCTTCTGGATGATACTTGTAAGTGTTTCTAGAGAGTTAGTCAGCTCACAGTGACACATTTGCTTATCAAACAGCTACCTCAGCCAGACTGTTTTGTTCAATGGTAATCCCTTGATAGTGCTCTACCTCTTACCCTATTCTAACACTACCCTTGTAACCAATAAAGTTCTCTTTTGTGAGTTTTGGGGGTTTAATAATACCTAGGAGGCCCCTTAGGTCTGCGGACTAAGGGAAACTATCCTTTTTGGCCCCTGACTTGGGGAGGAGCCCCAAGTGTTTGTATTGGGTCAAGTATCCATAGGACTATTAGGCCTGTGTTTCCCCAAGGACACAGAACCTAGAAGGTCCCCTTTCAGGGTGGTGGCAGCAGGTTACTCCTGGACTCCGCAGTGGGGCTCAAAAGGGGGCCTGTCAGGGCCTAGGCACCCCTGGGGAGTTAGATGGAGTCTGGAAGGTGGACAGGCGTAGTGAGGTAAGAGTCTCAACTCAGGAGCTCCTCCTACTGGCCTGCCACACACCCTTTCCTAGGATCACACAAATATCAAGGGTCAAAGCATGACTTGGATGCTCCTTCCCTAAGCCAGCTTCCTCCATCACAGTCATGGCCTCTGCCAAACTGCTGCAGCTAATCCCTCCACTATTCAATTATCCACATCTCATGCAATGAATGAACCTGAGAGGCATTCAGATAAAATTCCTAATAGTCACTGCCAGCATTTTGGAGGCAGTTGAGGTAGAATTGGCAGATACCTTAAGCTTGTATTTTCTGTTTCTCATTTGTTTGACTTAAGTGGATCCAGACTGCTCCAGGACAAAACATGTAAAACCTGCCAACACATCTCCACCATTCCCACAATAACTACACCACACAATAGAACCATCACCATTCCTGGATCTTACACCTGCACCTACACCTCCAGAAATGCAATATATCTCATCCAGTGCACTAAATGCTCTGATGGAAAATATCTAAGAGAAAGCAAACAACAACAGCGTACCAGAATGAATGCACACTATCAAAGAGAAAAATACCCATTTACCTGTGGGTGCACACTTCTCACAAGACAATCACTCTCTCTCTCCAATCTCTCAGTTCTAATCCTCAAAAAGAATTTACAAAACGCCTTTCATAGACAAACCTATAAACTTCACTTCACAAATCTACTGGATACAAAAAATCATGGACTAAATATAGATATTGGATTTATGGCACATTCTAACCTGCCTAACATCTGATAACCCCAGGTAACCTGTCTGCATTTTACTAGCTGCATTCTATCAACCCTTCCCACTACCTGTCTCACACCAGTTATCTCCTCTGAACCTCACTGTCATGCATTTTCATTTTCACAGACCTGCGTTTTGCGTATCAGCTTCTATTCTACCCAGAAGAGCAGGTGTACAAATGTATGTGTATAAATGCCCACAAACACCAACAGACTCTTCCTATGCCTGAAGAAGGGTTTGTGCCAAAAAGTTTGCAAAGAACAATTTTTGAACTATTTAGTTGGCCTAATAAAAGATATCACTTTTACTCAATAACCTTGTCCACCTATGTTCTTAGACCAACATGGCTACAACCAACTACCCTTAACACAACAAATACTATCACTCATATATACAACTCTCTAAATTGAGAGGAGAACAATGAGACTTGTATGTTGTATGATATATCTCTAACAATTCTGTCTATGGATTATTTTAATGACAGGAATCTAACTGTTTCATCCTTTTGTATTCAAAACTCCTGAATTCTCTCCTTAGCAACATACATATTTAATGTGGGCTAAATGAGCACTTGTATGTTTTCCTGTCATGCTTGGATGGATTATCTGTTGAAACTGGAATATGGGAGCTGATGTGAAAGCACTGGCAAATCGCCTGGCCTCATTCCGTGACACTGTTATAAGAAGTGAAAAATCACTGGGAAGCTTTCAGTAGGAACCGGATATGACTTTTGGACATGGTGTTTCCAAATGACATAATGCAAATTGCCAAGGTCTCTGAAAAAAACTTCACTAAATATATGAAAGGAGCCAAACTTCTTAGTTCATTTCTACGTTTTGGCTCTCAAAATAAAATTATGTCAGCAGCCACAGGCCACAGGATTTTGAAAGAGGGGAAGGGTGTAGATCAGTGGTCTCCAAACTTTTTGGAGAGTAGGAGATAACCTTTGGCATTTAAAAGCAACCCAAGATCTACTGTGCACCCCCCATCCCCAAGCAGGTAAGTCTGTAGGGAAGAAAGGGGGCAGTGCAGATCAAGACAGAGGAAGAAAAACTGATTTGGGTTGTGGGGGGGTGGCAAATATAGGCCCCAACCCTAGCCCCACTTCCTCCCTCACTGCTGGGACCTTGATCTGCACCCCCACCACCCCAACAGCAGTGAGGTAGGGAGTGGGGCTGGAGCAGGGGCAGGCCCTGAACAGCCAGGGTTCAAGACAGAACTGCAGTGGGGAGCTGTGGGGCATGAGAGGAGGAACAACTCAGGAGGGCATGGGGGACATGTGAACTCTGGCTGGGCTGGCTGCCTCTGCGGGCTGGGCTGGCTGCCTCTGGGCCACACACAGATGGGGGGGGAACATGCCCACAGGGGCCTCAACCAGGGTGTGCACAGCAGAAGGAGCCCCTAGTGCCCCTGGACGAGCCACCCAGGCTTGATCCTCTCACAACCCACCCAGACAGCGCACCTCTCATCTTAACCCTACTCCTGCTTCTACAGCACTCTGTTCCTCACCATGGGAGCCTCAATCTGCACCCCCCGCCCCACCAGCCTCAGATTGACTCCAAGAAGCTCTGGGATCAACCAGTTGATTGAGATTGACTGGTTGGTGTCCACTGGTGTAGATGGTGCTGTCTCTCGTCATATAGAATTCAACACGTGTTTATCTGGAGACAAACAAACTATAAGCTATACTAAAAGATAAGGATCTGGGATTATATCATTTAGTTTAAAATTGAAGATAAACAATTATAACTTTATTGGAATGTGTATTAATTTGTTTTATCATGCATTATGTATTAACAGCACAACAAACTAGGCAAAAAAATGAAAATATGTTATTTCATTAGTCCTGTAGTAATTAGAACAAAAATTTAAATGTTTTTTTCAGATTCATAAAGCAAATTCTAGCCTTCCTGACTATCTGGACAGAGCATCTAATGTTTCACTGAAAGTTATTTACACACCTGAATTAATGTTCATCTGCATTAATCTTTTTAACTATAGTTAAAAGCAGTCCACAGGACTGTAAAATAGAAGCTATATTACCAGAGGCAGCTATCAGATAGCAGAATTTCAAGAGAAATGTCAACTTGATAGTGGACCATCCAGACCATTAAAAAGGAGAGATTGTCATTACCACCTGTAGAATTAGGAGTTTAGAAGGAATCAGGTAGATTACAATAAGCTATGAAGTTCAAGCAACTCCCTCACTGCTGCTTGAATAGAAATGCTACTGCTACTGCCAGGCAGTTGGTTTTAAACTTTGGGTGTTCCAGAAATCAAGGCGGGCAAGATGCAGCTGCTTCCCACCCCCACCCTCCCAGCTCCATCCCTGTCAGTAGCTTTTTTCTACAGGTTTCCCTCGATTTATGTGGGTTCTGTCTATGCAAATTCACTCTTATGTGATGAGTGAGCATATTTGGACGCATAATTCATTATATGCAAGGTAAATTTGCTCTTATATGATCAGCACAGATGTCCCACCCCACCCAAGCATGTAGGTCTATAGGAGGAGGGGAAAGGGCTGTGGCCCCACTCACCCTAGCCCTAGCTGCAGCAACCCCAGGAGCAGCTGGGACCAGCTTCCTGAAGCTGCTGGGCTGCACCATGCTCCATCTGTCCTCCCCATGCCTGGGCTCCACTAGTCCACACTCAACTCTGCTCCTGGGCTGTACCAGCTGCCTGTAGCCACTGGACTGCACCATCCCCTGGTGCAGACAGCTGGTGTCAGCTGCTGCTCCTGGGACTGCTGTAGCTGGGGCTGGGGTGAGTGCTGCACCCCGTGCCACCTGGGGCTCTGCTTGTCTTCACTCACCCCAGCCCATGCTGGAGCAGCCCCAGGAGCAGCCAACACCAGTTGCCTGCACCAGGTTACAGCGCAGCACAGGAACAGAGGTGAGTGTGAACAAGCAGAGCCCATGCATGGGAGGATAGGTGGAGCATGGTGCAGCCCAGCAGCTGCAGGCCGCTGGCTCCGGTCACTCCCGGGGCCACTGCAGCCGGGGCTCGGGTAAATGCCATTTTGATCCCTCTGCTTTGCTGCCTTGTGCAGTCCTGGGAGCAGCACCTCTTTCCCTGCCCCTTCCCTAGTCCCAGCCTCACTCCCTCCCTCACTGCCATGGGAACCTATCCCTATTTGTTACATTGTAAAGTAGGTTTGCTTTATGCAAATTCAATTTATGCACCATTCTCTGGGAACGCATGTCCCACATAAATGGAGGGAACCCTGTATACAGTTTACTAGAGCATCAATCAAACAAATACTTTGTGAAAAATATGGGTCTTGTTTGGTCATTCCATCCTCCCCGCAACCACCCCACCCCTCAATTCAGTGCTGGCAGTGATGCCCACCCTTGCTTCCACCACGTGCCAGATCTCAGGGACTGCACCCTCACTATGCATCCACCTCTTTCACCTGCTACTGAATTCAGGGAGGGGAAAAGGGAGAAGAAAGGCAAACTGCAGCAGTGCTTATCCCCTCTGCTCCAGAAGTGCTTGAAAGCAGGGACTCCATGTGCAGCCACACTAACCAGCTGGTGAGGTCATACAGCAGAGCTTCCAGCAAGAGCTACACTGACATGCCAGTGAGCTCAGATAGCTCAGCAACATCCAGGATCACAGCAAGGGGTTGCAACTACACCCTCTTCACCTGCATGGCACATGTGCAATGAGCGCTTTTCACTTAGCTTGCATCACACAGCCAAAGGGAGAGAGATAGCATCCCTGTCACCACAATCCTGGACCCACCCAAGAACAAAGGTGGTCAGGTACAGTATTCATAAGATTACATGGGATGAGTTAAATAGGTAACTATTAAAGATACCAAATAGCATAGAGCATGCACATTACTGTTCCTATTTCTCTACACACCATAATAGTACATGATAGGTTACAACTATGAAAACCTTCTTTCTTCAAAGAGAAGATACAACATAGCTGAAATACACTCATGGAAGCACTGCTACAAAAGTACACTGGTGGTTGCTGGTTTTTTTACCATCCTGTCATGGACTAGTTCTGAGCCTAGTTGAAAGACATGCTAATAAAAACACTGACTTTACCTACACTAGAGTAGCTAACATTGCAACAACAGGTGCTTAGAAATAGCAGTAATAGTATCATCTTTGAATCTGCTAAGAGCTCAATGTAACAAAACCACTCCCCCTTGCTACACAACCTCTTCTTTCCTCATATAATAGCAGATTGATTTTTAAAACACTGCAGACCAATATGTTTCTAGAAAAGACAGTGAAAATTATTTTAAAGCTATAGCATGGAAAATAACACTAAAAATTGATATTCACTCTTTCTTTCCCTGGACAAAACCAAATGCACTCCTTTTCTTTTTCCTAGTAGCGCAAAGGCTGGTATTGCAAGATCTTACAAAGTCTGCATATCAGCGATATATGGTCAATGGCTCAAAGTTCATTCAAAAATTTAAAAACTTACCTCTGGGTTGCCAGATATTTTTGCTTTTGAACACTAAGTGGAAACTAATCACTTCTCAGTCTGAGAAGAATTACCTCTAGATACCGAGCAAGATGTCTTACTAATGAGAGTAACATCAATTTTCACTTTAAAAAACAAGGCCATTTTTAAGAATGGTAATGATTCTTAAATGTGGAAATAAGACATTATCGTTAAAAATAATGCTGTAATCTCTGCAGTTCACCTACAAATGATCCATATGGCAGAAATATGAATAAGATCATTCAATGCACCAAACTCATCTTTCAGGACCAGAAAGTTTACATGGTCCTCTGAACTCCAGTGAATGTCTTATACAGTTTACTTTTTCTTAGGAGAAAAATGTGAAAAATTCCTGAGGAGCCTGCTACTTTTGGCCACCCACTACTCCCACAATTTTTTGCCATACATGTGTATGTAAACACATACACACACACTATTACACAAGTCATTTCTGGCCCCAGAACTTAATGCTACCAACATAGTTGTCTACACTGAAAAGATGCTTCAATAATAAGTTGAGGTATGCTATCTCACCTGGTCCACTTTTCCTGCATAGAGGCAACAAAAGTTAAAAGTAAAAAAAATCATCCCAAATGTAATAAGTAAGACACTGGCTGGCAGGGGCCTTTGGGGTACAGGGACACAGTTATTCCCCCCTCCCTCTGGGGTCCAGTGGAGGGGACAGGAAGGGGCTTATTCCACCACTCAGCAGCAGTGGCAGTGGTCAGGGTGGGCAGACCCAGCTGAGGTCCCCTGGAGGCAGTGGAGGTAGAGGGGAAAATAACCCCTCTCCCTGCCCCCTCTGCCTCAGCAGCCATGGTGGCCCCCACTGCAGCAGTGAGGAGGGAGAGCCTGGCAGACCCAGCTCAGGTCCCTGCTGGTGGGACAGGTAGGGGGGAATTAAACTCCTATCTGGCCAGATACCCATCTCTACCTGTTTCTGCTTTGGCTGGCAAGCAGAGGCAGGGCCATCTCTGCTGGGCTGGAGCAGAAAGCCCAGCCCAGAGAGCATGCTGGGATTCTGGAGGACCAGGAATGGGTCTGGGACAGACATCGCATAAACTGAGCCAAATCAGTTAAGTCTGATACTACATTCACCTGGTTTATCTCAAACTAGTTTCAGCTATTTTGAAACCAGTTTATGCATACTGAACGTCTGTTCTGTTACAGGGTTAAACCAGTTTTTGATCACAAACTAGTTTATGTGTAATGTCTGTCCCTAGCCCATAAGTTCATGCAGGACTTCAACCCATTCCTCTGTAACCACAGTGAAATACCTTCATTGCTTTGTCACCACACCCCTGTGTTATATTCCTTGGTCCTCAGTTGTCCAGGTCAAAATGCCTCTTAATGAAGACCCTTGGATTTACCTCAGCCTGCGTAAGGAAGATGAAGATGTAGCAATGTATCTACTCGATGAACAAATATAGAGTTAGACTAAGTTCATCCATTTTTTTCATTTGTTCAGACATTCTCCGGTAGAGCAGAGACAAGATCTACATTGTCATGCATCTCTTGAACCATTCTGTCAACCTCACCTTTCTTTCATAGCATGCTACATTTGATACTAATTACTTAATTATAAGTAATAAATGTAGTTAGAATCAGACCTCCATGGCACATACCATGAACACAACCTATGGGGATAGATTAGGTTTGTGGGCCTATCAAAGACTTGAGGCCCTCTCCATTGCCAAGACAGGTCTGAAGTGAACACATCAGAAACTTAAAAAGAAAAGCAAAAAAAGAAAAAAGAAATCCCCCAAACCAGAAAAAAAACCCATTCACACATAAAATAAAAGCTCAAAATCAAAAACAAAGCCTGTCTGAATCTACAAATCTTTTTGCAAAAGCAAGCATCTAACCTAGCATTTTTGTTTCACTAAATTCTGTTTGTAGATGTTTCAAAAAGGTTATAAATATCATATTAAATTAAAACTTGCAGTCCTTAGCATATTGTATCAAAAACGCTATTTAGCTACACACTACTATTCCACTGCCAGTTTTTCCTGCAGCATTTACTAAATTGCTGTTTTACATCTACCCTAAATGGCTGCACATAAGCCATGTAGCTATGAAACTCCTAAGCTCACTCAATGTGTAGGTAGCAATAAAAGGAAGGATCTGCAGCTGGTGTAAATTGTTATAGCTTTAATGGAGGAAAGCAAATTTATCTTTTGCGTGTGAAAGAGAAAAATGAAGCCATGCACATGCATGCACATTTTGAAATGCAAACAGATACATGTGAACACATCAGAAACTTGGAAAATAAAAGCAAAGCCAGTGGCTTTACATTTGTATAACAGTGGCTTTATATATTAGGAAAATTTATCTTTACACATACTTCATCAAATGTATCAGTTAAGGCATGTGTTCTGTTGGAGACAGAAACAGTGTATGCTATAAGAGCTGCTGTCTTTCTATGTTTAAAGTTATATACTACTCTACTCTTCTGAAAAAGAAAATCTGCAAGGGGAGGGTCAAAATCAATGCCATTATCTAGCAGGCATTACTGAAATAGATTTTTAAATCCTTTGATGCAATTGCTTGCTGAGTTTGCCATTAGCACCGCTCCACCCTTTTGACTGATTGAGAGCCGTTAGCTGCTCAGGTTTTACTAAGACTGTCAAGTTATCTATAGCATCTAAAGAAAGACAGATGTTCTGTGTTTAAATTAACTAATATACCACATTGAGGCGCAAACAAACAATATTAAATGTTAATAATAGCAAGAAGATGAGGACAAAACAGGCAGCATAGTTAATCTACTTTCATTAGCACTTAGCCTTATTTTAATTTGAAGTCATTAACATGGGCTTATACTGGAGGGCCTTGAGTCATGTTAGCTTTGCTCTCCTAAAAAAGAAAACATAGTCTTTTGCTCTCATCCTCTAACTAGAATCTGCTTCAGATATCTGCTTGATAAAGACCTACTCCTCTGTTAGAAGATTAACCACTCCTTCTACTTTCTTTCTTTCTTTCCATCTGTTTTCTTTTTATGCCTTTCCCTGATTAAGAGGTGCAGCTTTCAGCTCCACTTTCCAACAGCCTAGCAAGCCACATCTGCCATCCCTTCTCTACCAGTCCAGTTACTCATGTAGTCTGCAGAGGACTTACTGAACTATGATGAGATCACAGAAGGACCAACTCAACTAAATAACACTTTATGTGTCTAAGTCCAAACATAACAGACTCCTCAAATTCCCCACCTAGCTGTTAGTTAAGCTTGGAGGTACCTATGTGTCCCAACATTCACTTATAAAATTCCTTAGATGTATTAACTGTCTTCATAACCAGGAAAGCCACATGTATTCAAAGTGCTGAGTAGGTAGGTGTCTAGCTCAGTCCTAACTCCTGTCAAGATTCAAAGGCTTGGTTTATGAATGCTTTCTCTCCTGTTGAAGATGTTCTACTTTTCATGGAATAATTAAAGGTGGATGATTTCATATATTAGAAGTGTTAAAAATAATTAAAGATCGAATTGGAAGGAATGAAGACAAATCTATCCTAATGCTTTAGGATATTCATATGAAAGAATGAAGACTTGAATTCCAGTCCCTGTACAAGTGAGTGCTTGCATATTTTATATTAAATAGTCACTGGATAAAATAATCATTAGTGTAAGAGCTAGAAACCTTAAACCTTTGGCAGCTGATTGCCATATCCACTAGGCTAGAGAATCAAGCTGATAATCTTCATGTCACCTCTCTCTGACCCAATGAATCTTTATTCTTACATTTTAAGTGGAACAGCATCAATAGGAGACACTAAGAGTCGCATCTGATTCCAAAGTAGTTTCTAGCCTACTAGGTTAAGACAGGTTCCTGGAAGGATGTAGATGTGTGTCTGAATCCCCTCAAACAGATATGAGAATTGACCTTAGTGCTCTAATTCTGGAGCTATCGGATAAAGCACCATGGGGATGGCACCATGAGCAGGTTTTTTTAAGACAGGATAGGCATACATTAGTAGTTCTCAACATTTGTAGACTTGAGGCACCTACTCCTAGCTTTTCTGAATTTGGTGGCACCTGGTGATGCACCACTGTCCCAGAAGCATAGCTAGTTATTTATGTGCCCTGGGCATAGAGTGGGGTCAGAAGTGGATTGGGCTGAGCACAGGAAAGTAGGGGTGGAGGAGTGGCCATGCAGATTCTTACCAGTTGTGGCATAGGCTCATCCAGGGACTTCAGGCTCCCTGTGGGGACTCAGGGCAGAATCCCCTTGTCAGTCTCACTCACCTTCTCACAGGTACCAGCAGTTTGCATATAGATCATAGCTATAAAAACCTTGATTTGGCTGTGACTGTAAAAGAATTCATGCAATAGGTATTACCACACAGCTAGGAGTGGGGCAAGAGAAGCCAGGCAAACTACATCCAGCTCAGGTTAACAGCCTCTAGCCTGTACTGAATATAGACCCCATCACTCTGGCATTCCAGTGCTCTCTACCCAGGGCTTATGACCTAGTAACCTAGCCACAGTCCTCCATGCCTCTCTCTCTTGGGAAGGCATGCCAGGCAGCCCTGGAAGTGTTGCAGCACAAAGAGTTCCTCCTGCAGTCACTTCTCCATCTGCTCAGCACACCCCTGCTGGAAAGAGGCATATGGGACAATTCCACATGGCTACAATGGTTGGAGCAGCAGTGCCAGTGTCACAGCACCCTGAGAGGTTCTGACCTATTCCCAGAGAGGCACTGATTTTAAGAAACACATTTCTCCACATTTTTATTGACTAGTCTAGCAGCCCCCAATAAGCATGATCCCTTCCTTAGACATGTAATTCTTACCATACATTATATAGTGAGCCTAACTCAAAACTGTAGATTCAGGCAAGACACAGAAGTTAAGCTGCACAACACTGAGCAAGTGTGTTTGTGGATATACGCCTCAATTCCTTTCTGTCTTACAGAGGTGGGATATATACAATCTGTCTCACTGTTTTATTCACAGGAAGAATCACAGCCTTGTAGGGAGTAAATGACAGATATGTCATGCTAGCAGGCACCACAGGAATCAGTATTATAAGCAAACCATTCTCATAAAAATGGAAGTAACATCTTTGAGAAATTCTTTTAAAAAATTGAAGAGCAAAAATAGGTCAAGTAATCTGAAAGAAGATGAAAGAAAATACATAAACTAAGAACAAGAATAAAATAAGTGAATGGATTTGAAGCTCAAGGCTAGTATTTCACACAGACATGAAAATATTGCACAACAAAATGTCATTTAATGTAGTTAATAAATACAATTGTAGGAATTTGTTTTTCATTTTAAAAGGGAAGTTTTGACCAAGGACAACAAAACTTTCTAAAACTGTTAATTGAGAGCCCAATCTAGCTTGATCTGATCCACTGCTAATTGAGACTCAAATCTGAGTGGATATCTTTAATAGTGTTATGTATAAGTTGGCCTCCAGATTGCAGGAGGAAACAGCAGATCAGTAGGCTCAGAAGGCTCTCTGAATAAACAAGCTTTCTCATTTTATAAGTTTAATTCCTTGGTTATTTAAAAATAGCACATGGTATCAGTAGTGGGGTGTGAAGAAAAACAGAAAACTAGAGCATCTTAGAATGCCAGAGGACTTAAAGTTGTCTAGCAATGCAGCAGAAAACTGGAAGAAATTTAAGCAGAACCTCACCATATATATGATGGCCAGTGGAGCTATAGAGAAGGAAGATCCATCCAGGGTAGGTTTTTTTTTTCAATATAGGAGGCCCAGAAGCTTTATAATAGCCTACAACTGTCAAAAGCAGAATAGAAAAGCTGTGGCACAGTATTAAAAAAGTTTGAGGATTCTGGTATACCTAACAAAATGAAATATTTCCATGGTATAATTTCCACATGAGACAGCAGAAAGAATGCAAGGTAATTGAAGAGTCTGTCAGAAACCTCAGACTGCTGAGCCAGACATTCAACTTTGGAGAACTAAAAGAGTCCACGATCAGAGACCAAACAGTATTGGGTATAAGGATACAAGCCTCAGGAAGAGATTACTAGAGGATCCTGAGCTTAATTTGGAAAAGGCAGTTGGACTATACCAACTTGCTGAGATAACAAATGCCAGGTTGCAGAAGCTGAAAAAAAACAGAACAAGCTGAACTAGACAGGATTACCAGACTGCAAAAACCTACGGCAATACACAAACAATACAGAAAGGAGGACCTCACTATGAAGCAGGCAAGCAGAGGCCAAAGAAAATTCATTGAAGAAACAATGGTCAGCTACAGATGTTACCACAAACCCATGCAATATCCTGTATTTCATAAGCATTGCAACAAATGCAAAAGATTCAATTACTTTGCAAGAGTTTACAGAAACGAGCAGACTGTAGTACACAAGAAACAGAAGGTACATGCTCTATTCAATGAGGAAAAGGAAGAATTCCTCATTGGCACAATGCAAGAAGTTCATTCTTTTGAGGATTGGACAATCACCCTGGATACCAATGAACTAAGGGTAACTTTTAAATTAAATACAGGGGCAGGTCAATGTAATACCAGAATACATTATTCAAAAAATGAAAACTAAACCTGCATACTATGAGAATAAGAAAGTGACACTTAGAGCATATAATAAAACCTTGATTGCAACCAAGGGTGTTTATGTACTGCATGTTAGATGCAAGGACAATATAGTAAAAGTTCAGTTTGTAACAATCCCAGGAAAGCTAGGGCCAGTTATTGGGTTGTGAACATGTAAAACTCTAGGTTTGATTAAGAGTATGGATGCCTTTAAGGGACTTGAAAGCAAGAATCTAGAAGGGTTTTATGATACATTTCAAGGCATAGAGAAACTGTCAACTGAGTACAATATAGAATTAAACAAATCAAATATTCCCACCATACATGCTCCAAGAAATGTTCCTCTTGCACTGAGGAAGAAACTGAAAAAGGAATTAAATAGATTAACTAACATGGACATAACAGGAAAAAGGAGAGCAACCAACTGCTTGGGTTCATTCACTGGTCATAATAGAAAAAAAAAGACGGATCCTTGAGATTGTATCTGGATCCTAAGCAAATTAACAGATACATTGAAAGGGAACATTTTCCCATTCCCACCAGGGAAGAGGTTTTCGGCAATGTGGCAGAATCTAAGTATTTCTCCACCTTGGATGCCTCTTCTGGGTTTTGGCAAGTTCCCCTAGAAAAGAATAGCATTAGCTTATGTACCTTCAATACACCCTTCAGAAAGTATTGCTTTTGTAGGCTTCCTTTTGGATTGTGTTCTGCATCTGAAGTATTTTACAGAAAGATGCAACAAATATTTGAAGGTCTTGATGGAACTGTGGTTCATATTGATGATGTATTAGTTTTAGGAAATACTATGGAAGAACATGACTTGCGACTAAGAAAGGCACAAGAAAGATTTTACAGAGCAGGTCTGAAACTGAAAAATCAAAAATATAAATTCTGTGTCAAAGAAATAACATATCTGGGAAAAAAGTTCTCTGAAGAAGAGGTGCAATTTAATCCAACAAGGTTTAAAGCCATTACAAACATGCCACCCCCTACAGATAAGGAAGGAGTGCAAAAATTCCTGGGAATGGTCACTTTTGTACAGAAATATCTACCTAATTTTGCAGAGTAAACCAAAAAGCTTAGATCACTCCTATAAAAGAACACTCAGTGGATATGGGAACATGAAGATGAAGCTGAATTTAAAACCTGAAGGAAAAAAATAATGAAAGCTCTGGTACTAAAATACTATGACCCTAAAAGACCCGTTGATATTGTTAAAACATGCTTCTAAAGAAAGCATTGGAGAAGCTTTGCTTCAAAAACATGGGAATAGCTGGAGACCAGCAGCATATGCATCTAGGATTCTCTCCAAGACAAATTGCTTATATGTATAAATTGAGAAAGTTTAGCTGTGGCATATGGCTGTAAGAAATGTAATAATATTCGTCTACGGGAAGCCAGTGATAGCTGAAACTGATCATAAACCTTTGGTAACTATAACAAAGAAAGGGTTATCAGCAGGGATCCTGGATTTCCTTAATAAAAAAAAAAAAATCACAAATTCCCTGATAAAAAATAGCAAATTCTCAGATTAACCCCCCCAAATACATTATTAAAATGAAAGGCCCCTCTCTGCCCCCCCACCCCCCTCCCCAGTTCCCTGTCTGTGCTCTTCACCCTCTGCCACACAGCACCCTGGCACTGCTTGTAACCCTCAGTCCCCTCCACAGCCCCCTCTAGGCGTACCCATGCCCTTTGCATCCCACCCGGTACCCAATTCCCCTCCAGCTCTGCTGGAGAGGGCCCTCAGCTGCCAGGACTTTGGGTCCAGGAGGCAGTGGCTGCTGCAGCAGAGCAGAACCTAGAGCCTGGCTTCTACCCTGCTGCCTGTTGCCTGCCTGCTTCAGGCTAGGGAAGGGGTAGGGCCAGCTGCCCACTGCTGCACACACTCCCAGGAGGCATAGGCAGACCCATGCCCCCCGGATCTGTGCATAGGGTAGGAGGAGGTGTGGGCTCCCACCCTGCTGTCTTCCCCCGCGTGCAACCTGGATGAAAAATGACATGACAGGGAACAGCAGAACTGTGCAGGAAATCTGTTTGCCACTGACAACTCCACAATTCCCTGGTGACATGTCCCCTGTGTGTGCAGCAGCTGTGGGGGAAGCAGCATGGGCCTGTGCCCTTCGCTGGTGCCACTCACACAGGTGACACATAGCCAGGGCAGCACAGAGCTCACAGCAGCAAGTAGCTTTCCTGGATATCTTTGCTGCTCCCTACCACACCAGGTTGCAGCCACTGGGCTGTGGAGGGTAGCGGGTTGGGAGCCCAAGCCTGCAGCCAGCAGCCTGCCCCCACCTCTGCCCCACACAGATCTTGGAGGCACAGGTCACCCCTGTCCCTCAGGAGCACACGCAGTGTCAGGGAGCTGGTCTCAACCAGCTCAACCCCCTGCCCCCAAAAGAGCTGCCCACAGCCCTGTCCGCTTCCTACTGGGGCCCTGTGGCCACACATTGCAACCCCAGGCCCCAAGCTCCACGCACTGCCAAGCATGTGCTCCACTGCCCTGCCATGGCCCTGCATTACTTCCTCCCTCCCTCCTTTCTTCCCTATGGGGGCCTCAATTTCCCCCAACTTACCTAAAGAAGCTGCTCTCCAGGCTGCCAGGGCCCATGCACATATACATGCACATGGTACCCCCTGCCTGACTGCCCTCCTCCTGTTCCCTCCCAGCCTCTTTTCAGGCTGCAACTCTGCCATCCTTGCAAAAATGCAAAATCTGTGGGTTTCTCTACTATAATGAGACATCTGCATTTTGTTTCAGTAAAGGGGGAAATCCATGTTTTTCTCCATTTTCCCATGGACAACAGAAAACCCAGATCCCTGATTATCAGACATCCCACACAAATTACAGAGACTTTTCTTTCAGCTGGAAATGTATTATCTAAACATACAGTTGATGTCAGGAAAACATTTACTTATTGCAGATATATTGTCCAGAGCATATGACACAACAGAAAATGACAAAATTCTAGACTCAGACATAGTACATGTTAATCTAATTAAAAGAGTGATTCCCATCACAGATAAAATGTGGGCACTAATTTCAGAAGCTACTGCCCAGGACACCATATTGCACAAAGTGATAACAGCTGGAAAACATGTACCTAGCCCCTACTCTCAGTTCAAGAAAGAGCTGTCAGTACCAGATGGCATTTTGTTCAAAGGTTCATGACTTCTTGTTCTAGCAATGCTAAAGAAAGATACGTTAAACAAAGTACATGAGGGGCATCTGGGCATTGAAAAATGCAAAAGGAGAGCAAAGGGTGCTCTTGGACCAACATAAATTATGACATACAAGACACTGTAAAGACTTGTACAATGTGCCTAAAGTACAGGTCAGTTCAAAGAAAAGAGCCCATGATGGTCATGGAAGAAGCTGTAGCTCTGTCGTATGAAGTGGGCATTGACTTATGCATGCAAGAAAAAAATATGTATCAGTACCGGATTATTATTCTCACTATCCTGAAACTGCATTGCTCAAAAGCACAACAGCAAACCATGTCAGAACTCACATCAAATCGATTTTTGCTAGACATGGGATTCAACAGACAACAGACCTCAGTTCAACTGTCTTGAGTTTAAAGAGTTTGTAAAGAAATGTGGATTCCATCATGATACTCCAAGACCTAAATACTCACAGTCCAATGGTCTGGTAGAAAAAGGAATACAAAGAATGAAGAAATTGTTGAAAAAAGCTATGGATTCAGATGTCAATGTTTCCCTGTCACCCTTAAATTAAAGGGCAACACCTATGAAATATGGATTGTTCCCAGCAGAAATACTGTTTAACAGGAAACTCAGAATCAGGCTGCCAAATCTTGTGAATAATGCTCATCAGTATTGTGTGAATTTAGCGCCATCTAAATGAACAAGTGCTCATGGCACAGACAAAGAGTCTTCCTTATATGGAAGTGAAAACAAACAAATAATTTAATTGGCCATAAACATGTTACC
>JAGPOW010000290.1:20209424-20259080 GCA_030014935.1 Caiman crocodilus
AATGAACAAGTGCTCATGGCACAGACAAAGAGTCTTCCTTACATGGAAGTGAAAACAAACAAACAATTTAATTGGCCATAAACATGTTACCGAGGACATTAAAGGGCAACAAACTTCCACCCAATCATCATGATCATCAGCAGCAGCAATAACAGTAACACAAACAAACGGGAAGAGGCTTTCTTAAATAACAAGTCAGTTATTTATGTACCTCAACCTATCAGCTGCTGAAGGGCCCCCATACAATTTATAGCACTCCGAACTCCCTGTGACCTTCTTGACCCGCTGTCTTCTCACCCGCTCTCCACCAATTACATCTTCCTAATGACTCTCCCACATTGTAACCATTGTAATTCAATAAATGTTATCTCTACTTCGCTACACAGCAGAACTCTGAAGTAAGTAATTTACGACCATTACACTTATTTTACCATCAGCTGGGTATGCGGGTAACGAAGCTGAGCCATGCATGACCTTGTGCCTAGCTGCTTCACTAAAAAAGAAAAAAAAAAAATCTCAGCCAGGCACAACAAGTATAAAAAGCAAAACATGAAAACATTTTAAAAATTTAACTAACTCAAACAAAAATAGTACTATATCAGGGGTTTCAGGGAGTTGCCACAACTACACAACAAAGATATTGTGCTTATTTCAGACAGATGAACATGGAAACAAAAAGTACTAGTTTCCCATCAAGTACTCCCAGATCCTATCAAGTAGTCACACCAGAAGGGCAGGTATTACAAAGGAACAGATGACACTTGCAGCTCACAAAGTTGAGAAAAGAAGCAGTATCATGAGATTTACCAAAGGAAACAAAACTAACAACAAAGCAACAATAAATAAGAGAGGAGAATGAAAATAACACAGAAATAGAAACATCTGAACAAGGAAACCAAGCAAGGATTGAATCAATAAGGATTGAGAACGCAGAGAAACTGAGAAGATCACTTAAAGCTAAAAAGCCAATACAAAGACTAATCAACTCGCAAATCAATCAAATTGTTAAAATGAGCTTTAACTATGTGTTCAACTAAACTGCCAATGTTAGTATTTTGTGGGGATATGTTACATGTAAAGGGGGAAGATGTGTCATTACATTGGCCCAGGGATGTCAGCAAAGAACAGCAGATCATTAGGCTAAGAAGACTGTCTGAATAAACAAACTTTATTATTTTATAAGTTTAACTCTTTGGTCTTTTGAGAACAACACAACATCTACTGCTTCCCAAAGCCCACAGCTTTCACCTAGAAAACAAAATGTTAACAGTTAAGAAAGAGGAAAAGAAATAACAGGACAAATGTAGGGACCAGAATATATTAATGAGCATCTATAATGACAAGTTGTTGCTACAGTCGATCCTCAAGCTTGAGGAACAAGTTGGCAATTCATCTTGAAACTTTGATGCTGTTAGATTTTACTTTTAAACCATGCTAAATATATGGAATATTAGGTGGTATTAAAGTTAGAAGCTTCAGAGCATAAAAACATAAGAAGTGCCATACTGAGTTATATCAATGGTCCATGTAGCACATTATTTTATCTCCTACAATGGCAAAAGTGAATGCTATAGAGGGATGCTTTGAACCAGATACAGAATGATCTATCTCCTATTCAATATCCTCCGTGGCATTCACTATTATAGGTTTAGAGATACCAGAGAAATATCTCCAACCATTCTGTTCAATAACCAAGAAAGATCTCAAGAAGAGATCTTTTTGGACTTGGCTGTGCTATCTATCTCCACCATCTTGTGTGGCAATGAATTCCACAGGGTAGCTATACATTGTATGAAAAAGTACTTTGTCTTGTTAGTTTTAAACCTGTCACTCACTAATTTCAGCAGGTGCCTCCAGGTCTAAGTATTCTGACACATGCTGAACAAAAGCTTCCTGTTCACTTGGCCCACAAACTTCATGATTTTATAGACCTCTGTCATATCCCCTCTCAGCCTTCTCCTTTTCAAACTAAAGGGTTGTATAGCTTTTTCAGTCTATCCTGGTATGGCAACATCAACATGCCCCTGATCATTTTAGTTGCCCTTCTCTGTATCTTTTCTAATTCTACCACATCCTTTTTTGAGATGTAAGAACTAGAACTGCACACAGTAATCATAATCAAAATGCGGATACACCACAGATTTTTATAATGGCATTCTCCATTTTGTTTTCAATTTTTTCCCAACCAGTCACATGATAGCGCTTAATGCAGCCTCAGACATGCACAATTTTGACTTGCTACTACAAGCCTAGCAAGCAAGTGTATGGCTAGGAGCCAAGATGTCTGAGCAATATGCTTTTTCTGAGTGGCAGGGATGAGAGAAAGAGTCATTGCAGCATAACGTAGCACAGATCTATGGAACAGCATGGGTCTTTCCACCTACAGGACTTCTCATGGACTTAAATGACCCCTCAGTGAGTCAATTCAGTTCATGGGGCCTATCACTGCAGCTGCTGGGCTAATGGTTCTGGAACCTAAGGAGTCAATGCTACTACAGCCTGACCATGCCCTCACGTCCCCCCACGCACATACTCATTGCTGAATTTAGTTGTAATTAGCAAATCAATTTGGGGCAAATGATAGCTGTATTAACCCTAGGTTTCAGAGCCACACCAATGCATTCTTTCCAGCAGCCACAGAGATTAACGCCGCCACCACCACTCACAGGTCATCCAAGAGAAATGCCATGGTCTGGATCCGCTCATGTGAATTCCCACAATCCAGATCTGGCCCACAGGGACATATGAGCTTGACACCCCTGTGCTAGATAGATCATGACTGCAGCTGAGCATGTGACCATTAAAATCAATGGCAATGTTCATATTGGCATCAATGTCTTTAAGACTGAGGTCCTAGAAATCTAAACTGAAATTTCACCCTTTAAATTTTAAAGAAGTAAGAAGGCAGAAGCCCAATTTGCTACTTGACAGAAAACAGGCCAATTATTATAGAGCAAAATTCTATCTTTCTTATACTCATGTAACATTAATTAATATTAACATATATTCTTAAAAGTATACACTTAGTATCTCAAATGATAATGTAGCTAAAGAAGTCTTGTACTAAGAATGAAATAACTGCTAAGAATGAACATCTCATTTAAAGTTGCACACAAAGCTTTTAGAGGAAATTTGACATCACTGAAGGACATTGACAGATATAAATAAAATGACTGTTTGCAACCTAGCTCTCCAAAGTATGCAGAAATATCTGTATAGCAGATGTCTGAAAAACCTCACTAAGAAAATCCATCTTCCATTCATCAGCATAATTTACAGTCATTCAAATTAAATACATCTCAAAATGAATTTTGTAGAATAAATACCACTAAAAGCCGAGATTCTATAAAGTGCTGACTTCAAGAGACAGCCCTCTACTCTCACTGAAATCAACATCAATACAGAGGGCTCAGAACCATGTACAATGCGACCGTACTTTTGGGGGCTCTTAGGTAATTCACACACGTAGTTCCTTTCTCATTTGTTAGTTTCCTCAACTCTTCATAGTTCCAATCAGCTTTCATATGCCTGTTCTCAGACAGGACTAGATAGTCAAGGTAATTTCACAGTTAACTAAAGCTGCAAAGAAATTTACACCTCAAAAGATCAGTTTCCACTTATCTGAAGAACCTAGAATTCTAAACTTAAATAAAGAACAAATGCCAAATGCCTTTTAGTGCTTTGATAATTATTTTATTTTATGACAAAAAGCCTAAATCCATTTCTGTGTGAATTTATTTTATAGTAAAACAATCAAACTGGAGTAGAATGTGTAAATATTTTGATATAAATTCTGGTTTTAAGCAACCAGTTTGTGAAGGAGGCAATATCTGTTGATTTAACATTAATAAATACAGAACAATTCAACTTCGTACTCTTTCGTTTTGTTTTTAGGGAACTGGAGTTTGGGTTCTTAGGGGGCTTTTTGAGAGGTGGAATTGTTGGGGGGGAATCATTTGTTTATTTTTACTGTTTTCAGAACTATTCATTTTATCTCTCAGTGCTCAGCAAAGACACTCAGATGTACAGTGCTAAAATAATGGACTTGTTTATTTACTTATTTCTATTACTGAGGATAATTGTATGAAAAGAGTATGCAGGTCTTACTTCTCCTATCATACAACTTTTGCTTGATAAAACTCTTTGAAAATCCTGATTTACACTATGGTAGTCATTTTTTCTTGTCTGTTTTTGCTCTTGACTTCAGGTAACAGCTTGCTCCAAAATATCACAACTGCATGCTATATGCATAGCAACTAATGCTGATACCACAATCATTTTTTTAGAAAGAAATTGTGTTCCTTTTATGGACTGATACTGAGGCCACGATGCAGAAGCAAGGATTTTCATGGGCAATATTTTTATTGAACGAACTGCAGGATTGTCTATACTTAACAAATCTACACAGCTACAGTAATCATAGTGTTCCACATTCTCAGTTTTTACCGATTTTCACTAATAAATTCCCGTATTTTTTTTAAATAAAAACTGAGACTATGGAATACTAAGTAATCAACACCCAACACAGTAAACCATCAGAATCCACAGATCCTAAACATGTGCATCTGGAACGTGTTATTTTCATCTTGTGTTCCAAATAAACTCATTGAAACTACGTGAGTGAAAATGGACTCCCTGATCCTATTAAATAACTAGTCCTGATACTTGTGGAGGTCAGTGGAATCAAGATTTTAATATCAGTGATTTTCTCTTGAAGGGTGGGTTTTTTCCATGTTGCTTTCAATCCAAGTTGAGAGTCAAATTTTGCTCTCACTCATGCTTAGTGTAAATCTATTGAGTTCACATATTTTGGTATGCACCCAAAAAAAGTAAGAGAAAATTTTAACATCTGGCACGATAGGGTCTTGTTACACATTATGAATTGTGGCCAAGAACAGGTTTTTCCTTTCCTTTCCATTCGATTTTTTTCAAAGTTTCATAGTAGCTAGGGTCAGTAGGGACCTGAACAGATCATCTAGCCTGACCCCCTGCCACAGGCAGGAATGAATGCTGGGTTTACAAGGTCCCAGACAGGTGATCATCCAAACTCCTCTTGAATTTGCCCAAGGTAGGGGCAAGGGAAGTTAGTTCCAAATTTTGGCCACCTTAACTGTAAAATATTGCCTTCTGATCTCTAACCTTAACCTATTCTCCATCAGCTTATTACCATTGTTCCTCATCACCCCAGGTGGTGCTGGGGAGAAAAGGGCTCTGCCTATTTGCTGTTGATCTCCCCTGATGTGCTGAGGCTGAACAGGTTCAGGTCCTTCAGTCTCGCCTTGTAGGGCCTGTCCTGCTGCCCTCTCACCAAGCAAGTAGCCCTACTCTAAACCTTCTCCAGGCTGACCACATCCCTTTTTTGAAGTGCAACGCCCAGTACTGAACACAGGACTCCAACTGCGACCTAACCAAAGTCACATAGAGGGGGAGTATCACCTCTCTAGAATGGCTTGAGATGCACCTTTGGATGCACGACAAGGTATGGCTGGCCTTGCTGGCTGTGGTCTGGCATTGGCAGCTTTTTGTTTATATCAGAGATAAGATTAATTTACTCAGCGATCATAGCATGAAAAAAGAATACAAAGATCATACAGTTCATTACATATAAATGTACAAGTTATAGAAAAATAAATAGTGACACATACTAAAAGTTTAGGTCAAGATTGTGGCTTTGCCATAACCTCTGTGTATTGGACAGCATATGGACCCTAGGAGATTCACAAGGATGGAATTGTTCTGGGTGTATATATATTGCTATATTAGCAGAAAGTTACAGGAAAATTACTAGCTGATATGGTGTGGATGGTTGGTTCTACTACTCAGCTATTCCACATCCAACCACTTAAACTCTAGAACCATATAGGGCCAAAATACAATCTAAAGGAACTAGAATTTATGAAGTGTTCTGCAATTCTGGATCCAGTGTATAGCATTTACTATATGAACTGAATCTTAGAGTGTAATAATAGAATCTAATCGTGTCATTTTAGAATGTAAATACAAAGGACCCAATTATGTCATCTTTACTGAAACTCACTTGTAATTTACTGCATAAGAAGCATGTCTGCACATCGCTCTACATGATCGTAGCAGCATGCTACATCACTGTATAGCACACTATGGCAGTGTAGCGATTGTGTGAGTCCACATGTGATCAGCAGTCCTTCAATATAGCAGCATGCTTTCTCATTTTAGCAAGCCACTATGGTGAAGTAGCAGTGAAATCTAACTGTACTACATGCACAGCGCAGTACAAGCAGTTACCAAAAGGAAGTACTAAAGCATGGCACTGTAACAACATCATAATGCGATGATGTGTTGATGCACCCAAGTTGGACTACTTTTAACAAAACATTATTCATTGTAAAGCCAATGAATTATGTTTGTAACTGCAATAAACAGTGTTCATCCAAGCAATGCAACGCCTTTGGCACATATTTAGAAGAGGGCTGCAACTGATAAAAAGCAGCTGCAGCAGCGCTTCTGTTTTCCTATAGCTAGCCCAGGGGTGTCAAAGACATGACCTGTGGAATGGTTACAGCCACTGGAGCCTTATCAGCCAGTCCCTGGATGCTGCCCACATGCCTGGTGCTGATCCATATGCCACCTGCATTGCACACTGGATCAGCTCTGCAGGCAGCACAAGACATGGAAGGAATATGGAAGGAACATGGAAGGTGCACAAGACCTGGACAGTCCAGGAACCACATTGTATGTAGTTGCTAATCTGGCCAATTTGGGACACGCACTGTAACTGGGACCTATTCCAGCTAGTCCAGAAAGTACACAGCATATAGAACCTTCTCTATCCAGTCCAGGGAGCACACTGCCCATGGAGCGTGCTTCAGCCAGTACAGGGAGTACACTGCACATAGCACCTGTTCTGGCTGGTCCTGGATTAGACTGCATGTGGCACCCACTCTGGCCTGCATGCAGTATACATGTGGATCATGCTGTCCACTTGTCCAGCCTGGAACATGTGTACCATCTATCTGTTTTATGGGCCCTGATGAGTTCAATACCCCTTCTCTAGCCACATCACATCAAGTTGGAAGCTCATATGGAAATTAAGATACCCACACCACATTTTTCCCCTCAATAGAAATTCTAATTACAAATGCCTCATCTCTCTTCCAGGACTTATGCAAGAAATTGGCTTTGAAGCATGCATGTCAGTTAGCTGGTTTGTGCCATTTTAAATCCAGGTACTGTTGAGAGTGAGAGGGCCACAGTGATTATACCATTATCAAACCGTATTGTCTACTTATTAAATAGGAAAAGGAGTTGCCAAACATTTGATTCAAGAGGGTAAACTGTTGTAGGGAGGGTAAGAAAATGGTAAGAACAGAGTACTTTCAGTTTTTTAGGTGAAATTCAACTAAAACATAGCTCAGAAACTATCCATTTCATGGCACATACTTTTTTTCTCTAAGAGGCAAACCTCTGAACCACAATGCTCCTTGAACCTGGCACCCTATGTAATGCATCATAAAGGAAGTGGAATTGGAGATTGACTCATGCACTGGAGCATGTCTCAGGAGAACTGCTGAAAAACTGAGAAACCCTGTTTGAACTCAACTGCTGTAAAAGTGTCTAGAACTAAACTCTGTACAACAAAGTCAAGCTGTTGAAAGGGAGTAAGGGAAAAGGTTTGATAAAAAGACTGACTGTAACATGAACAGCTTGCCAACCATGACAAAACCCAAGTCAAAAAGAGTGCTGGCCCCAAAGAGTAGCAGCATGTTGGAGGCCCTATAATCTTAAATTACGACTGATAAATTCATAACATGAATGCTTCACAGTACTCCCCTCCCTTTATATACAACATAAAAATATGTGGTATACATGAGCATAGATCTGCAGCAATGGGTATCAGGTTTTTCCAAAAATAAATGATAAAATATGAGCATTTTGATTTCAAGTTCTCTAACATTGAGCATTACAGAATCTTTTGTAGCTTAAGCCACGCTTGAAAAATAACTTCTATTAGCCATAAAGATTTACTATGTAGTTCCTATACTCGATCTTAATTTGGTGTAAATTAATATAGTCCCACTAACTTCCAAAGACATCAATATATCCTTCCAGTTTTACGCCAGCTGAGGATCTGCAACCTATTTTTGGACCAAATACTGGGTTTGTAACTTCTGAAAAAGAGGAAGTTAAAAAGAAAATAACTGCTAATCAAAAATCTGAAGAGCAGGAGAGGCAATGTAACAAGTAAACTAACTTCCCTTAAACTTCATGCTGAAGAGGCTCTTTGGGGGATTTTTTTTCCTGCTTTCACTTACTTCAGAATCAGTCTATATTAAATCAAATCATTTCCAGGATATCCCTGATGTACAGTACAGTATAAGCTATAAAAGAATCTCATACTTCTTTTTCCACAGTGATTACAATTTGAAAAATCTGAAGCCTATGCCTCTAACATTCATGGTTGAATATGATTTAAGCAAAATTGATGAGTTTTGAATAAATTAAGGTCAAACATAGTTTTGCTAAAATTCTATCTCAGGGTTTTAGTAGGTTATAATCCAACCATAAAAAGGAAAAAGTCTTCACTTTGGAGATGAACTTTGTGTGTTCCAAGAATAATTTTTATGTGCCTGTTTCTTCATTACTAAACAAAGGCTTCTGTTTCTGAAGGTTTTTTCAGCAAGTGTCAGATCTGTAGTTTGATTAAGATCACACAAAAAATATCTGAAAAGAAAAAAATGCCATTTTTCTTATTGAGAAATTTGGTTACTAAAATGAAGATAGATACAACAGCATGAAATGAAAACTGTAAGCTGCTTCTTCAAAAAAAGAGCACTACCGATACTGACAATCTATCATTACATTTCCTGAACACCAGGCACCATTTTGATATGCAGGGAGCTGCCAGAGCATATCTGGAAAATTTGGTGAAGCTTATTCATAAATACAAAAGTAGAGTAAAATTCTCACTTACAGCAGGCCTGCTGGGAGTGGCATTTGCTCTGCCACATGAATCTTGTGCTCATAGGGTATTTTGTGCACTTCGCTCACTGTTGTTTACAAATAAGATTTGCCTTAAGTCACAGCAGAAGAAAATAAGATGCACAGCTTCTACTTATCCAGCAGTTCATATATCCAACACATATACAAGTAAGAATCCACATTTTGTTCTTTTAATCAATTTAATCCTTATTGCAGGGGGCCCATGATATGCCACTACAGTCACTGCCCGAGTTTCTTTCATGGTTCTCAAATAAACTCAGATGTACAGAAGAATTTTAAACAGCCTGCTGCCTAACTGATTAAGCATTTATAAAATAAACACAATATATCCTGCCCTTCCAGTCTCAAATGTGACAGTAAGTGAAATTTTTGGTTGAGATTTTTTTTTTCTTTTTGGCCAAAAATGCAGATTTAGGTTGATAAAACATCATACATTTGTGTCTATGTCTCCAAATTCTTTTAGTCAAAAAAAAAGAAAAAACAAAATAAAAAACTCAAGGATTCAGAATACCTTTCTCCAGTGCTTCTAAAATGAAATGTTTTCATTATTTTATTTTCAACTTCAAACAACATTTACTTTAGAAATCTACAGTTTTATTAAAAAATAACAGCTTCAGAGAGCTCAAAAATGGAATATTGCCTTTGGGATAAACTAAAAATGAGTCATGTTACTCCATAACTGTTGGTATTTCAGCATGCTTTAAAAAAAAAGTTCTTCTGAAGTTGAAATGCAATTTGATGTTATCTTTTGGTACTGCAAGGAAGCCAAAATAGTTCTCACACAGCCCTTCTCAAGCTCTTCCATGTTCAGGTCTTCCAATGTACCCTGGTTCCACAGTAATAGGCTCTGGTTCTTTCTTGACTCCCTTGTTGCCTTCTGCCAGACCCACTCTCTACCCTTAGCTTCTTCCACAAGAATTTCACAGCAGCAGCACCAGGTTCTTCCCAGTGCTTGAGGTGGGCAGCAGCCTGCTGTCATCCCATGGGCAGATCTGGAGGCACGCACCCTCTAGGAAGAGCCCAGCACAGCCCTCCAGCCCACAGCCCTCTTTGGGGGGCGGATTGCAACAAGAGCTGCACCCCTCTGTCCCACACTCCACACCCACTGACAGCTCTCCCCACTTTGCTCCCTGCTGTGAGTAGTTCCAGCAGTGAGCCTCAGTGAGAGGAAATAAGTTGTTGCCCCAGTGAAAGGGTGGAGGAGTAGCCCGAGCGAGGGGGTGGAGGAGTTGGACCCCAGTAAGCCCTCAGACATGGTGAGGCCAAGTTTTGGGTCAGAGGGAGACCCCACTAAGCCCTCAGACATTTTGAAGCCAAGTGTGAGTCAGAAAGAAAGACCTTTGGATGCCATCTGCGAGGCATGGGACATGGTATAGGGTAGGTCGGAGCTGTGTGTAACACCTTAGGCACTGAGACACTAAATGGGCAGCCTCCCACATTTTACATCAAGTTTATTACAAACAAGTCATGGCAGATGAGACAGGACAGACTGCCCTAGACAGAGTGGTGGGCTGGTATAGTGACTGGCCACAAGCCAGGCCCCTGTCACAATAATACTTGCTGCTCTGCCCCAAGAAAGTCTTTCGACCTTTCCTGAACTGTTCTGGACTGTCTCTCACAAATTAGCCATGCACCTCAGGGCACCTTCCAGATAGCTTGATCTATTGACCCTTCATCAAGCTCCCCGATTGAATGGGTTTGGAACAAGGACGCGCTGTGTCCGTTCTCCTGTCTTTCTAAGGCCAGGTACAGATATTACGCTTCTTTCTGTATAAGAGACTGGAAACTGATCTATACCTGTAACAGAACAGAAGTTTGCAACACAAAGACTGTTTTAAAAATTCTGAAACCTGGTCTAAGATTTGCACTTCCTCCCCACACCCCGCCAAGGGCAGATAAATCTATGTTCTGTTCACTACTGATCTAAATTATGCCGCTTACGTAAAATCACATAACTTAGATTAATTCCACCTTGGATTTTTTTTAATGTCTTTACCTAGCCTAAGAGAGGACAAGTGACCTATTACTAGTCTGTATTTATTCTGGAACTACCATAAGGTCAGATATCAACACCTACGTCTCTGGTTGATGCAGATACTCATCTTCTTCCAATAAGCCCATTCTTGCCCCAATGCCAGGGGGAGGTATCAGTGACTCCATTTCCCCCCTACACCATAGCCCAAGCCTCACAGATAGCATCCAGGTGACATAATGCTCCCAGCTTACAGCCAGACCAAGCTTAGCCCTCATTTTCAGGCCTCAGACACGCACACATTCATACCGCCCTCCTCTAACTAGGGTCTCTCATGCTCCACCCCCTTTCACAGGGTCTCTTTCATGCATCAACAACTTATACTGCCTTGCTTCCCCTTGGAGTGGGCCCCCTTGGCCATAGGCTTTACCTAGTGCACACCTTGGGTGGCAGACATACCGTCCTTTGGGCCTCTCCCATAACCCTCACCAGGGTAGTGGCCAGCCAATTACCCAACCAGGGCCACATTTGCCCTGGCCCCTCCTGGGGCAACTCTATACACATTCACACATACATACTGGGCCCCGAGCCTTCTGGCTTCCTCCTCACTGGGGCTCCACATCTCCGCCCCCTCACCGGGGCAATGGGCTTCCCTCCCTGGTGGGGGCTCAGGTGGCTGTAGCTGTGCCTGGCCCTGCCTGGGTCTTACACCCTCTTTGGGCTCTCAGGTGGCCATAGCCATGCCTGCCCCCCTTGTACCCAGAGTGTTGTAGGGCCTAAGGGTTAAAGCACCCTGACCTACCTTTCACTGGGGTGGTAACTGGCCTGGTATTTCCTGGGGGTTTCTGCACCACTGGAAGGCCCACCAGGCCATCCACTCCTGGCAGGGTGCACTTTTAGGTCATGCCCAGAAGCCTCCAAACCATCCCCTTTAAGCTCCTGCCTTCTCTATCCTGATTATTCTGTAACATCTTAAGGAATCACCTTAGTAATTTCTTTAAATGAAATTCTATCTAGTATGAGAATTTATTATTCCTTACACCTTAAATTTATAATAGGGGCTGGAAATGTACTGTCCTATTCATGTTATACTAATATCTGTAATTACAACCTTAAGGCAGTCATTCAAGCAATCAATTCCATATTTTGTCTAAAATCAGACATGGATTTTTTTTTTGCAGAGAGACATGCACATCATCTAGTGCTAGACATAGTTCAAATGTATTTTGGGCATCTGCAATCAACAGATTTCTCTCAAGTTAATGTTCAATTTCCAACATATACATTTTAGGGCTAAAAAATACTCTTTGTGGTGCAAATAGTGCTTTCCAGATGCCTTTCAGCAAGAAGTGGATTATGATCAGTTCCAACTACAACCTGCCTCCCAGAGACAATTAAATTAAACTATGTTAAGCCAGAATCTCTGTCCTTACTTAAGTACAATATTCTTTTGCAGCAATTCATTGGTCCAGAATGGCTTTGGTTCATACTGCTGTAAAGGGAAAATAATTTAGTGTCCCGCCACCCCTTACTTTTCTCTTAGTTATGTTATTTCCATTACGCAGAGTTACTTTTGTTTGCCAGGTTTTAGACCAGCAGTTCTGACTCTTTCCAGAGCAGCTTGGAGCCACTAATCATACCTGGGTCCAACCACCATCTGTGTAAAACTTAGTACCTCCATGAAAATTTAGCCAACCCAATAAAAATGGCAGCCTGAGGAAGGTTTCTCCCAAAGGGTGTATTGAATGAATGCATAAATATCTCTTTTTCCAAACATACTTACTAGAATTTTGCTGATGCATGGGCTATAAGCAAATATTTAGAATCAACCATCTCTCCAAAAATGTATCCCCTTGTAAGTAGTAAAAAATGTTCCCTTTCTTTGCACATTTATTTATTCTTTGGGATCTATACATAAGCCAAGAGCTTCATTTTTCCATGCAGTGACAAGTAAGTGTGCTCACTTGGTGGGTTCTACTATTTATTATTCCCAGAACAATGGGAATAATAAATAGTAATCCCTATCCTACTCCTCTTATCTCTGCCTTAATGAAAAAAAAAAAAAAACACCACTTTTCTAGAGGCATGAATCTTCGGACTGCTGGACATTTTCAGCTCTTCTGCATTCTGTTGAGAACTTCCTTATCCCCTGGAAGATGGATATCCTCTTGACCATCCTAAATGGTTTGATCTTCCACTCCTTCAAGAACTTTCCAATCATGCCAAGGCCTTGATACATTTCTAACCCCCTGTGGGGGCCGAGAATAGCCGGATGGGGCCACACGATGGAGTGGAATTAGGTACAGAAGCTTATTGGTTGAATTCAAAAGAACTTTACTTACAAACTGCAGTACAGGGACTCGCATCGATGCAAGCAGTGTAGGTACACTCCATAGGGTTACAAAACAAGTAGAAACCAGGTGGCAAACTGATGTTGTCCAAGCACGTAGGGCACAAGGTACGTCAGGATAAATGGCGACGGGGAGTCATTGTTGGTTGATCAGGCCTCCAAGTTTGCTCCGAGATACAAATGGAAGTCTCTTCCAATGAGCATGCGGAGTTTTCCAACTTGGGCAGAAACTTGCCCTAACTTTTATATGGCTAACGAGCAAATTGTCAGCTGCCGGGTATGAATAATTTACGGTAAGCCAATCGGAAGCATGCATGCAAAGAGTTCAGATACAAGCTTTGGAGGGAACTGATCATTGCACCAAGGGTTTTTCCCGCTACACGGGGGAAACCCCTGCACCGAATGCTCGCATTGTGCTGAGAACTCTGCAGTGTCAAGGCACTTTTACTATCTGAGCACAGACATGCCCCCTTGCCGATGGCACAGCTGAAGCTGGAGCACATGCAAGTCAGTCAAGCCGTCATTCTGTCTGACGGGTTCACACGGTAGGTAGGTGTAAATAAACATAGACAATGAAACAAATTCACTCTCTATAGACCATACCAAACAATAACCTATAAAAATATAAATGCACATAACTATATTTGTCATAAAGAGTTCAATCATCAGGACTTCGGTGGGTGTCATGATGTGAGTCTCGGAGTATTCTTTCTCTCCCTCTCTAGTCTGGCTCCAGCACGCGCTCCAGATCCCAGACCTATGGAGAAAGAAACTCTCTAAACAATTAGTCAACTATATTACAATGCCATATTTGCGTTTCAGATTCTAACATGATGATTCATCGTCTGGCTTAGCTGAGTATTGGAAACCCAGTTCATACGCCAGATTCTATTGACCCTCATCTCCCAAAATTCACAACTGCTTTTTCGTGAGCCTTGAATGATGCAGGAGGAATCTGAACATGGCTTGTTCCTCCGGCATTCTCTGCATCAATTGTTGTTCCCAAGAACTAGAATTGTATGGGGATCGGTGCTCAGTCTTGCTGGACATTTCTATGTCTGGCTTGATGAGGTCTTGCAGTCGCGGGAGTTGTCGTAGGAGATTGCCTGCGGGTTGTCCAGCCAATGGGTTTAAAAGGATCCGCAAAATGATGGAAGTCTTTCCTCCATATATTTCGATGCAGGCTTCTATGCTACTGAGCGTGATTGGAACAGCTCCAGGATCTTGCAAATAATGGTGAGGCCGTGGTCCTCACTGCTGGGGTGTTGTCAGTCCCAGTGCATGTGTTCTAGGGTTCCACACGCAGTACGAAATTCCTATGACCGCTAGCAAGATCTGTTCCATGTTGACTCTTGGTGAACAGCCCCCATGCCAGGAGAATGACTTCTGGCTGGCCTGACCTGCAACAAGCGTTGGAAGCGGAATGGGCCAATGAGGGTTGCACATTACCATGTCAACGTCAGTAGCATACCCTTCGCTCCACGAGGCTTGTCTGGTCAGAAAATCTGTCTCTTCTCGTTTCACCAGGTCAGATCCAAACTCCACGACCAGGCATCCCATCCACATAGCTAAGGTTTCTTCTGGTCTCATCTTTGACCTCTTGCATAACTCCTGCAATTCAGTCCAGGTCTCGGTGTGATAGGTGTTACCAGTGATCCAGACTGCACTCTGCGCACCAACCACTCAGCTTATCACTGCCACGGGGTTCGTGGCCATCTGAGTCGTCGCTGCATCTGACGGGGAACTTGGGCACAGCTTGTTTCCCTTTGCCTCCTTGTTGTAGCCCAGAGGCAGGTCTGTGGGGAGCGATGTCATCTTGGGAGGTGGAGTCGCTACTTCCTCCCGTCCGCCGGTAGCTCCTCCCTTCTCTTCTGGATTCTCGGGGCGGCTCCCCTCTGTTTCATTGCCATCTTGAAATGGCTGAGGACCGGGGTTTCTTTCCGCTGCTATCTGTTCAGCTGCATGAATGGCAAGCAGTTAGGCTTCCAGCTCTGCCTTTTCCCACATTAGAGTTGTTACCATGCGGAACATTACACACAACATCTTCCCCTTCCTGTATTCTGAGCCGATCCGCTTAATCGTGGAGTGATCTTCCGCCTCTAATTTTCCGTGGAGCTCAGAAAGAAGCCCGGATCTCTTAGCTGGGGCACTAGGTCTAAATTAATTAGCGCTGGCCCTTTGCTCTCCTGCACGAAGCACGTGCAGCGGGCAAACTCCCGGCTCAGGGCAGTGCTTTCTTCACTTGGCTTTTGTCCAGTGAAGGGTTCAGTGCCCTCTTCCTCTCGGGGTCCGAATAGAACCCGCTCGCTTCCCATCACACATCCAAACACGCCAGGGTGGAGATGAACTTCCCACTCTTTCGCAGTTTCCCCTTCTCCTTCAAGTGAGAGGTAACCGTTCACGAGTCTTCCACCCGTTCCACCCACCTGGTGGTAGGCAATGTGTGCGCCTAACTCCACAGCGTTCAGCACGTGGCATTTCCCACTGTGCCAGGGCAATTCTTAACTAATTCCAACTCTATTGCATGTTCCCCAGATACTGATCCTGTTCGTGACACCACGTGGGAGCCAAGAATAGCCAGATGGGGCTGCACGATGGAGTGGAATTAGGTACAGAAGCTTATCGGTTGAATCCAAAAGAACTATACTTACAAACTTCAGTACAGGGACTTGAGTCGATGCAAGCAGTGTAGGTACACTCCGTAGGGTTACAAAACAAGTAGAAACCAGGTGGCACACCAATGTTGTCCGAGCATGCAGGGCACGGGGTACATCAGAATAAACAGCGGTGGGGAGTCGTTGTTGGTTGATCAGGCCTCCAAGTTCACGCCAAGATACATGTGGAAGTCTCTTCTAACAAGCATGCGGAGTTCTCCAACTTGGGCGGAAACTTGCCCTAACTTTTATATGGCTAACAAGCCAATTGTCAGCTGCCAGGAATGAATAATTTATGGTTAGCCAATTGGAAGCATGCATGCAAAGAGTGCAGATGCAAGCTTTGGAGGGAACTGATCATTGCACCACGGGTTTTTCCCGCCACACGGGGGAAACCCCTGCACCAAATGCTTGCATTGTGCTGAGAACTCTACTGAGCACAGACACCCCCAAACAGCCACTTTTTCCCCTGGTACTAAATTGTTTCTTTTACCAGTATATTTACCCATGTACGTATTTCACATTGTGAATAAGAGTGCTTCTGTAAGCCCTGAGCTACATCAATTTACCTTCTTCTGTCTGTAGGTTTTTCAGTGCTAACATTACTGTCTTTGGCACCTGTGTCCAACTTAAAATTAATAACTGTTCCACTTACTTTCAGACTGATAGTCCATTAGTCTTCAACTGAAGCACTGTCCATTGCTCCTATGAAGCTAAACTAATGGTGCTGGTGTCATTTTCTTTGTCCATGCTGTGCAAAATCAGCTGGTACTTGCCAGCTTTTGCAGAGTGATGCAATCCATTGTAGCTTGTTATCTTTTTCCAAGCACCAGGCACTGCCTTGACTTGTGATATTTGCCACAGCATGCCCAGCTTCATGTAGTGTTTTTGTGGACTTTGGCTTTGCGCTCTGCATGCATTTCTGCATCAGGTCTCTTTTCTTTTTTAAGCATTTTGGATTCTCTCACAAAGTCACAGTTTCTGAGTACTGTTCACCCTCCATAGGATGACATCATTTTCTTGGCAAAGTCTTGGGTGTTTTCCAGTAGTCTCTCTCTGAGTAGTTTGTCCCAGGCCCCAGCCACAATCTGCTTCTTTACTCAGTTACCCTCCAACCTTAGATCATTCAAAACTCTTCTATGTCTTCACCTTTTTGGGGAAATTGTTTAAAATCATATTGCTAGCATGTTTCATTTCATTTCATAACAAGTAAAGTAGTACTCCACAAATAGCTATATTAGTTTCAGAGCCTCCTCTACCAGAATTAACTGATGGCTATTAAAAACATCATGGGTTTCAAAACCAGCTGTTTCCTTAAAGTTATCTTTTGACTCTCCCTTTCCCTAGCATCCATTGTTTATAAAGACAGAATGGAGCATTGTTAAAATCTTTTCCAGTTTGTCTTCCACGCTCCCAGAGTTTCCAGTTTTTAACTGCCCCATACTTCCACTCAAAATAATGTTTTGGACTGCTTAAATCTTAATCTCATGAGCTGGGCAGCCAAGGAAGTTGACAGAGGCCTGCTTTATTCAGTGCCTGTATTCCAACTTTGTATGCCATGAGCCTCCACACAACAGAACAACCCCTTTCAATAAACACTAGTGACAGATCCTTAAGAGCTTCTCATGCAGATGAGCCACAGGTACCAAAATAATAAAATACCACCAACAAAAATATGACAGCTGTCCACATCAACCCACTTCCTGTCACATAACCTATTACCCTAGCAACCCTTGCAATATATGGGTCAATCAGTTTGCTCTCTCTTTAATGACAGAGTAGATGCACTAACTTTAAAACCCCTACTACATCTGGCTGCCTCCTCAGCATACAAACACTACTTTAGTCTTCTCTGGACTCAGCCTCTGTCAGTGGGCCCTGATTTAAGGCATTACGATCACTGAGGCTTGATGAATAAGTAGTTCCAACTTCACCAGATGTTTCAGTAGAAAGAGATTTGGATGTCAGCAGCACATTTCAGCTACTGAAACCCACACCTCCTCACTATTCCTGTAGATAGTTTCAAAAATGGTTTAAGCAGGAGGGACACCAGTTGTACCCTGTAAAAGAGACTTCTACACTACCATCTGGGATTTCCCAAAATAAAGCTCTATAACAACTAGCTACTCATGCAGATGTGTTACAAAAACCTTGTGCAAACTCACAACTCATTGTTTGTGTAAAATATATACAGATAGAAATAACAACAACACAGATACTTTGAAAAAGTCAGTAATTGTAAAGAGCAAAGGGGGTGTGGAATCCTTTATCTGAAATGTGACTAAATAATATGACTAAGCACTAGGGAACAGCAAGGATAGTGGCCCTGGGGTGTGCAGGGGAGAGCGGGGGAGGATAGCTACCAAACATTCAGGCCCCAAAACAGGAGAAGTGTATAGTTTTTACTCTGTCTTAATGACTGGAGCAACATCTGCAGCCTTAATCGCCTCCCAAAAGTGGGCAAATATAAGCATCTTAGCTATTGGTTGAGGTCAAGTGAAAAACTTAACATAACGGAAAAACGATGTCTCAAGGGTAAAAACATGGAGAGATGGAGTATTTTCTGTACCTGATTTATGCTCAGATGAGAAAATGGGTGGGGGTCTTCAGTTATGGCCCTCCAATAATCACAGACCAGACCTGATTTAGAGTAGATTCCAAGATACTGTAACTTTTGCTACTGCTTCAGAGTTATTTAATGTGAAAGATTGTTATGGTAGTGAAGGACTGTAATGGTAGAGCAGAACTCTGCTATATTGCTCACTTCTCCCACACCAATATACTTCTTTATGCCCCCAATATGATCTTATGGCAGGAAGGTAATGGACTTAGGTAGGGGAGCTGGTTGCAGCACTGAAAAATTCTCTGCTGGGACTTGAAGTGGGATAATGCCAAATATATGTCAGTTAATCTGTGGCTCTGTTCAGGAACCAACATTTGAAGTTGATTATCCCACTGTCAGCTAGTATCCCGTGTTCATGTGTGGGGGAAGTCAACTGGCAAACTTATGATAGAATAGCTCCATCAGTTTCAGAAATCCATAGATATCACTGACCCAAGACTGCCTTCAATAATTAAGGCTAGCTAGAGCTCAGACATGAATTAGAGTGGATTCCAATGTATGGTAAATAAACATTAATTAAATAAATATATTAGATAATTATCAACCGATACAACTAGTGTAGTTCTACATGTGCATATATATGTGTGCATTCATACAGATGGTCCTGAATCAAGGATATACTTGGGATTTAAGAGGTGGCTTAGAATGCTCACTGAGTGCCTGGAGTTGGTAGGAGGGAAAGGAAGGGGAAGCAGAGAGAGTATGCTGCCCACGCTGGATGGGGAAGTGGGGAACACCATTTTAATACCTCATACTGGTAATAGAACTTGTAGCAGCCTTTGCCAATATTGACTCCAAGCTCTGCTGACACACTGATGGACCTGAAAAATGGGAGAGGCTCCTGAATGGCTCTGTTCTCCTCTTCCTTAGACAGCCTAAATGGTAATAGCCTTGGGTGGAAAGTAATTGTTTGCTTTCTCATGTAAAATAACACTAGTCCTTTTCCCCTACCCCAGCTCTTCTGCAGCATATACATAATGCTAGTGAGAGAACTGTGATACATTTAGCATGCTAATGAGATGGAGCTCTACCTGTCTGGCCTAATTATTCAAGTGGCAATAATAATACTTTTATTTATTTATTTATTTTTAATCATCCTTGTCAGGTTTTATCTTCTCAGCAGGGCAAATTAGCCCATATTAGGCTTTAGACTGGTACAGCCAAGGTGCATATGGTACCCACATAAGCTTATTTATAGCTAGCTTGAGTACCTCCTAGAGATGTGAATATCATTTAAATAATTACCTATTTAAATTGTTCTATTGATACCAGTTACATGGTTAACTGAGTGGTAACACATAACTAGCACCCACATGTTGCAGCTAGTCCTCCTCCCTCCCTAGTCAGCAATATACCACAGGGAGAGGGAGCCAGAGACAGAGCCATATGCTGCAACTAGCTATCTTCCTGGGGCACCACACCACTTTCCTTCCCTGCCAGACTACATCCGGCACTAAATGTTAACTGTAATGCATTAACAGTATAAATATACTTGCTGTTTAACCTTTCACATCCCTAATGCCTCCCCACTCCACTGCAGTAAACATATTCACAGATTATAAATTCTGATGACACCAATTCAAGATCTCAACCAAAAGCAATTAACCTTAAAACTGTGATATGGTTTAGATTATTGCTTAAAAAAAAAAAATCACATTTCACTTTTATTCCTGTTGTTTCATTTTTAAGGACTAGGGAACAGCCAAGGAAGTTGAAAAATGCAGCACAATTAAGAGACAAAAATAAAGTCAGCAACCATCCCTGATCATTCTATCAAGACCTTTCCTGAACGCTCCAGATTAAAATAGCTTTGGAATGTAAATTTGTACTCCTGCGCTGATTAAATTCAACATCTTTAGACATCAGATAAAAGTAGCCATAGTTCAATCATTACCCCAAGTTCCAGAACAAGTAAAGTAAAACAAAACTGTTTTAAAGGAAGAATAAGCATTAGTATCACAGTAGCCAACCAAGCTTTGCTTTCTATCTGCTAACCGTTGTTCAGCAATGAACAAAACCTGCTGAGTTCATCAAAGAGAGATGTATTTTAGTGCTACCCTAACCTCCAGATCACTGCGAATCTAATCACAAGAGAAAAAACAAACAATAGTTTAATGAATTTGCTGGAAACGGGACAACTGTTTTCTCATTTCTTATACCTCCAGAGGCATGTAAATCCAGTCTTAGACTTGGAAACAATTGATGTACATACAGTCCACAGGCTGAGGTTCAACTGTTAATGGCTTAGATAATTACATAACAAAAAAACAGAAAAAATTAATGCTTTATCAAGTATTTGTCACTGTGACTGGTATGCTACTTTTAATAACAGTAAGTCAGATAACCATGTAACCATGTAAACTTGGATTATATGCATACTAGTTTACTAGTTTCCTTATTGGAATATTCTATAATATTTGCTATTTTTCTTTCTTATTTCCATAATATAGCTTTCTGTTTGTACAGAGACTCTTGTGTATTCATCTTTTGAAAAACATTGGAGGGGGACACAATTTCTTTCAAGAAGGTCTTGAGGAAAAATCTTAATTTCAAAGAAAACAAATTTCTTAAGAAATATCTGTTAACATTGCATGAGGTTTCAGAGTCCCATCTAGTGGTCAAAAAATAACTTTATTGCATTGAGAAAACAAATACATCTTATCAGCAACAAATGGAACAGATCTGAAAAATGTATTATCTGCTTAAATTTACCAGTCATATCATTATGTCAGGACTAGCTCTAGGCTCAGTGAATTTCTGGTAAATATAAGCATCACATGTTAAGGTGCAGTTATATACTAGATTTGCTTCAGACCACTAATAATCTTCATAAAGAGAGATTCATTGCTTCTAAAAACTGGGCTCATGTAAGGAAAGCTATTATTGATTTTATTTTGTAACTGTTTCTGCTTCTTGAGAATATTCTCTTGTGGTAAATATTGTTCTGTAACGATATCTGAAAAGTACCTGGTGATGCTAGCATTATAAACAGTGCTCTACAGATACTGTGAATTATATTACCATTGATATAGTCTTAAAAGCAAACAAGACAATTCTATTTTCTTGCCCCAATACAGCATCTCTCTTGGACTCTCCACTGCAGAGTTCTGAGAAAGTCCAGTTCTTCCAATTAGGAGGAGGCCTTCGTTGCCAAAATGTATGGGACTTATAATTATGTTGAGACGTTGGAGCAGTTGAGGCCTCTCAGGGTGAGCTTGAGCCCTGCAGAATGCTGATGTCAAAGGCTGTCCCAAATCAATCCAGCTATAAATGGGCACCTGGCCATTCTAGCTGAGGAGTCAAAGATGATTGGACATGATGCCAGGCTTCCACTTCTTTGTGTGCTTTTATCACAGTACCATTATGGGCCACTAGGCTCAGGAAGACCTTTGACCTTGAATTTGGAAAAATATGCATATGTTGTGACTAGCTGCCATTTAACAGAACACTTTTGTATGAATCCAAGAATAGTGACATTCATCATTTTACTATAGCTCCTCATTTTGATCACTTTAGTCAAGATTTTCAGATGCTTTAGGCATGGCATCAGCAAGGGTTGGCACATACACAGCACACCTTCAGCCTAGGCCAGTTGTCAACTGGGAGTATGCCTACCGGGGGTACTTGGCAAGGCACCAGGGGGTGTGTGGCCACCACTTCATGACCGACTGCCAAAGGAACACCCCCTACCCCCACTTCACACCCAGAAGGGGGTACCCACCAGAAGGGGTATTGTCCTTAAAAAAGGTTGAAAACCCCTGGCCTAGGCAGTGGGAGTAAGCAACGCATTTCAAGTCAGTTATCTCCCTGCTTTCTGCTTTGTTAGGAAAGGAAGTGGGAGGCACTAGTAATTTGCTCTGGTCTATAGAAGCATCAGATTACAATGTGTTATGCATCAGCTCAGTTTCACTTCCTTTTTTAGGACGTGGGGGGCAGGCAGCAGGGGGAACAGGCACCAGGGAGAGGCATGGGAGAGGGTAAGGAGCTCAGGGGTCCTTAGACCTTCCAGTGAATAGATTCTATACCTAGAAAATTAGAATAGATTTATAATTTCCAGGTATAGAATAAAAATTACTGGGGGCTCATCTTATCTTAAATTCTAAGTCACTGTCAATTTGAGTAAATTTGGTCGTTCATATCTTGAATTATAACCAGTTGAATTGTAATGTTAAACACAAAACTCCTGAGCTGCTCTATAAAAATCCTTGTAAAGTTTTTTCATTTCATATTACCCTGTAAGTAATGTCAGAGCTAGTTGAGGAAAGGAGAAGGATCCTGAAGAACATAATTATAAATGGTAAAGTTTTATATCAGAAAACAATATGCCTTCCTTCCTAAATCCCAACTCAATTTGATCTTACATTCAAGCTACCTGTTATAAAAGTGTTGTACCCAAGAAGAATTTTCCATTCTGGACTCAATTTACCATATGGTATTATCACTATGTGGAATATGTTGAGGATCCTAAAAACCTCCTTGTCCATTTGCCAGCTAGAATATATAGTTTCAAGAAAATTCATTATTCATTAGGAAATGGGTTTTAAAAGTACTGTCTCTGATTTAGATAGTCAATATCAAAAATTAATTGAAAGATTAAAGTAGAAGAAGAAACTAATAAAAAGCTTCAGACCACATATTAAACTGTAGTGCACTCTAGATTCATCAAAGACATGGAATTGGCATGCATAACAGAAATTACATTTAGGTCAAGGCGATTATTGCATTATTACACTGGCTAGCTGAATTATATCCAGTCGAAGAAAGACTAGTGTCTG
The DNA here is from genome assembly GCA_030014935.1 of Caiman crocodilus. Classification (NCBI taxonomy): domain Eukaryota; kingdom Metazoa; phylum Chordata; order Crocodylia; family Alligatoridae; genus Caiman; species Caiman crocodilus. The sequence goes on from JAGPOW010000290.1 coordinate 20,232,778, forward strand.
AGCCTGGGTTATGAAGTGACATTACATAAGAAGCACAAATGTGTTGTACAGCTCCCTCATTAATTTAGTTTTCTCTGACATTTCGAAGTAAGCTTGACTGAAATTTTGTTTAGCTGTATTCGGAATACAAATCTATTTTAAAAAAGAAAGAAAGAAAATCTGACTGGGGAAAAAAACCAAAAAAGGTATGGCATTGAGAAATCCTGCTTATAAAGAGATACTTGCAATACCCCCTACCATTTGCAACAAAGCAGTATGACAACCACTATAATGTATATTATAGGATATTAAAATTGACATGGGGAGAGATAATTCATGCCCTCAATTCATGTAAACTTGTATTAAGCTAATGAGGGATCATACTTTTACTACGGTCATATGAATGAGGTTTATTTCCCTGAGTAAGACTTTTACATGTATTGGAATTCCATATTGAAATTACATGCATTTGTCACCATCTTGTGAATAAATAACCCCTGGAAAATAGTAATGGTTCATGAGTATGGTTTAATTTCTCATAGGCTGAATGCTTCATTTTTAAAGCTGACTCTCTTACTTTTTCTGTGCCTTGACAATTAATCTAGTAACCTGTCATATTGGTTGATGTATTCAGGCATTCTTACCCCTTTTCCCAGAAAAGAAATTGTATCAACGATACCTGTGCCAGCAATGGTGGATTTAGCCTTGTTGATCAAATCAATGGGTGCCTATACACATGTTCAGGGGTTGGGGCGGGGGGGGAAAGTTTAATTAGAGTGGTTCCCAGAGAGCTGCTCTAATTAAAACACTGAAGCATCACATGTATTAAGCCCCCAGACATTTAAAAAAGGCTGCAGGATGCTTTAACTGTGCCCCAGCAGCCATTTTTAAACCCATGGGGGCTTAAACGCATGATGTTGCGATGATGCTAGAGGTTTCTAATTAGAACACAGACAGGACTCGATTAATTGAGTCTGCTCAATTAATGTTCCAATTAGACCATGTTGGAGCACATGTAGACACCCAGTTGTTGATAGAACTAACCACTGTTGATTTAGCATTGTTGATAGAACTAATACTCTTAAGTTTGCTAAATTCATAGCTACGAGTATACTTTAGAAAGTAACAGCAACTTCAGAATAAATCCATTTTGTTGCAGTTATAATTTACTGGCCCACATCATTTCTCTACATAGTTGTAAATGATGGTTGTATTCAACAATGCCACTATCAGCATTCCCCATTACTGTGTAGTTTTGTACTCACTGCACACAAAATGGTTTTATTTTGAAGTTGTCATTATTTTTTGGAACACCCTCATAAATATTCTCTCTCTCTGACACACTCCCCTCCAGGTATTACTGGGTCTTTTCTATCAAAAAAAAAATCCTCCAAACCAAGTTATTTTTTGTTCGATATTAATCAATGCTAGCACTAGCAGATACCAATTGTTATATACAAAGCTCAGGGCTTCTACCATTTTTACCACATCATCATCTTTACACACTGAAAAACAAATTTAATTGACATGCCTTATATGAAAAAAAGTCTAGCCCTACCCACATTCCTGATCCCAACACAGATTCTAAATTGGCTGGATTTTTTAAAAATATAAATCCTTGAAGTAGACAAGGTTTCTGAACATCAAGAATCTTTGCCCCAAAAAAGGACTCTCCAGTGCGCTTTCTTTGTGAAAGTGAATACAGATATGGGATACCTATTATTAATCTATATCTATCTACAACTTGCTCAAACACTAAGAGGTAGCCCATGAGCAGTGTTATATGGGGTTATCAGTGTCACTGTTGTGGTTATTCTTGTCTGGTATTATTGATATACTGTCAGCATTGAAGTGTCAGGAACTGTGGTGCCAGCAAAGTTGCAGCCCATAGTTCCCAGCATTAATCTTGTCTTAAAGAATGACCACAGGATCAGTTCAATGTCAAAGGTTTGGCAAGGTTTATTGTCTACAAGCACAGCCCTAACACATTTTGGCCTAACAAGTATCTCAGACCAGGAGCTAAGGCATTTGTACCCGTGACAAGGTAGTCAGCACAACATCACACAGGCTCTCCCAAGGCACTGGAAAGTTTCCCTGCTTTCTAGTTCTTTTATCAAGTGATCATAACAAATTTACATATTGCCTTCTATCTGTATCTTGAACTTCTCAAACCATCATGTACTGTGGGCTTGCTTCACATTCTGACCTGGTTGTTCCCACTCTGGCCTTATCATCCTGGTACTGAACTACCATCATCTCCCATTCCCATCCCTTGGCAGGAGTGCATATCTGACCCACATGCCAAGTTTTGTTTATGTGAGGAGTTCATACATTGGTCAGATTTGCTCTGACCAGTGCTATAGCAAAGGCTTTCTGTCAGCAGCTTATATTGATCAATGCTCCAGTGAGGCCTATAAACAGAACTATCAAATAAAAACAGAAAACCACTTCTCACAGCTCCAACAATAGAATGTGTATCATTATCCATACAGATTATTACTTCTCCACAGTGTTCTATCACAATGTAATTTTTACTCCCTCCCCCCCAATCCTGTTTAATTATCATGTTTCAGAGTTGTTCAGGTACAAGTATGAATCAAAACCACCTAATCAACTAATAATAATGCATCTCCTTTCATATAAAACACTCTTCAAAAGGATACCAATTCTAAGCATCATTTTAGATATGTTTTTAAGGGCTGAATGTTTAGGTGTCTAGCCCCCAGAACCCTCCATGAGGTGCCTAAACTTGTACACAGTACAAGGGGGCAGTTAGACACCTGAGGATGGAGCCATCTATAGCTACCTAGTAAGAAATACTGATAATAGGTGTGTAGCTGCAATCCCACTTCATTTACAGCTTTGGAATCTGACCCAGGTCTTCAGTAATATACCTCCAGCTACTTGGGGTCTACAGGATGGGTTTATGTACAGGAATTAGGTCTCTAAAACTAATAGTTGTCATTCCCATTCCCCCCCCCCCTTTCTATTGCAATATCTGAGTAGTTACCAAATATCTGTTCAGGAGGGGGCAACCAGTTCAGTTCCTGCCCTCAGCTTAAGAAAGTTCAAAACTACATTGCTTATTATCCAAGCTATATACTACTCTAAAGGAGGAAAGGGCACTCTCCACAGTTCTTTTTTGAGTCTATGCCACTGTGCAGCAAATCATTTCAGATTCATTGGGCAAGCGAGAAAACATAAGACAAAAACTGCCTCTTTAGACTAGCAGTCTAGAAATTCACCTGTCTTGCTCTCCTCTCACCCAGTGAACGTAGAATCCTTTTCCACAGTAGCACAGCTTTAGCAGAAAGGATGGATACTGCCCCCATGAGAATAGCTCCTAGCCCATGTAGTGAGAGCGTAGTGCAACTTGGGTGGCTAAGAGAGATAACCAGTCTTTGCTACCCCAGTCAGTCTTTGCCGCAGGGTCTATGCACCAGTGGCCAGAGAAACCAGGCTGATGCAGACCTGCACCACCCATCCAAAGGAACTGCGTTCTGAGACCACCCTGCTTCCCAAGCCTATCCCCAACCTCCTGCACTCAGCACCCGATTCCCCTACGCCTCTGTGGAGAATTTTCCCCAGGGTTCAAACTCTTTAGTCTGATTACTCTTTAGTCTTTTACTCTCAAAATCTGATGAGAGATTTGAACTTCTGCAGCCTGGGGTGGGAACTGAACTTCAAGTCTGCCTAAACCTTGCTTGGTGTTCCTGTATCCTGTCCTGAATCTAGGCCCCTCAGAGAACATGTCTAGCTGTCATGGGTCCTGAAAATGATGTCAAAACCCAAAACCTAGGTTATATTAGGGTTATCAACTGAACTAATGGTAGAAACAACAGAAGTTTTCAAAAGCTTCTCTAAAATAGCCAAGAGCTTGAAGTAACCCTGGAAAAAACAAAAGATGTACATTTCCTAATTGAAGAACTTGTCCAGGCCCCTCACTTTATTTACTGTATTTTTGGCATAATGCTAACACTTTACTAAAATGTTTTGGGGAATCCTGTACAATATATGGATTACATTTGATATTAGTATTAGTTACTATTAGTAACCTCAAGCTCCAAGTCCATTCCATTTTGACAGTAAAACCGGTCTTTGCCCATCTTACCCAGCATCTGAAACTATTTCCGAGGTTTGTACACGGGCTGAATGTTTAGGTTTGTACACGAGTATTTAGTCATATGTATTTAGTATGATGCTCCAGCATTGCATATGAGGGGACAAAATAGGAGGAGTTGTTTTTTTGGTAGTAAAAATTCCAAGAAGGGGTTTGTGATCCATTCAGCTTTCAAATTTGTGGCCATAAACATAATTATGAGTTTTTTAACTTCTGCAATCATTGCCAACGCTTCTCCATCAATTTGTGTGCAATTCCTCTCAGTTGAAGTCATCGTTCCTCAGTAAAAAGCAACAGGTGCCATCAGGCAATGTGTGACTGAGGACAGTGCCAACACCACATGGTGAGGCATCACAAGTAATGGACAGTGGCATCTGCTCATCATAGTGAGCAAGAACAGAGTCTGATGTCAGAAACTTCTTGATGCCCTGGAAGGCTTTGTTGTGCTGGCAAATCCATTTTCACTGAGCTCCTTTATCCAGCAAGCAATGAAGAGGCTCTGCTATGGTGGCTTTGTCTTTCAAGGAGATGTGATAAAATTTGAGAAGTCCTAAGAATCCTTGAAGATCGTGTCTGCTTTTTGGTATAGGGTCATCATGTACTGCTTTTACCTTGTCTTCAACTGGTTGAATGCCAAAAGCATCAATTTGATATCCCAGAAAGTTGATACTGGAAATTCCCAGTTGACACTTCTCTCTTTTTACTTTGAAAGTATGGAACAACCCCAAGAATTCCTGCTAGCATTTTCTCCATGAACCACTGGAAAATTCCTGGTGCCACAGAAACTCCAAACTGGTGACGCTTGATACAGAACGCTCCCCGGTATTTATTGTCTGGGTCTCAGGAGCCTTTGTCATCCACTATCAATTGCTGATAGGCTTAAGTGAGGTCAAGTTTGATGGAAACCTTCCCTCCTGCAAGAACAGACAGTAACTGGTTAATGGCAGGCACTGGGTGCAGGTCCTGCTTAAGTGCTTTATTAACAGTGCACTTACAGTCCCCACAGATGCAAACACTGTCATTAGGTTTTAAAACAGGAACAACTGGTGTGGCCCAGCTTGTAGGTAGATTGGCTTAAGGACCCCCTTGCGTGATAAGCCTGTCTAATTCTGCATCAATTTTCAGCCGCAGTGTGAAAGTTACATTCCAAGCCTTCATAAAGATAGATGATATCACAGGATCCATTTGGAGCATCACAAGTGGACCAGAGTAAGTTCCTAATTCCTCAGAGAATACCTGGAGAAACTGCCTTGCAAGCCTTTCCAGACTTTCTGTGCAGAGATTGTGTATGCCTTGAATACTGATTCCCAATGGCAAAAACAAATTTCTCCCCAGAAGACTTTTGCAGGAACCCTTAGTAACAATGAGGGGTAGATGATGTCTAATAGATCCATACTGGACATAGACACTGCAACTACCCAAAGTTTTCACAATCTGTCCATTGTAGTCATGCAGGTGACGCTCAGGTTTCAGCAAAGGTGAAATTCACTGAATTTCACTGAAACCCTCTCCCCAGAATGAACCCTACAATGCTGAACATGGGGGCTTTGGTCGACAGTACAAGGAAAACACAAGAAGAGAAAACAGGTAAGAGTTGCCAAAATCTGGAATGGGCTTCCCAAGGAGGTGGTGCTCTTCCCTACCTTGCGGGTCTTTAAGAGGAGGCTAGACATACACCTGGCTGGGGTCATCTAACCCCAATGCTCTTTCCTGCCGAGAGCAAGGGGTTAGACTCAATGATCTGCTAAGGTCCCTTTAACCCAAACATCTATGAATCTATGAACTTTTGGGCATAAAATCACCTGGAAGGAACTGATGATGCAGGCACCTGCCCCAGTGACCAGAACGTTACAAACACAAGGAGTTGAAGTATTTCCCTCCTTTAGACATTTTCAGAAGTTCAAGCTGAAAGGGAACTGTTCACACCAGGAAGAAGTTGTGCCTGAATACAGCTCCCTCTGAGAGACACTTCAGTGATAGGTAATCTAGAATGCGGGGCACTGATTTTAGAAGTCGGTTGTTTAATAATGTCTGCATTTCTTGTGCTTTGTTAAGCAATGGTACATTGTGAAATTCTGTTCAAAGTCTGAGTTGTCTGTGGGTCTCATTATCCCAGAAAGGGCACCTGATGGTTGTTTGTATCCCAGGAACATCCTAAGAACCTTAACATTGAAGGTAATGCCTGTGGCTCTAACCAGACACCAAATGCTTAAAACACTAGGGGACTCGAGAGCTGGGGACTCCTCTGACAGCCAGCTGGACATTCATCCATATTTTGTCAGTGATCCATGTACTCCTACTGTCAACATGACAATTTTGTTCCTGAGCGTCTTTTGGAGGATGGTGGCTTATTCCACTGACTCTAGCCCCAGGCTAATAGAAATGCAAAGCAGATCCCGTTTGTGTTTATTTACCTGTCTTGCATCCTGTATTTCTCTTACTCTATTCCTATGCTGGCAGCCTTTGCCTCTGTACACTCTACTTCCTTTTCCTTCCTTTATACTCCTTCCCATCAATTTTTCTCATGCCTTTTCCTATTTTTATTTGACTAGTTCTCTCCTATTTGTTCAGTTACAATATAGGACTGGAAAGGATCTTTTGGATCACAGAGACAGTCACTGCTATCAATCCTTTTATTACATTTATCAGTCTCCATTTTTTAAAAAATTGGGTTTTCTCTGCCCTCCTCTTTTAAAACTGTTGCAAAATCTTACAGCTCTGATGCTTAATGTCATCTTCTACTTTCTACCCTAAATGTATTTAGGGATAGTCTAGGCATACGTCTGTAATCAACAACTATGCCAAGACTATAATTTAGTTTAAATCAGTGATGCTCAACATTCTGGCACCATGGCCCACATAAGTGACATGGGGTTGGTCCAAGAGCACAACCCTTTAATCTCTCCAAATTGAATCAGAACCCTCCAAATCAATTCAGCAAGATTCAGAAAGATTCCCTAATTTGGACATAGACACAGCTTTAAATGTGTTTTCTATCCATCTCTCAGTAGCAGGTAGCTCATGAATGCTGCAGTAGTGGGGCACATGAAGTATCCCACAGGACCATGGTGGGGCTCCCCAGTGCACTCGGTAGCAGACCCAGAAGTGAACCAGAAGCACTTCCAGTACACTTCCAGGTCCACTGGGGAGATTACGGGGCCTCATCCCCTGGCTCGGCAACTGGTGTCTCCTGGGCCTGAGGAAGCACCTGGGGTCCCCCTGTAGCTACTGTCAAGCCTGGGGGGCACAGGGAGCCCCCACATACTCCCCAGAAGACCCAGAAGTGGTCAGAAGTACTTATGGTCTGCTACTGGTTTTGCTGCCGAGCATGCAGGGCTTCCCCCCTCGGTCCCCCCGGATGCTCCATCCACCCTACCATCACAAGTAGTAAATAAATGCACAGTAATGACTGCATAATAGTGTTTTGTGTATACATGTCCTGTATGTATCTTTGATAAACCAATGCTGCATTTAACCCTACTTTCTATTTGCCGCTAAATTTTTAGCATTCTGTTCTTCAATTTTTTTCTAAAGGCTGTTGTGTTCAAACTGACATGCCCGTACTTGTCTGGATACTTTTATCTTTTTGTTCTTCCTTCCTCCTCCTCCTCCTACCATTTCCCACCTAACTTTCGATTCTTCTGTTAGCTTTTTTGCCATATAAAAGCTAACAGAAGAATTTTACATTCTTGATCTATAAAAAAAAAATGTTGACACATTGCTGATGGAGGAAAGAATACAATTACAGAAATAACAATTCCTCCCATTACCAGTTCCAGGTACATCCCAAATCTATCCTAATTCTGGTATAATTTACCTGATAAACCAGAACAGCAACTTTGGGGTCAGTATAGTTTCTTATATAAGTGCATCTTCAATTTGTTTACTTATCTTGAAAACTCATTACGCAATAGGTCTCAATGGCTCATTCCCAGCTGTTATAGTCTATCATATACTATACTATCTGTCTTTTAGTAGTTTTTACACATAGATTTTGACCTTAAAGGCAATGTGAATTCACAAGTTGTTGTGTATAAATAACTGTGTAAATCAGTCTAAATGTCTATGTTTTTGGACTCAGTACAGTGGCTTCTGCAAATTCACTGTGGCCTGTAGAATTAATCAGTCTTCTTTGTTTAACATATGCAATTTAAGTGCTGCAAAATAGTTATGTATGCCCTCAGAACCCAAAACTAAATAGCCTTAATAAATAAAATCATCTTTGGAATGAAACATCCTATGCTAAGTTCTTACAGAACTAGTTTAGCAAGGGATAAATGATGAATGAGTAGGCTTAACAACAGATACCTCAAGGAGAGGGAGCGGGAGCTGGAGCAGGATCTGCCATTAAGAAACTGAACTGAAACTAAAGATCTGTGCCCAATTCTTGTTTCTACAATCTATTTCTGGGTGACCTTTGTCAGCTCGCCTTATCCATCTATACCTCATCTGTGAAAATAGAGATAATGCTTCATTTTTATACCATTGTTTTGTATATTTAGGTTGTAAGGCCTGGGGGCCAGGATGGAATCTCTTGCTAGATACAGATATTCAAAAAGCCCAAGGTGAAACCAATCTAAGGTATGTGGTTTTCTGTAACTGGCACAGTTTAGACTGATAGTGAATGGAGCATACACTTGCCCTTTCGTAGGGGAGGGCACCAATCTTAGACTAGGTTCCACTATTTTTGAACTAGTCTGTGTGCTGAACTTCTGTTCTGTTACAGGTATAAACCAGTTTCCAACCACTTATACCAGTAAAAGTGTAATGTCTGTACCTGGCCTCTGTGCGAATACATGCATCTGTGTGAGTACATGGCACACACACTCATGCAGCACCCTGATCTTGTTCGTGTCTCTTGGTACTTGCTTAGATACAAATATATAATAAGCATTGACACATCTACCCATATGGTGAAAGGCAGTGCTCTGTATTCAGGGTGAAGGTGATTAACCATGAAAGAAATACACCATGCAATTGTATGCATAATACAGTATACTTCTAATTCCTTTCAAGATTACCTGTCTTTTACCTTCCTGTTTCTTCTTCTTCTATTTTCAGCTGCCATGGTATGTCCCTATTTAGACTTCAAGCTCTTTGGGGCAGGAACTGAGTACCTAGAGCTCTGCAGTCTCCAGGGCTAAATACAGACAATCAAAAAGCCTATTTTGCCTCAGCTATGTGGCAGCTGAGAGGCAGGGTCAGCTCTGGTTCAGCTACAGCAGGCAACACAGCTGATGCTAACCTTCCTGCCCTGAGAAAGGGGCTAGCAGGGGGTTTCAATGCATTGTGGGATGCTGGGAGACTAGGACATAACTTGAGTCAGGAGGGAATATAGGACAGAAATTCCATAGACCAGCGTAACCTAAATCAGTTAAAGGTCTTATGCTACATCCATCCAGATTTTATCTTAAACCAGGCTTAGCCATTTTGAAACCAGCTTGTGTACTGAACTTCTGTTCTGTTACAGGTTTAAACTGGTTTTTAATCACTTATAACAGTTTGTTGGTAATTTCTGTCCCTAGCCCATGTAACACTGTAAGACAAACGGTAACATTGATGCCTACCTGGAGAGCCAAATATTTTTCAAGATAAAGCTCAATGTTTTTCAGGAGCAGATAACTTGTTTTCCCTTCTTGTGGCCCAAATTCAGGAAGGCATCCCTATACAAAGCACCCGCTTTACACTAAAGAAATGGCAATTAAGTACCTGATTCACTTTAATTATGTGTTTAAGTACTCTCTTGACTAAAAATGACTTAAGTATATATTGAGTATATGGGAATAAATTAAGCTAAGATATGGGATAGCACTAGGATACAGGATAAAGCTGCTATAATTGTGTCTTGTTTAACTTTTTAGGCTGTTTATATGAAATAAGTTAAACTCCCATAGTGTACAAAAATGGCTGATACAACAATTAATCCAGAAGGTCACTAAGGCTCATATTATGTTTATTTAACTCAATTATAAATTAAACTGTTAACATAATTAGGGTGAATAGTGTGATGAAAGGAATAAAACATTAGCCATGTTCAATTTTCTTTGAAATTCTCTACTCACAAAAAAGCAAAACTTCTCTATCCTGTGTATAAATTTGGCAGATCTTTAATGGGCAAAAACTGTCTGAACAAATCATTAGAAAAAAAAAGAAAAAATGAGAACAGAATTGTCTGGGAGTCTCACTATGATCGCAGTTCACAATAAATTAGAACTTCACTGATATAAGAAGAGTTACCACCCATAAAAGCAGTGTGGAATAAAAGCAGAATCTGGCCTTCAGGCTCCAACCCACATGCAGGGAACAGAGATATGCTGGTTTAAGCTATTCTTTAACTAGAAACCTGGTATATGAATACAAAAATTGACAACAAACTTGGGCCAGAATGTCCCTTGCTATCATGCAAATCAGTACCAGAAGCCTTGTCCTTCTTTGAAGTATTCTGCACAATGACTAAGTAAAGCACAGTCCCCATGGAAAAGTCAGAAACTTCCCCTCTTTGTAGGTCTGGGGCACACACAATTTTCACAAACTATTTGAAATATTGGCACTGACAGTAAAGTTTCCTGTGCAACAGGAACTTAAAGAGATTGTCTTTCAGTAAGAAACAATCATTCTGTTAACTCCCCAGAACCTTCCTTATCTCAAAGGCAGACCTATGGCCAAACACCACAATCTAGAGTTTATTTATCAGTCTTTTGCCACTACGCTGTATCATTGTACAGGTGAACCACTGGACCTTGGCTTTTTGTACATTGGAAACATTTGGCACTGGGTACAATTACCAACCAAGATGTATAAAAGAATATGCATTGGTTGTTGTAACATTGCCTACTCTCCCAAAGTGTGATGTTATTTTAATACCCAGGGAAGGAGGGGTGGCTCAGTGGTAAAGGTTCTAACCTGGAATCTGGAGGTGCTTGTACATGTGGCAGAGGTTTAGTCCTCTGGGTTTTATTCTATAGCCACTACATTTAAATGGTGGGTTTTTAACTGAAACCTACTGTTTCAATTTTCCATCATATTACAGTGAGGGGGCCAAACCTTGTTTGTTTGTTTTTTGGTCAGAGCCAGAGCCGGCTCACTGCTAGGGGACAAGCTGCTGGTGGGCCAAGTGGCCCCTAAGCTTCAGGGGGGCCCCGTTCTTCCCTCCATAGTGGCGGCGCCTCCTGGGGTTGCCTGGGTGGGCTGCTAGCAGCCTGGGTGCTGCCCCAGTTTGGAAGTAGTACCCAGCCCAATCCAACTGTTTCCTGAGCCCAGCCATAGAGCAGTGCACAGTGGGCTTCCAGTGGGCGGGCTCAGGGAACAATTGGATCAAGCCGGATGCTGTCTCTGAGCTGGGGCAGCACCCAGATCACTAGCAGCCCATCCAGGCTGTCTCAGGGATTACTGCTGCCATGGAGGGAAGGCCTGGGGCCTCCCCACAGCTCAGGGGCTACTCAGACCACTGGCAACTCAACCCCAGGCCATGGAAGAAGTGGTCCGATTCCACCAAAAAAAGATCTGGCCCCTCACTGCTACTACTTTAAGCAGGCTCCTGCAGCTGGAAGGTTGTCTAGGGCCACCTGGGAACAGGCTGGCTTGCCCTTGGGGCAGCACAGGAAGGTGGCAGGAGGGCAGCTGGGTTTGCTGGCAGCCAGAGAAGGCAGGCAGGCAGGAAGCCCAGGCAGGCTGCTAGCTGGCCAGGTACTAACTCAGCTCAGAGGTGCCTGATCCAACGCTTCCCCAAGTCCATTGGGGCTTCCAGCACCCTTCAACACCATCCCTACCATCTTCTCCAGCCAGCAGCAAACCCAGCTGCCTTGCTTCCACCTTCTTGCATTTGCCCAGGGGCAAGCCAACACATTCCCAGGCAGCCCCAGGCAACCTGGCAGCTGAAGAAGCCTGCTGAAAGCAGAAGCAGTGAGGGACCCAATCCTTTTTTTCTGCAGTCTGCCCACCTCTTCCACAGCCAGGGGGTGAGCTAACAACTGCGTTGTTGCAATTTGCAACATTGAAAACTAAACTACATCACAATGTAGCTTACTTTGCAATGATGCAAACTTATTTAAAACCCCCAAACTCTTGTACATGTACAGTGTAACACCATTAAGCAACACAAAGTGACACTTTCACCATGTGTATATGGTAATGGAATCACATGTAAAAACACCCTGTAGATACAGGCTCTATTCTTCGTCCTACCACTAAGTGAGGGGGAGTTTACTACGAAGTTTGCCTGGAAGCTCTCTCCTACCTCCTTCACTGTAAGCTTGGTGAGAAGAAGCAGGTTAATAGGGGAAAAGGAACCTTACAGGACCAAGCAACAGCCTACAGGCCAGCTTACAAGGGAGTCTGCTAGGGAACATAACAGCCATTAGAAAAAAAATGAAGAACAGAATGCTAAAACTATAGAGGCAAATAGAAAGTAGGGTTAAATGCAGCATTGGTTTACCAAATGTACATACAGGGCATGTATACACAAAACACTACTATGCAGTCATTACTGTGCTTTTATTTACTACTTGTGATGGTGGGGTGGATGGAGTATCCTAGGGGAGCAGGGGAGTGGCCCTGCATGCTCGGCAGCGAACCTGGTAGTGGTCTGTAAGTACTTCCAGAATAAGAGAAATATAGGATGGAAGACAAGTAAATAAACACAAACAGAATCTGCTTTGCATTTCTATTAGGCTGGTGAGAAGAAGCAGTTTAAAAGGGAAAAAAGAACCTTACAGGATCAAGGAACAGCCTACAGGCCAGCTTACAGGGGAGCTTGCTAGGAAAAGTCTTATTGGAATGAGGGGAGGAAGAGAAAGGAGGTGGACTATGAAACCCAGAGAAATGGCTGAAGGACATCGCAATGCCAGAGCCACTGCTGCCTTTTCCTCTGCTTGCACCTGTAAGGTGTCATAATATCATCCCTGTGAGTTAAACAATTATCCCCATCTTGCATACAGGAAGAGCAGAGAAGTAGATATGCCTTAGCTTATGGCTAAAACCATGCTAAGACCATTACCCACTGCTTTTTCATATTACAAAAGTTTAAAAAAATATCAGACAATGATGTTAGCTTTTTTCCCCCTCCAGAGTCCATGGGTAAATTCTAAGATTGCTTTTATTTTATTCAACCCTATTTTCCCCGTCTACTCTAATTAGTATCATTATTTAAAACAATCATAGCAGCTCATGGGCCACTTCAATTTAGTGGGTGGGTTAGGGGGAAGAAAAGCAAGGATGGACAGACAGATAGATGAAAAGAATGCCAGTAACCCTTTTCAAAAGGACTACTAAATTACAAAAAGAAAAAGAGAAAAATAATTTATATTTTGTAATAGTTAAGGCTGTGGCCAAAACCATGGAAAAAAACATTAGAGAAAAGATGTAAACCTTTCTGTGTACCTCCCTATTGCTTACCGCACTATTGATAGCTCTCTCCAGTGCTACATAAAAGTTGTCAGTTTCATCTCCAACAGACACCAAAAAGGATGATATACCCTCATTTCACCAAGCTTTAATTCAAAGTAAAACCTTAAAGCTGACCTCATAATTTTATATTAATTATATAATAAATCAACAGAGTTAAGTGCCAAACATTCTGTGCATTTGGGGACTTTATTGCCTAATGCCAATGAGGCCAATGTTCATGTTTTGCATTGGAGTGCAAGTTCTAAAATAAGTAAGTAAATGTAAATGAGAGTACACCATCCAGGACCTATTTTTTACTGAAAGGGAAGAATTGAACAATAAAATGGAAACTTGAAATTAATTATCAAGACTCTTGAATTCACATAAAGAATGGATACAAAGAAAGCAACTACAAGCTAATAAGAAGAAAACAGGAAACTCAGTAGGTATGAAAAGCATCTTGTGTTTTAGGGGTTCCACTTAATCCAGTAGTGTCAACACTGCAATGGATATCTCAAGTGATATTTCAGCTTTTAGAACTGAATAAGGAAGATAAATCTTTCCAAGGTATTTTCTTATTCATTTTTAGGAACCTATTGATACAATATGATAAGCTTTGTTTTGTTTTATAACCAAAAGACGGATTGCTAACAGTCTGTGTACCTTTAAAGTTTAGACATAATTGGTCTAATTGTTCCTCTTATTGAACGTACAAACAACAGCAGTGTAACTTTACCTTATAAACTGATGTTCTGAATGGTTGAACAGTTTCCTGTATGTTGCTCTCTTACAGTTTACTGCTAGGGAAATTAATTTAATTTTGTCCAGTCTTGAAAGAACTGTTAGACTAAATACAATTAGTTAACTGATACTTGAACAATCCAGGACAAGATTTAGTTACAATTGTAGAAACTCAATCTAATCCATCAGGTTGATTTTCTTCTATTATTTAATGAGCCTTGCCAGATTTACTCTAAATGAATCACCCAAAATGCTACACTAATTACTTATACATTCCTCTTTAAAAATACAAATATACTGCTAACTGGTATTCACATGTGCCATGTGCATTTGTATAATGGACATAGTTTTCTGTTGTTTAGAGTGTTTCCAAAAGTAGGCACTTCTTAACTATGGTAAACGTGCGTACAAATGTTACATGCAATAGGAATAGTGTCAGAGTAGCTGTCATGATGATTACTCCAATAGTTTTTCTAGTATAGTACCTTGTTTATGTATCAGTAAACTAGGTGACTGTGGCATTGATACTTACACAGTCAGATGGATCACAAATTGGCTGAGGGTCATACTCAGACAGTGGTGGTGGACAGGTCATTTTCAACCTGGAGGAAAGTGGGCAGTGGGGTCCCCCAGGGCTCGGTCCTTGGGCCCGCCCTGTTTAATTTCTTTATTAGCGACTTGGACAATGGGGTGAAGAGCAGCCTGTTTAAATTCACAGACAACACCAAGATTTGGGTTGAGGTGGACACACTGGAAGGGAAGGACAGATTACAGCAGGACATGGACAGGTTACAGGGGTGGGCAAGTGAAAATAGAATGGGATTCAATACTGGCAAGTGCAGGGAACCAGCAGCATACCTACAGGCTGGGGAACTCCCTTCTCAAAAGCACAGTGGTGGAAAGAGATCTTGGAGTCATAATTGACTCAAAGATGAACATGGGCTGACAATATGAGAACATGGTCAGTAGGGTTAACTGTACCTTGTCCTACATCCATAGATGCATCACAAGCAGGGCCAAGGAGGTGATCCTCCCCCTCTATGCAACACTGGTCAGGTCGCAGCTGGAGTACTGCATCCAGTTCTGGGCACTGCACTTCAGGAGGGATGTGGACAGCACTGAGGGGGTCCAAAGAAGAGCCATGCACATGATCAGGGGGCAGCAGGGCAGGCCCTGAGGAGAGGCTACAAGACTTGAACCTAATTCAGCCTTCACAAGAGAAGGTTGAGGGGTGATCTGGTGGCCAGCTATAACCTTACTAGGGGGGACCAGTGGGGTTTGGGAGAGACCTTGTTCCCCCAAGTGACTTTCGAAGTAACAAGGAATAACAGCCATAAGTTGCTAGAAAGTAGCCATTACAAGGCACTACTTCACAGTCAGGGTGGCTAGGATCTGGAACCAACTTTCAAGGGAAGTAGTGATGGCTCCTACCCTGGAGGTCTTTAAGAGGAGGCTCAACGTTTACCTGGCCGGGGTCATTTGAGCCCAGTTTTCTCTTCTGTCCAGGGCAGGGGGTCAGACTAGAAGATCTACAAGGTCCCTTCCAACCCCACATCTATGAATCTGTGTTTCTAACTGGGGTCACCATTAGATGCTTCAAATGAAGATAAATGACATATTGTAATGTAGAATCATGGGATATACTATTCAGAAAGGTATTTTTTTCCTAAAGCTTGTTATTCAGATTTTTATTTATTGCATTCATGCTGAGAAATTATGTTCTCTCTACCCAACTAACTTAATTGCGTATATCTCTGACTAATCTTTTTTTTTAATCCCACTGAGATTCACTTTTATAACTATCTAAAAGCAGTGCGTTCCATGGGTTATTTATTACTGGAAAGTTATATTGATCAGTTTTACATGTATAGCTTTTCATTGTTGTTGAATTTGTTCTTGTACTACGAGAAAAGGCAAATAGGACTGTATTTCCTGGATAATTCATTATTTTTATACAGGTATTCCTTCCCCGTTTGTTTATTTTTTTCAAAAACTTCTCCCATATTTCTAATAATTTTATTCCCCTTCTGTGCCATAGTCCTTTATTTTAGCATCACTCAGATCAGATTTCTATTTGGTGAAGAATAATCTTTTGGCTCAAATAACATTTTATATACTACTATATTTATTTATCATTAAAGTTTCTGTTAACATTCCTGCGCCTTTTTCACAATCTCACTAAAGTGAAACTTTCTGGATACAACATAATGATATGTTAATGAAATTCAAAAACAGCACAGTATCAGGCCACAGCATTGAATCAGAGGTTTCAACCTGCCTGACTCAGATTGGACCGCCACCTTTCTGGCTGACCATTCAAACTGAGCAAGCCAGTTAGGTCAAGCCCTCCATCTATTCCCTGCCATTGGAGAGCCTAGGTAGGGTCAGCTGCCATATAAACTCCTAACCCAGAAGAGGAAGTGTCTGGACAGGATTCAACTGCTACACAGGTACCTCGATGTCCTTTATAGTTTGTGCCTCTGCTTGATCTCTTGGCTACCTGAAGTGGACCACCCCCTGACTTGATGCTCTGGCCAACATTTTGGCTTCCTAATTTGGCTTTTTCCAGACCTAGCTCTCTGCTCAACCTCCTGGTGATTCAAACTGGCTTGTCCTCTGACCCTGTGCTCTGCATGACTCTCTGGCTTCCTGCCTCAGCTTCTCAGACTGGCCTGGCTTCCAGACCTAGCTCTTGTCTGGACTCTGCTTAACTGCTTTGTTCTCCAAGTAGCCCCTGACCTGCCTTCCATGACCTAGCATGACACAGACAACATGACACAGGAGGATGTTGCAAAAGATAGCCACAGCACAACTCATTCATACTCATCCATCCTAACAATATGAAAATTATACAGATTGTTGGTCTGTAGTGAGCTTTGAATTTTAAAACTGGTCTTTGTAGAAATATAACCTATATATGATGAGATAAAAATCAATTCCATGTAACAAAATTAACTACAAACATAATGCGAGTCAGTAGAATTATACTAAGGATAAATTTGGTCCAACATTTTTTGTAATAATTTCTAATTATGCGTACTCAAGACAATGACTTGAAATGGTTGAAATCATTTAAATCAAGTTCTTTGCAGACAAAAGCAAACATTTTAGCAGACTATATATATTTTAATAGCGCAGACTGCCCATATGAGCCATTTTAGTTCTTCAAGGACTCAGGAAAGTGGCTCAGACAGCCTCTAAGTGTACAGATCCTTCCTGCCCCCCTGCCACCTACCTGAGCATGTCTGTAGAAAAACCTCCAGAATCCCAGAGATAGAAGATGCACCAGATCTAAGCATATCAGTGGGAAAGGATAATGGGGGGCTGATACCCCACTGTTAGTCCTCTTCTATTTTCACAGAATCCATCCCTCCAATCCCAGATCAGATGACCCATCCTCATCCTTCCCCTCAACCCTACCCTTTTTCTTTGTTTGATTCCACAGATACTCTCCCTACATTTCGCATCCATACCCAACTATCCCTCCCCCACTGCTGTCCTTTAACCACTGTCTCCCAAGGTAAACAAGCACATGTATATAAACTATTTATTTTCAAAAATAGTTTTGAGTGCTGTCTGAAATTTATCTTATACTCAATTTATATTTCCCCATCCCAAAAACATCCTGACAGAAACAGAGTGGGAATAAAAGCACTCTCTCATATTTGTTCAAAATAGAGCTGTTCAAACTGTTTTATCTAAAGCTGTTTTTCCCATCAAAAAATGTTTTTTTCTATAATTAATTCTGTGAAAATCTCCCTTTTCAAAATTGTTGCTTTTTCATAACAAATAAATAGAGAAATAAATAAGATATGAGCTTCATAGTTATTAGGAACTGGAAGGGACCTTACAGATCACTGGGTCCAGCTGCCCGGCACTTGGGCAGGAAAGACTGCTGAGATCAGATCTCCCCAGCAAGATGGGCATCAGCTTCAACTTAAAAAAAAAAAAAAAAAAAAAAAAAAGTTTTTTTCTTTTTTTTCTAGATTTCCTTTTCTTTCCCCTCCCTCTCTGCCTTTTTCTTGATTTCATGGGAAAATGGAGGGAGCTTTAAAAATATGGGGGCAGGGACAAAGGAAGGGGAGGAAACCTGAGAAAAAAGTTTTAAAAACTAAAACATCTGAATATTAAAAACTGAAAGAATGCAGACTTCACATCCGAAAACCACACAATTTTAATGTGAAAAAAAATGTAGTGTTAATGTGAAAAATGCAGTTTAGAGGCTGTTTTTGTCAGAGAATTTAAAAATTTTACAGTTCCATTTTTTTCAAAACATAACATCACAGGGTTTCAATTAATCCTAGTCTATTATTACTTGCCTTGCATTTGAACATCATCATTTCTTCAGATATTGCTAATAAATACCTAGATAGTATCAAATCCATCTCCAGTTCTGATTATTATGGTATACATCATGCTTCATTATTCCAACCCTGCCCTAACACATACATAACATAAGATATCCTTGGATTTACAATAACTTGCATATGTCTGAGCACTAGAAAATAAGAAGCTAAAATTGTTGATCATAACTAATCTGAGTTTGTGTGGAAAATAGCGTAAATAGTTGTTTGCTTATTATTTTATTGCTATCTTGCTGCTTCCTTTTCTGATACTACTACTATTTTTCAAGTGAAAAATATTCAAGTTGGCTGCCCTCATGCTTTTCTTCTGAAAATAGAGGGGAAGAGTTCATTTCAATTGTAATTAAAATTAGCATAAAGGGGTTAGCATAATAAACCACAGAGGTCTACTAGGTGGTCTCACATACCAATCTTCAATAAAATCACTGTACTTCAAAATAAAATTCTTAAAAATAAATTCACTAAAAGTTCTAAAAATAATGGCGACAGGTCTTTAGCTGTCCCTTTTTCTACTAATGCACAGCCTGATTCTGAAGTCAATTACATTGATATAAATCAAGAAAAACTCCACTGAAGTCAATCCAGTGTAAATCAGATTCTGCCCTACATTCTCTCATTAATCCTTTTGACACTGGGAAATAAAACACTTAAAATTAATTGAAATTGAAGTTCAAGTTAACTGATATTTGGAGGAGATTACATTGCCTTGGAACTGAATTTAGATTTTCATTCCAGCAGTCATACTCTGTACTCCAAACTACCCTTCACTTTGAACTGCTCTTTTTCTGCCTGAAAGTTAAAGTAATATTGATAAATGCTGCAGAATGTGATATTTGATTACAGTGATATCATATAAATCCCATACAACTGATCCCATAACACTGGAAATTACAACTAAATTGTACTGTGTTTTCTGTGCCATTGTTTAGCACCCAAATCTTTGTCTGATAAAGTGTTTGCATGATTTGGGTAACTTTAAATGGGTTTCACTCTTCCCTAGCAGGGAAACGATAGTCATGCAGAGGTTGATGATAGGTGAGCGCTCATCATCCCCTCAGGATCTTTCCTGTGGAGTCTCCCAGGGCACCACCTTGTTCCCTCTTCTGTTCAATGCATATGAAGCCACTGAGAGACACTGCATAGAAATTTGGAACAAGGTGTCATCAGTATGCTGATGACACCCAAGTCTATTTCTCTTTCTCATCTAACCCAGGCCCTGCGGTCTCAGTCTTTTCCCAGTACCTGGGTACAGTTGGGGACTGGATGTGGATGAACCAACTGAAACTGAATCCAGACAAGACAGAGGTGATGGTGGTAAGCAAACTGCTTGACTTGGAAAGGATGGAAATGCCTATCATTAGAGACCTACTGAATTCAGTATTGTGCAATTTTCACAGAAATTGTGAATTTGCGGAGACTCGCTATTAAAAAAAAACAAAATAAGAAAACAGAGAAAAGGGTGGGAAGCCCTGCAGTCTTGGAGAACGGGTTGGAGGGAAGAGAGAGAGAGGGAGAGGAGTGGGGGACAGTGGGGAGAGGGGGGGCAGGGTGCAGCTGCTCATGGAAGGAGGTAGGGGTGGCTGCCCAAGCAGCTGCACCAGGGTCCCAGGCTGGCTGTAGCAGTCAGCCAGCAGGTTGCACCAGGGTCTTTAGAGCCCTGGTCTAGCTCATTGCTGGCAGTAGGTGCAGATATGCAAGAAGCAGGACTGGGACTCTGCAGATCCCAATGCAGCCCAGGATCCTGTTGCAGTTGCTTGTACAGCATCCCCACTTTTTGCTATGAGCAGCTGTTCTCTATTTCCCCTCTCCCCATCCTTCCCTACTCCTCTTTGCTCCCATACTCCAAGACTACAGAGCTTCCCACCCTTTTCTCTGGGGCTTTTTTTTTCTTTTCCCAGCATGCCTACCATTTTTTGCAGACCCTGAATTAACAGTCTCTGGGAAAATTGCACAAAATCACAAATTTGTTAGGTCCCAAATGCTAAAGAACATGATTCCTAAGGTCACCCAAAAGCAACTCCTATAGATGCCATCAATATGCTGATTCCACTTGGTTACAACATGTGGGAGATCATTCTCAGCAGTCAGTCTTAAGATCTTAAACTTCCTCCAACTTGAGGTCAGCCAGAGCCTGAGCCTGGATATCTTTCAGAAGTGCTGTAAGACCTCTCTGTTTGGGCAGGCATTTAGCAAGTGAAGCTAGGCTGAGATAGTATCTAGTGGGTCTCCATTTTATGTCAATATTTTAGTTCCCATTTAAGTTGTTTTGTCATTCTTCCATTTGATAAGTATTCTGTTTTTCTTACTGTAAGATGCCTTCAGGCTTTGTTGGGAAGGATGACATATACATTAAATAAATAATATGAATTTAGTGATTTTATGCCAGTTAGAACTGATCTATGACAAGGCATAGTTTAAATAAGAGAGAAGAGTAGGCATATTAATATTAACAAAGACATAATTTATTAGGCAACTTTCTATGTTTTCTAGTCTTTTTTAGCCATTTTTTGAAACTAAGTACTAGAGTATTAAAATACAGGCTCAAAATCTTTGCTCTTCAACCTTGAGCTACAGTTCTTGCTGAACAGCCCATCTGCAGATCAACTAAGATAAACTCTTCTTTAATACTTAGTTTTTAAACCTAGGTGAAAAGTCCTAAGAGGCTGGCCAACTGTTAGAAGCTTTTAAGGTTTGGGGGACCTTAAAATTAACTTCTATTATACAGATTTAAAAATTAACCTCTATTTCACAGATTCTATCAAAAATGAACATTTAATTATTTTATTTATATGCTTTACCTGTATTGTCTTATCACTAATATACCAGTGCATTTCAATATTCAAAAATACTATTAAAATATATTTAAACTTATCTCTATTGTATTTTGGTTTCCCAAACCTTCCTTGGTCCCCAGAACACCTTTAGAGTTCAACAATGTGGTCTTGACCAAAACCACATGGGAAGTACCTACAAAATATTATAGATTTTGTCTTCTAGAGGAGGAAGACAACTCAGTGAAAGCAGCAAAAATCACCAAATTAGGGTAGATGACTCCTGATAATGACAAACCTTGCTCTTCATATTCTAGCTGACATTTGGCAAGACTTGACAAAATAACTACCTCAACTTATTGAGGGAAAGATTGATTTCCTCTTGTTTTAACATTAAAACTACTTTCTTATAAATTTTAAATTCATGGATATATTATGCGGACTCAGAATCAAATTATCTAAACATTTCACATTCAATACAATTTACAGGTAGTTAAAATTTACCAAATATAGACCAAATGATCCTTGAAGTAAGGCAATGCAACTCTAACTCAACTAGAATTGTATCAGGATTTGAACTGGACTCTGTAAGCTGACCTGAAGTAAAGTTAATTGATATTATCATCACTGACATCCTAAGGAGCAAAATTCACATAAAAGTAAACAGCCCAAAACCATCCAGAAACAATTTCCATAACATAAAACTGAAAGAGACTTTCCAGACTTTGGTATCCAGTTCTCTGCAATTGTAGGCAAACATATCATATAAATCATCCAAAAATTAATCAGGATTGCCTTGTTGCAGCTTCTTCACCTGCTGAAATTTTTTTTACCACAATGTCAGTTCTGTGATGGTTAGAAAATTTCTTCTGATTTGCAGCCTAAATTTATTCACGACCAGTTTATACCCATTTGTTCTTCTGTCAACATTGTCCTTTTTTCTCTGTCCCTGGGGTTTAATCCTCTGATATATTCATACGAACTAATCATATTTCCTGTCAGTCTTTGTTTTTATAACTGAGGCATGCTAAGATCTTTTAGTTTCCTGTCATAAAATAGACTGCCCATTCTCCTGATCATTTTACTAGTCCTTCTTTGCACCTATTCCTGTTTCTTGAATACAGGTGACAGATTACATAGATTTAATATTCTATGATTACATAGAATTATATGCAATATAATGGATTCAGAGGCATTCTGTTTACTTGTGTGCTTGTGTCTGACTGCAGTTTATTGTTGCTCTGATGAACTGATTCTTGGCATATGAGGGTGTCAGCCTGTCCATACTGATCAACCCGGCTGGGTCAGGCATCTCACATTAATCTGTGTGTGTTTGTGTGTATGACTGATTTGGTGACTGGAGGAACCCAGCCCCATTGAGACTGAGTCTTGAAAGATAGCTCCATGGGGGGTGAGGACTTGCAGAAGGGAGAGATACAGCTCCATACAGAAACACAAGTAACACAAGCAGCACATTGATAGAATTACCAAGACCCTAGAAACATGTCCCTACTAAATGAGCACAACCCAAGATGATGGGCGAATCCGGTAACATCACATGAAGCTTTCTCCAGATCCTTGTAAAAGTGAGAAGAACTGAAAAGCCAGGTGGTCTTCTCTATGCCAGGCCATATTAACATAATTAAGCTTAACCAGTCCCCTTAACCATTGACAACACATACAGGGCACACAGGGGTACACGTGCACCCCCTGACAGAAGCGCTGCTGGCAGTGCCTGCGGGTGGTCACTGCTCTCCCGCCACCAACACCTTCACTGACACCATCGGTGGCAAAATCTCTGAAAAAATGAGGATTTAGAGGCCTGTTTATTTCAAAATGTGGATTAATGACTATTATTCTTCAGATAATGCTAAAGTCTGACATTGCACCTCAGAAAAGTTTGGTCTATAAGCAAAAAGCTGACAATTTATTATTCTTGTCTTATCTAATTCTTCTTTCACTACCTCTAATTTTTTCAAAAAGATTTTTTTGGTCCTGAAAAAACATTTTATATAGCTATGGATAAGGATACTTATCCATTATGGGAAAGGACATTGCAAACCAGTCTAATTGCTAGTAAAAGAAAACTCTTCCCAATCAAAACATACTTTTTTGATGGAACTGCATTTAGAAGTGCATCCGGGGGGGAAGTACAGTGCTACTGAGCAGGTTACTAAGCAACTGCTATTTAACAGTAAGTGAGAAAATGATACTGGATCTCCAATTAATGATGTTATGTGGCAAAAATCTTACTGATAAACAAAATATTGCCATCTCATGAAAAATACAGTATGAAACCCAATTTCAAATGCACCTAACAGCAGATAAATCTTCAAACTTCACATTAAATGGATGGAATATTTCTTGGAGGTATTGAAGACATAAACAAACTTTACTTCACCATCTTCCAACTTGCCCCAGATTACCATTTTAGGAAAAGAGAGAAATAACAGCTAAGTAACATTTCCATGTTTGCAGTGTCTGTAGCATGCCAGAAGCACTAATACTTGATTCCTCACAAGCCCATGCCACTAGCAGCTCTTAGAATAACTTTATAATTCATCTAGGTCCCCTGGTAAAATGACGAATTGTCTTTTAACTGTCCTGGCTCAAAACACATTTTTTTTTTAAACTTTAGAGAATATTAAATATTATCTGTATTAGAAATGCAAAAATATTATTCCTTTATTTAAATACTACTGTAACCTGTGCCAGCATGCTAGATGAAGCGATGTGCTGGCTTCTGGATCAGCAGGGTGCCAGTAGCCCTGGGAACCCCCGCAGGCAAGTCTGCTGACTGAGGTGTTCCATGGAGCGGCGTGTCCCTCACCCTCACTGCCCAAGAATTTACTCTGAGCCCAATAAATAAATTGGTTTCTTTATTATATATAACTAAATACAGAAAAGAAATGACCAAGCAAAAAAAAGGATAATATATATAATAACTATAGTTAACAATAAAGCCAACAGCTTGAATACAATCTACAAATGCAACATTAAGTAAACAATTCCAACACATGCGGGGGGGGGGTCCCACCTGTAGTTTCCCTTAGAGTTAAAATCCACTCCCATTTCGATAAATGGCAGCACAGTTATTGCTCTGATCTGCCACTGGATGGTGGAGATGAGGCTTCTGTTGCTCCAGGGACTCTGAACTCTCCTTCTTCATACTGATCCCTGCAAGGCAAGCCTCTGGTCCAGTGATCCAGGCAAATGGCTTCCTTCTATTTCTCCTGAAATACATTCTCTGCAAACTCTATGGGATTAGGTGTCCCCTCACATTTCCATGCAGTTTGTGCCTCCTCAGCCCACTCCTTCTTTGGGGCTGTCTTGCCTCCCAGCACTCAAACCCACAAACAGGGGATTCTCTCCCCGGCAGGTCTTGGTTCCTGCAGCCCCAAGGTCTCTGACCTGGCAACTTCTCCCAGCTCCCAGCCAGCCTACCCACTTCTGCTGACCATTCCCTTCCCTACCTCCCCTGGGTCTCCTGTCCCCTGAAGCTGCACAGCTCTGCACCCAGTGGGGAAATCAGCTCCTTGTGTGGCAACACAGGTTCTCACTCATCCTGGTATCTGCTCCCTGAGCAAGTTTCAGTTCCCATTCCAGTAGTGGGGGGGAGGGGGGAAGATGCACCTCTGCCCCCTTTCTCCACACTTAAATTGGATCCTCTTCTCCCTCTCTTTTCCCAATTTTCCCCTTTTTATGGTGCAAATACCACCAATCAGAGCCCTCAGTTTACAACAAGGGTTCTGGTTACAATGCAAATGGTCCAATACAAAGTATGCATGGTGCGCAGCATACCTTCCTTCCTAAAAAAGCCATGACAGCCTTTGCAAGCATTTTGCTTCCCTTTTGTGCCAAGGTTCTTAAGCATGGTGTGCCCACTTAGCTTGCAGCCAAGTAAGCCATGCAGCTGTTACATTACATTTAAAAGTTTAATAGGATCTAGAAACCCACTAGGAAGGGTTAATAAATGTGATGGGTAGATAAAACAACCTTCCTGGTTGACCAGAAAATCTTGACTCCACTCAAGTTAATTACAAATCTCCTATTGATTTCAAAGGAGCCAGAATTTCATTCATAGTGATGAGAGGTTGCTCTCTATCCCTTTTGAGGAATTCAGCTGGCCTACTGACAATTGCTATAAATTAAGTTTTTAGGGTATTTTTACATTGTAGTCATAGACATGACTGTGCAGTACTATGGAGATACTTTTAAAAGAGCAAGCTCAGGCAAAAGTAGTAATCTAGTAGGGGTGTGAGAAGCAGGCTCTATTTCATTCACATTCAAATTCAGCCTGAATCAAAGACAGTGATTTGATTAGTTGATTCAGATCACTGTCCCTGATTTGATTTGGCCAAATCCAAACCTGAAGATTCGATGCTGACTCAGAGAATCAGCAATTTGGACATAGACACAGCTTTAAAAAAACTTTCTACATACCTTGAGGTAGCAGTCATGGCTCATGATCGCTGCGATGCTGGGGCACACAGAGCATCCCACAGGTGACTGGGGGGTCCTCCATGTGCTCAACGTGATCAGCAGTGAACCGGAAGTGGACCAGAAGTAGTTCTGGTCCACATCCATGTCTGCCGGAGAGCACACTGCCCCTCCCCGCACCTCTCCAGCTTGACAATCAGCTGCAGGGGGACCCCAGGCAGGCCCAGAAAGCACCAATCACTGATCTGCCCCAGAATCACGGCATTCATGAGGCCCTGCTACCTACAGGTATGTAGAAAAAACATTTAAAGCTGTCTCTCTGTCTAAATCTCTGAATCTTTCCAAATCTCCCCAAATCGATTCTGAGGGTTCTGATTCATTTCGGAGACATTAAAGGGTCCTGTGATTCAATTTGGATTTGGAGATTTGACCACTGAATTGGGCCCAATTGAATCAGGGACCAAAGCTTTCCACAGCCCTACAATCTAGCCACAAAGGTCACCC